>OX453058.1:14213347-15418814 GCA_949699795.1 Spicauda simplicius
TAATAAAAAAATATATACAAACTTTGACCCTAAACAAAAAGGAAATGAAGTAAAACAATCTTGCAAAATTTGTCTTAATGAAAAGAAAGGAAACCGTTACCATCCTGAGGAAAATTGTTGGTTTCGAAATAAATATCAACAAACAGTAATAAAAAATGTAAATAACTCTGAGTTGGAAATCGAATTGAATGACAAAAATCCAAAAAACTGATAACGCCACCATTAATAAAAGTAAAGTTGCTAATAAATGACACTTTAAACGTTTATGGAATCTACGATTCGGGTTCAAATGTGTCATTAATTAATGCTAAATTATTGAAGATACAAAAAAGAGAAAATACAAGTAATATACCAATGGTAAACTTGAAAACTATTAATGGTGAGAAAAAAATGAACGGAATGGTATCATTAAGAATAAAGATTTATGACCTTGAAAGAAATATGGATATATTTGTGATAGATAGTGACAATTTTAACTACGATTTTCTAATTGGTCTGGATTGCATCCAAAAATTTAGACTGAGACAAAATGAAGATTTAAAAATCACACAAGGTAAAAATGAAAATGAAGAGGAGATAATGTCAAATAAGGATGATGTTAAGAAGAATAAATACTTTGAAAGCGATACTAAGAATATAAATGTCGAAATTCCTGATGAACTAGGTGACAAAAATGAAGAAGAAAATAAAGATAAAACGGTAAATGAAAATGAAATTAATTTTAATGAACATATAAACTCCGATAAATTTGAAATGAAAATAGATCATTTGAATTCATTTCAACAAGCAGAAATAAATAGCTTAATAGAAAAATACAAAGGAGTGTTTGCTAAGGATAAATATGACGTCGGCACTGTACGAGATTATGAAGCTCATATTGATTTAATGATAGATAAATACTGTAGTAAGCGTCCATATAGATGCACAGCGGATGATAGAAAAGAAATAGAAAATCAAATATCTAAATTACTAGAAAAAAAAATGATTGAGGAGTCTTATAGCCCATTTGCTGCTCCAGTTACACTGGCATACAAAAAAGAAGATGATAGAAAAACAAGATTATGTATAGATTTTAGAGAATTAAACAAGATTGTGGTTCCTCAATCACAACCGTTTCCATTAATAGAAGATTTAATAATGAAAACTGTAAATTGTAAATATTTTTCTACTCTTGACATAAATTCAGCATTTTGGTCAATTCCATTAAAAATTAAGGATAGATACAAAACTGCATTTGTTACCCAAGAAGGACATTACCAATGGACGTGTCTTCCTTTTGGATTAAAGACAGCTCCGGCTATATTCCAGAGAATATTGGGAAACATAATAAGAAAACACAAACTCTCTAATTTTACAGTAAATTTTATCGATGATATTTTAATTTTTTCAAAAAGTTATGAGGAACATATGACACACCTTTCTAAATTATTGGAAGCGATTCTTACTGAAGGCTTTAGACTAAAATTTTCTAAATGTATTTTTGCAAATAATTACGCTAAATATTTGGGCCATATTATAGAAAACAATTCAATTAAACCTTTAAAAGATTATTTAACTGCTGTTAAAAACTTTCCAATCCCAGAAACAAGGAAAAATGTGCGACAATTCCTTGGAAAAGTAAATTTTCATCATAAGTTTATACCTAACAGCGCTATTATATTGGATCCTCTACACAATTTATTACGTAAAGATGTTAAATTCGTATGGTCTACAGAATGTCAGGAATCATTTGATAAAATAAAAAGTTTGTTATGTTCAGAACCAATTCTGAGGACATTTGACTATGAACTACCAATAAGCATTTACACCGATGCAAGCATTAAAGGAGTGGGAGCAGTATTAAAACAAGAAGATCAAAATGGAATCAGTAAACCTGTTGCATATTTTTCAAAAAAATTAACTGAAACTCAAAAGAAGAAAAAGGCCATATATTTAGAATGTTTAGCAATAAAAGAAGCTGTCAAATATTGGCAGCACTGGCTTATGGGAAAAGAATTTACAGTATATTCAGATCATAAGCCTTTAGAGAATTTGAATATAAAGGCTAGAACTGATGAAGAACTTGGTGATTTGACATACTATCTATCCCAATATAATTTCAAAATCAAATACAACCCAGGAAAGTCAAATCAAGAAGCAGATAGTTTAAGCCGGAATCCAGTTTTACATCCTTATGACAATAATGATGATTTTTTAATGGTAGTCAATTTAATAACAATAGAAGACATAAAAAATGACCAAAAAACTAACATGTGCTTAAAAAATGAAAAAAATAAATTTGTATTAGAGAATGAAATTTATTACAAAATAAAAAAAAGACGGAAAAAAATAATTATTTCCGAAGAACTTAGTAAAATTTTAATCAAAGACGTGCATAATACTTACTGTCACCTTGGAAGAACACAGATGATAAATAAAATAACGCCATTCTACACTGCAAAGAACATAATTACCAACATAAAACATATTTGTGATGAGTGTGAGATTTGTATAAAAAACAAATCAAGAAAAAAACAAAAATATGGTTTGTTGTCACATTTAGGTCCAGCTAGACGACCTTTTGAAATTGTATCAATTGATACTATTGGAGGTTTCGGAGGATCACGGTCCACAAAAAAATATCTTCATCTACTAGTCGACCATTTTACTAGATATGCTCATATTTTCACATCAAGAACTCAAAGTCCGAGTGATTTTATTAAGCTTGTAAAAAATGTAACACAAAGTTACGATATTGATATGATATTAACGGATCAATACCCTGGTTTAAATTCTAAAGAATTTAAGGATTTTCTGAAAAAAAATAATATAAGATTAGTTTTTACTGCTGTAGATACACCATTTTCGAACGGAATTAATGAAAGGCTAAATCAAACTTTAGTCAATAAAATAAGATGTAGAATGAATGAAAGAGAAAATAAAATAGCGTGGACAACAATTGCACATGAATGTGTGGAAAAATATAATGAAACTGAACATACAGTAACAAAGTTTGCCCCAAAATACCTTCTGGAAGGGGAAGATGTGAATATTTTACCAATTGAATTGAAAACTAGATATACAAAAGAAGATCTAAAAAGAGATAGAAAATTAGCCTTAAAAAATACAATTAAATCGCATAATTATAATAAGAAAATTTTTGACCTACATAGAAAAGAATATAAATTTAAAGCGGGAGACAGAGTTTATGTAGAAAACGGAAATCGACTAAATAGAAAGAAAACAGATGAATTGAGAATTGGAGCTTACAAAATTATTAGAAAGGTTTCAAAATCGATTTATGAAGTTGATACCGGCCATAGAAAAGCAGAATCAAATTTTTACCACATTACTAAACTATCACCAGTGATATTTGATGAATAAACAATTACGTGAGTTTCACACATAATTGTTTCTCTTTGGGAGGGAGATATAAAGAAAAATACTTTTCTATTATGTTAAATATGTACATAAGTTGTAGATATCAGGCCACTTAGATTTATAGTTGACATAAAGTATTGTAATAAGTGACATTCGAAATATTGAGAGAGACATTATTTTGTTGTAATAAAATTATAATTTATTATTCTAAATTAAGACTTGAAATAAGTGCTTTAAATGTTGTTTCTTTAATTTTCACAGGTGAGTGTATATTTAATTTAATAGATTATGTAATTTTGTTTTGGTTTAATATTGTATAAATATATTGTAAATAAAACTTTAATTTTCACAGAGAAACGCAATTAAGTCTTTGTTTTAACCTAGACCAAAATACTTTATTATACATATATATATACCACCAACATTTTTCTTATATGAAACAATTCTTATGGTTTGGTGGAAGTGTGTAGTTGCCAGATCGCTTTCATATGAAACGATCATATTAACATTGTTGATTGACTTCAAATAGAAGAACCACAGCTCTAAATGACGTCACCAGATGGACTCCATGCTCATTGCTACTTCGAGCTCATAAGAAAATAACCGCAACAAGTCGTCAAAGCGTATCACACACAATACACACAAATATCTATGCTTTTAAACCCCATAGGGTTCTTCATTGTTTACAGTTGTTTACGTGTGTATCAAGCAAAAAAGTCTAAGTTGTGCATATCCCATGCATTTTTTATTCTTGCATATCATATAATATGCGAGCTCGTTAGCGTAGTAACATAGACTTATCAAGTAAATTTAAATTACGGTGACCGTAGTAATTCACGGTTTAACTACACACTATCCAATCCTCACAAAGAAAAAATATTAAAAGTAAAAAAAAAAAACAAATAATCCATATAATAAAACATAAACTATATTCAATCCCAATATTTATTTACCTTACAGAACCGATACGCCATTCACAAGCCTCGATTCTATGCCCGGTTCTATTTATGATTACTCAGTACCTATAGTGGGTACATCTTTGATATAGCGTATCCCAAAACTTATGGATAAACCCGAGACGGTGAAGAGGCTATTCAGGTCACAACACACATAAAGCTCGCGAGGCACGACCTAAAGGATGTCCGTAACTAGTCGACTCTCGTGAAAAATATCCCTACATCAAGTCGTTTGGCAGTAATGTCGAGATATCGCAGCTGTAGGATTAAATTTCCAAAAAAAATGGAAAAACCGTAAATCGATTCCCGGCTTACGTTTATAAAAATGAAAAATCAGACGTGCAACAGAAATGCTGGTCATGTATACAAAGGATCATCTCCATAAGGAACAGACTTTACTTAACGCCGAATACTGGTGCGTTACCACTTCGTATTTAAGTAAGATTGTCTGCTAACACATAATTCAGTCGACACCCACAACCTTTCTGCGACATGCAGAACTCTTTGCTTCTAAAAGTGGGTTGGGTGGTTGTACCGCCCCGATCGATCTGATTCAACATAAAGGTTCAGTACAGTTTAGTAAAAAAACATTCACGTCAATAATAAATCACTAATATTCAATAATCTTATTAAAACGAATTACAACAAAAGTTTATAAAAATCTCAAATTATACGATGGACAGTAATAAGTAGGAACGAATCGCCTAATTAAAAATACCAATGTATCAAAATTCAGATACGACCATTAAGTGCCCACGCAGCGAACTTGCTCGAAACGTATTTTTGATAAGCGAAAACGTCGTGAAAGTTATAATTAATGTGTAAATCTATTATCGCAGCGTCTTCCCAGATATTGAGTTATAAAACAAGTTGTTAAGATAAATTGGAAAAAATACTGTTACGTGATTTTTTTATTACTCGCCGCCCATAAGCGCGTTATGATTATTTGAACGTTCGAAATGTGCAATAAAATTCAAAGCCTATTTGCTGACAGGTAATCTCACGAAATTCCTACGATGTAAATTTTACGGATCGTATCTGGGTATTGTAACCACTAAATTCTGCTATAAACAACAACGGTCAGTCTGAGTTTTATCATTATGACTACACAGACAATAACCAAAAATTGGCACATAAGGAGATTAATAAAGGTATAGCAATACGGCTCTGGAGGAACAGACAAATATTTTTTCTAAATGACAATAGTCTTAGAAAGTTTTATTTAGATGTGATAAGTGAAAGAGATACTTAAGTGAGGAATGAAAACTTAATCCTGAGACATATTACTGTCTTCGTCGGGGTTTTAAGACAGTGTAAAAAGTTCAAAGTTTGTAGATCTAAGTATATAACAGTAGCTTAAAAGTATAAACACAACATTAGTCTTATTCTGTTTGACACAACAGCCATTTAGCAGCAAAGCGGCAATCAAGCGTCATAAACACCTACTTTGAATGTATGTAACGATTTCCAAGCGAAATTGACCTATAATTTAGAATATATTTCGCGCAATTAACACGCGTGATTAATTATATAAATAATCTCTAAGGGTACACTTTATGGTTGAATTTATGCTGCCGAGTGTTGGAGCCGTAATAATTAACGTACGACCTTTCATCGGACCAACAGTAATTATACGAAGTTCACAACTACGTAAACTGGGAACACAATACGATACGTATGGGTGACGCTAGTTCCGACGTATTGTTCGAAAGGCCAAACAAATCCCGTCACTTAATTAAATCGATAGTGTTGTTTCTATTTTTTAAACAAAGTAAACTACTGAGGGTTTGAATAATGAAGGGTTTAGAATAATGTTTCCATGGAACTGATAATTTTTTTTATGTAAGTGCTACTTACGATACGTGGCAATTTTAAACATATGAAATTGAAGACATTTATTTTTAAATTATATGTTTATGTTATGAGTATAAGTAAGATTTTAATTTGTCCTTTATAGCTTCCAGCTAAAATCAAACCTGGGACTTTCTTTTCCCATCGGAATGATCACCACTACAGGCAATGCAAATTTACTTTAATAATACTAAGTGAGCAAAACTCTATTCATTATGAAAACCAAAAGGACTATCTCGGAAGTTAGTTGTTTCTTGTCCTTAAGTCAGAACGGACTGTAGTTCCTGAGTTCATAACCTAGGGTTTATTACTCCCGATAGAGTAATATAATTCTAATGGTGATATACAATGTTTTTACTGTTCCAGGTTCGATTTCCGAATGGTCAGAAGAATTTAGATTTCCGTAATTGGATCTGTGTAGTGCGTTTTGTACCCATGTTTACATGTTTATGTGTTTTCTGTTGGTCGTGACACAAGCGATTCTATGACGTTAATAAAATGTGTGTACAAATCGTCATATCCTCTTTTTTATTGATAGTATTAATTCCCATCAACCTATCTCTCGCCGCTACGTGGGAGAAGGAGTCAAGGTAATAATTCTTCGTCCCTGTAGTTTCGACCTCAGAATTGAGCTACGTATCCCCTGCCTGTCGGAAGAGGCAACCAAAAGGGGGCTTTCGGAGTTTTGGATGCTGGGGACATATGGTCGTCGTAAAGAACAGAAGATGTGGTGGGCGTATTTGCTCACCGAGAAAGTGCTATGTTCTATAGCTTTGTTCGGTTGGAGACCCTGGAGTGCTTTACGCAGCGCTGAGGTTGCCTACCGGGGGGTTTTATTATTTTGAAAATCCCACCCGGCGTTGTTCCTACGGCGTTGGGTACTTTTAGAAGGTTTCCCCCTCGGTAACTAAAAAAGAGGTAATAGTCAAACGCGTTGACCAGATCTAAACTAAAAAATCTAATGTGTGTATGATTCGAACCACCAAGACCTAAATTCAAACTAGTAGGCTCTAACTCTTAGTACATTTTTACAAATTCCATTACTATTTTTTTTTTTATACGTAAACCTAACGATAAGGCAGGCGGGCTACCTGATGGAAAGTAGTCACCGTCGCCTATGGACACTTGTAACACCAGAGGAGTCGCCAATGCATCGCCGGCTTTATTTATTTGTAATACTTCTTATTGTAGTTTACTTCTTAAGAAGAAGAATAAATTCCGTGGAGTGAAAAAGTATGGAGAGTTAATTGTGTGAAAAATTAAAAAGCTGACAGTAATGTTGTACTGTGTGTCTAACTTTCATTTTAGAATCACATAACTGTATACCTTATAACAATAGTTTATACTTATAATTTATATTTGTATTAATAAAATTCTAGCCGTGAATCGAAGCTGACACACACCCTTTTAACACATAATACAAACGGTATTATGTTTCTACTTAAATTACTTTTTTCGAAACATTACACGCTTTAAAAAAAAACCTATGCATGACTTTGTTACTAAACTAACAAGAGGGAGTTACTAAACGATATAACACCATACAGTCAATACAATGAGACTAACCAGCTATGAAGACAATAGATAATACTGGTTGCTTACCGTCAAAGCAAAAATTATACACAAACAATGTTCTCCGCCAACTATCCGCGCGCGCCACTTGCTCCGACGTAAGTTTTAATAGAGTTGAAACACCGAAACCTAATTTACAACTCACTGCCTGTATGTATACTCTAAATTATTGCAGTAAAATTTTGGAATCATATTAAGTGTTTTGTTCAAGTACTAATTATGTTCAAATGTCCGTTCATATATGCCAAAACATTTTCATTTTAAAGTAAAGGGATCAACAACCAATAATGATTTCATAACTAATAATGAAATACAAAGATCATTGTGATATAAAGTACATACATAAAACTAAAATCAAACCTAGATAAAAACCACAGCACACTGCAACTGTACACAATTTATTTTAATTAGAAATACGCGACACACCACAATCCTCTCTTATTTCATTCCGTGAGATGTTTCTATTCTTGGATGACTTTCATAAAAGTCCTTTGAATTATATTAAAACATAGATGTTGCATTTTACTGTCAGTTTACTGGAAAGTAGAATTAGTTGCTATTAATAATTGAACTTGACGTTAAATAATTTGTACGATAAATATGATTATATGCATGTTCATTAACTTTTAATTAACTTTTCGTTGATCCATATAGTCGTTGTCACACCTGAATTTTGTTTTTAAGTTTTGTTTTTAAACTGTAAAAAAGTACAAAACGAACAAAACTGTCTTTCTATGTTATAATGCATGCTTTCATTTTTTTTTTAAATAATCGCTTACTATCTTGGAAAAACAGAACTTCGGATCAAATTTTTGAACCCGATGCTCCGAAAACATGACTACCTGGCTGGCTCGCTAACATAGCTATTTATCAAAGTAAAAATTGTAAAGTATAATGTTATGTAGCAGAAGTAATGAATTCCGCAATAAAAAAGTTAACGCTTAATCAACTGTGATATTTTTTTACGAAATCAACCTTTATGGATGTCGAAGATATCATCGTTCGCCGATAAATATTTGCCGAAGCCGTCTCTGAATCAAGGATTATTTCAATAGGTAATAATAAGTAAACATTAATAAGGAAACATTCACATGTTGAGAGTATCTAGTCTCTTTACACAAAATCAGATACCTACACATGTGAGCTACGTCTTATGAAAATGAAAACATAAGTAAACGTAAATGTTAGCGTTTAAGACTACGCGAACCTTCCGTCCAGACCTTTCATTAAATGTAACCTTTTTAACAGTCATCCTAGATAGTTATGAAATGTTTTCTAGACTCTTTACACAAAATCAGATACCTACACATGTGAGCTACGTCTTATGTAAATGAAAACATAAGAAAACATAAATATTAGCATTTAAGACTACGCGAACCTTCCGTCCTGACCTTTCATTAAATGTAACCTTTTTAACATTCATCCTAGATAGTTATGAAAAGTTTATAAATAATGTATCATTGTTGAAAAATTCAAATACTTTTACTTATCTTTTCAAGACTTTACATTTTAGTCATATGTGTGGTAAAACACGTGTCTTCAACTATATATAATAAATGGAGTTTTTTTCACTTTCACTGTTATTATCACATAAAAATCATTGCTCAATTACAATTTCATAGTATACGAGGCTTAAGAGAATTCAGCGGTTTTCCCAAGTTGTTTATTATACGATTCGGTAACGACATTAGCATTTACACAATTAAATACATAGCCGGCAGCCGCAAAGCTTCTTAAGAAGTATCAACATAAAATTATGTATATTTATTCAATAAAGCCTCGAAAAATATTCGCTTTACGTGAGAAAAACTGATGCGACTTCGCCCTTTCTTCTCATTTTCCCTCCCATATTTTTGTTTTCAACTTCACTGAATATTTTTATTACATTTTCTTGTCTCTCAACACTTGAGTTATTTTCGCGTGCTCTTAGCCGGAATCGTTCGAATGCAAAGGCTTACGGGTATGAGCTCTTTTTAAAAATACACATGAAACCAATAGGATATTGAGTTAGTCAAAAGATCCTTCTACTTGCGTGAATTCAGAGTATGGGACAAATATGAGCACAACTTATGTAATACGTAGCTTTAACAAATAGAGCGTTATATTTTCTAATGTAGTTTAGACTATTTGCTGGTGTAAGTTATATCTATTTATTCCAAAACTTAACTGTGGGCAAATAGCGTCCAAAAAGCAATGGAACATGCAATCCATCTAATGGTAAGTAATAAATTATTTATATTCCCTCCCCCCCCCCCCTCCGCTCAGCGTTTATTTTTGACACAAGTGCAGGCAACGAAAAATACTTTTATTTGCTGCATCAGTATACATTACGACAAATCGTCAATACTCTATGATGCAAGAAAGAAGATGCAAAAAAAAAACAAATAAGGTAGGTATGGCAATTAACACCCTCTGTTAAATAGCGCCCAAAGTGCAGAAAATGTACTTTTATTCGTGTGAGCATCGTCATGAGCCACGCACATATAGAGCATACCCATAGATACCCGTCTAGCTCACACGCAAGTCTCTTGAGCTGCTATCTTGCCAGTATGAGCTACTCTTCAAGGACCTCGATCACGGACGTCGCTATATAAAAACTGCTTCTCATATTTTTTTTTAATTATGATGTTATTTATATTCGTGTTAGATTGTAGGTACATATCCTTCATATTTCGTTGGTATTTTCAAAGTAAGGTATGTAATTTAATAAAAAAAAAATAATAATAACGCTAACTTTGACTAATAACGTCTGACTAAAGATGAATAAAACGTATTTTTTGTATATGTGGGACGTAAAAAAAAAATTAATTATCACAGTTTTGAAGTCATTTGAGTTTGTCAAGAAAAATTGCAATATTTTGTTTTATTTGTTGATTTGCTACTTTCTTTTATTTTTAAATAAAGAAATGAATATGTAACTGATATGTTTCATTATAAATTAGTTCCTAGGAGAATCCGTTTTCGAGTTTAGCATTGTATTTATTAAATGAGCGTTAATTAACATACCTAGTACTTTTAGTAACGCCCAAAATAAAAATATGGCATCATTCTGAAAGTTATCTACAGTTATCTCTCATAACTTTATCTTTAGAATCCGAAAACTATGACATAAATATTTGTTCAGTTTCATCATTTAAGCAAAAATAACGTTTTCAAGTTAGCTGGGCGTTAATTGCCTCAAGTACCTCATTTGTATTTAATTGAGCACATAAACAGTAAGACTTTATTGATTATATTACTATTATCTGTGATATAATATTAGGTACTGTTATCTCAATAGATTCAAAATGCTGACAAATGAGTGATCCAAAACTTCGATACACACATAGCAAAAAATCCAGAACCTATCCAGAACTACATACTCTTGAACAATTTACAATGACAATTACAACTATTTGCTATAATAAAACAGTTGTTGTTCCTTTCAGGTGATCATGTACTTACTTCATACCTCCCACAAGCTTCCTTCTGAGGTATTCCCGGAGAGCTATGACGTGGGGTTCTTCAAGAAGGTGCGAAAAGAGCTCTCATTCAAAGCCGGCGATACATTGACGACTCCTTTGGTGTTACGAATGTCCATAGGCGACGGTGACTACTTTCCATCAGCCCGTCTGCCTTATCGTTAGCTTAAATAAAAAAAGCCATTTGGTAACCGCTAACCACCAATTTTAATAAACAAGGGATCGTTACACAACCCAAAGTAATTCATACATATTCCCACACAAGTTTAACAAAGCATGTACTTACAAACACACACAAAATTAAACGTACCTCTAAAGCAAACATCAATAGGTAATCCTGAAGCGATTTGAATTGACCCGAAATCAATTTGCAAATTAATTGCTCCACATAATAGCCGTGTATACGTATTTGGACGTTTGTAATTGTCACAAACATTGAAAAGCTACTAATTAAAGAACATTGATGAGTTCAGATCATATATTAGCTAGCTTTTCGATCCGACTTTGTTTCGTAAGCTATTGCATTGCTTTTATCGCAGGCTTTGAGCGTAGTGACCGAATTAAGAAATTCCGTAACGAAAACCTAACACTCCCACTCCGCCTACTATGCAGCACGGCCGAGCGTTTACTTAGCGTGTTTGTATATGATACGACAGTACGAAGCTCGCACCGATCGACACAAGCTGCTCGGAAATCGGACGAATATGTAAGCAGCTGTTTGTGAGAAAATATATAGTATGAAAGAAAAAAGCTTGAATTAATATCAGATAAAAAATACTGCATAAATAAATAAATAATTATAATTTCAAAAGTTGATAAACAAAGCTATGCAATCAATAGCTTTACAACGGCAGTTGCCGGTTGTTGAACGAAACACAGTTTTTAATGTTATTTAATTTCCTTGTTATTTTATTTGGACTTAACTCTTTATGCCCTTTTTTTTTGTTTTCGAGGGGGAAACTTTCAAAAAGTACCCGACGTCGTGGGAGCGACGCGGGTTATGTGGAATTCTTACCGCACTAAAACCCCCCCGGTGGCCGACCTCGACGCTGCGAAGAGGACTCCGGGAACTCCGATTGACCGCCGCCAGTGTCCTCAGCGTGTGCCCCATCGGGCTCTTCCCTGGTGGGCGTGAACTGCTCACCGCACCTGCTGGTTTTTACGGCAGCATGCAACCACACATGCCACCGTCCTTCACGGGGTCGCTTGGCCGGACGGGTCGAGCTCCCACTCTTCCCGCCCGCAACCCCGGAAGCCTCTTTTAGTCGCCTCTTACGACAGGCAGAGGGTACCGTAGTCCTATTCTGGTCCCGGAACTACAGGGACAAACTCTTTATGCCCTAGAATTTTATTTTTTATTAATGATTGAGATTAAAAAAGAATATTACAGGTAAATATGTAAGTGTATTACATATTGACCTGTAGTTTTAAAATAATGGTCAAGGTCGTAGAACCAGTGTAGTTCAACCGGGGAAGTATCACCGCCACACCTATTTCTAGCGTGAACCATTGCTTGCGTTTCAATAGAAGGGTGTGGTTGCCGGCACACTTTCACATGATGCGACCATCACAGCTCTCGGAAGTAGCAACGCATCTGTGATTGACTTCAGATGGAACACATGTTCTGTATGTAGTTGATTAGTTGATTACAGATGTCCGTGGGCGGCAGTGACCACTTACCATCAGGTGGACTGCATGCTCGTTTTCTACTTCAGTCAAATAAAAAAAAAGAAAAAAAAACCCTCCCAATTGTGTAATCGCCTTAAAACGAATCTATGTCGAAATTTTATGTTTATAACTTCATAAGTTTCACGAAACAATCAGTCAGGACTGGTATTAAACTTGATGTATACATATACATATTATTCTGGCAAATATAAAGGTTTCTATTGCCGTTTTTAAATATTTTTTCTCAAATAATTCAAATTTATCTAACTAAAAAACTTTGTTCTCTTAGCTAAAATATGATATTCGACATGACTAAAAGACCATGAATAAATCCACGTCTTATATTGTGGTTAATATTCTACGTAGTAAAGTTGCAAACAGTTTATCGGGTAGGTACAAAAAAAAATCATAGAAGATAAATTATTTCAATACAACGGAAATAAGTAACTCATGATTCACAGTTAGCGCCACCATCACTGGCGACAGTTACTGACGATAGACGGCGACGGTCAGCAACCGTCAGTGACGATCATTTGCTATTACTTGACATTAGTAGGCGTGGTCCGTCGTTGATCAGTGGCGACACGCGGTTACTGTCAACAACAGTTGCTATCAGTTGCAACGATCGCTGATGACGGACGCAAACAATTGGCAACATTCAACAATATTCGTCAACGATGACCAAAACATATACAATATCTCGTGTATTAACTCCAAAAGACTTAATGTATTAATTTTAATCCATATTGTTCTATTTGAATACAATAATAATATTCGGACCATTATTATGTCAAACATCAGAAATAGTAGGTACAGAAACATACAAAATTAAATTAATATTCCTGCCACCGGAATTTCACAAAGTTGCGCATACAAAAACATTTCAACCAAACGCACTAATTTTATTACCGCGTTTTCAAACTAAAATAAAACATGAAACATGATACATAAGAGTACTGGCAGTAATGTACTTAGGTTGCTATTTAATGTAAAGTGCTGTTAATAATTAAATAAAGTATTTTTTGAATCTATGAACTTTAAGGATGTAGAACTTTAGTTAATCTACAAAGAGATTAAATATGATAACAAAAGTGATTATGATCAATTTCTTCTATATAAAAGGAAAAGATCTACTAACTCGTACCTTTTCACCATGTTTTGAAGGTGGGAGAACCAGTGTAGTTCGACCGGGGAAATACCACCGCCACACTTATTTCTAGCGTGAAGCATTTCTTGCGATGGAAGGGTGTAGTTGCCGGCACACTTTTATATGAGGCGCCCATCATAGTCCTCGGGAGTAGAAACACATCTTGATTGACTTCAGATAGAACCCATGTTCTGTATGAAGTTGATTACAGATATCCATGAACGACAGTCCACTTACCATCAGGTGGACTGCATGCTCGTTTGCTAGTTCAGTTAGATAAAAAAAAATGCATGCAGCAATGCATCTGTAATTAAGTACAGTTAGAACTTGTGTTCTATGTGAAGCTGCTAACAGATGTCCACAGGTGGCAGTGACCACCTACCATCAGTTGGACTGACTGCTCGTTTGCTATGTCAGTCGGATAAAAAACCTATTCCAATAAGACGGAAATCTCCGTGTTACGGAAGTATGACTGAGGATGTTTCAGGATGCTTGTTGACCGTTTATCAACAAAAGTCGGGGCATTAGCAGCAGGATCTTATTGTATAACCCCTGCTAGCGCGGTAACTATCAGCCAAAACCCTAATTAGCGGGTCTACGCCATGTATTGAACCCCAAAAGGCTGACACATATTATATGGCCATCTAAACGTAAGACCTAAATTTATTTAAATAAATAATAGAAAATAAAAAATCAATTTAGTGCCACATACAGCACTTGAAATTACAGAACCTAAATATCATAGGCATGTAGTGCATAAGCAATAGGAGGTGGCTCAGCTTGAGCTGACATAGGACTATGGTCCTACGCTGCGCTGTTTTTCAGCCACTCCCTATCCCTGTGCTGGAAGTGAATAAGTCAGCTCCCCAGCTCCTTTCTTACGGTTTTCAACACGAATCCTCTAAGGTCACCCTTGCACAAGCATGTACTTACATTTATTTTTTGTGTGTTTGCGACTCATTATAGATTTACGAATCATTATAGATGTACGTGGATGTAAGTGACCACCATAACGCGGAAGAGTAGAACTACATGCATTAGGTACTTCTTTTTTTTTAAGGAGATCAAACTCCAAGTTAATTTCCTTCGCTAACTTAGAACAATTACAAACCACTCAGGTATATAAAAATCACGGCATTTTCCTTTATCATTAGAGCTTGACAGGTAATTTCTAACACGCAAATAACTTCAAAGGATTAGAAAATTCATATCTCTGCGCTCATGTTTAATCAAAATTCCAAGCATAATATTAGCTTCGAATCAACTCGAACGCACATGCTGTGATCTAAGAATATGTGGTTTATCTCTTCTATCTAGAAAATTCTAAGGATTTTTAATAAATAATTAACAAAACGAACACTAATTAGTATCGCAGATTGTAGACTTAATTAAACGTATATATTAAGAAATGCAAAACATTCTTCAACACAATGTTATATTCATTAAAATGTTTTTTCTGGGTGATACAATACAAATAAAAATAAATATTTGCGCAATCCTTTCAAGGCAAGCGTTGCTCAAAACAATAAAATTTGATTCGCATTACAAACAAATTCTTGCATGAGGGGGAGAGTACACAGACATACGCCCCGTAAGGCGGAAAGGCGACCCTTATCAAGCACCGTCCGATTACGCCGGATTAACCGGACAGATAGAATGTGTAATTATCTGTGCCTAACTAATCGCGTTCAGCGGTACACGTGTACGATGTGTATGACATTGTTGTAACATTGCTCGATCGCGAATCGTAATGGGGTCGGGCGGTTTTGCTGGACTTAATTATTAATTATGTTTTGTTCGATATTAAATTAGTTCTGGGATCGCTTTAAAGTACTTCTTTGACGACCCGCGTGGCGGAGCGGTTACCATACCGGTCTGACGCGCAACCGCAACCGCGCACCGGTCCCAGGTTCGTCGCCGGGCCAGACAGGTATCTGAATGATGAGTTTCGTGTTCTGGGTCTGGGTGTTTGTGTATTAGTCTTGTGCGTATCAATGGTACCCCCGCGACACAGGATAAAATCGTATTGTGGGGCTATGAGTGTAGAAAGCGTGTGTTTTTCTTACCGTTTACAGGTGGTAGAACCAGTGTAGTTCGACCGGGGAGGTACCACCGCCACACCTATTTCTAGCGTGAAGCATTTTTTGCGTTTCGATGGAAGGGTGTGGTTGCCGGTACACTTTTATATGAGGCGACCATCTTAATCCTCGGGAGTAGCAACACATTTGTGATTGACTTCAGATAGAACGTATGTTCTGTATGAAGTTGATTACAGATGTCCATGGGCGGCAGTGACCACTTACCATCAGGTGGACTGCATGCTCGTTTGCTACTTCAGTGAAATAAAATAAAAAAAAAAAAACCGTTGTCCGCAAATTTCTCCAACCGGTTTTGTACAATGTTTAGTCGTCTATAATTTTAGCAATACTGATCTAAACACTATCAGTCTTCAGATCAACGCCAACAATTTTTACGCTTAACCTCGTTTTTACATTTTTCATGAAATAAAGATCAGATGAGTAAAGATCAGATGAGTCTTCCAACTTACATGGTGTAGGTGTGGTAATTAACACCAAAAGGCTCAAGAACGCAACCGAATTCGTACCTCAATCCAAAAGAACCATGATGCTTCAATTGCAGGCTAAACCAAGAAACATCAACTTGATACAAGCTTATGCGCCTATAAAGGACTCGTGTCAAGAAGACATCGATGAATTCTACAAAGAAGTACAACAACTTTTGAAGATAACTAAAAAACACGAAATTAATATCTTGATGGGGGACTTTAATGCCAAAATAGGAGAAGATGAAGTTCAGGGAGTTGTGGGCAAACACGGATTAGGCAAGAGAAACGATAGGGGCGATCTACTAGTCCAATTTTGCCAAGACAATGACATAGCGGTCATGAATACTTTTTTCCAACTGCCGCCAAGACGACTATATACCTGGACGTCACCAAAACACACACGTGAGCATATAGTGCGGAATCAGATAGATTTCATTATGATCAACAATCGTTTTAAGAACTCCTTTAAAAGCGTTAAGACCTACCCTGGTGCTGATGTTAGAACTGATCATAACCCAGTAATCGGTGTCTTATCTTGTCAGCTAAAGAACATCAAAAAGAGGAATAACTTTGTTAAATTTAATATAAGAAATCTAGCTGATATTGATATAAGAGGCAGAGTAGCAAAAAACATTAATGATTGGGCACTTAAGGCAAAACAGCATATTCCAAAATCCATTGAAGAAAGTTGGTCCGATCTCAAAAACATACTGTCAGAAATAAATCACCAATATCTCAAACAATCAGTTGCTCCAAAACAAATGTGGGTAACAAATAAGATTCTTATGCTGATGGAAGAACGTAGACTTTACAAAAACGTTGATGTCACCAAGTATAACAACCTGGATCATCAGATAAGAAGAGAGGTTCGCTATGCTCGTGACCAGTGGTACTCTGAAAAGTGCAAACATATTGAGAAATTATTTGAGAGACACGATGCATTTAACCTACACAAGGAAATAAGATCTATGATTGGCACTGTTGGACGGATCAATGCACTTGTGGATGAGATGGGTTTTCCAGTTCTTGACATCCAGAAGAAAAAACAGATGTGGGAACAATATATATTTAACATGTTTGCTGATGATTCTCGAAGCCTTTTAAAACCGATCGATACATTAGAAGGACATTCAATATTAAAGCAAGAGGTATGGAATGCCCTAAAAAGAGCTAAAATCGGTAAATCGTCAGGTCCTGATGGCATACACATCGAAGTGCTAAAACTAATACTGGAAGATAACATCGACGGGATAGTGGAGTTGATGAATCTGGTGTACGAGACAGGAGAGTTGCCTAAAGACTGGCTGGTGTCAACATTTGTTACGCTCCCGAAAAAGTCAAATGCTAAGAAATGTCAAGATTACAGAACCATTAGCCTTATGAGCCAGATATTAAAACTATTTCTTAGCATTGTACATGACCGCATTAAAACAAAGTGCGATGAACAACTATCGGACAGCCAATTTGGATTCAGATCAGGAGTGGGTACAAGGGAGGCTCTGTTTGCAATACAAGTTCTGGTTCAGAAATGTAAAGACATGCAACAAGATGTATACATGTGTTTCATCGATTACGAGAAAGCATTCGATAGAGTACTGCACGATCGACTTATATCACTCTTGGTTGACATTGGACTGGACAACAAGGACATTAGAATCATACAGAACTTGTATTGGAATCAGCGAGCTACGGTTCGTATAGACGGTCAAGAATCTGAAGAGGTAGAAATAAAAAGGGGTGTACGTCAGGGCTGCATTTTGTCTCCTACACTATTCAACATTTACTCGGAAGCTATTATGGCTGAAGCACTCGAAGATCTAGATTGTGGTGTCAAGGTTAATGGGCGACTGATTAATAACCTTAGATATGCAGATGACACCGTGCTTATAGCATCATCTGAGCAAGAGCTTCAAAAAATAGTTGATAGGGTGAATGTGTATAGTAAAAAGGCTGGCCTTGAGTTGAACGTAGCTAAGACGAAGGTCATGGTAGTTTCAACCGAAAAACGAAAAGGCACGCGTATTTTTGTTGGTGGACATATACTTGAGCAAGTACAAAAATATAAATACCTTGGTACGTGGCTGAATGAACCATGGGACAGCGACCAAGAAATTAAGACCCGTATTGAAATTGCTCGTAGCTCCTTCAATAGGATGAAACGTGTTTTGTGCTGTAGAAATCTTAAAATTTCCTTGCGCATTAGAATGCTCCGTTGTTACATCTGGCCCATTCTTCTATACGGATGTGAGGCTTGGACAATCAAGGAAGACCTCAGGAAACGTATAGAAGCTTTCGAAATGTGGGCATATAGACGGATGCTTCGTATTGGTTGGACTCAAAAAGTAACCAATGAAGAGGTTCTCCGACGGGTAAACCAGAAACGCGAACTTTTGCAAACCGTCAAACAAAGGAAAGTTGCCTACTTAGGACATGTCATGAGACATGACCGGTACGAGTTGCTGCAACTAATTATGATGGGAAAAGTAGCTGGCAAAAGAAAAGTGGGCCGGAGGAAGAAATCCTGGTTACGTAATATTAGAGAGTGGACCGGGATAGCGAGTGCTGCCCAATTATTTCGCCTCGCTAAAGATCGAAGAAAGTTTGCAGAATTGACCGCCAACCTTCGCTAGTCGGAGAGGCACTTTAAGAAGAAGAAGATGAAATAAAATTTCCTTGCAATCCATATCTTACTAAAGTATACTACTGACCTGCTCTAGTTAGTGAGGAGTACCAGGATGAAGGTGCACGTATCACGTTAGGATTCATTGCATACGTAAATATATAATAACAGAACAAAGTTCAGGCCAGGAAGAACCTACTATTTTTAGTTTTAACGTGTAGAATTAAAGCGGGTACGAATTTTAAAATTCTAACGACTACTAAAACGAAATCGTCGAGAGTGGTTGCATTTTAATTTTAAAATCTAACGTGTATGTTAATATTGAAGCCCGCGGAAAATTTATGTATTTTTTAATTTCCTTACTTTTCCCGCGGGCTTTGCAAATTTTATTAGGCAATGCATATTTTATTGTTTGCTTTTGATATGGTATACAATCGTATAAATATGTAGGAATAATTAATTTGTAATAAAAACAAAATTTACACTAATTTTGCTACCGATAATACCAACAGCTTTTTTCGTCCAAGCCCAAATACGCTTGGGAGATTATAACACCCCTTTTTTATGTTACAGCTGAGCATGGGGTTTCACATACCGCTTAGCTTATTAAAAATTAAAGGTTTTTGTTTTTAATATTTTAAGGACATCTCTATAAGCAAACAAAATGTAAATATAATTATTCAAACAAACAATAATAGAAAATTAAAACATTAATACATAAATTAAATATGCTTGATCGTATTTTTTTTCAGACTTTAAGTGTCATTCACGATTATTGTATTTTTACTCTTAAAAGGGCATAGAAATGAACAGTGGAATCCCGGCTTGACCTAACCGCCAGCTTATCCCGTCTGGGCAGATTCACGCGGCGGGGAATTCATAATTACACGTTACTCAAATATTTCAGCTCTAAAATTGTTACAATTCCACCTTCAAACATTTTAATACTATAATTTACTTTTTTGATATATATTTTATATTGAAGTAGCAAATGAACATGCCGTTGAACTGTTTTCAGAATAAATGTTCACTGCTACCCAGGGACTCATGATCACAATTAGGAGACGGTTCTAAGATAACCTGTAGCCAATTTTAGGATTACAGATGCACAATCTTGTCAAAAAATCATAATCAAAAGCAACATTATGTCCATATTTTTGATTAAAATAAAAATAATATTCACATCAATAAGGTTCTATAAACACAGAAAGACATGTGCACGAACACCTAAACTCTCTCGTCCAACCTGGGCACGGGTCTTCTCTCAGAATGAGAGAGTTTAGGTCATAGTCCACCACGCTGGCCAAGTGCGAATTGGTGGACGAACACACCTAAACCCAAAAATAGAAACTATATTCAATAGTTACCTATACCGGGGGATGAACCTGTGCCTCATTGCACGCAGGTTGCAATATTGAAATCGAATCTCACATTCCTGTAAGCGATCTCACATCACTACGTACACAAAATTTAATCATGAATTTAATTTACCTATTTTAATCCATAACCCACGACAATTGTTTTGATCAGATAATAGCCCATATTTATTATTACATAAACATAATTAAAATGCGGTTAAAATACTCGTACATTACAATCGCTCCATCTACTAAGAACTATATAAATATTAGCGCTTTGTATGTTACATAAAAATAATTACATATCGAATGACAATGAAATGAATTAAACAGAACAGTGTGTTCCTTTTTTTTAAGATTGAAGTAGCAAACTAACGAGCAATTGACCTGGAAGTTGGCAACTGCCGCTCGTGGACATCTGTAAGCAACGTCAAACAAAACTAAAGTTCTATCTAAAGTCAATCACAGATGCATTGCTAGGGTTAAGATGGCCCGCCCAAGGGCTAAGATAGCCGCCTCTTATACTCGTACAAGAAAAAATTACCACTTAAATAAAATTATTATCTATCTGAATACTGAATCTGGAATCCATTCTGCATCATTTTGTTACTAATATGGATATATATACTAATATTAACACAGCACATTTATACTATAAATCAATCTGTAATTCTATCCACGTAAATGTGTGTACGCAAAATGTAAAATTGATTAGTGATTGCTATAGTGAGGAAACAACATTGCCCAGTCAAGTGTTAACCAATTCGGGCGTGGAAACAACGCAGTTAATACTAAATTCATTTACATCGGAACTGTATCGATATTACTACTCGATATCGATGTTTCTATACAGCTGACTATTAAACGACTATATTAGACTAGCAGAACCCGCGACTTTATTCGCACAAATTATAATATGATCCACCAATTCGCACTTGACCAGCGCTGTGGACTATGGCCTAACTCTCTCATTCTGAGAGAAGACCGGTGCCCAGCAGTGAGACAATAATAGGTTGACGAGAGATAATATGATCAATCCATTTGATTTTTGAGATCCACTGCTGAACATACACCTCCACCGTTTAACGCCTATTGAACCACAAGGCGAAATACTAAGTTTTAATAAACTTGCAACAAATTAGGTGGATGTGCGAAAAAACTTGAAGTTTTAAGGTTTTTTTTATTATACTCTCTTAAGAATTGATTTTCTGAGTATCATATTTCATCGATTTTCATTATATCAAACAAAAAAGCCAAATTAAGTTAGCATTAAAATTGCCGAACTTTCATTCAAACTTTTATTCCCTATTTCATTCGCTTTCGGTCGAATTTTGAAAATCTCATCCTCAGTGGATGCCTACGTCATAAATACGTGTATTAAATTTTAAGTTACTTACCCTATGGATATCATTTTCACCTTTTTTAAACGATGTATATTAAATTTTTAACGTGATCCGCCTGCATGAAATGCTAATATAAAATTGGTTAGGGAATGTTTGCGGCGGGATGGAGAGCGTTCTCAAGTACTGTATAACTCTGGCGTGAAAACAACACCACTGTTGAAACTCAATTATTTTCCATTCGAACTTTACTGCTTTTAAAACTACTTGTCACTTATTAAACTAAACTTTAAGATGAGTTACTATATTAAATTATGTCATTTAATAACCTGTATATAGGTACATTGAAAACACGTCTAATTAGCTAGTCAATGCTATTCCAATGTATCGAGAACTACATTATTGAAACTCAAGTATTTTGTATCAGAACTGTACCAACATTAATTTTAGTAAATAATAGATTAGAGATGAATAAGTCCGATATTGTAAACCGTTTATAATTAATTCTAGAAAAACTGCACTTCAGAAAATCGGCTTCAAAGGTTATTGTAAATAGTTTTAATTATGCATAAATGTAAATAAGCCTTTTTTAACGTTTGTAAATTATTCTTAAAACAATTCAAGATATTCTGGTATAAATATGACGCGGACAAAGCTACAAGTTACAGTTAGTTTAGCTACCATAAATTGACCTACATAAACGAAATACAAATGTAAAATTGGTTAGTGAGTGTTATGCGACAACATCGAGCCCAGTCAAGTGTTATCCAACTCGGGCGTGGAAACAATAACACGGTTGAAACTCAATTCATTTGCACCCGAATTGTACCGTTATTGATACTGTTTGCCAATTTTATTATAAGTGAAAAAATTACACATTCTGGTCTCGTATTCTTATACTTGGTTTCCTATGTTGTGGATACAATGGAAACGCCAAAAAAAAGACAATCAAGAAGAATAGTCTGTTCTGATGATAACTTTTGTCTATTAAAAGCAGTATGGCGCTGGTAAAAAATAGATGTTTTGTATAATATTATACAAGTACTAAATGTTCATTTTTGCTACAATCGTGCAAACTACATCTCGGGGTATTCAACACATACATAGGTATAATCAGGCACTTCAAGGACGATGTACGATGGACGACGACGACTAGAATGCTTTCCTTCAAAACCGGCGATGCATTGACATCATTTCAAGTATCATTATTATGCTAAAATGTACGTAGTAATCGTTGTGTACTTCCCGTCGGAAGTACCACCCCCACACCTATTTCTGGCGTGAAGCATTTCTTGCGTTTCAATGGAAGTGTGTTGTTGCCGGCACACGACAATGAGACATTATATTATGACATTATATGAGACGACAATCTTAGTCCTCGGGAGAAGCAACGCGCCCGCTGTTGACTTTAGATAGTACCTATGTTCTATGTGAAGTTGGTTACAGATGTCCTTGGACGGCAGTCTCCTCTTACCGTCAAGTGAACTGCTTGCTCGTTTGCTACTTCAATCAGATAAAAAACAATAATGCCCAACACTATTGTTATTTGACAGAAGCACGTATGGCGGTGTTCCTGTTAGTCGAGCCGCAAAGGATTTTGACATCATTCAACACTAGATTAAAGTAATCAATAAGACAACGTGATATGCGCCCTGTAGTTCCCGGATGAGAATAGGGCTACAGCATCCCCTGCCTGTCGTAAGAGGCGACTAATTGGGGCTTCCAGGGTTGCCGGCGGCTAGAGTGGGAGCTCAACCGTTCGTTCAGGCGATCCCGGGAAGAGTGGCGGTTTGTGTGGTCGCATACTGCCATAAAGACTAGACGGGGCGGTGGGCCCAACCGCCCATCTGGGAGGAGCCCGAGGAGGAGGAGGATTCCGGCTGCGGTCCGTTGTAGATCCTTTTTATAGTACCGGGCCACCGGGGGGGTTTTAGTGCGATAAAAATCCCACATAACCCTGCGTCGCTCCCACGGCGTTGTACACCTTTTGAAGGTTTCCCCCTCGAAAACAAAAAAAAAGACAACGTGATATAAAAAAATCACCACGTACTTTTTAAAATTCATAACAGGGAATGAATTGAGAGTATGTATTCAATTTACTTATACTGATTTCAGTATAATACAGTAACATTCTTACTAGCACACGCTTGGTACAATACAAAATTGCTAGTAACTTGCAAGTTTTACAGTATTCTTACGACCCAGAATATTGCTCTGAGGTTGCTCACTATGCTCGCTAGAGGAATATATTTTTTTATTTATTTTTAGGACTTGGATAGATACATAGAAATACTTAAATACTTAGCTGTGGGCCTTGTCTATTCGACTGGATTTATTTAACCGATTTAAATGATAATACCGAAAAACAAAAAGTAAATTAAGAATAATTAAAAAAAACATTTTTCAATATAAAGTATAAAAAAAACAAACACTTAACGTGGAGCACATAAGTTAAATCACGCTCTCATCAGTTTACCTTTGCCTTTGAAGTATGATATTATGGTTAACTAATCTGATGAATTAACTCGTCAATTCATTATTTCTTTAATTAAACACTATTTATAAAAAATGGGTATGATATACATATGTGATTAAAATATGGGTATGTGATAAATACAAGGTGTAAGTTTTACTAAAAATATCTAAAAGGTACGAGTATGTATCTACTTATGATATTAAAATTATTGTGACGTCGACGAATAAGGTTAATTATCGTTTAAGGTTCCAATTCAAAAGGTTAAAATTAGTTATACCTTTACCTTAATCATTATTAAGGTTTGTAAGGTTTAAATCATTAATTTTAAAATTTTAGTTCATTTTATTAAAATTTAGTTTTATATGTCGTATAGACTCTTACCATTCAGCCCTCGACACGAGCTCAACTTAGCATTGGTTCGTCCATCTAATCCATGTCGTATTGTGTCGCTTAATTACTGGATCTCTATGGTCACATTCCAGCACCATCATCAAATCAGCACCATGTTAATATTGCATTTTCACGCGATTTACGCATGTATGTTTTACAAGGTGGTAGAACCAGTGTAGTTCGACCGGGGAGGTACCACCGCCACGCCTGTTTCTAGCGTGAAGCATCTCTTGCGTTACGATGATAGGGTGTGGTGGCCGGCATACTTTTATATGAGGCGACCATCTCAGTCCTCGGAAATAGCAACGCAACTGTGATTGATTTCAGACAGAACGTAAATTCTATATGAAGTTGCTTACCGATGCCCATGGGCGGCAGTAACCACTTGCTATCAGGTGGACTACATGCTCGTTTGCTACTTTAATCATATTAAAAAATCACCTCACTCGGAAATGAGAAAGTGAATCAATTTCATTCGAAAGAGTTGATGATAAACATGAGGTGACATGATAAATGAAACTAAATAAAATATTGTAATGTAAATAAAACATACCTACTTAACCTAACCTTGTTCTGCAGTTTCACTCATGTTAATAAAATAACATATATTTAAACTATGACTTTTGATAGAGTACTTTTGGCAGGGTAGTTTTTATTAATAAAACAGACTAAAAGAAATATGAATAAGTATTTCTGCATAGTATCAAACTAAAACTGTGTACTTTTAGTTTGATACAATTTCATTACATAAACAGCCAAAAACCGTAGAAATTGACTATTACTTATTCTCAATCCTCTAACAATTTTTTTGCAAATACATGCGATGTATACAGACAGCCGTAACCTTGTTTTTTATTTTATATATGGATTTACAAGTACCAAAACAGGCGGGTGCAATTAACAGCACGTTTATACTCGTAGGTACGTTCATAAATGCTCAGCGCAAATGCACCTGTGTCTTTTTTACTAATTATATTTGCAGGTGTCGACGAAATGCAGGCTCTGTAGCCCGCTTACTCTAAAGTGGATTGTCATTTGGCATTTCAGTCTAGACAATTAAAAATAAACTATTAAACGAGCATTCACATAGTGTTTTCATTTTGTTTTGTTAGAAACACTTGATGTACGGCAAGTGTACAATACATTGTACATAATTGTCTCATACTCGTATCAAAGAAAACCTATAAAAGCCACAAAATTGAATAGGAACCAACTAAATCAATTGAAACCTCTATCCCGATCTATCTAACGTAATGCAATGTACGCTATACGTTGCGTTTTAAACCTATTCAATATAACGCCGCGTAATTGCGTAGTCCAAAAACAAAGGTAAATGACAAACAAAGTTCAATTGAACGGGGCCCATGTTGCGGAATACAGAACACGTGGGGCTATTTCGTTGAGGCCCGCCGCCCCAGTCATAATTAACTCGACAATCGACATGCTTCAATTTCTACTCCCAACTAAATTCTTTACACCGTCTATCAACTACTGTAACATAGATATTTTAATCGTGGCAATAGTTATGCTAAGGTTAAACCACAAACAATTTTGCCGATAAAAATCAGGCCTTCTTGTTGTTGTTCTGGCAAACGAGTATACAGTCTACTAGATGGTAAGCGACCACTGTCGTGGGTAACTGCAACCAACTTCACATAAAACTGGGGTTCTACCGTTAACATGCTTTGCTACTGCTGAAGACTAAGATGGTACATTTTTACACCAATGACCCGACATCTACAGACTTAGGTGTGACTTTGGTACCTCGCTGATCAAAACGTACCGATTCCACAACCTTTTGTAATATCAAACGTTGACATTAAAAGATAAAGAAAAACAAAGTTTCGATCGAATGGGACACATCGTTGAATAAAAGGTTCGACGGTATTATGTTTTCGACGGTATATTATGTTGTGGCACTCGTTTCCAATCACATGTGTGTAATTAAATCTTTAGCTTGTGACATATCAACGCTAAAATTAAAGTTAAGTAAGCGTGATATTAATTCATGACAGGGACAATCAAACCAAAGTAAGTTCTACCAATATCGAATAAATCCCTTTTTGGTTCCTTCGAAATCGATACACTAAGGCCCCATAAGAATTTTTCTCCCAATAGGTGACAACAATTTAGGTACAATCCATTATTTTCCCACTGCTGGGCACGGATCTTCTCTCCGAATGAGAGAGTTTTTTAGGTCATAGTCCACCTCCTCATAGTCCACCAATCCTCGAATCCGAATGCCTCGATTTGAACCTCGGACCTCCCATTGAGAGAGCAAGTTTCAACCATTAATTAGGCTATCACTTTTCTAACATCATCAATAACAACAGTATTATGCACTATTCTGTTTCTTGAAAGTGTGGTAAGGAAAATATATTTTTTCTCAGGAGTAACAACGAATATGTGTCCACCCTTAGGTAATCAAGATTCTAATCTTAAGTGGGATTGATTACAGATCTTTTGCTATTTACATATTATAAAAACCCTGATACCATTTAAACAAGAATAATTTCACACATTAAAACGGAATAGGTGAGAAAAGGTTAAAGCAGTCAATCCATAGAAAGTTCCGCCAAAAAGACAGAATATAGTTCGTAAAAACAATTTTGTAACGCCGTAAAATGGAGGTGTAGTGAAAAAATAAAAAAGAAACAAAGTTTCAATCGAACGGGGATACGTTGCTGAATACAGAATTCGCGGGGGCATTTCGCCGAGGACCGCCCGGCCGCCCCAGTTACAATTAACTCTCGACATGTTTCAATTTCCACTCTCAACTAAATACTAAATCCCCAGTTAATATTCAACAAGGAATTCTCAGTTTTAGACACTTCAAATAGTTGAAATTGTTTGATTTATGTAAATGTCCTCGCTAAATAAGTTTAATTGTAGAGTCAGGGCCTAATTCAAAGTTTACAGTACTAGTGGCAAATAAAGTCAAATTTGATAGAGGGTTTAGTCCATAAGTTACAGCTAAATACATTTTCAATTGTTAGTTATTTGATAGCTTCAGTTACACAGTCTCTGAAACGTTGGAATTGCACCATATACATATACACATTTTCATAGCAGGTATTGAGGGATAGTGAAAAAACGAAAGAAATATAAAAATGTTCCTGTTATATTCCTGCTATCCTCGTCCATGTACTTATTGTTCAGTATTTGCTCGCCTGTAAAAGGTAATTAAACCATTTTATGTATTATACAACGCTCTTAGCAACTCCTAAACAAGACGAAGTAAATTATCTTCAATAGTTCATTGCTATAATATACTATTATCAAATTGTGTTTATTTTGTAATAAAAATTAAGAAGCTTTCCCTTTGGTCCAATTAAAAAAAATACATACTACAACAAGAGGTGCAGGCTCATTTCAAAACCACCTGAAAATTTTATAAGGCATGTAACGGTGACCTGAAAAGCACTGGCCCCGTGAAACGTCCGAGTGCAAGATTTTTTTAACGCAAAAATACCGGAATAAACCAATTTTATTATTACCCAGGACTTTTTTTTGGTTTATTTGTAACCTAGGATTTTCCCGCGACTTTATACGCGCTTACTGTTCAACTCTTCATAGTACATACATAATAAACTAACTTAATGTCCAAAATTTATGGTTGTAGCTTCAGTATTTCCTATAATGAATGGTCTTAAAGTGAGTTTTGCGATTTTTTTTTTATAGATCTGAAATATCGTTTAAATAAAGGTCTTAAATAGAAAAACCGAATATACAATTCGTGTGAAATCAGTGATTATTGTAAGATGCGAACGAGCGTGCAGTCAACCTGATTTTAAGTGGCTACTGCCGCCCATGGACATCAGTAAGCAACTTCATATAGAAAATAGGTTGTATCTGAAGTCCATCACAGATGCGATCCCTATTAACTAGGATCCCACCCATACTTCGCACAGTTTAATACATGCATTTGAACAAAAAATATGTACCTATAAATCCTTTGCGTACTTTAAAAAAAGAGAGAACAGACAAACAGCGGTAGGCAATTCTTTCATATAATATAAAAAAGAAAAAAGTTAACATTAATATGTTAACTTTTTTCTTTTTAGGTATGTTTTAAATTTAGTTATCTATTGTGTATTTTTTGTTAAAAATCACAATTTCAAAAGCATTAGCTATTGTTCGATAGCTATTAAATGTGGTTACATTTCTAATTAATTAAAACGGAGCAAGAACGCCGAGCATTCGTTATCATTATCTTCATCCCTTTTAAAATGTAACCATTATAAGATGAGCCAGACAACATCACCCCCTACTTGTCCTTCCCCCACATAATAACCAAATAACTACTACAAAAGGGTCCTCAGACCCCAAAATATTAATTAACATAGATTTGAACATCGACAGGGTCAAATTGGATGGAATATGTATATTACAATAAATAATTAAAACTAGTCACCCGTAGCATCGGCCGAAATTCGACCGTAATTTAAATTAAAAAACTAAACTTCATATTGTCCAAATTAGTACGAATATTTCTTTAATTCGAATCAAATGTCATCTGACATTCTTGACGTTGTGTCTTTTGAATGTTCTATTTCATTTACTAAGTACATATGTGTTTGTGACAAATGCAAGGCAGTGTGTGTAATGTGTTTTTAGTTGATTTTATGTATGAAAAATGCATTATTTGAAATAAATATTAACATTCTGCACTCCTTCTCTACGTCCACTATAACCGTGCAAAATTTCATACTAATCCGTCCGCGGCATATTACTTAAAAATCCGTCACAAATTTTTGCTTCACGTATTAATATAATAATAATTAGGTACTAGTCACCCGTCGCAACGGTCGAAATTCGATCGTAATTCAACTCAAAAACTAAACTTGATATTGTATTTTCTAGCACGAGTATTTCTCAAATTCAATTAAATTTTATTAACACCTACTTATATATACTAGTTATGTATGTATGTATACCCCTTTTTTGTTTTCAAGGGGGAAATTTTAAAAAAGAACCCGACGTCGTGGGAGCGACGCGGCTTATGTGGGATTTTTACCGCACTAAAACCCCCCCGGTGGCCGACCTCGATGCTGCGAAGAGGACTCAGGGAACTCCAATTGACCGCCGCCGGTGTCCTCAGCGTTGCCCCATCGGGCTCTTCTCTGGTGGGCGTAAACTGCTCACCGCACCTTCTTGTTTTTACGGCAACATGCAACCACACATGCCGCCGTCGAGCCGACGGTTCGAGCTCCCACGCTTCCCGCCTGCAACCCCGGAAGCCTCTTTTAGTCGCCTCTTACGACAGGCAGAGGGTACCGTAGTCCTATTCTGGTCCCGGAACTACAGGGACATGTATGTATACCCGTAATTTCAAAATTCAAAAACTAAACTTCATGTTGTCCAAAGTAGTGCGAATATTTCTCAAATTCAAATAAAATGTAATAATTTTCAAGTAATTTTGAACGCACCCGTTAAATATAAAAAGTGGTTTAATTAGTTAAGCCGCATTTAAAAGCAATAGCGGGTATTTTGACAAAGACAGTGACATTTCTGGCGTTATCTGTTTTCTTAGTAAGACATTGAATGTTCTATTTCTTATAATATTTAAGTGTTTGTGACAAATGCACGGTAGTGTGTGTAATGTGTTTTAGTTGATTTAATGTAGGTTTCATGCATTATTTGAAATAAATATTAGCATTCTCCTCTCCTTCTCTACGTCCACTATAATCGTTCAAAATTTCATACTAATCCGTTCGCGGCATATTACTTAAAAATGCGTCCCAAGTTTTTGCTTCAAGTATTAACATATAGATGTATGTACGTGATGTAAGAGACTAGCCCTAGTATATCTATTTCAAATTGGTTATTCTTTAGTTGTGTCTTAAATTGGTTTTCGATTGTTTCAATTCAGTACAGTACAGTTACAAATTTTATTTTATAGGCATTTACAATTTGTAGATTTTCATGTTCAGAGCAGGATATAAGATCAGTAAAAAAAAAATATTTAAGGTGCTACGTATTTCAAGCTCCAAACTTAGATCAAATCATGGGTATTGCTCCAAGTCTACTCAAATTGTCAAAAGACACCCATCAAGCTATAAAAATACTCTTAGGAATACAGTTAATGCTACTATAATAAATAGATTTATAAATTAATAACATATTTTAAATGCTACTTAAAGGATTTAAACGCCATCTACAATTTAAAAAAAATAACTTAATTTTCACAATTGGCTAAGATTAAACAAAAATAATAGTGTTTTTTCTATCTATTTTGAATAATGGCGTCCGCTGGTGACATTATATCTCAACGTCGCATAGAAGAGTTCAAGTGATACGGTAATGCTTAGTGAATTATGATGTTATTCGGTCCGATTTTGTTTAATTTACAGAAGTAGTACTACGTAAGGTAGTACCTACTAGTAGTTGAAGAATAAAACTAACTTCAGAACAAGTAAACAACATCAAAACTGAATAAGCATCTAAGAAATAATACGTAATATATTAAAAATAACGAATTGATAATTGAATCAAAATATATAAAAATAACTTCATTAAAGGCAACAAAGCTCTAACAATGGTCCAAGTACATTAGAAGCCTGCGGGCGTTCTGATCCCTGTTTTTCAAATTAAATATATGCATTGCTTGGAGCGAAGCAGGTAGGGATAATGGACAAGCGCCCCTGATGGGGTTAATTAAGAAAGTATTCGAGTTTTGTCTTCTGGTGCTTTTGCATATATTGACTAATGAATTTAGTATACGGTAGCTTGTAGGGACAAAGTAATAAAATTTGTTAACTACATTAAAAGATATATTAAAGACTAGATAAGTAACGAGCCCACAGTAAAACAAATAGTTATTTTCGGTATAAAATTAAGTTATCGCGGCAGTACTCGTAGTCAGCCCATTATCGTTCCACTGCTGGGCACAAGCCCCGTTTGAGGGTGATAAAATGTTAGGCCCTAAGACACCGCGTTGGGGTAGAACCCATTACCGCCGCCGCGTTGACCAAGTACAAATTAGTGCACAAAACTTGGAAAACGTTTTTTTAACTCAGGTGTGAACGTTTCCTCGCCATACATCTCTTCATCTTATATTTTAATTATCTTTGTATATCAAAGATAATTAAATTGTAATACGCATTATAACATTTACAAAGATCGAATCATGGAAATTGAACCTCGACTAGATTAAGAGAGCGAGCTTCAATCTGCAATTGCTGTGGAAGTACCTACTCATATTCTATCAAGTTTCTTAATTCCTTCAAGCTACCAGACATCATAAGACTTTCACGAGCCAACTCCGTCCAAAGGATCTGGAACATCACACCAAAATTGGTGTACCATTTCCTTCACCAAGTTGAATTCTGGTAAATTTGCACAACGTCCCACTGTATTTACTACTCAACATTTGTTTTATTTAATTATTGGGATGTTATCTATGTAGGTGTATCTATAAATTGCTGTACGAAAAGAAATGGTTATTGATAGCGTTAACACAATACTAATACGATCCAGAGTTACAATTACGTCACACGGATTGAGATTGACAAATTTTATATTTAAAAAATATTATCAACATCAAAATAAAAAAATACTATATAATTTTGCTTAAATCTATTGTTTGACATGAAATTATCCAAGTATGTTTTGACGTTAATTGCCAATCGAGAATTTCTCTTCTGGGACGTAGTTTAAATAGAAAACGTCATGAATATAAGATCACGTAAGTCTTAAGCTATTAAAATCGCAGTTAATAACACGGGATAAATAATACTTTGTTGCCTCCGTTAAACATTAATTATTTCCGGATAACGTGCGATACAACAATGCATTAATCACGCAAGCCAATAATATCATAGTATGAAAAACTTTTATAGCCGTATCAGGTATTTATTAACGTCCATTGTTATAAATACGATATCACATTGCTTTTGAAAGTACTGTAAAATAATGAGCTTCGATGGTATTATTCATGTTTACACACACATTTTGTGGTACCCATAATGCTATTCATTTAGATTGTTAGAAATCATTGATAAGATTCTGACATGCTCAAATGTGTATCAAATTAACGTGCAATAAATCGAACTAGTCAGCCGTTGCAACGGTCGAAATTCGACCGCATTTTAACTCAAAAACTTCATGTTGTCCAAAGTAGCATGAATATTTCTCAAATTCAATTAAATTGTATAAATTTTCAAGTTATTTTAAAACACCCGTTGAAGGTACAGGGAGGTTTAATTAATTAAGCTACATTTAAAAGCAATAGCGGGTATTTTGACAAAAATTACTGACATTTTTGACATTATGTGTTTTCGTTATTAAAATATTAAATGTTTTATTTATTTTATTATGTATGTGTTAATGTCAAATGCAAGGTAGTGTGTTTAATGTGTTTCTTAGTTGATTTTATGTATATTTTATGCGTATTTGAAAAAAATATTAGTATTCCGTAATCCTACACTATATCAACTAAAACCGTACGTAATTTCATAATCCTTCGTCCGCGGCAAGTATCTTAAAAAGAAATCACAAATTTTTGCTTCACGTGTCAATATATAGAATAAAATAAATGAGTGGTCCGCTTATTGATATTTTTAACTTTGTAAGATTGACATAGCAAACGACCATGCAGTCCACCTGATAGTAAGAGGTCATTGCTGCTCCTGGATATCTGTAAGAAACTTTGCATAAAACATAGGTAATACCTGAAGTCTATCGCAGATGCGTTGCTACTTCCGGGGACAAAGATGGTCGCCTCGTATGTTATAAATAAGTTTGCTACCTCCTCGATCAAACTTCACTGTTTTCTACTACCTAGTAAAGTGATAACTCCAAAATATATACAATAAGGACAGAGAAGTAAGGCTACGATTGCGTATCTAAGTGCCTTATTCTGGTGTATTCGGTACTCGCCAAGAATTCTCTATGCAATGTCGGTTTATCAGTTCAAAGGAATATCAAATTAATATAGTGCTACCTCGTGTTTATCTACATTTCACTTCAAAGTTTAATACTTTAATTGCAGTCATGTAACAATTTTAAACAAATTTTCCTTCGGGAACGGCAACCACAGTCCAGTGAACATTAATTGCGGATGGTTATCTGTGTGTTGCTTATAATTCGCGGTTATTTAAGCAAAGGCTACCATAGTTTCACAGGAAGATCGCTATGGAGATGCGGATTATCCTTCAGAGGGAGGCACCCTCCTGGACGCAATTAACTCTCGACATGTTTCAATTTACACTCGCAAATACGCGCCTCAACGACCGCTCTATTGTATACCGTTATAACCGTACACGTTGAACATAGCCGATATAGGTTGCCATTATAGGGATGACATTCAAAATCATTTGTTGCTAAGTGAGGACAGTGATTAGCAAATTAAAAGGGCTTCGGTTATTAAGAACAATAGATAAAGTCATTTTATTTTAACAAAGTAACAAGCCAACATGTTATCCATTATCATGTTATCCATGACGTTATGTTTGAAAAAATTACAAGAAATCCCAAATAATACAAAAAATCCAGAAGCAGTGGATTGAACATTGAACCAGATTGAACCAGAGAAGTGCCGTCTTCTTCTTCTTCCAATTCTACTGAAGTGGATTTTACAACAAACTTCTAGCTTCTATGCTACATAAAATAAAAATAATAATAATACTAAAAACAAGTAGCAATTCGTAATCTTAGAACGAAGCTAAGTCTATCACACCGAATTTGCTCATCTTAAAAAATATCAGGCGCGTCATTATGCTTGTGTCACACTTGAACTTCTGAATTTTGCTGCTATTTGTGTTTCCACAAAGAATGGATTCTTTTAAATCAACAAGTATTTTGCTTTTGTGACATTAGTGCTAAGCTCAAGATACTTAGTGGTTTCTGTAACATTATTAACAATGTCATGTAGTGATCCCCAATTATGAGAAATCAAATCGTTGCCATGAACCATGTACGTATGTTGTTAATTGATATACCGTTGACAATAATACCTGTACTACTGCATTGAGACAAGATACATCCCCTATATCTTTTTATATCACGGTGGGATCGATTGTTGTATACTCGAAATAACGCTTGGCCCTCCACAACCTAATACCTAGTATATACTACTCGTAAACAAAGCTAAGAGTTTCATTATAATGAGACTTATAAAACTTGCAACCAGAAATAAAATTATTATTATAAGTCCTCTAACTTTGGTCAAAAATTTGCTTCGATCTTATAATCGGTTGCTCCGAAATAAAAAACAACAACCGGTAACTCATTTTCCTTCCAACATAATTAAATATTTATGAGAGAATTAACTGCATTATCGCGAGCAAACATTTGTATTATACTATAGTTAAGGTAAGGTCCTTTCAACTATGTTTATTTAGCTTTAACTAGCTCTCACTACATAGATAGAGTAAGCTCAAGAATCTCTTTGTGTTTTTGCCTCGGAGCAAATTGCAGTAAAGAAATAAAATGAACTTCGTAAAGCTACAAAATAGATCGCAAAAACAGTCTATTGCATTATGTGAGCATTCGAAGAAAGGGCAGAGCTAATAAAATTAGTGATTCTAATTGTTATTTTTTTTATCTGACTGAAGTAGCAAACAAGCATGCAGTCCGCCTGATGGTAAGTGGTCACTGCCGCTCATGGACATCTGTAATCAACTTACATACAAAACATGGATTCCATATTAAGTCAATCACAAATGCGTTGCTACTCCCGAGGGATATGATGTTCGCCTCATATATAAGTGTGCCGGCGACCACACCCTTCCATCGAAACGCAAGAATTGCTTCACGCTAGAAATAGGTGCGGCGGTGCTTTTTCCCCGGTCGAACTACACTGCTTTTACCACCTTCAAAAAGTTATAAGTACTCCTAAGATAGTATTTTTTAACGAACTTCTTTTTAAATTCTCAGGCTTGAGGTGTATTCTAACCATAAAAGCCCGTCAGTTTTGACTTTCCGAAATGTTTGCAAAGTCAAAAAAATATTAATTTTTGTATCTGTTCGAATATAACTTGTTACTTTGTTTGTAGCAAAATAAGAAAATAAATAACTAATATAATTATCACGTTTTAAAATTTTAATATCAAGTAAAGTAAATATATTTTTAGTTGATAACTAATTTACTCGACACCAAAGTAATTTTGAGGACACTTACTCTATCAAAATAATAATTGGATTGTCGTCCAATATAATCAAGAACTTCTAGGAAGTTTAGGTTCTAACTTAGGAAGATACAATACCGTCGACGAGTACTTTACAAGAAAACAAGACAATTTTAGGAAGAATAAATAGATTTCATTTCTTATCAAGGAGTGCTTCTTCATTTTCAAGTCATAAACAGGGTTACCAAGAATAGAATCAAATTATTTAACTTAAAAATACATGCATATCACACCTCTAAGTATTACTTCGCTTCTTATTGCTAATAAGTAAAAGTAGCAATTCTAAACCTACAGTCCAACTAATGGTAAATGATCATGAATGTCTTGAAACCGAAACATTGTCGTCCAATCCGTCTATCCGTCAGCCTTTTGATGTCCATTGTCATGACATAGGCGTCTCCTAAACGGCGCCACTCCAACCAGTCCTGTGCCTTCTGAATGGTTTCCCGCTGTCTTCTTTAGTTCATCGGTTTACGTGGCGGAGGGTGGCGATTTCACTAAAATGATTCAAGCTAAAGATACGCGTAGAAATGCTGCTACGTAGCGCATGATCACAATTAGAGTTGCACAGGGATACTGGACAATATTGCAAGAGGGGGGCACAGACCTGGGACGGTTTATACCCACGGCCATAAACATTCAGGTGGGTACGACCTCAGAAGTGTTTATTCCACGCTTTTGCCCAGAGGGCTGAGCCTGAGACGGTCAAAATATCCATAGATGAGAACTAGCTGGCGGATCCTAGCTTGATTAGCGTGTATGGCTTGAAGAGTCACGGAAAGCATGCGAACGCATGCGAATGCATGCTAGATATACGTTATGTATAGGGGCACTGCACTCAGAAGATTCCGGTTCTGATGGACATCCCGGAATCCTCTGAGGTTGAGACTGAATATTTCAGTGGGTAAAAATCTCAACCCGATGATCACCCCATAGAACTAGGTACTTACTTACATAAAAGGTACAAACCCTTAATCAAAAAGGGTTTGGTTGCAGTATTCACCGGTTCACACTATCCTTGTTCTACCACCTCTCAACTATAAAGCAAGAATGCGAAATATTTTACCTAAAAGCACAGTTTGGAAACAGAATTCTGTCTGCAAATCGATCGCATAACTAACGTCGGTCAGAAGTTGTACTGCCAATTATTTGCGCAAACTACTCTTGTACGTTCGTGAACAATCTTCAATTTGTTGCATCGCAAGTTGTCTTCTCCCACATTGTACGTAATAATTAATTTTACTTCAAGACTAACGACATATCTGGTGGTCATACTGACTAGAGTTTGACTTTGATAATGTTTAACATCAAATTGTAAAGATTTACGTGTTAGGTTCCATTACATAATAATGTTACATTATTAACTTTGCCAACAACATAATAGCTTACCCCATCTATTATATATCTCCCCTTATTGTTTAACTAAAATTTTAATAAATGGTTGTCCCAGTAGTACGCTTTAAGAAAAATCTTCATCCAGCGGACTATTGCGGGCTAAATACCATATATCATACTGTAATATATCGATATTTCCATCTTCTCTTTAGCAATTTTCAGAAGGTGATTGATCGATCATAACAAGCCGAGGAAGTCTCATTGGCGAGTTATGACACCTATAACTATTTCATTGTAATCTCTCTCGTCAACACATTGTTGTCATACTGCTGGGCGCAGATCTTCTCTCAGAATGAGAGAGTTTTAGGCTATAGTATACTGCGCAAGCCAAGCGTAAATGTACCAATTTACACTTGACTTGCGAAGAGAACTGAGAACTCTTAGAAAAGTCAGGAACTCGGACCTCCCAATCCAAAGGGCAAGTTTCAACCATTGGTTCAATCTAGGAGGTACCATTGTCACACCTATCTCTACCGTGAAACAATTCATGCGTTTTTTTAAAAGGGTGCAGATGCTCACTTAAATACGAAGCAATCGTCGCGGTGATCAAGAATAGCAATGCATCTTAAATTAACTTCATGTAGAAACTCTGCGCTATGTTGATTTGATTACATGTGTTTATAGGCGGCAGTGTTGGCCATTAAATTGGCTGCATGCTCATTTGCTACTATTACTATACATTATTTCCAGGAATGTTATCTGTATTCATCCTAATATTCGTAACTCAGACATAAATAAACTTAATCGTCAATGGTGGCCATGAATGAAAATAAAAAAGTAGGTACGTAACTAAAATAACAAAAATTAAAACGCGAAATAATCCCAGTTTGTTATCAAGAGGACAGTGCGGCTGTAACAACACGAGACGGCAACCCATACGAGTATAACAATTCCCGGTTTATTTGCGCTTGTTTTTGCTCATTCCCACGAACGCTCCGCGGGGACAAGCGCGCCCGAGCGGGACCTTTGGCTTATTTACCAGTTGGTTCTCATAAAAACCTCGCTGACTATTTGTTTTTCAATATTCTCGCCGTACAAATGCCAAAGGGTTAGCTTTATGCGATTTGTATGGGCGATTCAACGAAGTATTGTAAACGTTCAAATATTTGCGTTAATTGTTACGTTGCTCGATATGTTTTGGTTTTTGTTTCATAGCAAAACATGCACGCGTGCGTAGGGCTACACGTATGATTGAATATATGGACAGTTTTTCATATGCACAAATCCCTTATGCCAACAATTATTACAAAGTTTAAAATCATGTTTATGTAAACTCGCATTCAAACACATCGTTCTATTTGCGTCAAATTCAGTTTTGCCTCATTTTTAGTATCACACCTTCATAAAAACCACATTACCACACGAGTGGCTTTTTTTTTCAATTTTATGTAACGTTATCTCATCTTTCTTGAAATTTTGCAAAAGCTGGTTCTTTATTAAAAATAACAACATTATATATGGATATTGTATGAAAATTTCAAGAAGATTCACAATACACTTGATATATCGTACACATTGTGCGATCTCGGTACATTCGCTGTCAACTGCACTATTTTGTTGCGAAAATATAACCATAGTTCACTTTAATCTTTCCAGTATATATTAAATAATACATTTGAATATATAGGAGATATATTATTATAGTTTAAATAAAAAAGTAAGTTTCAGAAGCGGTTCATAACCTATCCATTATACATATCAAAATAATTGTCATAACTGTACACGTATTGTCACTTTGTAAAAGGTTCTCTAAAAACCTTAGATGATTTGAAGGTGAATCATCGTGATTAATTTAATGGTCAATTCTAATTGCGGCACTGCTACATATTTTTTATGACATTGAAGTTAAGCTTCAGTATTTTTATTTAAAAACTGCTGTCAGGGTCCTACTTTATACGAAAATATATCAATGGGTGAACTAATGTGATATTTTGGTCGTCCGATCCGTTGGTTGTAGGTACTGTAGGAAAGCATACCGTAATTAAGAACTTGTAAGTGCCTTCGTAGATGTAAACAAAATTACGACATCATTTAATTTTATTTGCATTTCCTTGAGTACAGACTGTCATGGGCAGTACTAACCATTTAACATCAAGTTTTTTTTTTATTGGCTAATCAACGACATACAGAACATGGGTTCCATCTGAAGTCAATCACAGATGCGTAGCTACTCCCGAGGACTATGATGGTCGCCTCATGTGAAAGTGTGCCGGCAACCACACCCTTCCATCGAAACACAAGAATAGGTGTGGCGGTGATACTTCCTCGGTCGAACTACACTGGTTCTACCACCTTAACTGCAATGTCGTACTTTGCAATAATTACACAAAATATGAGGGGTTTAGTTCCCTTAAAACAATTGACAATCTATTGGCTACTAATCTAACAGACACTAGCATGGCGATATATATATATACATATATCACAAGAATATTCTTGGGCCCATCAGCTCATAGAGTAAGACCATTGTCCAGTGACACATAGGGTATACGAACACAAAAGCTGATATAAACATTGTACTAACCAACACGGTAGGATAGCAACTCGGTAGGTACAAACTGTAAATCAAAAGCTGAATTAAGCTCCAGTAGTGGGAGACTAGCGGAGTATTATAATTAATCCGATGCTTATAAACTATGTACATCAGTGGATCGAGTGGGTTGTCGCGTACTATAAATACCTAGTTATGTTATAAAAGTTATTTAGTTGAAGCAGGGTGGAGTATCTTTCAAGCATTTTCTAGTTACACGTACATGTCATATTTGTCTCTCTACGAGTAGATTTCCTTGAATCGCTTCATTTAATCTATTCGGAACAAAGAAACTATTGGCTAAGTCAATTTGTGTACACGAAATGTATTGTCAATTGTGGTATCATAAAATATAACTCGAGTCCATCACCCGCTGTCATTATTCAAAATACGTATTTATAAGTAAATTCACTTATTAATAATAGTCACCTCATGTGAAAGTGAAAGTAAGTAACCACACCAAATCGTAGGAACAAGATATGGTGATGGTAAGTGGCCGGTCAGATCATACTCATACCATCTTCCATAGTGAGTAAATTAATTTTCAGATTGGCGTAATCAAAATTTCCAGTAAAATTTCAAAAAAATACGCACGCTAAAGTTAGCTGGTTTGCCACGCGCCAAACTAGTCTAGTTTGTGACAATGTGGCGACATAACAAAAATTTGTCGCTTCTCTCGTTCAGGGACATTTAGTGCCGCTTTTATTGTTATTCCGAGTACAAAATGCAATCATAGCGCGTCTGTCGCAGCTCACTCATTCGCTATGCAAGTTAGCGCAAAGTTTCATATAGCTTTGTACCGCCTACAGCGTTAGAATAAAGATAACTGATAAACATAGTATCACATCGTTTGTACGTTTCGTAATCGTTTATTTATTCTACGACCTATTTTTTTTAACTTTCATACGACCTCTAATTATTTCCGGGCTAAACAATATCCATGAGCTCATTTTGTTATAAATTTCCCATAAACTGCAGATATATTTTGGATTAAAAAGCATTTTATAATTTTCTGTTGTTTCTTTTAATTTTGTATGAAAACCACCCTAATCAATTCAACTGTTTGTCATATCTTGTTTACAACTAATGACGTTAGAAAAATATAACTGACTCAATAAATGTTATATCGCATCGTTTGCGCGTAGTTTCAGAATCGGTTGTTTAATCTAATACCTTATGTTATTTTCATCCTTTAACTGTTTCCGGGTTAAAGAGTATCCGTGATTTCCTTGAAGTCTTTTTATTTTTAATCTAAATATAAACTGTAGATATTTTCGGGTTGAACAGCCTTTGTTCCTTTACAGCAATATCTTTTTACCTTTGTATGAAAATTACTCTAATCAATTCAACCATCGGTAGAATTAGTTGGTACAAACAAACAGGGGCATGTTTGTAGAAGCCAGAAACATTATTTTATAAAGGCCATGTTTCTAGCTATGATATCTTTCAAATAAGCGAACCTATATATGAGAATCCTTTTAAAATACTGAAAGGAATTTTTATTTACATAAAAACGAGGAAAAGCTTGTTGTGAATCACCACCATAATTTTTTACCCTATTACATTAGTGTTAAAGGGTGTGTTCTAGTTTTTAAGGCAAAGATGCTACAAAATTAATGATCACTGCTGCAAATCTGTAATCAAAATCATTTGGTTTGTGATCACTTAACATGAGTAATTGTATAACATATAGTTCTTATACATATATTTTTTAACTATTTTCACCTATTATTCCCATCGGTTGAGGAGTTACATATTTTGACTCGGAGCCACATCATCAGACCTAAGGGTTTGAGGATGTGGCTGAAATTACAAAGATGTTGAGATGTGAATGAAATTACAAAGCCAGTTCATCATTGACTATTTAAGAATAGTCAATGATGTACTGGCTTTGTCATTGAAACTTCACTGTCATTAGAACCTTCACCAAATATCTTCAAACCAAATTCAATAATACCCATCGGTTCAGAAGTTGCCTTCATTTTCTCCAGAACTCCAGAAGTAGATGGATCCTAACCATATTTGAGTAGGACCAACTTCCAGCTCGTCTCTGCACAATAAAAAAAGAATTATTAAAATCGGTCCACTAACAGCGGACTAATTCTTGTACATACATAAAAATAACAAAAATATGCCGGCTGCATTGAGAACTACCTCCATTTGAAGTCGGTTAAAATATGTCAGATGTCTTTGTCAAAATAACCGCTATTGCTTTTAAATGCTGCTTAGCTAATTATACTTCTTTTTACCTTTAGCGGGTGCGGTCAAAATAACTTGAAAATTATTACAATTTACTTGAATTTAAGCAGTATTCGTGCTACTTTGGGCAATATGACGTTAAGTTTTTTAATTTAAATTACGGTGGATTTTCGACCGTTGTGGCGGGTAACTAGTATAATAAAAATAGCCTTTAATTTTATCCTACTTGCATATTAATATAGAAAATATACCATTAACAGCATTGCTTCAGTCAAGATTTTTAAATGCACATTTACTCAGTTAACGTATTCAAACAAGTTAGGGAATGTTCTGGCTACGATGTTTTTATTTCTCGCTTTCGGTTTGTACATGTTAATTCTTTTTAGTTATAATTTGAACGCTTAAGCGAACAGTTATGCGAGTTTTGCAGTTCTTATCATTGTTATGAAACGTATTTACGTAATACAGTTTTGACAAAATGTTCCAAATTTTAATGCAGTTGTTTAAGTGGAATCATGGGGTTGAATTGTGAAGAGCAAAGTAAACTTTATTATTATCCGTTTATTGAATTGATTATGAACTTTGGTGCTCATAAAACCAATCGGCCTAAAAAGGTTAAATTTAAGTATCAATATGTGCAATGTAGTTAACATATCTCTATAGAAACATATATAAGTAGGTACTATAAATATCACATCACATCAAATGTAAGTATATAACACATCGTTGAAGATTTCTTGCTAAACATATTTTTCTATTTTGCAAAATAAAACAGAACAGTGATAGCCTAATAGTTGAAACTTGTCCTCTCGATCGGGAGGTCCGAGATTCAAACCTAGGCACGCACCACTGATTTATGAAATTATGTGCATATTATTAATTAATTATCACTGCTTTTCGGTAAAGGAAAACCAGCGCGGTGGACTATGGCCTAACTCTCTCATTCTGAGAGAAAACCCGTGCCCAGCAGTGGGACAATAATGGGTTAACGACGAAACAAATATGCATTAATGTATTTAAAAATAAAATATAATACAAACAAAACAAAAATAGTCCAAATACAAAACGAAACGGAAATGTTGAATCCTGCGTAACCGTAACTAGTCCCTTGAACTATCGCCAACTCGTGCCGTAGGTATAATAAAAGGCTAGTAAGTAAATTTTATTACCCTCAGTTTACCCAGTCCAGATTGTTTTGTTATTAAACTGAGCTTTATACTTAAAATGCCAAACTAAGCTTGTGGAAACTCAAATTGATTTACCGATACAATATGGCGACGGGTAGCCGTAAAACTTGTACTTTATTATGATTTAGACACGCTTTTAAGTATATAAGATCCTTTATACACGATATATTTAATGCCGCTCGTAGATCAAGGGAGTTTAAAAATCGTAAAAAATATTTCATGTTGGGTATATGGCGTTTCTTTATTTTAAATATAAGCAAACAAGCTTAGTTGGTGAGTAGTTACTGCCGGCTTTAGACAACTGGATTTGAATTCATATGAAAAGGAGACTGTAACTGTAGTTACCTGAAGAAGAAGGAGTAGCGGGTAATCATTGGATTCAGAGGGACAGGATCGGTTGGAGTGGCGTCATTTAGGGGAGACCTATGTCCAGCAGTGGACCTCAAAGGGCTGATGGATGGATGGAACTCAAATTAGGTGCCAAAGTTACCCTTCCACTAAAACGCAAGAAATTATTCATAGCAGAAGCAAGTGTTGGCACCTTCTACGTTTTCATGTTAACGGTGCAAAATTAACGAAATAAGCCTGGATTGAATTAATCCTTTTATTTAAAGTACGCAACTTGGAGAATGGAGGTGTAGTTAGTATTTTCCATGTTTTCTACTTAATGAAAGATGTCCTGAACCAATAACGGATCAAAACATGAGTCGCAGCCAAAATGATATTTTTTTACCACTTTCATGTTTTCCTTGTTTGTTGGTACATATCTACTTCACCATTACTGGAAGAGACTTTGAACGTTCTCTAATCGCTGCTCCAATACTGATAGATTCAGGTAATTTAAAAAATATATGTACCGGCCGAATTGAGAACCTTCTCCTTTTTGAAGTCAGTTAAAAATGTAAGATCACACAGCAAAATGGCTTGTATCTTCCACTGAAAACCCCTTAACGTTAGCAACAATGGGTTTGCGAATGTAAAAATTCGACAATGAAATTACGAATGTGGTTTCCACCGTGTTATGAAGATAAGCTCAAATCTGCAATTGAAACCGTGTGCGGACTGGACAAAGAGCCGGTGAGCCTGTGCCAGCCGGTTAATAATTCAATCACTCAAGCCCGCTCGAGCCTCCGGTCCCGAGCACAGATATGTAGATTTGTATCACAATACTTGCCAAAAACGGTATGAAGGGTTGGACGCAACAGGAATATGTTATGAATTTAATCTAATGTCCATGAGTTTCTAAAGAAGCCCTGACCCACCAGTTTTGAGATTTGCTCGTAGACCCCTTTTAGTTGCTACGGGTCCTGCCTTTTTAGGTAATATTTGAAATCGAAATCAAATAAATGGTTTTATGTAATAGAAATATCATAAGTACTTGCAGATTATTTGATATTAAATAAAATAGGACACTTTATTACATTTAAATCTAATGAACAAAACAACGACTAGTATCTAATACAATGATGCCGCACCAACACAGCCAATAGGGAATCTATATTTAAAATGTGATTAACTTTTATATTTAATGAAAATAAAGACAATTTATAAATTCTCCAATTTGTTAAGTCCCATAAAAAGACGAGCAATAGCTACCATAAGCAAATATTTGGGAAACCATCTCAAATGTGTAATGATCAAGAAAACTACACTCTTTATTTAACTTTCACCGTATTCATATTCCTAACCGAAGTGATAAAGACAGGAGAAGAAAACGAAAAAGACTGAAAAGAGATACAGTATTACGTACGTCATAACAAAATAGAAGAAACATTTTAATACTTGATGGGTACTCAAGATATGCGGTATTTGAATTCTTTTACAATTATTTTTGCAGATATTTTGGCCCAGTTGCATAGATCGTGGTCACTCCAAAAACTAAAATATAAAATAGTAGGAATGGTGGAAGATAGATAGGTATACCTACATGTGAATCCCAGGCATACCCATAAACGTATAATCATACTTGTGTTCATATAAGAGAAGGGACAAATATTCTAGGTAGTCCATGCATAGAATAAAAATATAAATTATTTGCAAAAAATATTGGAAGGTGAAGAATAGGTATATGGATACTTGTATGGACAAATCTCTATATTCTAACTTTTGCCAACGTGCTTAAAATCGTACAAATTAAAGGATTGTAAATTTAAAATTATTCATAGTCCGTATCTTCACTTAACATTTTGCCGTTTTTCATTAACATTCATTCTATCAAAAGTTACAGCAGTTTACGCGTTCGTGAAAGTACGATATTGAATTATATTAGGTACACTTTTCTAAAACGCTTGCAACCATAGGGCACCTCTAGTAATAACAACGTAACAACATAACAGTATATACCTACAATCTTACATGTCGATACCTGAAACCCCTTATAACGCGCCCTGTCGTCAAACCATTCGGATTTAGACCTCAGGGACGTATTGCTGTTCTACATTGTGTAACTTTACACCTTAAACTAAACACGGGAAGGTTTTTGTCAATTGAATCTCTACATATAAATTCCCAAGAGTATTTGTATTCACAGTATATTTCATACAAAATATTAGTCTGGAATCGTCATATTCATCATATTATAATATCAATTAAACTTACAAATTACGTGTTTTAAACATGAATTAAATATATACGAAATTAAGAGACTTTATATATATGTCGGCGCGACACCGCGTATTTATGAAAAACACGTCGCCGTTAATAATTATTTTAGTTAGTTTAAAGATCGATAATTGTTTGTTTATTGAATTAGCAACATTTAATGATTTTTAGAATTGTAATTTAATTTACCCTCCATAAATTTGTTATTGTCACACCACCAAACATTGTTATAAAAAGACGAGCGAACGCCGGTAGAAAAAGATTCTTGTTTAACCGCCGAAGCGATCGGACCTCCTCTATTGTGAATAAATCGAAGAAGTTTACTCCTGTGTTTTACTTGAAATCTTCAAGAATGGAGAATATTGGAGACACCTGGCCATCCTGACGTCACACTTCAAACGACCACTTCGTTATATATAAAAAAGAGAAGTAAAATAAATGACACTCAATTAGTAAATAAAAAATTTTGTTAATATTAGTTAAATGTAAAAATTGCAACTTTGACCCAAATGTGGTAGAAGAAGTAGAGAAGAAGTAAAGTCACACTTATTTTAACGTGATGCGGTTCTTGCGTTTCTATAGAAGGCTGTTCAATCTTACACGAAAAATGAGCTTATACTACATATTACTACTATTATACTACGGTATATAGTCGAAATATTTTAGTATACCCTTACTCTTTGTACATTGTATACTTAATTGTAAGCAATTTATATGTACCAACTAAGTGAAAATTAAAAGGAAAAATACTTTTTTTTCATAACAATACTTTTATGGTTATGAATACACTCGACTTCGTGCACGCAGAATAGAAAATAGAAACATTAAATCTCTATTAGACGTAAAATTTCTAAGAACGATTAAATTTGTTAATCTAAAAATTTACGATAAATATCGTCAATTTTTAGTTTCGTAGTTACTAAAAGAAGAACTATATAATTTATTGATTTAATTTTGAAATAACCTTAACTCCAAGTGACACAAAAATTGTTTAACTAAGTATATATAGGTACATTATAAATGAATTGCCATTGATACAAATATATAATTTGACTTCTTACGACTTCTACACGAGGTATCATTAAATTATGTATTGTCTTTCCCTATCAAAATTAATGATTAACAAAGGTTTTATAGATCATTTATCTATATATTTTCCAAAAAAAAAATGCATAACACTGGTCGCTAATAGATAATAATGATAAAGCTGTAGCATTGCGAACGATATGCCATTTATTAAATCTTTTTATTTTTATTACCAACGACAAGATATCAAAATACCGTAACGGCGTTACGTCCGAAGTTGTTGTAAAATTTTATGTTACGATCCAGTTCCTGCAAAGCAACTTTCCTGCGCGATATCAAACTTTACGTTTCTTTGCCGGTAAGTTCATAAACTAGTTAAGCGAATGTATATTTATAGTGTGCAATCTGGAAGCAACATTTCCACTAAAAGGTCCTTCTAGAATTTGCAACTGATACATTTTTGAAATGTACTAAGAATGCAATACACGATCTCGAATTTTCGGGATCTAAATATTCGAATAGTCCTTTATTTGACTCTTCAATCATGTTGTACGAATCTAATTATAAGTGTAGCTTAAAAATGTAGAAAATGAATTACAGATTACTTAAATAACCTTTAAGGCATAAATACTTACACATTAATTTATGATTTATTTTAAGTATTTAATCATGTGATAATGGTCGCGACCATTATCACATGATACTGTATCCTGAATGCCCATTACTCTCTATAATATTAATCTCTCGTCAACCCATTATTGTCCCACTGCTGAACACGGGTCTTCTCTCAGAATGAGAGAGTTTAGGCCATAGTCCACCGCGCTGGCCAAGTGCGAATTGGTGGACTTCACACACCTCCGAGAACTTTTTTTTTAGGATCTCTCGGGTGTGTAGGTTTCCTCACGATGTTTTCCTTCACCGAAAAGCAGTGATAATTAATTTCTAATACGCACATAAATCAGTACCTCAGAGCCTGAAGTCGAAGATGTTCGAGCAGTGTGTCTTGCCAGTGATGACATACGGCGCCGAGACGTGGTCCTTTACTGTGAGCCTCGTGCGTAAGCTCAAAGTCGCTCAGCGAGCTATGGAGCTATGGAGAGTTATGCTTGGTATTTCCCTGCGCGACAGAATTCGTAATGATGAAATCCGTAGGAGAACGAAAGTTACCGACATAGCTCTCAGAATTAGTAGGCTGAAGTGGCAATGGGCAGGCCACATCGTTCGTAGGACAGATAACCGATGGGGTAGAAGAGTCCTCGAATGGAGACCACGCCTCGGCAAAAGGAGTGCAGGCCGCCCCCCGACCCGGTGGACTGATGACCTGAAGAAGACGGCGGGTAACCGCTGGATTCAGATGGCTCAGGACCGGTCGAAGTGGCGCAGATTAGGGGAGGCCTATGTCCAGCAGTGGACTTTCAAAGGCTGATGGATTCCAACCGGTCCTGTGCCCTCTGAATCCAACGGTTTCCCGCTGTCTTCTTCAGGTCATCGGTCCACCTGGTAGGGGGGCGACCTGTACTCCTTTTGCCTAAACGTGGTCGCCACTCGAGGACCTTTCGTCCCCATCGGTTATCCGTCCTTCGAGCGATATGGCCGGCCCACTGCCACTTCAGCTTGCTGATTTTGAGAGCTATGTCCGTAACCTTCGTTCGTCTACGGATTTCATCGTTACGAATCATGTCTCGTAGCGAAATTCCGAGCATAGCCCTCTCCATAGCACGCTGAGCGACTCTGAGCCTTCGAATGAGGCCTTTAGTGAAGGACCACGTTTCGGCGCCATAGGTCATCACTGGCAACACACATTGCTCGAACAATTTCGACTTCAGGCACTGAGGAATTGTGGACGAAAAGATACTACGAAATTTCCCGAACGCAGCCCAGCCGAGTTGGATTCTTCGAGTGACCTCCCTCTCAAAGTTGGACTTACCCATCCGGATCGTTTGTCCCAGGTAAATGTACTCGTCGACAACTTCGAGAGGAGTGCCGTCAACAACTACCGGTACGGGTGTGACATGGACATTAGACATGATTTTCGTCTTGTCCATGTTCATCTTAAGACCCACCCGTTGTGAGGCACTGTTGAGGTCGCCTAGCATTGTGTTGAGGTCCGTCAGCGAACCTGCCAAGATGACTATATCGTCGGCAAATCGAAGGTGTGTGACGTGTTCGCCATTGATGTTGATGCCAAGACCTTTCCACTCCATCAGCTTGAACACATCTTCCAACGCAGCGGTGAACAGTTTCGGCGATATGACATCGCCTTGCCTGACTCCCCGCTGCAATTGGATGGGGTTCGTGCTTTGGTCATGTACTCGGACTGACATGGTGGCGGCTGTGTATACACACTTCAACACCTCGATGTACCTATAGTCGATCTGGCATCGCTGAAGGGACTCCAGCACCGCCCAGTGCTCGATAGAATCGAAGGCTTTCTCATAGTCCACATAAGCAACACATAACGGCAGATTATACTCCTCGGTCTTCTGTATAATCTGCCGAAGCGTGTGTATGTGGTCCATGGTGCTGTAGCCTTTTCGGAATCCGGCTTGTTCGGGAGGCTGGAAGTCGTCAAGCCTGCGTGCAATACGGTTAGTGAGGACTCTCGAAAACAACTTATACACGTGGCTCAGAAGCGCAATGGGCCTGTAGTTCTTCAGGAGGGTTTTATCGCCCTTTTTGAAGAACAGCACCACTACGCTTCTGCTCCACGCTTCCGGGGTTGTCCCGCTAGTAATGACGGAATCGAACAACTTTTGGAGCGCCACTAGAACGGGTTTACCGCCAGCTTTTAGCAGCTCTGTTGTGATTCCGTCATCCCCCGGTGCCTTGTGGTTTTTCAGCTGTTTGAGAGCCTCTCTAATCTCGTACAGGCTGACGTCCGGGAGGTCCTCAGTATAGTGTCGGGTCAGTTTGGCACGTTTGTCGTCCGCCTTGTTACGGGCGGGAGCTCGTGCTAAATAATGCATAAAACATACATAAAATCAACTGAAAGCACACTACCGTGCATTTGGCATTAACTCGTATGCATTTATTAAACGAAATAAACATGAAATGTCTTACTATGAAAACGTCAAAATTTTCAGATGTCTTTGTAAAAATATGCTTTTAAATGCCGCTTAGTTAATTAAACGTTTTATCACTTTTAACAGGTGTAGTGTAGTGTTAAAATAACTTGAAAATTAACACAATTAAATTAAATGTGTGAAATATTAGTGCTACTTTGGACAATATCAAGTTTAGTTTTTGAGTTGAATTACGGTCGAATTTCAACCATTGTGATGGAGTTTCATTAATGCGCTAAGAAATAGGTAGTATTGTACCTATATGTATTGTATCATAATCATAATTTTCATCGACCTTATATTAACATCTTTATCAATCGCGTCCTCAACATCTGATCCATGGGCTAATGCCCCAGATACAAATTATCAGAATTGGAGAATATAATAGCGTAATAAAATTTTATGATAGTTACTTAATACGAAAACCTTTTTACAACGCGAATTTTTTAAAGACTACCTTCAGGAGGTCTTTAGTCAACAAACCAATAACTTGTATCGAATAGATCAAGTGAACATTATCACTATATATATTAAAGAACATCATATAGTTTCAGGATGTTAGAACTCTTTGTGGTTTCATCTCAGAAGCACCGCCATCACTTTTTGCGTAGTGCTTAACACTATTGTGTTTTGGTGTGGGGTGAATACTTTTTTAAGGGCATCAGTTGCGAACCCCAAGTAACATTCTGATTATAGATGTCCATGGGCGGCAATACAAATGTGGCTTAACAAAATAACCGACCTTTAACAGATGTAGCATATTTATCCTAGAATAATAAAGACACAATAAAACTTAAGGAAAGAACATTTAAACGTGACAAAAACGTTTCCGTAAAGAACATTCTTATATTTCACTTAACGTCGGTATCACGCTCAATTGTCTTCAAATAGGAATTTTAAAAAGTATATAATCAGGCGGTGCCAAAAGGCATCTTGCCAGGCCCCTGTAGTGATAAATCTTACCAGACTCCCAATGAATAGGAAGACTTGCGCGAATTATTAACGCGCCATTAGTTCCCGTCGAACGTCTTTATTTGTACATTGAATACTGGAATACCAACCGACTTAGCAAGTTATAAACGGATTAGTTCATTCGCCATTTTATCAGCAAATCTATCATGTTATAGTATAGGTAAAAAGATGTGCTCGTTATATCGACAAGGTAGCGTAGTAATGCGCTTTAATTTTTCTGATCATATACAACTGTGAACATACGTAATCGCATGAGAAAGCAAAATTGAATTGTTTTTTTTGTATTATCATCTAATGGTAAGTAATGCTGTGCATGAACGTCTGTAAATTTTAAACACAAATAATATTATTCCGTACCAAGATATCCACTTGATAAAGAGTCAGTGTAAAACTAATTTTGGCTTAAAAATAATAATGGAAACGTAAAATAATATAAGTTCTAACAGCGATGTAAGCATCTTCCACATTTAACTTAAATAAATACATTTTTGTTGCATACATTTTTAATAAGGTCCCTTTTCAATTCTCAAAATTACCTCAATTTTGTTTTGAGCTTTTCTTTTTTTGGGTTTTAAAACAAGTTCTTTTTTTTCTCGCTTTGTTATTCTTAGAGTAAGTTACAGTTCACTTACAATTACACTTCGTATAATTTATGAAAGTTGTATATACCTACCTGTAATGGCGATTCACACTAAACCAAACGTTGTATCTAAATAAATAAATAAAGATTAGAATACTAGCCCTGGTCGACCACAGAAGCGTTGCTACTCCTAAGGACTAAATTTAATTGTATGAGGTATTCCCGGAGCGCTATGATATGGGGTTCTTCAAGAAAAGTTTTTATTTATCTAGTTGAAGTAGCAAACGAGCATGCAGCCCACCTGATGGTAAGTGCTCACTGCCACCCATGGACATCTGTAATCAACTTCATACAGAACATGGTTTCCATCTGAAGTCAATCACAGATGCTTTGCTACTCCCGAGGACTATGATGGTCGCCTCATGAGAAAGTATGCCGGCAACCACACCCTACTATAGAAACGCAAGAAATGCTTCATGCTAGAAATAAGTGTGGCGGTGGTACTTCCCCGGTCGAACTACACTCGAAAAGAGCTCTCCTTCAAAGCCGACGATGCATTGGCGACTCCTTTGGTGTTGCGAATGTCCATAGGCGACGGTGATACTTTCCATCAGGTAGCCTTTTGAATTATCGTTAGGTTAAAGTAAAAAAAATACCTCGGATTAGTATGCCTATAAGGGAGAAACAGGAGGTACTTTTCAAACCAGAATACAGCAGACTTTGACACTGCTATTATCACGCATAAACATGTTTAGTGATTTTCCTGTCAAGAGTTGAACCATAAATGCACTTACAACCTTTACATTTTTGTAGCTATAAGCCATTATATATTTTAGCTTCCAGTTAAATTAAACCCTTAGTCTGGTATTTAATTTCATTGTAAACACAAATTATAAGTTCAATCCCATAAAATATTTCAAATTAGTACGGGTTAGATTAAATCACTTACCAATCAAATATAATACGAGTACATTAAAATCTACTAGAATACCTCCATCAACCAAGTTGTAAACGGATTATCAGCACAAGCTAGGACCTTTTTGCTCACGAATAAATCAACTTGTCACAGACAATTTGTAGGCAATGTTGGTTAAAGTGAAATTAGAGTAGCTACAACTTGAGCTTTCGAATCTTGAAATTGTAACTTAGATAAAGTCATGTTTTGTCCAAGTTCATGCTGCCCAGATGGTTCAAATAAAGTTTTCTTCACTTCTAGTTAAAGATCATTACTTAGTATCAAAGGACGATTCGCATTAAGTAACCTTTGTTCTATATTATATTTTATTTCAACGGGTTTTATTTAGATTTCATCGAGATTGGAACAATTTATGAATTATATAACAGACAAAAATTCAAGGTGGTAGAACCTGTGTAATTCAACCGGGGAAGTACCACCGCCACACCTTTTTCTAGCGTGAAGCATTTCTTGCGTTTCGATAGAAGGGTGTGGTTGCCGGCACACTTTCACATGAGGCGACCATCATAGTCCTCGGGAGTAGCAACGCATCTGTGATTAACTTCAGATAGAACCCATGTACTGTATGTAGTTGTTATAGATATCTATGGGCGTCAGTGACCACTTACCATCACGTGGACTACATGCTAGTTTGTTACTTCAGTCAGATAAAAAAAATATTGTAAATATGATGAATTTTACTTAGAAACATATTCAGTAAAGGTTTAATTTAAAAAGTTTTGTACCTTGAAAGAGTCGGATAGCCAAAAATAGATTTCTTTAGAAGAGATCTTTGTCGGAAGACAAGCTACCACAGGGGAATGAGTTATAAATATTATATATTAATAATATAGTTTAAAGAATTATAACAAACATAAAAGATCAAAGCTTTTATGTTACACAGTACTTTAAGTTAATTTAGAATTTACACAGAAATATTTATTTATTTATTAGACTCTTCATTTAGAACATTATAGTATGTTAAAATTATTTCTATTTATCTGCTTGTCTAGATGTACTTTTATAATTTTTTTACACAAAGTAGCACTGTTGGCGTTTGGTATTTGTCTGATGGGACAAAGGACACATGATGGTATTGTAGCATTGTTTCCCTATTGAAGTACTTTTAATCGGTACAGTTTGAACGAATGCTCAATATACTTTCGGTAATATTTTGACGGAATAAGTTACGAAACTATCTTTTTAACCAACTTCAAAAAAAGGAGGAAATTCGATGTTGTAATTTATTTTTCTGTTCACTAAGATAAACTTCCAGTTTAAAAACGCTTTCTACACTCACAGCCCCACAGTAAGATTTTCTCTTGTGTCGTGGGTGCCATGGACACACACAAAAACCAATACACCCAGACCCAGAACAATATTCTAAACTCATGATTCAGATACCTGTCTGGCCGGGAATCGAACCCGGGACCCACTGCGTGTCAGACCGGTATGGTAACCGCTGCGCCACGCGCATCGTCAAGTTTGGTTCCATTGTCACCAAACCAAGATCTGATTGTGGAAGACCAGGAATCGTGGGCAGCCATTAAATTTTATAGGCACGTATTTAATATTACAAACATGGCCAACAGACAAGTCTGTGTACTGAATAGATTTCTGGTTTCTAAATGGAGGTTACTATAAGCTACATTTTAAGTAATATTATTTGTAAAGGTTCTCTTTTCATACGAATTTTACGCTTAACGTTTTAGGATAAAATACATATATAACAAAAAAACGCTATATAAAAAACTCGGAAGTAGTGACCGACGAATCATTTGTTTTTTGAATTCACTTCTAACTGTCTAATGACATTTTCATAGTTGAATTTTGGTTACTAAATATTTATGATTCAGTAACAAAGGACCTCGAAACATTTTATAAGATTTATAAGTGTCGCTCGTTTGAACACAAAATTTATGGATAAGTATTGGGATGCAATCCATAAAACAGGCCTTATGTTACGCCCCCAAAACTCATATAGTAACGGGTTGGGAGAATATAAAATGTTTTATATCTACGACTCCTACCCGTGACTAAAGCTATCATACTTTAAACCGATAAAAATTTTTGAAGTATAATGAATGCATAAACAGTCTTGAATATCAAATTCAAACGAAACAAAAAAGGAAAAACACTACTTTCAGCTTGTATGTTCATCAATACATTTTTAATATTTCCTTCAGGTGTTATTTCTGTTAAAACTATTTTAAACCATTACATTTTAAAACAATTTTAACAGAAATACTTACGTAGTAGTAATAGTAATGATACTTACCGTCCCTGTAGTTCCGGGATCAGAATAGGACTACGGTATCCCCTGCCTGTCGTTAGGGGCGACTAAAAGGGGCTTCCGGGGTTGCGGGCGGCTAGAGTGAAAGCTCGAACCGTCCGGTCAGTCTATCCCAGTAAGAACGGCGATATGTGTGGTCGCATTTTGTCGTAAAGACCAGACGAAGCGGTGGACCCAGCCGCTCACTTGGGAAGAGCTCGATGGGGACAACGCGCTCACAGGACTCCGGTTGCATTCCTTTGGAGATTCGGAGTCCTCTTCGTAGCGCCGAGGACGGCCAGCTTACGTTTAGTGCAGTAAGAATCACACCTAACTCTGCGTCACTTCTACGGCGTTGGGTACGTTTTGAAGATTTTGAAATATAAAAAAAGTAGTTTATTTTTATTCTACTTGCCGATATTTCGACACATTTGCATGGACCGTTTGTGTCGCGTATGGCAGAGAAAAACCTTTGACAGGCAATAACGGTAGATTAACCTATCACGGCTATGTCTAGTTCTATTTTATTTTTTGGGTTCTATATCACGATACACGAAAAAATATTTATTGACTACCCGCTACATATTAAAATGAATCAATTGAAATTCATAGTTTTTATTGGTTTATACCTATATTTTACGTGGTCTTTGGCCCTATTAGCTCCTGGGAGTTGCTATTTTCCATTATACAATTTATTTTATCACAAAATAATTAATACTTATACTTACACTTAAACGATAGTACTTTTGCCCAGAATAATTCCTCCAAACCGCTAGACTTTCAGCTAAATTATAGATTAACATTAAATTGTTTAGAAAAATATTTATTTAGTTTTATTTGTATAAAATGTGTATACAACTTTCTATCAAAAGGATTGAGATATCTTTATTCCTTGCGGCGTATTTGGCCACGAACCAACACCGCTTGAAAGAAAGCTTAGCGGCTGTCCAAGTGAAGTGATCGAAACTAGCTTTTGGTAAACTTTCAAGACTTAGCGGTTCGGTTTTTTGTTCATAATCGGTTTACCCTAAAAGTTAGGTCTTGTTTATATTGTTTTAAAAATAAAAAATAACACAAAGAATTATTAACTAAGTTGGCTAACATATTTTTGAAATGGAAATGGAAAATGAGCGTTACTTTATAAGAGCAAGTAATTAAATGACCAGATTCCCTTTTTAATTTGGTATCAGAAAAGGCTTCTCATTGGTATATCGCTTATAATTTCAAAATACATCGCAAGTCACGACAGAAAACGTAATCGTAGAATTGGAAAACAATGCCTGTTTTGAGGATAAACTCGTGCTAGGGGTATATTAGGACTAAGTTGAAATCTCTCACTAAGTTGGCTAACATATTTTTGAAATGGAAAATAAGCGCTACTTTATAAGAGCAAGAAATTACATGACTTCGCTTGGGCAGTTGTCACCAATTTCAATACGGACCAGATTCGTTTCAATTTGATATCAGAAACACTGCTTCTCATTGGTACATCGCCTATAATTTCAAAATACATCGCAAGTACGACTGCAAACGAAAGCGTAGAATTGCAAAACAATGCTTGTTTTACGGATAAACTTGTACTAGGGGTAGGACTAAGTTGAAATCTCTAACAAGGGAACCACATAATAAAATCATCGTTAAGCGTTAAAAATGACGTGTTTGATCTTATAAGTCACTAAACGTTGCTGCTAAATTCAGGCGGTATTTACTATAATTTGCTCAATAACTGATATGTTTTTTTTTATCTGACTTAAGTAGCAAACGAGCATGCAGTCCACCTGATGTTAATTGGTCACTGCCGCCTATGGTCATCTGTAATCAACTACGTACAGAACATGGGAACATCTGAAGTCAATCACAGATACGTTGCTACTCCCGAGGTCTATGATGGTCGCCTTATGTGAAAGTTTGCCAGCTGATATAATGCTTGCAGGCCAAGCATTATTTCATAGTCTAGCATTAAGGTACCTACATATCACTAATATTTAACATGATATTTGTGTTAGTTAATGTTCGAAAATATTTTCGAGCACTAACTAGAAGTCAATGACACTACAAACAGCCTATAGAATGGTCTTATCAGTCAAGTCGTTAGCAACTGGCTCCTTCGCCGCATGAAAATGTTGCTCTATTTTCATTTAAAACAGCATTTTATATTTTATCAAATGAACAGAAACATTACGTTAACGCGCACAACGTAATTTGGAATAATGTTTTGTGTAATGGTTCCAGAGAAAAGTAGAAAAGGCGCAGTAGGCTTTTTGTAGAGTTTCCCACGACCGAACGTAGTTACAACCACAGCAATCCGCAAAAAGATAAATTGAGAGTGAATTTATTACTGCTGAGTGCTCTCAGCAGGACAGATATTCTTCAGGTGCCCATGACACAGGTATCCATTCATCCTATCTCCTCCCTTTGTTTTATTCGTGAGAAATGCTTGAGACGTCCGTACTGTGATGTTTGAATAAAAGTAATACGCCGATTTGTTCGTAAACAATAAATTATCTTCTGAAAGTAATATGGTTGGAATTTTATTTTGATATCATAATGCGTTGATTTATGTCTAAGTACCTACTACAAAACATGATTCATAATTATTATGAAAATATCAGACGTACTTAACAATTTCCATTACCAAGCTATAGAATCTCATAATATAAAAAATAGTATTCCAGATACATAATCGGATTTTAGTAATTCTAAGAACATACATATCTAACAATAAGTAATAAGGGCTTAGAAAACAGTCTTAAGTATTTACACTGTTTATTTGACAACGAGCACGGCTATTCACTAACTATTGTCCCTATTAAACAAGGATTACTTATTTACGAACCTATCTCCGAGAATATCACGCTTACATAAGATTAAGATCTTAGAGACGATCTAATAAACTAAGAATACTTTCATTGAGAACGATTCTTTATTTGTTTTATTTACTCCTAATTGTACACGCCTGTACTTTACTCTTGGTAATAAATGGGAATACATGCAAACATAGAGCAGTGATAGCCTAATGGTTGAAACTTGCCCTCTCAATCGGGAGGAATCATTCAAACCACAGAATTTTCTAAAATTATGTGCATATTAGAAATTAATTATCACTGCTTTACGGTGAAGAAAAACATCGTGAGGAAACCTACACACCCGAGAGTTCTTTAAAAAAAAAGTTCTCAGAGGTGTGTGAAGTCCACCAATTCGCACTTGGGCAGCGCGGTGGACTATGGCATAAAACTCTCTCATTCTGAAAGAAGACCCGTGCACAGCAGTGAGACGATAATGGGTTGACGACACAAACATACGAGTACATACATACATACTTAAATACATAGACTCAAAAACATTACCATTCCTCTGATACAATCGGGTGAATACTATCCATCCATCCATCCATCAGCCCTTTGATGTCCACTGCTGGACATAGGCCTCCCCTAAATGGCGCCACTCCAACCGGTCCTGTGCCCTCTGAATCCAACGGTTTCCCGCTGTCTTCTTCAGGTCATCGGTCCACCTGGTAGGGGGGCGACCTGTACTCCTTTTGCCTAAACGTGGTCGCCACTCGAGGACCTTTCGTCCCCATCGGTTATCCGTCCTTCGAGCGATATGGCCGGCCCACTGCCACTTCAGCTTGCTGATTTTGAGAGCTATGTCGGTAACCTTCGTTCGTCTACGGATTTCATCGTTACGAATCATGTCTCGTAGCGAAATTCCGATACTATATTTTACCTTAAGTACCTAAGTATTCTAAAGTCATACATAGAGATGACGTTTTCAATTCGAAAAATATTTCAGTCTTTATTAATTGCCGACACGATGACCTTAGTAGTATTCCTCATATATTTGCACGCAAAAACTCATTGGACATCAATCGTTGGCGTCCTAATAACCGTTTAAATAGGAGGGAGATTTACGGCGGAACCCAACAAAGGGCTCGATCCTGCACAAATAAATCTACCCACGAAATAATACGATCCCGGCGATTTGTAAACCGGCACAAAGAGTGCGTTTTCTTCAATAAAATTAAGATAAGTGGGGTTGATCGACGATATTTTACGTCAATAAACATTGATGCAGTTAAATTCACATATTTGATGTAGCAATACTTATTGCTTAACATGCTTAAGAATATATCATTGTTTTCCAATTATAGATGACAATTCCATACACACAAATTGGACACACTCACACTCATTCGTTACTTTAGCAATCAGGTATAGATATAGGTATTTATTTTATTTTTTCTTTATATTTCCAATAACCATAAATATTTTACACGAGTTGAATACCTACTGTAAATCTAAAACAAATTCTCTTCCAATATATGGATTTAATTGTGTGCTTTAAATCAAACAAAACCGCAGTTCAATATTTCATAAACGATCTGTTTTGTAGGATCAGTCACAAGACAAAATTAATAATTTAGGTTGCAAACACCTGCATATTTAAGCAGGCTTAGTAAAGTGGTATGACCGTTTGCCTATAGATTACACTCACTTGTGCGGGAACTCCTCAAGAATGAAGGGTAAATAGAGCGGGAGTAATCACTAGAAAATGTTGCCGACACCTGCGAGCAAGTAATTATGGGGCAGTATGCGAAGGTACAAAATTCAGGGGTTTGAAACTAAACGTAAAATGACAGTTGTACTCGTAATATGAAATTGTGTTCAACTTTCCCGCAGCATGTTCACATACACACTAGAAGTTGGAAATGAAATTAAAATTAAATAGCATTTAAATGTTTTACATCCTAATGATATTTTCTTACGCTTCAAAGTAATATGTTTCGCTATTATAAAGATACACGCTTCAATTTTGAGTAACATAAAGATTGGTAAAGAAGATACAATAATACTTTACGATGCTAAAACTAGCCTAAGGCCGTATAGATCATCAAAGTTAATGGAATAAGTTACTTCCATACGTAACAAATCAGAGTTCCACTTATTAAGGCTGAGGACAAAGAGCTGAGATCGCTTTTTTTATCTCTCTCTTTTCGCTTGGACGAGTCTCGTGAGTGAAGAAAATTATTGCCTCGCAGGAAAACCTGTGGAGTTAGCGGAAGGTCAGAAGAGCGCACAAAGACGAAACTGCCGAAATATTAAACATTATGTTATGTCTTACGTAGGGGAGTGTTTAGGTAGAATATATTTGTTTTATAATTGTTGTATATTGTGATGTATAAATAGCGATTCTTGTACGATCTCTGTACGAGATTGAAATCTCAAGCACACATGACGTTTAGAATAAATGTAGGTGTAGGTACTAACAATATTTTTTAATGACGATAAAAAACACTAAGAAATCTGCTTGAGAGTGGAACAGAGAGTATTAAAAGGTATGTTACTATGTTTGTTTAGTAATTAAGTCCTATAAATTCAGATGGTAATTTCCTTACTGCCACTTTGAAATAACGGTAATCTATATTGGCTATAGATAAATCGTAGTCATCGTCCCACTCCATACAATTGTGACGTCGAAAATTCTAAAAGTTAGCCATGTCAATGAACCTTTGTAAATCTATGCGTTTTATTATCTATCCTGACCCATATCAATACAGCAATCCTAAAATAGTATTTTTTATGTATTGGTTTTTGTGCCCTTATATGTTTAGTACCCTGGTTTGTGTAATTGGATAATCGTGTACCACCCCGATCTTCATTAACACCACAAGCACTCGTAAGACCCCGGATAAAGAACTTAGCTAGGTATATCATATTATATTATAAGTATTAAATTAAGTTAAAGCTATTCATATTAAATTAAAGCTATTAAAGCATATTAAATTTGAAGGTAGTAGAACCAGTGCAGTTCGACCGGGGAAGTACTATCGCCACACCTATTTCTAGCGTGAAGCATTTCTTGGGTTTCGATAGAAGGGTGTGGTTGCCGGCACATTTCCACATGAGGCGACCATCATAGTCCTCGGGAGTAGCAACGCATTTGTGATTGACTTCAGATAGAACCCATGTTCTGTATGAAGTTGATTACAGACGCCATGGGCGGCAGTGACCACTTACCATCAGGTGGACTGCATGCTCGTTTGCTATTTCAATCAGATAAAAAAAGCTATTCATTTTTCAGTTCATTTAATAAAATAAAAAAGACAAATTGAATCACAGTATAACATGTCCCGCGAAATACGGAATAGTGACAAAAAAGCCACCACAGGTCACCCATTCAGCAGTGAACATAACATTACATTAACTAAAATGTATCACATTCGCACAGATTACTCCCTATTTGTTCTCAGCTACTTTGCTAAGTAGGCGAATGTTTTCCTTTGGGATTTCTCTATTCAGAGAAATGCCTATTTCCTTGTTTTCCAATTAATTTAGATCGAATCGAAACAGAATTATTAAACGGTTCTAATTAATTCATAAAGTTTCGATCATGTGAATTCTAAACTAGACGTTAATTAAGGACTGTTTTCAAAGCTCTTTATAATAATATATTTATGGAGGAGGTTTTTAATATTTATTTAGGTACACTTTCAAAGATTTTTTTTGCTCGTTACTTACAAAAACAGTTTTAGGAAAGCAGACGCTCTGCTTTCAGCTCGAAAAACCACTAAGCTCTAGGTAATTCGCGGCGGCAGTCCGCTACAGTGCCACTGCCGACGTTAACGCTCCATTAGCCCACGTTCGACGCTCCGTACTGATCTACAAAATGCCTACAAGCTCTAAGTTTCTCCAAATACTCGCAATTAATTTGTTCGAAATTTATTATATTGTCAGGTTGTCAGGTTAATTATTTTTTTACATCAAAAGATACTTATACATTTATATCGAACTAGTTGACCCGGCGAACTTCGTTCCGCCTAAAAGTCAAAAATATAAAATGATCAGTGTTCTTCCAATATATTACGCACGTATTATACATAAAAACCTTCCTCTTGAATCACTCTATCAATTTTAAAAATGCATTAAAATCCGTAGCGTAGTTTTTAACTTCTGAGCATACATAGGGACAGACAGCGGAAAGCGCCTTTTTTATACTATGTAGTGATTTTAATTCCTGTAAGATCCTATATTTAATTACCGGATCATTTTCAAGATGATAGAACTCTTGGTGGTTCGACTCGGGAAGCCCAGTTGTTACGTTTATTCGCTTAATAACGCAGTGTTAGGTGTATGTATTCTTATGAACCATAGGCATACACGTGATAATAACAAGGGCGTTTTCTACAACTTTATTTTATGTTATGCTTGTCATAGATTCACATAAAGATAAATACACGAGTACACTGACACCGAAATACACAGACCCAAAACAGAAATCCATCTTCGTCATTAAGATACCCTGGGGATCTACCTGGGGATTGAACCTGGATCTTATTGCCTGTCGGATTAGTACGGTGATTGCACTGTCACACAGGTTGTCCTAAAATGCTAAAATTCTTTACTAATCATCATCATATTACAATATTCATAATAATTATTATAACATAAAGTTTCCTTATCTCAACAGCTTACGATAAAGGACTATTTATTATACCTAATTTCTCTAATGATCAAGAATTTTGGTAAATTTCTGTCGTATTTTCCACAAATAAGCTCATTATCAACATCAATCGAGTAGTAAACACCGAGATTACGACGGCAACAGGTCAATTCCTGGCATTATTAATATACCATTAGCCTACATTTGATCTTCCCCTAAACGTGCACATCTTGCAATATAGATGTAATATTATACGTTGAATTACATTAACTTCATATGACTATAATGTTGGTAAAATGCTTTTAAAATCATTGGAGGATTGAATTTTAAAATTATACTATATACTAATTCTTACCCGCGGCTTTGCCCGCACGGTCAAAGGGAATTAACATTAGCATTTGATAGCGTGATTCAGAACTTGCAAATGAACTTTACTAACGCCATCTATTAACAACGCCAAGAACTACTAAATATGTACCAACTAACAAAACATCAATATTCTTATGGGTATGAGAGAGCGCGGTAGCCTGTGTCACTCTCTGTTCTCCTAATTATCTCCCAGCATATAAACCATATCATATATATAATAGCTATGTGACGTGAAAGAGGAACAAACAAACACACTTTCACATTTATAATATTAGTATAGTAAGTATATAGCGTAGTATAGTAGGTATAGTATGGATTATAATATCAATTTTACAGGTGGTAGAAATGATTAACTTTCGACAATGCGGTTCATAGAGATAAACGTATTACAAAGAAAAAGAAAAATCCGCAAAATTTCTTGCCCAATCTTCACAGTTACGAGTCGTAAGGTCATGTTTCGATCCGATAGCGTAAGAAAAAATAGTGTAAATGGCAATACTATTTCCTTAAAGATCAGTTCTTAATATAATTTCATATTATTACATGAATTTACGTATAATACTTTTGTGGACTTTAAATAAAAATCTCAACCAAATAAAACCACGTACATAAATTAGTCATGAACAATAACGACCCGTTTGCGCCTGCACCTAAATCGTTTCTCTCACAATTTTCTGTTCGTCTCATTAAGACAGTATAGGACTATAAAGGGTAAGTGCACAATTGCCGACAGTTGAACAGCAAGGCCAGGTCGTAACTCGTAAGGCCGCCAACAGACCGACTGCCGGCATTATTCACGCGCCATTAGCGCTCCTTCGACGCTAGGGGATCTGTGAGACGCTGAATAGATGACTAGTTGTACAACGGCAGTATATTTGGAAGTAACAATTGTGAAATGCCTTTCATTATACACGTGCATATTCCATTTTATGCGTATGTTCTATTTTATAAATACTAAAACTAATTATGTTAAGTTATAAGCTTTTTAACTCTTGAACTTTTAGTTTTATTAATGAGAAACGTAATAATCGTAGTTTATTAATTGAGTAATAATAACGTTAATAAACGTAGTAAGGAACAAATATATTTAAGAATGTCTAAATATTAAATAGTATAACATCTTACTTACAAAGAAAAACCGTAACAAGTATTTCGTAATATTGTAATCGACGTAAAGAAATCATATTTTAATGAAAACATAAACCCTTTCGCAAGTACGCGACCACATAACACAAAACATTTCATATTTCACGCTTCGATAAGTTTTTGAAACCTCACAACATGGATCAAAAGTTGTTTATGACTTGTGGTTAATTATTTCGAGACTGTTTTTAACGAAAGTACCTACTTTTCATTTGAAAAACTACGTAAATAGAGATAAGTCGTGAACACCTAAGTTCTCTCGCCAGCTGAGGCCTGGCGCCCAATTTCGGACCCGTGAAGGTTCTTATTAACGGATGAAGTTGGAACATCTGCTTTACCTGAACTTGGCACATTAAAATGCATATAGGTTACTGCAATATTGCGTAACCACGAAACTTGTGCTCGTACACTTCCTGTGACAAAGGAGCAACGGTACCGCTATTCCTAACTAGGTGTCATCAATTTTCAAGTTTTAGCTATTAACTGTGGTAGGTTATTTTTTATATGATTTGGAAATATTCGCAGCAAATGTACATGCAGTTCAACTATTCTATGTGGGTACTGCCAATAATAAATAATATTTTTTTTTCTGAATCTGATTGAAGTAGCAAACGAGCATGCAGTCCACCTGATGGAAAGTGGTCACTGCCGCCCATGACCATCTGAAGTCGAAATTGTTCGAGCAATGTGTGTTGCCAGTGATGACCTATGGCGCCGAAACGTGGTCCTTCACTAAAGGCCTCATTCGAAGGCTCAGAGTCGCTCAGCGTGCTATGGAGAGGGCTATGCTCGGAATTTCGCTTCGAGACATGATTCGCAACGATGAAATCCGTAGACGAATGAAGGTTACCGACATAGCTCTCAAAATCAGCAAGCTGAAGTGGCAGTGGGCCGGCCATATCGCTCGAAGGACCGATAACCGATGGGGAAGAAAGGTCCTCGGGTGGCGACCACGTTTAGGCAAAAGGAGTACAGGTCGCCCCCCTACCAGGTGGACCGATGACCTGAAGAAGACAGCGGGAAACCGTTGGATTCAGAGGGCACAGGACCGGTTGGAGTGGCGCCATTTAGGGGAGGCCTATGTCCAGCAGTGGACATCAAAGGGCTGATGGATGGATGGATGGATGCAACTCCATATAGAATATGGGTTCTATCTGAAGTCAATCACAGATGTGTTGCTACTCCCGAGGACTATGATGGTCGCCTCATATAAAAGGGTGCTGGCAACCACAACCTTCCATCAAAACGCAAGAAATGCTTCACGCTGGAAATAGGTATAGCGATGGTACTTCCCCGGTTGAACCACGCTGGTTCTACCACCTGCAAAACCAACCACAGATAGAATTACAAGCCCACCACATGTCACTCAGCCCCGTTGCTTGCTCATAGTCTCATGAGAACGTCTTGTATAAGACTCGTATATCCGGAAAACTGACAGCGCTCATCGTTGCTGTTAATAAACTATGAATGGCAGTGATGCATATATATGAACTTAATCATATGATATTATAGAAGACTACCTAAGAAATTATTCATTAATAGAAGGATATTTAATTCAGAAGTAGCAAGGGAGCAGGTAGTTCACCTGCAGGTGAGTGATCACTGCCGCCCATATGTAAGCGACTTCACGTAAAATAGTAAACGCATTTATATGCATTGCTACTATTTAGGACAAAAATGGTCATCTCATGTAAAAGTGAACCGACAACCACATCCTACCATCGAAACACCGCACTTCACGCTGGAAATAGATGTGGCATTGCTACCTTCCCGGTCAATCCCTATTCGTTCTTTTTTTTCCTTTGGAATCCCTTGAGCGCATTGCCCCATCGGGCTCCTCCCAGATGGGCGGCTGGGCCCATCGCTCCATCTAGTCTTTACGACGGTATGCGACCACACATACTGCCGTCCTTCCCGGGGTCGCCTGACGGTTCGAGCTCCCACTCTAGCTGCCCGCAACCCCGGAAGCCTCTTTTAGTCGCTTCTTACGACAGGCAGGGAATGTCGTAGCCCTATTCTAATCCCAGAACTACAGGGACGACCATACTCGTTCTACACATATTATTTATAGTAATGCATAACTACATAACATCAATAAAGTTTTATACCTAGTACATAAATGCATTTCCACCTGGGACTTGACGCTCCAGACCACGTGTGTCGGCGCCATATTAATGAGCGAAGTTCGAGCTACGACTAGGTATGGCATGCAAGACGCAATTACGATACAAATTAAAACTATACAGGTGTATGTGTATATGTAGTGATTGAAATCCAAAGTATTTCGATTTTGTATTGCAAACAAACATACTAAATAGATTTATTATTATGTCTCTAGAAATATTGTTAAGTAACGTTTCATGGTACAAATAACTTTCAGCTACAGGATTTTTTCTATGTATATCTTTTCGGAGTCAAGCGAGATTAGGTTATTAATGTTATAAAATCGCATAGAAAAGGTTTTATTTTTCTTCACGTGCCATTTTTTACCAATCAACTATGTACTAACATTTCGCTTTAAGGAATTTGTTTTAACAGCACAATCCTAAACTTATAAGTTTTGTTTTAACTATCGTTAAATATAAACGAATTTTTAATTCTTCCTGACTCACCCGATTTAAACTTAAAAAGATATATTAATTGAGTGTAACTCATCTTTACTAAAGTATAAGAAATCATATAAAGAGTAAACATTAGATACATGTTCATTATTTTCGTCAAAGGTGAAAAACTGTACTCAGCTCGTTCTTAATATAATTACATAGCACTACATCCCACTAGAGTAATCTTGTTATTTAGTAAACTAGTTAAAATAAAATAGGTTTCTCCTAAGTTTGGCGAGCGCTGACCGTAATGTGGCTGTGGCGTTGGCCTTTAAGTAATTTTATAGAGAGGTTTGCCTTTAATGGACCGGCAGAGCGTAACCCAGTGAGTAAAACATTTACAGTACCGTGTACGGGTTTGAATTTGGAATAATTCGTAATTACCTACAAATATGTGAAATTATCTACCAATTCACACTTGGCCAGCGAGGTGGACTATGACACGTCTTTCCTTGAGGAAGAAATCAATTTTACATCAAGATAATATACCTTATCTCAAATCAAAGATACAGTGGCCGAGGTAAGGTAAAAGACGAGTGATATTATTCTATATTTCATTGCTTTTAACCTAACATGTAATAAGCTACTAAAATATAGAACTACTTCATAGTTCTCCCTAAATATTGTAAAAGGTAAAGGATAAAAAGATGAAATTTCCAGCAGACCCACTACAAAATTATTTAACCACTACGGTCACACATAGTGATTTCCGATACCCCTTTCAAGAAGCCTATGTCGAACAGTTGTCTTCTAAAGAGTGATGGATGCTTGAAAGGACGAAGTCAATAGATATTCAGTACGGTTTTGGTATATAGCTATGTTTAAATACTGTATTAACAAGATAAGTGGGGCGTTACGACCTAGTTTGTGAAACCAGATCTTTGGCACACTTAGTATATAGTATTGACTGTGACTATTATATATAAACATGAAAGGAATTTTGTATCTCGCTCTGCACTCTTTAAAGTAGAACCGAGCAAGAATTGCTTCTATACATTAGAATATTTCTACAGATAACTTTTAACAAATAAAATGCGAGTAATAGATCAAAGGAAAAGTAAAAATGGCGGACCACTTTTATTTTATTTCCTATTGAAAAATGTTTCAAAATAGCCTAGATATAAAAAATTACGGACAAGAAGGCAGCGATCACAAAATATGTTTTTTCATAAGATTGTAATAGCATACAAGCGTACCGCCGGCTGACCATCAAATGGTCTGCATAATCCATCTACTGGTAAGTCATATTTCCCGCGTTATACTGGTATTAACATACCAGTCTGACGCGCAATGGGTCCCGGGTTCGATTCTCGTCCAGACAGGTATCTGAATGATGAGTTTAGAATCCTGTTCTGGGTCTGGGTGTTTGTGTATTCGTCTTGTGTGTGTCCATGGTACCCACGCCACAGGAGAAAATTCTACTGTGGGGCTATGGGTGTAGAAAGCGAGTTTACGGGGGCACTTATAAATTGTCAGTTACAGTTTTCTTTTTCTTACACTACCATCGGATCAGAACACGACCTCAATTGAGAAGATCCGGCAAGAAACTCAGCGGATTTGTCTTTTTTGTTATTTTATATTATTTTTTTAAAATATATTAACAATCATGTTTTGCATTCACAAATGCGTGTTCACTCCCGAGGACTAAGAACCTCCCGAGATTGGGTGGGTATGAAAGTGAACCCGCAATCACACCCTTCCATCAAAAAGCATGAAATGCCTGAAATAATTGTGGCAATGGTGTCTTCTTAGCTGATGCATTTTTCCTACATTGTTACCTAAGCCATCAAAGCCTTGATGCCTATAACTAATAATATATTAACTAACTGGGACTAGAATTGGCCCGACTATACGCGACGCCAAGCTTCATCCTATGGCACTCAATTTTGGAGGACAGCAACACGAGGTATAAGATGAAAACCTATTTCATTTACATAATAAAAATACTGTTTGGTATTTTCATTTCATTTGTTGAGAATAATGCTAGAACGAAACAGACGTTTAAGAAAACTGTAAACTTAGTAACTTTACTTCACTTTTTGGAATACAGGCGGCATTACAAACAGGCATAAAAGATGATCGGCCTAAAAAAAATGTTACTGACGTGAATCGCTCACAAAACGCTGCTATTTGAACCGAATCATTAAAGTAAGTTTGCTTTGGTACAGCCTTTAGATTGTAGCAGCGTAACTCCTTTATAAACATAAATTACTACGCCACCTGATAAACTTGTTGGACGAAGCACTTTCTGACATCGCAATCATGTAAGTACGCCTTTGTTTTCTCAAGAAACTTGCATCTACTAAAATATTACATCCATTTTAGTTATAATTGCAAACTCATTCACTCGTTAAAGATCAGAATATAATAAATTGTTCTTATCAAAACGAGTTGCTTTATTAATTTGAGTAAATGTTACTATTTTGCAATTGAAATACTGTTTAAAATCTTCTTATTATTCATTTGCAAAACATTTCCGGTTACCGAATTTCTCACTCCAACTACAAATATTAATAATTATCTTATTCAAATAATGCATTTACGTCCTTTTTGTTTAATTTGTACTGTAATCTGTCGTTGTCTTTAGGACATTCAGCAGTATAACGGATGGTTGTTAGTTCCCGAGGTTTTCTGGGTGTGGGGCCTATGTAATATCCTCTTGAATCCTAAAATAGATACGCATCTGTATCTAAGGAGATGATATAGCGATAAAGTTACATTTTTACACGTTACTAGTATAAAGTAACAGATTTTTGCAAAACTATATATTTTGTATAAAATTATAAATTGAAAAAAACAATAGTTTTCCAGACTTTTCCAGGAAAAGTCTGGAGTCTGGAGACTAAAATGGTCAACTCATTTGAAAATGACCCATCAACCATATCCTACCACCAAAAAGCAAGAACTACTTTATCCTAGAAATAGGCGTGACCGTAGCATCTTCCCGGTGGAAGCAAACTCCTTTTATCAATGTGCAAATAGAATAACCACGTGTAACGAGACGTAATATTGCTAATTTGAAGTTTTACAATAATTTGTTCAAATCCTCAATGGTATAACGCAGGCAATCTCAATCACATAACAAGGTAAACCCTTATGGGAACAACCCAATTTAGTTGTGTACAAGTTTATTTGGGTATCTGTCCGTAGCGCATTATAATAAATGGAAGGACAAATTTGCGACCTTTGCGCAATATTGAAATTTTATTAACCGAATCGAATGGAAATTTAATCGAGTAATCATGTCTCGTTCCCGTTCCTTCATTTCCAGGCTGCCTTTTGGAAGACCTACAAGGAGACAGAGCAGAATTATTTGGAATAAACTAATAATTAAAATTTATTTATAGTTTATTCCATTATGTTGTTTAGGATTATTTCATTTGACATTATTACTATTTTATTTATTTTTTAAACTATAGGTACGAATTTTCTTTTGACGCCACATGTAATACACATGTGACATTTGACATATATTGTAAAACGACCCCTTTTCTTCGAGAAGTTAGTTAAACTGTAATAGGTTTTTGCCAAAGCTCCAGATTTATTTCGTTGGTGCTAATTAACACACTTTAATCTGAAAGGTTCATTAAGATAACAATTGGGATTTTAACGAAGAACGCTTCGTTATTTGAGTACGGAATTCTCACCACCGCACCTATTTCTGCCTTATAACAAACAGTATTAAGCGCTGCTGTGATGTGTAATAAGGAAGACTTGGAGTGTTCAAACTTAACCCGAAAGAGCAACTCATCAGAGGCCATCAGGTAGGATTCTACTTTTTTCTGGGTATGAAAATGTGGACGGCATGCTCGTTTGCTATTTAAAAAAAGATTCCAAAACTCTATTAAACTTGTAACATTCAAAATTTTCTCGAAATACATCCCAAATTTAGGTTTTAGGTAGAAACGTTCGTACTCCGGGTAATAAAAAACTATTTTGAGCTCTTGGGAAATTCTATTGTGCAATTTGGAGCTGCAATGCGGGCGTCTATTTAGATGACGATGTTATTCGAGTAGATACTGTCTCTCATTATTGTTTAAATGGAGGGAAATAATACCTAAAGCAAATTTCCAAGTAATGCCTATACTCTTTTACGCTTGGATTTTTTTGTTCAAAGGAAACTTACATCTTGAATGATGGCATATTTTTAAATACTCTACAAATTTTCTTTTAAAATTTTATCTATTAATATAATATTTTTGACATAATAATCAATGAAAGATTAAACTTGGACTATTATTGTGATCAGTCGCCATCAAAATAACTAGATACAATTTTACGTCATCTGCTTTAATAGAATCTGCCACTACATAGACAACGGTGTATGGTGATGAGTCAAAGCCCTCAGAGGACTCCAGTTGCATTCCTTTGGAGATCACGGGGTCCTCTTCGTAGCGCCAAAGACAGCCACCGAGACGGCCTTAGTGGGGTAAGAATCCCACATAAACCTGCGTCGCTCCTACGGCGTCGGGTACCTTTTGAAGGTTTCCTCAGTCGAACTACACTGGACCTACCACTTGTAAATCTCATAGTCTTGTGTCTATAAGTGTGATATTGTTACCATTAATATTATTATATTTGTGCTATTAAACTCTACCAAATACATTTATGTACAATAACTAGATTTATTAATAATATATATCTAATTATCTCTTAAAATGTCATAGACGAGAATTAAATTTCCCTTTCTGAGATTAGATTTTCAGACTGGTCATTAAAAGAAACCTTTTCTATGAATCTCGGAGGATCTTTAATTTTTTTTATTTTTTGTAAAATTGTAAAATCATAATCATAACAGTAACAGAAGGTATATGCGTATAAAAAGAAGTGAAAGAAACAGTTAATTAAGTATTCATTTCTACATCATAAACGATCACATCTCAAAGTCATAAAAGAACAGATATTTTTATTTTTAAGTTTGAGCTCGGAAGTTTATTACTTGCGCTGTTTTAGATAAAATTATTACAACGACAGGAATGAAGGAAAGATTAGCAATCCTCGTCCGACGACGTTGTAGTGAAGCGGCGCGAACTATAAATCTCGACCGTTCCTTCCGCCGGCCACTGCACAAACAGACATGTAATTAATTACTCTACCAATCTGTTACTTTTGAAAGGTACACCACTAGTCTTCAATATGAGCTTTAACTGGTTAGTACAACACTATTATTAATGTTTTAAAAAGGGGAATGCTACTGAATAATGAAGCTTCATAATAGCGTATAATGACATAACTGGTGAGATTAGCCAGTTATCTTCTTAGTTTCCCAACTTGGTAGATATTGAATATCTCATAAAATAATATTCTAGAGAACTAGAAATGCTACTTGTGTGTGATTTACGAAAGCGCGTTATTGTCCCACTATTGGGTACAAACGTCCTCTCAGAGACAGTGCTTAGTCCATAGTCCACCGCGTTTAAAAACTCCTACTTGATTGATAACACTGATAATAAATTAATATCTAATTCTAATACTTATTCGAGTCTCCCCCTCAATATTAGCATGGGTGCCTGCTATTTTGATTCCAATATTCTAATGCAAATTTACTTCATGTAGTTTCGTAAAAAGTTTATGATTGAAGCACCCATTTATTATTACTGTACACCAACGTAACCTCCTTGACTCCGTGCAGAAACGAGCGATTCCAATATAAGGATCACCAATCGGTTAGAACTTTTGATTCTGAGGGATATGCCTTTGCGTGCTCTATTCGCCGAAGGATAAAGTTCCATCGACACCAATTTGAATCCAAATTTTTATTCAAAGCCAGCGATGCAATAGCGACTTTTCTGATATTGTAAGTGGTGTAGCAAGCCTACATCGTCGAAAGCCATAAGTATAAAAACGAAATAAAGTTGCTCAATCAGAACTTAAATGAGCCTAATACTTTCAAATATATATCCTTGTATCTAGTTAAAGCTTAAAATCCGCAATATCGACTTGTAAGTGAGGTTAAAATTATTCTCAATAAAATTCACTAATTACCCGCCCACCCAATTCTCTATCTAAAGTTGGGCCATTTACGAAAACGGTCTACGAATTATGAGTTTCCGTGCATTTGGCACGCCAAGATTACCCAGATGTAACGTAGGACTTTTACAAGTTAACATTTTAGTTTTACTGTTGTTCTAAACTGTATCGTATTTAATTACATCGGTCTAATTAGTGCAAGATACTCGTATGTAATTATATTTGATTATATTATACTTATTTTTTGTTGTCGACTTTTTTTTATGGAAGAGAAATAAAATTTACATTTATTATTATACAATACGTCACTTCACTACATAGTATAAAAAAAAGTTGCTTTCCGCTGTCTGTCCCTATGTATGCTTAGGTGTTTAAAACTACGCTATTGATTTTAATGCAGTTTTTTTAATAGATATACTGATTCGAAAGGAAGGTTTTTATGTATAATAGAAGTATAATCTAGTGGAGAAACATTGATTATTATAGATTTTTTACCTTTAGGCGAAACGAAGTTTGCCGGGTCAGCTAGTATAGAATAACGTATGGATTACTTAACAAGATTTTTTATGATAATGTGAAGAGTGAATTACAAAACAAATTTGGTAAAATAGTTAACCACTTGTTTTGGCTTGTCTTGATGTTACGTTAGATTTGCGATTGAACATAACAGACGACTAAATACGAGGACATGACCGAGTACCTTTTACGGATATAAATATAAGATAAGCTGCCCGTATTTCCGCACTGAGTCACTAGCCGGCAGTTCCAAGCTCCACTGAAAGGAATGAAAACAATTGCAAAGCGATCCCCGCACAACACTGCGATCGTCTTGTTGTGCAATCTTTTGCGTTTTGTTGTTCTTGTTGTCAAATACCACTGTTTCTGTTCATTTGTTGTTCGGTTGGTGAATGAATCTTCACGTAGTTTTAGTCTCCGAAAGTCAAATCTTTGCTTTAGTCTGCAAATGCACTACTACCTAGTAATTTAGTTATCAAATATATTAATATGAGTTCAAAGTTCGGTGCATAAGGATACAGTTAGTATTGTGTGTCGTGATATGGAACCTAAAAAAGAAAAACGAACTAGACGTAGGGTAGATAGGTTAATCTATCACTAGTGCTTGTCAACGGTTTCTCCCCGCCACCGCAGTTTCGCCGTGACCACAATCCATGCAACTGGGTCGGAATATCGGCAAAAAGAATACGAAAAAGATTCAAAAACCGCATATCGTGAGTACCCGTTAAATAGTAAATTGTGTTAATTCCGCGATAATATTAGTCTAAAACCATATTTGTCGGCGCGACACCGCGTATTTATGAAAAACACGTCGCCGAAAATATTTATTTTAGTTAGTTTAAAGATCGAAAATTGTTTGTTTATTAAATTAGCAATATTTAGGGATTTTAAGAATTGTAATTTAGTTTACCCTTCATAAATTTGCTATTGTCACCTCACCAAACATTGTTATAAAAAGGCGAGCGTACGCCGGTAAAAAAGATTCTTGTTCAACCGTCGAAGCGATCGGACAACGACAACACAGCATATTGTCGCTGCGATCGGACCTCCTAAACTGTGAATAAATCGAAGAAGTTTACTCCTGTGTTTTACTTGAAATCTTCAAGAATGGACAGTAATGAAGACTCCTGGCTTTCCTGACGTGTCACATTTTACCATTCACTTCGTTATATATATTAATATAGTTATCAAATAAAATAAACAAAAGTTAACGACCTTCACGTCTAGAGAAATATTATTTTTCCCAAAGATCTGTTGCGAAAGAAAAACTTATTATTGTACACATATTATTATTTTAAACATGACGCGCTCTTACATATTTAACAATACTGCGTATAAGACAAACGTCCCGTTCCGTGTCTAACCGGGGTAATGGCGTAGCCTATTAAGGATTCAAAAAGACGAAGTATAAAAATTCATACAACTAGAGTTCACTTGCCTGGACCAGCATAGAAATTGGGTGTCATTGTCTTAAGAGGCAACCAAAAGAGGGCATAGGGGTTTGCGGGCAGCAAGACCGCTTCTAAACCAGGTGATGGAACAAGTGTACTTTAACTGAAAAGGTACCACCGCCACACTTATTGTCATCGTGAAGCATGTCTTGGGCTCTTGTGATGAGAGGATGTTGCTGGCACAGTTTTATAAGAGACGACCATCCTAGTCCTCGGGAGTACCGACACATCTGTGATTGACTTCACATAGAACTTCCTGTTCTATAGAAAGTTGCTCGCAAATGTCAGTTGACAGCAGTGATCACTTCCCATCAGGAGCACTACTCGTTTGCTACTTCAATCTTATAAAAAAGAGCGGAAGCCTAACCAACAACCCTGGAAAGGACGATGATATGTATGTTTCATACTGGAGGGTCTAGTCAAGACACAACACAGTACACACCTACGACACATGGCAATCAATACGAAAAATCTTTTTATTTTATTTATTTATTTATTTCTCACTTAAAAATACAATAACTCATACATTTATGTCTGCCAAACTGTCCAACAGTTTAACGGCAGCGTTCCCGTGGATAAGGACCGTTTTCACCCTAATTTTACAATACAATACGAGTACATATAATCATAATCAACCAAAGAAAAACATAAAGAGTATAATGTAATCTCTCCAACCATTATACATTTGAGCACTACTCCTGGACATTTTTTATTCTATTATCAATAGGTACAAAATTTGTTGAGCAAAATTTTTGACACCCTGAATCACATCACTCAAGTTACCAAGACGCCCCACACATTTTTGTTAATAGGCATTTTTAACCGAATAATCGATGTTTAGTATCTCAAACATATAAAAATACCTGCAGCGATAAAAAAGTAGTATAACACCGGTACTTTTGTAGCAGAACAGCTTGGAGCTCCTACTGAGAGTAAAACGAAAACAATTCGAAAGCGATCCTCCCGCTCCGCAGATCATTACTGGGATCTTAAAAGTTGTACTGTTTTTTATTGTTTTCATTTTCACTATCTGCTCCTGGGAGCAATTTGTACACAAAACTCATGCTTGTGATTATTAAATAGAAATAAGGACTTTTCAAGCACCCAGTGACCTTTATTAACAACTAGCAGAACCCCGCAGCTACTAGATTGTCCCGTGGGAATAAGATATTTTCCCACAGTTAAAGTAGGCGATATGTTAATCCAGAATGTCAAGTAACTCCCTACCAAATTTTGAAAATTGCTCCAGCCGTTTAGACGTGAAGAAGATACAACATACACACTCACAAACTTTCGCCTTTATAATATTGGTATGAAGTATGATTCGTTTGCATGATCGACTTTTCTTCCTTTCTTTAGGCTCTTATTCGTAAAGCGTTAAGGGTTGTATCGCCCTTAACGGTTCAACTCCGAAGAAACCATCGCTGTCCTATTTTTGTTTAATAACAGCGATATTAAGCAATCCTGTGTTCTCATGTGGAAACGGATATGATCCTCAGGGATCGTATCTGTAACTAACACAGGTAAATAACTAATTTTGTCTAGGTTTATAATAGATGTTTGTTTGCTACTTACGTATTAAAATACCTATTAAATTATGTATTTGAAATCTCGTCCACTTCTAAGACTGGAATTATCGTCGCAAGGTCTGGGTAATTGTGTTTCTACTAGTTTATTTATTTATTAACTTGATCAATAACACAAAAATCCCACATCTTACCAGGTGGTAGAACTAATGTTATCTGAACGGAAAGGTACCACCGCTACACTTATTTCAGCGTAAAGCAGTTCTTACGTTTCTCGATTGAAGTGTGTGGTTGTCGGCAAGGTAGGTATAAAGTTAAAGTACCTAATTAACATTGTTAACGTATTTTAATATTTTATATTAATAAAATAATTATATGTGAACCTCAAACAAAATACATTTACCTACTATTCTGATTACAAGGAAAAAAAATACCTAGAAAAATGTACCTAAAATAAGCAATTAACTCCCTGAACCCAATTGTAGATACCTACAATAATTTATATAGTTCAAAAAGGACAAAGCTTGGATTTTCCAAAGCTGACCAGCCAAGTGCGGTAATTAATTACGCGTAACTGTTTTTGCAGTGGCCGTCGGAAAGAACGGAAGGATTTATTGTCAGCGCCACTTCATTACAACAACCTTAGACAGTGATTGTGTGGCTTGTCTATCCTTCATGTCTCTATAATCATTGGAAGATCAGTAAACGAAACAGTTTTTATTAAGCACTATCAAACTATTATAATTAAGTACCTATTAATGTATTCTCCATATAGATTATAATATTAGGATTAGGATATAAGTAATTTGACATTTGTACGCTAATATTTTTAAAGTTGGTAGAACCAGTGTAGTTCGACCGGGGAAGTACCACCGCCACACCTATTTCTAGCGTGAAGCTTTTTTTGCGTTTCGATAGAAGGGTGTGAATGCCGGCACACTTTCACATGAGGCGACCATCATAGTTCTCGGAAGCAGCAACGCATCTGTGATTGACTTCAGATGGAACCCATGTTCTGTATGAAGTTGATTACAGATGTCCATGGGCGGCAGTGACCACTTACCATCAGGTGGACTGCATGCTCGTTTGCTACTTCAATCAAATAAAAAAATAATAAAATATTATGCAACAGTCACCGTTCTTCCTACCACTGTAATTACCTATATATTGTGCTCCTTACTGATAAATAAATGAATATAATTATAAACATAGTCCATGTTTATTCAAGAAGAGCCCCAGTAATTTGATATAATATATTTTTACCTTTCACAACCTTAGTTAAAAATGATAGGGAGGGTGACAAACCCATAAATGATATGTCTGAGAACCCAGGCTCATTTCTACCAAATAAGAAGTATGAAGAACTAGTGTTTTGGTTTAAATGGTAAGACGACGGCGCGTTGAATGGAGTACGGCCACCGGGGGGGGTTTTAGTGAGGTAAAAATCCCACACAACCCGGAGTTGCCCCCACGGTGTCGGGTACCTTTTGAAGGTTTCCCCTCGATAACAAAAAAATACGTAGAACTATCATCTTGTCTTTAGTTCAGAGATCTGTGGTATATGACTGTAGTACAGATGTGTAATATTGACCACTTTTATGGGCAATATTGACCATTTATTATGGGCAATATTGACCATTTTTTATGGGTAATATTGAACTTCATTATCGTTTACTACTTCTATTCGTATAATAAAAACCTTGACTTTTAAGTCTTCAACAACTGATGGTAATTTCGAACGATCTTAACTAAAAATAGTAATTAAATAATTTAGAAACATCACGCGCTTAGTAAAAAGCAATAGAATTATCCAAAAGCTACCTAGTTCGGTAATTAATTACTCGTAACTGTTTTTGTAATGGCCGGCGGAGAACAGCTGAGATTTATCGTTCGCGCCACTTCACTCCAACTTCGCCGGACGGATCGCTAATCTTTCCTTCATTCCGATCCTTGTTTCTTCAGCTGTAATAGAGCCGTGAGCCGGATTAAAGGAACTGCTCGTTTCAGCCTCGTTTATATTGCATTGCTCGTAAAGTAATCATAATAACGATACTTAACCGCTTGCCCCTTCATAAAATAATTTCTGATGTTTCAGAGTTTACGGTTATAAATTTACGTTACGATAAATTTATGAGATACACATTTTTTACAATATGGAAGTAGCAAACGTGGATGTACTTTACCTGATGGTAAGTGGTAAAAGAGCAGTGATAGCCTAATGGTTGAAACTTGCCCTCTCAATCGGGAGGTGCGAAGTTCAAACCCAGGCACGAACCACTGATTTATGCGCGTCTTAGATATTAATTATCACTGCTTTTCGATGACGGAAAACGTCGTGAGGAAACCTACTCACCCGAGAGTTCTTAAAAAAAGTTCTCGGAGATGTGTGAAGTCCACCAATTCACACCAGGCCAGCGCGGTGGGCTATGGTCTAAAACTCTCTCATTCTGAGAGAAAACCCGTGCCCAGCAGTGGGACAATAATGGGTTGTACCCCAAGTGGTGAATCAGGCGTGGCAGTTGTACGATATTTTTGTTTATATCATAGCCAATACGTCACATCCACTCCATTTACGTATTTCAGTACTTACTTGTACATAAAAGGAATTACATTGCTGGAAAGTTAAATATTTAAATAGACTTTATTAACGTAGTGAAAACTTCTTTAACCGCGTTCGTGTCATTAACATGCTAATTTTTAATTACTATACTCGCAGATATAGCTACATATATTACATTTTTAGGCGAAAGTATGGATAAATGTACCGATAGAAGTTTGTTCCTCAATCACACCATAACGATGGTGTGGTCGTAGTTGTGGGAATTGGTACTGATATTGTTAGTGATAGTGATAGTTAAACCAGCTACCACCAAGCTGGTGGTTGGAGAAGGATATGGCTCACATAGATTTTTCCTTGTATTTAGTTATCTCTTCAGTCGCAGTCCACGTGACATCCTCCGGGTTTTAAGATCTCCGATCTCACCAACACACCACTAACTCTGCTTATAATAACAAGGGAGGGTATATATTCAAATCCTTGTTCTACTAATTCCGCTAATCACTAACCATCGAGTCATAAAACGCACTTTATTTTTAGTCACATCAAGCTTCATTTAACCAAATTAATTGCAGATGCAAGGATGCTTTTACTCATTTCGCATGTCTTACAATTTTAAACTCGTTAAAATTCAACAAAAACAACAATGCTCCGTCATACCCTATTCGCGAGGATTTCGGCGGTATCTTATAAATATTTCACAAAACGCATGAAATTCGTACTGAAAGGAGTCTACACCGTGCTTGAATTTTTAAGTGACATTTGCGGAAAACCACGCGAGCTTCGCGTTTCATTCGTCTGTTATATAAATAGGAATCTGCGTCTTTAATGGGCCCTGAGTTTTCGCTTGTCTATATACACGTAATATAACTATTAGGCTTTCTATTTAACTCATAGAATTGGAAAGTATTATTTTTGGTAACCACTTAGAGTTTAGAGTGTTTACTTACTACCGTCGATTAATATACTCTTACAACACACTTTTCCATTTTATTATATTATTCTACATAAAATAATTTATAAGCTAAATTTAAATAAACATTATTTTATTCACTTAAATTCATTATGCATTATACGTCATGTGCATTAACTTTGCCTAGGTCTCGGAGATATAGAAGACGCTCAACGAGACTTCGTTGGCTATACTATACAACATTTTCGGACTACGTAGTCCGACTATGGGAATACTATTCTCTCCATGGTCGCCTCTTGCTGCCTTGCAAAGTATCAAATCACTGAACGGCGCTCCAACAAGAGCACCCAGCAGAATACTTCAATCGTAGTCAGTGAAAACACACTATATTTACCTATGGGACCCAATAATGTGAAACAAGGCTTAAGGAAAAAAAAAACAAAAAAAGACTATCGGAATACAGATTCTACTTACGATTAGCCATGTACTGTCCGCCCGTGGCTCCCCTTTCTATCAGGATCCTGGCGAGGCTCCACGAGTTCCACACCACACGCATACACACCGGTGATGAAGTTAAAGGCTTCACCCACTTTCAGTAAACAAATAGTCCACACATTTTAAGTACACAAATAGTTTATATCTTCACATTTCGCGCTTGGCCAGCGCGGTGGACTGTGGCCTAAACTCTCTCATTCTGATAGAAGACACGTGCCCAGTAGTGGGACAATAACAGGTGTACCCCAAGTTCCACTTACTATTTTTGTATGAGCCGGTTAGCAGCAATCGTTTCAACAACATTCACACCGCCATACTGTTTTTCGAAACACGGCCAGGCAACCTACCCTCCGATTGAACAGACTGTATGACCATTTGAAATAATGCACTACTACTGGTCTCCAACCCCGACATCCATTTAAAATCATTCAATTGAATTTAAATCAGCTTTAATTTTAAACTACGGTTACTTTAAAAGCATAATGCGTATATACACAAATAATCTAGCTGGAATGAAATGATTTTTTTAATATATTTTTTTTTATAATACGTATGTTTTAATACGTTATAAATGTCACATAAAGACCCCGCTTGTTTTGATTCAAATAAAGTCCGAGTAAACACGAAACAATAGCTACAAGTATCTCGCCACCTCGAAGCCTGCGATTCTCTGAAGAAAAAATGTGTCAAAAGCAACGTCATCCCGTTTTTATCGGAGCTTTCGCTCGGATGCGTCGACTGAATGCCAAGAATTTATTGCGTTGTACAGCCGCCGGAGAGAGAATTAGTCGACAATCAGCAAAGAAACCTACCAACAATGCGAAATATTAACTTCGATACTACTTAGCTTTTGTCTTTTTCTTAAACTAAATTATGAGTCTTATCTTCGTCGTTAAACTGAGCGAATTAATCTCTTGCTTAGAATTTAACATACCTAGTAGAACTGTGATTAATTCTCAGAACACGCCTTTTTATTTGATTTTGAATGTGTTTTATGACTCTGTGAATGGTGCAAATATTTCGTGAAAACATGTGAATAAATATGGGACCTTGTTCATCGTAGTCCTGTTAAAATTGAACTGGCAAAAGTGTATAACACCAGCCAGCGGCGTAACATAAACAACTGTACTTGTTGACATGCCCGCACATTTTAATAGAATTGTATTGACTACAAAAACATATACATACATTTAGGTGTTACTATGAATAAGCGAAGCAGAAGATAGAAGCAGTGATAGCCTAATGGTTAAAACTCGCCCTCTCGATCGGGAGGTCCGAGGTTCAAACCCAGGCACGCACCACTGATTTATGTGCGTATTATACTTTAATTATCACTGCTTTTCGGTGAAGGAAAACATCGTGAGGAAACCTACACACCCGAGAGTTCTTTAAAAAAAAAAAAAAAAAAGTTCTCGGAGGTGTGTGAAGTCCACCAATTCGCACTTGGCCAGCGCGGTGGACTATGGCCTAAGCTCTCTCATTCCGAGAGAAGACCCGTGCCCAGCAGTGGGACAGTAATGGGTTGACGACGACGATGAATAAGCATTATTAACTTCTATAAGTAATACAAAAGAAAAAAATAACTTAGGGTTGATAAAATTTAACGGAAGATAAGGTAAGTTGAAACAGAACAAAAACAAAAGACAAGCTGAAATAGAAAAGGTGCATTCATCTGTATGTCTATACAAATATGTAAGGTAATAATAAAGTTTATTTCTAAGATTAAATACTAAGTATTTGAAAATTGTAAATAGCCCTTTTTCTTATTTAGTTAGACACATTGCTCGTTTATGAAGACAAACATAACATGCGACTAGATGTCGTTTATAATTGGTTTGGAATATACTAGAAAAGCGCAAAGGGATGAACTTTCATCTTTTACCCAAAAATATTGCCTTGCGTGCAGTTTTTGGCTTCAAAGTGTTGCAACGGAACGTAGTTTTCGAGGGACAATGATGAATTGGCACAAAAATCGATGCATAAAAAATGCCGGTTGTTGCTGTAAGGTTGAATAAAATTTTTCAGTTCAGAAATAAACTAAAGTTTTAATTTATTTGTATGTGAGGATCCACATCTTAAAATAAACTTTGAAACAAAATTAATAAACAAGTTTTTTTTTGCTTACCGTTGAATCAGCTTAGTATAGATTTGATTTGGAATATATTGTAATCCCTAAAAGAATGTAATATAATTGAGAATTAGACGAGCTTACCTGTAAGTGAAGTCTGATTCTAATTTTATGAATGGTGATCTGAAATATAATTGAGTTTACAGTGTAGTAATCTTGTCCACACTCCGCCGGCACCGCGGTTGTTTAGCCTAATTAAAAAAGATTTTTACGGCCAAACACCATACGTCATCTATGGACACTGGCAACACCGAAGTCTCACTTGCTTTAGAGAGTATTATTTCCCCTTGCTATCCTTGATGATATCCATTTCCTCATCAAGGACACACTTTACTGTTTACTGTTGAATTATATGATTTAATAATGTAATTGAGTTATATTACATAATAAACAGTTGTGAATTATAATATGTTTTATTGTTGCAGTTTGGGTATCGATTTATTCGATTTGGGTGGGTGGGTGATTATATTTCAGATCACCATTCATAAAATTAGAATCAGACTTCACTTACAGGTAAGCTCGTCTAATTCTCAATTTTATTTCATGGTGATCTGAAATATAATTGAGTTTACAGTGTAGATGTTTAGAGTCTGCTGCAACAATATATATATTTAATGGAATTAAACTAATTCAAATAATTAAACATTTATTGTTACGGTATCTTATGGGTAAAAGATATTCTAAAATCCATAATAGGGAAACTCACATTAAATATTTACAATATTATAACTAGACATAGTGAATGCCAATGATGACAATCAATATGTGCTTTACTAAAAAAATGGTTTAATTTAATACTGCGAAAGGCAGTAATAATGATTAATTTAGGAATGTTTACTGCTCTAGGCTTATGTCTTAACGTCCACAAATTTTGATGAAACAAATGTGATAGCATAATCATAATGCATTATACAACATTTGTAAACAGAATTGAATTTAATGGATAATTTCCTTGCCTAGATAATAATGTTTTCCTTTCTTTATTAAAAATAGAAAAAGAAAAATAACTGCATTACATAAATTTTATAAATAATGTCATAATATATGTATATAACTATGTAAATAATTTAATATAGAACAAGCTTAGTACACATATTATTTGACACATTAATAGTAATTAATGTGATTAAGTTGATCTCAATAAGAATATATCCTGCAGTAAATCTCAAAAAAAAAATTTTTTGTCATAATTTATTACAGCACTTCCGAACTATTCAGATCAAATAAGATCTGGTAAGTATGTATGAACTACAATGTAAATTTAAATTACTTATCATATGGCTGTATACTAAGAATATAAAAGTATTATCCATATGTGTACAGATAATAGTATATTATAACTATCTAAATTCATTGCTAGTAAGTATAATTCCCATACTATCTTATACATATATATAAATGAATGATCTAAAGCTATCTTTTACAAAGCTGGTCTTAGTGCTTATTGATACACTCCTTGAATATTTATGAATAGATAGAATAATATATATTTGTTTATATAGTAAAGGATTCTTAAAGCTTAATAACCAATTTGTTATATGCTGAACTTATGTAGTCTTACTTGTACATATGTTGGTTATATTTTGGCAATGTTAACTTAAATATGTGTAGACTCAAATAGTGTATCCACATGATTATAATGTGTATCAAGCCTCAGTGAGGCGCATAATAAGTTCCAGCTGTAGTGTTAATAAAATATTCATACCTTTCAGTAATATGTATTAGATGTTAGTTGTATTATCATTCTTAATGTATATAATATTTTCAGTCCCCATAGTACTGAATTGTTTTAATCCCTCGTGAGGTCATTCAGTACTGCATGGTGATTTAGTTAAACAGTTTTACTTACATGGGGTATGACTTTTATAGTCTATAAGGATCCCTGAAGACAGGAATCCATTGCTCTTCAATAGTTACATACATAATGACTGACAATAATAAAGTTGTTACTTATATATTCTTCATGTTTATCATTTTTGTATTAATGCAGATCATTCCTTTATATCTTGACATATATTTTCCCATATTCCAGTCCGAAGAAGTTTCACATCTTATGAATCCATATGAATGAAGCGATGTAGCACTATTTTCCTGGAAAATAAAAAGATGTAGTGATGTTGAAATATCAGTAAGTATAATTATTATAATTTCCTCTGTAAATTCCACCAGTGTTTGATTTGTATACTAAATACACTGACATCATATTTGTTCTCTTGTTTTAAATCTCATACAGACACCTAGTGTTCAATCTCTGTGCCTCTGCAAAATATTTAGGTAATCACTGGACCAATATACAGAAATGTAATAACATTATTATTATTGTATTATAATCACATACATGCTTGATGTGAGTTTGTAATGCAAATAATGTGTCGTAACTTAAGTTTTGCTAGCAAACAAAGCAGATTTGTTTTTAATTTTTTTTTTTTTTTTTTTATTATTATTATTTTTCCTCAAACTAAAATTTAAGAGACTGGGTATCTTCATAAGATTGCCCTATTTGTATGTCAGAGTTAATGGTCTGTTACATAATATGCTACTTTGATGACAAGTGCCTAAATATACGATAAATGTTGTTATCTGTAACCAATATTGCTAAATGAATTGTTAAACTGTTAATTTGAAATTAAAATTAGTTTACTAGAGATGGTATGAGATTTGTATATTTAATTTCTATATACTTGTGATGCTGGTGGAATTATACATCATGTTATTATCATAATTATGTTTTACAATGATGTAAGTAGGGATTATTTGCAGATGTTAAACTTATCCCATAAGTTATAAGACTGAGTTTCCAGCCCTGTGATTATTCCTGACCATTAAATATGAAGGTATGACAGTCTAAATCTGAGTACAATAGGTGTAAGCATATATTTTCATTATTTGATAACAAGACTTGATATTCACATGGGAATTAACTATTTTATGTAAGTTAATTATATGCTCCAGAACTAGATGATGGTGTCATTTGAAATTTTATAATAATTATGACAGTCTTTTGTCTCCCAGGACAGTCTCCAGAGGTAATTTCTACTGTCAACTATTACATTGTAGGTATTTATGGAGTTAATTAACTTTTAATTTGTTCCAATTAAATACTTCTAACTTGATTTTACTTCGAACCCAATGCTAAGGTTATTTGCAACATGGGTACTTATATGATATAGGTAACTGTCATTAATATTTCTCTTTACACCCTTAGGACCCTTAAGACTGTACTGATATAGATTTTGGTTTAATGTACGAAATCCAACTTTATATAGCTGCAAAGTTTTATTTTTGTGACATGTACATGTAAGTCAGTAAAAATTAAATTCCATGAAACCCATCTACATGGATAGCATATTCATTGATAAGCCCAATGAATGTGCCTGCTTGAACTTACTGGTAGATCAGATTAGGTAGAGGTAACTGTAGTCCCATCTATGACCTAATTTATTCTGCAGAACCAATGCTGTGGTAGGGATACTACAAAATAGATAACACAACCTACTACAGTCAGAAATCTGAAAAAAATGCATTAACTTCACTTTATATTGCTGCAAAAAGAATAATTTTGTACATAGCCCAGTCACCTGATACATATAAAATGTTGTTTATTCTGTTGTTAACCAAATATCTTCTTTCTGGAATGGTTAATGCTAGTGGTTTTATTTTAAATACCCTTACCTGTCACAGGTAAATACTTCTGATGAGTTTCATTGAACTGAACTTTGTTGTATTGTAAATGCAAATTTTATACATTAGGATATGTTTTATCACTTTCTAGTTCAATTTTTAACACAGTAGATGTAACTCAAAAGTATCAGAAAAATATATTGCTTTATATTTATGTATAGATCAATATCAACCAATATTTATTCATTTTTACACACTAGCACAACTACTATTGCAGGTAATATGAATGCAATAGTATTACAATATATCACTTCCATGTTTAAATATGCTTGGTAAAGTTATTTAATGAAGTGAAAATTAAGTTCCAAGCAATTGTAGAATAGTAATGCAGATATCAGACTTCCAGAATGATTCTGTTGCATGAATATAACATTAATGCTGTCCGGTGAGCCTCGTTAAGATTGTTATATTCTAAGTTACATTTGCTTTGAAGTTAATGCACCTGTTATAGAATAACTATTTTTATGTATACCATTAAACCCCATTTATTGTTATTTTATACTTGTACTAAATATTCCATTACAGTATATCACTTGTACAGTTGCTACCCACAAGTTGGCCAATTTTAGAGATCTCAGATGGTTGAAAGTTTTCCATATAGTATAGGTACCAATGTCCCCGATGTGGATAAACTTTAATTTATGTCTTTTGACAGTAGCCACATGTTTTTGTTTTGCAATGGCATCATGAAGGCTTTCTCTCTTAATGGTTACTTAATAATGTAAGCATGACAGAGCTAGTTTAATGTTCCATTAGGTTTAGCATGGTGTGGGTCATCCATGGATAGCAAACCTTTTCTTGTGCTGTGTGATTGCTTGTACAGTTAGAGTGAAGTAAGCATTCAAGCCATTTGTCACATAAAAATGTTAACACAGGTATCTCGTACCCAATGGCGAATGAGAGAACCGTTTAGTGTCAACAATGTAACACTAAGAGTATCTCGTACTCGACGGTCCAGGTGCGTTACATATTCACCATTTGCCACATAAATATGTTAGCGCAAGCATCTCGTGCTTAATGGTAAATATGAAAACCATTTAGTGTTGGCAATGCAACACACGAGTATCTCGTACTCAATGGTTATGGTGAGCAGTGTTTTAACACATTTGCTACCTGAAAACAATATTACAACTTGCATGCTCCTTATGCAAACAATATCACTTTAGGTTCCTGAAAACAATATCACTTTAGGTACCTACCTATATTATATTCATAGCACTATTTTTTGTCGAATTGATACGATCACCTCGTATTTTATGGCTCTGGTGCGTAATATATAAAAATATTTGTTGCATATTAAGTTAAGTATATTGCATTTTATTCATTATTGAATATTAGCAAAATATTGTGTCAACAAATTGACACAAAATATCCAGTGAGTACTTTATTAGTTCTGACATTACAGTTCCAAGTCCGCTTACAGAATTTGTAACTTGAAGTACGAGTTCTTAAGTTATTGTTTATTATATTGTTCACACTTATGTATTGTTACTATTACAGTAAATCATTATTTTCTTACATACCTTTTTGTTGAAACATAACCAATGAATCCTCCGGTCTGAGAAATTGCTTTGTAGAGTGCTGCTCCTGCAATTTCCACTATTCCGTCCTGGCTTTTCTTTGTCACTTTCCATTTTCTTCCATTTTTCCATAAGTTTTGCTTAGTTTTACACATTTTACAAAACTTTGAAAAATAATAGCGCGATGCCATAAAAGCGCGAAAAAGAAGTGAGACTTCGGTGTTGCCAGTGTCCATAGATGACGTATGGTGTTTGGCCGTAAAAATCTTTTTTAATTAGGCTAAACAACCGCGGTGCCGGCGGAGTGTGGACAAGATTACTACACTGTAAACTCAATTATATTTCAGATCACCATGAAATAAAATTGAATTTAAATAATATCAGAGCTATAAATAATACAGGAAAAATATGTTCAACTTTACAACTCTGTAAAAACTGTTCCCGACAGGACTGGCTGAGTAATTGGGATAGTTACGAAAACATGTTTATGCGGCGGAAAAACTTTTACTTCATTTTATTTCCTTTAAATCAACTGATTAATTGTATAATAGTTGTACAGAACTATAGATATTTTATGAGCTGTTTAGATAAAATGAACACGAGTTGAAGAAAGAAAGGAATTGTTTTGATTCGTGCTCCATTACATTACTCTAATTAATTAGTTTTAAGCTCTAATTAATTGGTTTCCTACTATTCTAATTAACAGTGAAGATTCGGTTCGAATCTCATGCATCTTTGCTTCCTTGTATTGTATACATATTGAAAACATGTAACAACAATGATATACTACATACCTACAGGGTAAAATGGTTGTAACCGAAATATTACAAAGGCTTTTACTGATATTTCGAAACATGGACTTGAACCAGTTGATAGCAAATTAATAAATTCACCTATTGACGACCCGCGTGGCAAAGCGGTTACCATACCGGTCTGACCCGGTTTCGATTCTCGGCCAGACATCTGAATGATGACTTTAGATTCGTGTTCTGGGTCTGGGTGTTTGTGTATTCGTCTTGTCCATGGTACCCACGACACAGAAGAAATCTTACTGTGGGGCTATGTGTATAGAAAATGTGTGTAGAAAGAAAGATACATGTTTTTAAGACACCGCGTTGAAATAAAGTATTAGATAATATGATAAACAGTATTATAATCCAAAACTATGTGATTAAGGTACAATTTAGGTATGTTTCGCACGTCCAGTGAAGCCCGCGATGAAAGTTTCATTGTATCGCCGCGCTGCAGCCGTGAAATTGAATTCCAATGTGTTTTGTTTTTCGTCGACGATATTTTTTTGTAAGTAGAACATACAAAACCAAGATTTTACTCTTGTTGCATGATCTGAAGGGTAACAGCTAAAACTCGAACTAGTAATTCAATAAAGTGAAAAAATTGCAGAGAAACCTTAGTAGTACGGATTACAATCGTGCAATATAAGATCGCGGAATTACGCATCATTTTATACCTTCCGAGGTTCTGCAAAACTTGGGCTACTGGTATGGACATTGGGATATGTATTGTCTTTAGTTGACTCGAGAATTTTAAAAGGAGGAATTATAAATAACCACAAATAAACATTACATTTTTATGATTTGTTCTGAAATATAATTGTCGTAGCCCTTATTCCCCAAAATATAATTACTGAAGTCTACTATTGATGTACTAAATCTATAAAACAGTTTCTATAGCTGCGAAATGAAAAAAAAACTTTTCATACACTTCTAAAACCCATTGTGATATACTGTATACATAAAATTATTAATATAAAGCATTTAAATGAAATCTCAAGCCCTATGTAATTAGAGGAACAATTTATGTTTCGCATGTCCAGCAACGCCCACGATGAAAGTTTCATCGTATCGCCGCGCTGCAGTCGTGAAATCATATTCGAATGTGTTTTGTTTTTGAACGGAGATATATTTTGTGTAGAAAACGCAAATAACTATGTATTAAAGATTTTTTGTTTTATGCGCTCTGAATTATAATACTAAAACACTAACTAAAACTTTAAAGATTATTTTTGGTGCAATTAGTCAGTTTACCAATTACCACAAAATCAAAGTTTTGAAATTTCTACTGTATTTCTAAAATCCCCTGTGGGTTACAACATGGATAAAATTAGTAAAGTAGACAATTGAAATAAAAACTGAAACCCTATGTTATTTTGCGTAGAGGAACAAATTATGTTTCGCACGTCTAGTAAAGCCCGCGATAAAGGTTTCATCCTTTGTTTTGAGTCAAAGATATATTTTATGTAGAAAACACAAATAACTATGGATTATATATTTTTTTATTATTATACAGTCTGAATTATAACAATAAAACACTAGCTAAGACTTTAAAAATATTATTTTTGGTGCGATTAGTTTTATCTACCAAATACCACAAAATCAAAGTTTCGAAATCTCTACTGTATTTCTAAAATCCATTGTGGTTTATAACATGGATAACATTACTAAAGTAGACCATTGAAATAAAAATTGAAACCCTATGTAATTTTGCGTAGAGGAACAAAGTATTCTTCGCACGTCCAGTAAAGCCCGCGATGAAAGTTTCATCGTATCACCGAGCTGCAGTCGTGAAATTGTATTCCAATGTGTTTTGTTTTTAACCGGAGATATATTTTATGGAGAAAACGCGTAAATAACTATCGCTTATATATTTTTTTATTATGCGCTCTGAATCATAAAACTAAAACACTAGCTAAGACATTAAAGATTATTTTTTGTGCGATTAGTTAGTCGACCAAACACCACAAATCCAAAGTTTCGAAATCTCTATGTTTCTAAAATCCACTGTGGTTTATAACATGGATAAAATTAGTAAAGTAGAACATTAAAATAAAAACTCAATCTTTATGTAATTTTTCGTAGAGGATCAATTTATGTTTCGCACGTCCAGTGAAGCCCGCGATGAAATTTTCATCGTATCGCCGCGGTGCAGTCGTGAAATTGTATTCAAATGTGTTTTGTTTTTCACCGGAGATATATGTACCGCATTTCTAAAATCCACTGTAGGTTACAACATGGATAAAATTAGTAAAGTAGACCATTGAAATAAAAACCGAAACCCTATGTTATTTTGCGTAGAGGAACAAATTATGTTTAGCACGTCCAGTAAAACTCGCGATGAAAGTTTACATCCTTTGTTTTCAGTCAGAGATATATTTTATGTAGAAAACACAACTAACCATAGATAATATATATTTTTTGTGATACGCTCTGAAACATAACGGTTAAAATACTAGTTAGCACTTCAAATATTATTTCTGGTACCGTTAGCAAGTCCACCAAAATGTACAAGAGCAAAGTTGTAAAATCTCTATCGCATTTTTAAAATCGACTGTGGTTTACAATATGGATCAAATTTAGAAAAGTAATGCATTAAAATAAAAACTCAATCCCCTATGTAATTTTGCGTAGAGGCACAATTTATGTTTCGCACGTCCAGTAAAGCCCGCGATGAAAGTTTCATCGTATCGCCGTGCTGCAGTCGTGAAATTGTATTCCAATGTGTTTTGCTTTTAACTGGAAAAATATTTTATGTAGAAAACACTAATAACTATGGATTATAGATATTTTTTTTTTGTATTATGCGCTATGAATAATTACACTAAAACACTAGTTAAAGACTTGAAAGAATATTTTTGGTGCGATTAGTTAGCCTTCCAAATACCACAAAATCAAATTTTTGAAATCTGTACTGTATTTCTAAAATCCACTGTGGTTTATAACATGGATGAAATAAGTAAAGTAGAGCATTAAAATAAAACACTGAAACCCTATGTAATTTTGCGTAGAGGAACAATTTATATTTTGCACGTCCAGTAAAGTCCACAATAAAAGTTTCATCGTATCGCCGCGCTGCAGTCGTGAAATTGTATTCGAATGTGTTTTGTTTTTAATCGGAGTCATATTTTATGTAGAAAACACTAATAATTATGGATTATATATATTTTTATGATGCGCTCTGAGTTATAACACGAAATCACTAGCTTAGATTTTAAAGATTATTTTTGGTTGGCGATTAGTTAGTCTTCCAAATACCACGAAATCAATGTTTCAAAATCTGTACTGTATTTCTAAAATCCTCTGTGGGTCGAATAAGATTTAAATGGATAAAATTAGTAAAATAGACCATTTAAATAAAAATTAGTCCCTATGTAATTTTGGGTAGAGGAACAATCTATGTTTCGCACGTCCAGTAAAGTCCGCAATGAAAGTTTCATCGTATCGCCGCGCTGCAGTCGTGAAATTGTATTCCAATGTGTTTTGTTTCCAGTTGACGATGAAACTGTTAATGGAAAACGCAAATGACAATATTTGAATTCGCTCCACACTTTTTAAAATAAGTTCTTAAAACTCGTTGCTGCAGTAAATTAAATATGTTCAAATACAGTGTTGAACGATACCTCATATACTTAGTGATGCTATTCATATTTCTTTGAAAATAAAAATACAAATTTATACCAAATTTCATAAGAAACAATTATATATTTCGCGTGTAATTCAAGCCTACAATTTAAGATTTATTGTATTCTCGCATTAAAACTAAATGTATTCTAATGGATTTTGCTAGTGAATTTAATTAGTCTTAAACATGACATAATATTTTAATTACTATCTTATGTCTAAAATGTTGGATAAAAGTAGTGATTGCGTAATTATAATTCTGTGAAGACCACGATAATTTTATTTAGTGAATAAACAATGTAACAATAAATTGCTTACATGATAACTATTTAGTAATTTTATATGTGCATGATAATATTATAATGATCACCAATTAAAAACAAAAAGATGTAATATGTGGACTACCTACGTATTTTAAAATGACATTCCCTCCAGCAGCCATAAAATGGGCATCGGCATATTTAAAGCAAATATAGTGTGCACAATGTAAAAATAAATATAAAGTAATGCATTAAATATATATAACATACATACATGTATGCTGAATGACTTTTCTTCTCTTAACCGTGCGTTGCCGGCTTGAAAAAGATCTGTGTACCCTTACTAACAACTATACTATAACTAAATAATAATTAATACGCTTCATAAATCCCTTATTTATATTAAACTCAATAAGTATTAAGACTCAGTAATTATATCATAACATTCAATACATATAACGTTTATACCAACACATGTTGTAACTGAAAATGTGTAAAGCTCTCTCGAATTGTATTTTTAAGGCTGCAACGCGCAGATATGATAAAAGTTTCATTGCAGGCTTTTACTCCACGCGCGAAACATACACTGTTCCTCTGCTCATCCATTTTTTCTTTTTATAAAACTATATTTTCACGTTACGATCGATATAGCTGCTTTTGACAATTCATGTGTAGACCTTTAAGGGTTCCGTATCAAAGAGGTAAAAACGGAACCCTATTACTGAGAACTTAAAATGTTCACAGATGATGTATTTCTGTTGGCGCTTTAACAACAAATAAAAAAATATTCTTTCCCATACAAAAAACGTATTTTGCCGTTTTTTATGGGCAATGGTACGGAACCCTTAGTTTGTAAGTCTCACTTGCCCTTAGCCATTTTTTTATGTATATAATGATACGAAATCCTTAGTGCGCAAGTCTGACTCACACTTGGACAGATTGTTTAAAAATAAGAACCAACAAACCAACCAACAATAATAAAAGGTAATCTGCAGCTTTTAAAAGAAGCAGACGTTTATGCAAACCACTTTGTTGTGAATCCTCAAGATCATATATCATCAGCCCCAGATCTAATTGAAAGTCCTTCCTGCTTTTCAAAAATGCGATGCTACCCCTAAAGACTAAGTTGAAACGCCTCGGACGAACAAGTTTCTCTTCAAGAAACCCAAAATATGTAATTAATTATCTATTGTTAATGTTATATAACTTCTATGGTAGAGATTTCGGAAAACTGGATGGATCTTACTCAATAATAAGCTAATAGTTCATTACTACCATGTTCATTTATACGAAATAATATCTTGTTAGCTATTACGGTTATGTAATGTTGAGCAGTGACAGCCTCTGCAAATAAAATCTATACTTTTCAATAGTAGGTCCAAGGTTCGAATCACAAGCTATATCAGAATTTTCTAAACTTAGACGATAATAGAAGTACGAGAAACTTAGCGCAAGGAAATTAACAGACGTAAAGGGTCTCTAAGAAAAAACATGCGTGCGTACAAAGTACACATGTCAGAAATGAAACTTCTTTGGCGAACTAATTTATAAATCTTGTTTATATTTATACAAATCTAAAACTTTAAATTTCCAAGATTAACACGTAGGGAAAAAGGCGTGATACGACGTTCGCTCTGTCTCATTTTTTCTCTCAATCTTTCTCACTCGCTTGCTCCCTACTCTCACTCCACGGCTAGTTGCTCATGCTACGTTCGCCCTGTCTTACTCTCTCTCAATCGGTCTCGATCACTCTCTCTTTCTCTTTTCCGACACTTCCGTTGCATACCGGCGTGACGTTTCATCTGTAAAAATTTTACCCTCATGCGCCTAAAGAAGTATTTAAGTAAGTATTTCACTTCAAAAATTCTCGAAGGTGTGCAAAATCTACCAAATTCCACTTAGTCAGCGCCTAAACCTCTCTCACACTGGAAGTGGAAATACGTGCTCATCATGGAGACAATAATGACTAGAGCTAGATTTTAATAACCTATAGGTAAAAGTTTTAAGTACATATGTTACTACAGTCGGTCATCAAGATCTTAAACGGTCGTAGAACGAGGGTAGTTCGACCGGGGAGGTACCACCGCCACACTTATTTCTAACGAAAAGCATTCCTTGCGTTTCGTTGGAAGTGTGCGGTTGCCAGCACTTTTCATATGAGGCGACCATCCTAGTCCTTCTGAGTAGCACCGCGTCTGTGATTGACTTTGATACAAAACCTATGTTCTATATGATGTTGACTACAAGTGTCCAGGGGCGGCAGTGACCACTTACCATCAGATGGACTACACATGCTTTGCTACTTCTTTATTATAAATAAGAAAAAAAACATATCTTCTATAGTGTTAGCGTATTGATAGAATCGTATAATACTCACTAGTAGATACAAACAAAAGAAATTAAAGCACTTTAGGTTATATGAATGTATGTATAAATATTGATCGGATAGTATTTTTACTGCAACGTGCCGATACGATGAACTATTCACTGCAGGTTTCACTGTACACGTAAAACAGAAATTTTTACTCTCAAGCTTTTTTTAAGCTCTCACGTTTCTACTACCCGTTTCTATTTTTTGAGGACAATTACTGTGCTTTTTTTATGACGCTCATTATACTCGTAAATTATTGTACTCGTATATAAAATCAAATTAAATAAGTCTAACTCTTGTATAATTAAATCAGTCGCAACTTTCCGCAAATAATCAAAAGATTTCATCACTCGTACTTCACAATAACGCTGGTTTTCGACGATATGTTTTTTGCCAAAAAAATACCTTTGCAGATTAATTCCTATTCCTAATGACTAAGATTTTAAGTAAGGTCTTTAAATAACAGCTCAATTTTCTCGAACCTTGTTTGGAACTAAAATACCAAAATGATCCCTAAGGTCAAGAAACTGAAACTACCTCAAACTAAATGTTTCATGCGTATATAAGTATCTTATAATATTATTAACTTATCAAATGATATAATTTATCCTTATATTTCGATATCCGAGTTGTTACGGTGCGTTACTTAAATAATCTTAAAAACTTCAAATTTTGAATTTAACATTTAATTCTTTGAATACTTCGACCAGTTCAGTTATTTTCTTCTTTCGCTTAAATCGCCAGTATTGATAAGATAAAGAATATTCTTTACTAACCATTTAAATGCAACATATTCTAACATTATAATTCACTTAATATTATACAAGTTCAAGCCTGCATGTGGTGTAAATATGCACAGCGGTTGCAATGTGACGGAAACTTACTCGCAGCCTTAACAACACTCTTGAGAGCCGATTTAATTAGTTCCACTCTATTATATCATGCACTACTTACATTAGTTACGTGTATGTATAATTGATATAATTATTTGACTCGCTTTCATTACCTAATATTTGTTATGGTATAGAGGAGCATTGTCTTCCTGGAATATCCTCTACTGTCCATGTAAGTCCAGTTATAGTCAGTATAGTCCAGAAATACAGAGACTCTGGTGTGTAAATAATGTACTAGGTTTTAATAATATTTATCTTTACCTATATGTATGCTTTAGTCAATTTGTAAATAATAAATAAAATATACCTACTCTATACAAAATAATTAATTACTTTTACATAAGGAAACAAAAGAAGAGAATAAGTGATTTGTGAGATCTTTACCTTATGTTGTTACAGGTTTCATTCAATAGTACATACGAGTATATTATCAACTTATTAAATAAATTAAATGTACGACACAATGTTTACAAAGGAGCACATTTCGTACCTAAATTATCGACTCCAATTCATCATTGAATTGAGCATACGCTTACATCGCTATTCACGAACAAATTATTAATTTGATTTATTCCAGTTATTGATAAAGTATTAATTTAATACTTCGCATACAAATTATAACGGCAAGGCAGGCAAGACGTATGTTTATTATCAAATAAACGAACCGCGTCATTCACGATTTGGTAACCGAATTTCCAATTAATCCGATCAAATTGACAATGCAATTCCATTCAGTTTATTTGTATTTTACAACCCATTTATACGTATTCGTACAAACATAAGAAAATATGTCAAAAAGTATGTCAAAATATGTCAAAAAGTCATGTGAATAAACATTTCAGAGGCATAAAAAATTCCATTCCAAAAATTCCACAATAAGATGAAAATTTTGAAGGTGATACAATCATCTGTGATTTAATTCCGGTAGCAAATCACAGTATCTTATAAAAAGTGTTGTATTGCGGCGCTGTTGTATTGTGGTTTCGCTGTATGACGATGATTACAATAAATTGTTTTATCAAATGCTAATAGTTAGGTCTCCTTGTAGTTAATTGTATCAATAGCGAAACGACAACTTCATATGTCACATTTAGTGTATCCCTAATCGAACTTCCAATTAATCCGACCAGGTTGATAATGTGATCGTATTTGCTGTTTCCATTGATTGTGTCGTTAATTATATATGTCTTTTGTGCTATACAGTCTCCTGGTTCTAATGAAATTGCGGTACATACATTGGGAGAACAAATGGAATATTTACGTGGTTTGTAATTTTATTTTTACCTTCTTAATCTTGTCGAAGCAGCAAATGCAGTATGTCCGTTGGTAAGACTGCCGTCAAGTGACATCTGTAATCAATAAAAGATAACATCCTTTCTGAGGTCACACATACGTCACTAACTTTAATAAACTCTAATAAATTTGAACTTTTGGATAAGCATGTCTTCCTTCATCTTCCTTCTCTTCTCCCTTCTTCATGAGCAGTGATAACCTAATGGTTGAAACTTGCCATCTCAGTCGGGAGGTCCAAAGTTCAAACCTAGGCACCACTGCTTCATGTGCGTATTAGAAATTAATTATCACTGCTTTTCAGTAAAGGAAAACATCGTGAGAAAACCTACACACCAGAGACTTCTTTAAAAAAAAGTTCTCGGAGGTGTGTGAAGTCCACCAATTCGCACTTGGTTAGCGCGGTGGACTATGGCCTAAACTCTCTCACTCTGAGAGAAGACCCGTGCCTAGCAATGGGACAATAATGGGTTGTCGAGATTCCTTAAAATACCCATGATAATTAAGTGGAAGAATAGTAGTTAAAAATATGTACCTTAAATATTCTTACTATAGAACTAGATATAGTGTTTTCATTTCCATTAATTTTTTCCCTGTAGTTCATGAACATTTTATGTTCATATTATTTAACCACTTTTGACCATCAATTATCATGAGGAGTCTCTCGTTTAACTTACGACGCTTAATATATTTGATGTTTCAAAAATTATCCAACCGGTATTCTGGAAATATGCAATCCAACATAGATTGTAGAGAAAATATCTGTAACAGTTTTGCTGTACAAAGCCGAAAGCGTAAACATTTTTGAGTAGTCACTTCAATACAGTTTTCATTTTACTTTCTTTGTTTTCATCTTCTAAAGTGTGTACTTGATACGGCTGTATTGCAGTTATTATCCCGACGAATAGATTTTTCTTTACAAGTTTTTCAGGTACTTCTTTTTTTATAAAATGGCAGAATGAGTATGGTTCGACCAGATTGTATAACACATCTGCTTCTATCGACAAGAAGCTTTTAGTGTTTCGGTGTAAGGATGTAATAGCCGCCTCTCATTCATATGGGGTAATCTACCTTAGTTCTAAAGAGTAGCAACACATCTGTGATTTTTTTTTATGTAACTGATGTAGCAAACATGCAGTCCATCTGATGGTAAGTCACTGCCGCTCATAGACATCTGTAATCAACTTCAAACAGAACGGGTTCTATCTGAAGTCAATCACAGATGCGTTGCTACTGCTATGATGGTCGTCTCATGTGAAAGTGTGCCGGCAACCACACCCTTCGATCGAAACGCAAGAAATGCTTCACGCCAGAAATAGGTGTAGCGGTGGTACTTCCCCGGTCCGACTACACTGGTTCTAACACCTTCAAATAGAACCGCTCTTCTGTACGAAGTTGCTTCATGGACGAGAAACCACTTACTATCAGATCGCCTGCAAGCTCATTTACTACAATAAAAAAACATATGTAGCAAACGAGTTTGAAGTGTGTCTAACAGTGAGTGATCACTGCTCCCGATGAAAGTCTAAAGAAGCTCTAGATAGAACTGATTATATATAGCTGCGGATTCACTGCATCTTTAAAATATAAGTAGGAATTTCTCTGACAAATATTTCTCCATATCACCTCTAGATGCCTGCAGAAACGAGCTGCTTAGTCTTCTACAAATTCAATTTATTCGCTTCGTACCCAAAGGGTAACAACGGAACCCTATTACTATAGACTTCAACATCCGTCTGTTCGTCTGTGTGTCACTAGGTTGTATCTCATAAACTGAGATAGTTAGACAGTTTAAATTTTCACAGAACATACATTTCTGTTGCCGCTATAACAATAAGTACTAAAAAGAGAATAAAATGAATATTTAAGGGAGGCGCCCATACAACAAATTTCCTTTTTTGCTTTTTATAAATAATGGTACGGAACCTTTCGCGCGCGAGTCCGACGCGTACTTAGCCGGTTATTTAATACTATTAATCGGTATAGATACCATAAATAAACATTCACATGCTTTAACAAAACAGTTATTATGCCGTTCCGATCTACATTGTTAGCGCTAAGGTATTGGAGCAACATTATGCGAATGAGTGGCTTATCTTTATAGGCTATTTATGTCTCATTCTGGACCGAGGCATCTTATCACTGGCCGTTAAGTCACCTTGTTGCGATGTGGGTCGTTGAATAAAGGCTTATTTAGACATACATGTACAACTATACAGGTGTCGTGTTAGTAGTTAATCTCATAATAGGTAATGGTCGGGATATCCAGCACATATGAAGTCGATGGATTTTACACATAGGTATGTGATATATTTTTCCTTTTGCCATATACTCGTACAGTGTTTAAACATTCCTATACAATAAGGCGATACGTGGAAAGAGCTCATGTTATGTCACACAAGTAACAAAATATTTTATACATATTTTAAATTCGATATATATTTTGACCACGTTTCTTCCAATCGTCGCCAACTTAAATGGCTCCCCATTCGTGAGCGTAGACAGTCTCGCTTATTAAACTCACTTTCCTCCATTCTTTTCGATCCTGTTCTTCCGGAGTACTTGAAAAGTAGATTTCAGTACCTCTGCGATTCCGATGCGCGACAGCTCTGTTCCTCAGCTTCTCTGGCTCTTGCTTTCCCACTTCATCGGTCTGGATTTATAACTTATTCTTTCACGTCCCAGTCCATTAGTCTATGGAACTCTCTCCCAGAGCCCGTTAAAGAAATGAACTCCAAGAATACTTTTAAAAAAAGTGTACTACTCATCTATTAAATCAAGTGTCAAAATAGTTTATTAATGCAGGTTTACTTACTTGTTATCTTTTCTATATTTTATTTCTTATTAATATTATTTTCTGTTTCAATACTTATACTGTCACTTCTCGATTCCATCTTCTCTTATTAAATTTTTCTATTTTATCTTTTACTTTATTTACTTATTTTTTTCTATTTTCTTTCTTTTACTGGTACCGCCTTCGATTTTTCTGCACTTCCCAAAGGTTGGCTGGTAGAGAATGCTTTTTAGCATTAAGCCCGCCTATTGTACTACAATTTTTGTATTGGTGCAATAAAGTATAAATAAATAACCAACCAATTCGCACTTGGCCAGCGCGGTGGACTATGGCCTAAAACTCTCTCATTTTGAGAGAAGACCCGTGCCCAGCAGTGGGCCAATAATGGGTTGATTCCCAAATAAAAAAAAAATATTTCATTTTTCAGAACCGAGTACAAGTATCTCGATCCGTTACTGTTTTACTTTGGGTTTTATTAAAATTAAATTAAAATACACTTTTTGTATTTCACGACAACAAAACCTTTCTACTCATATTGGTTTAGTCTTTAGTTTCCAAAGTGGTCCAGGTTCACCCCAGAGGTCCACGGAAGACTAGAAGTGATCTACGTTAGCGTGACAATAATAGGGATTCACAATTCGTAAGAATTCGTTCACGAAAATGTATCTGCTTTTAATAGTAAAGAATTAAAATTTACCTATCTTGCTACTTCACCCATCTATACTGTACTAGAAGTGCCAAACTTACTTTTTGCGTGAAACTTTTGCACTTATAATAATAATTAGAAATAAGGTTCTAACATATTGTAAATAACAACACCACTTAACCTTTAACAAAATCAAATATTTTCTGATTTCATATCCAAGTACAACGAAAAAACGAAAACTTTACAATGAGGTACTTAAACTACATTAACAAAACAGCTATTTAAGTAAGGATCTATTTTTAGGACGCCTCGTCAACAAACACCCAAAGGTCTAATGTAGGCCTCTATCGACACGCTGCCCGAATATTTTAACAAACAACTCCTCTTAACAAGTTTTATAACAACTATCGAATGATACCGACCGGAGTAGAGTTATAGCAAACTTTATAAGTAAGCTGTTAGAGTTAGTAGGAATTGTGGTGAACTATATTTAATCTTAGGCATCCTAGCTTAGTCCTAAGAGGTAGCAACAGGAGTCGTACTTATACGAGACGTCCTAACTTAGTCTTGTAGGGTAGCAATGAGAGACATAATATTCATTCATTGCCTTTATGGGTATTATAAATTTGTGCTTCTACTTTTATCCAGAAGTTACAGGGGGTTGAAAATGGCCCGAATTGCTTCGAGAAAAGTACGGCCGTGTCGCTTTTGTGCTCGACTTGGCGGGGGCACTACCGTGCCCCCAGATTATCCAAGGTGACCTGACAGTCCTCTGAGGGGGCAACAGAAAACGTACTCATTCTGAGGTGTCCCAACTTAGCCCCCGGTGTAGCAACGCATCTGTAGTTATCGTTAGGTAGGCTATTCTATCTCGTCCCTGTAGCCTCAGGGTCAGAATAGGGCTACGGTATCCCCTGCCTGTCGTAAGAGGCGACTAAAAGGGGCTTCCGGAGTTGCAGACGGCTAGAGTGGGAGCTCGAACCGTTCGGTCAGGCAATCCCGGGAAGGACGGCGGTATGTGTGGCCCAGCCGCCCATCTGGGAGGAGCCCGATGGGGCAGCGCGCTCGGAGGATTCCGGTTGAAGTCGTTTCGAGATCCCGGAGTCCTCCTTTTCAGCGCCGAGGACGGCTACCGGGGGGTTTTAGTGCGGTAAAAATCCCACATAACCCTGCGTCGCTCCCACGGCGTCGGGTACTTTTGGAAGGTTTCCCCCTCGACAACAAAAAAAAAAGGCTATTCTATCTAGTTATGATTACAGATGTCCAAAGGCGACAGTGACCACTTACTCGCTGCTGCTTTTTTCTACTTCTATAACAAAAACTACCTACTAAATAATTTTCTGAAGTTTATATTTCAACGATAGCATAAAGTTATCCAACTACACAATACGCGTTTCAAACATAGGTACTTCCTAATTCAAATAACATTAGATAATTTTATGTTATCAATAGGTGTTAGCGAATTTACTGTAAAGTAGTATTGGGACATGAATATAACATGATTATCAATGCTATTCAATTAGAGTTGACAAATGACGAAGAGAATTTGTTATTGAATTATTATTTCTATTTGGGTATAATTACTATAATTACATTTTATGTTTCGATTTACCTATGTCTATATTAAAATTGAAAAAAATAGTAAAATTAGTTAACGATAAATCATTATTATATTATTATGATATGGAGCTGTTTTATGGTAAGGAAATAAAAAGCTTACTAAATACTTACCAACTTCTTATTAACTTTGGCTTAAAATAAAATACATAGAAAAGTGTAAACCAATCACTTTGCATTTTGCTGTAGTTTGTTAAAAAGATTTATTCAATCTCCCTAGAAGGGTTCTGAATTTTAGAGAGCCTTTTTAATAAAACAACAATTCTATTGCTTCTAAAAAACCGCCGACAAGGCTAACCTGAAAATTCTCTACTTTTTGAAAATATTTTAATTCCATAAGCGCACATAGATGAAAGAAACCAATTATAGACAGAATTCATTTCTCACTAGAGCCAGTAGGTCACTAAATGTCATATCTCGGGAGTGTGATATAGATCTGTTTAGTACAAGTATAACCAAATTAAGGCGGATTATGGCTAAAAAATTTTTCCTTAGTAGTTAAAACTTTGTATAGCATTTAACTATCTCATTTTTAAATTTACGATAAACGTACGATCACAAAAATGTAACCCTAGGTACCTGTTACTACCGACTTTTCCATAGTTTTTTAAATTTGTTAAATAATTTGAGAGTGAAAACTTGTAATTGGCCTTCTTTTTTCTACTGGAATAAAATAAATAAAAAATAAAATAAAAATAAAATAAAAGAAAAAAGGTGGTAGGACTAGTATGGTAGTACCCATTCAGGCGCCACCTCATCTCTCTCCACCTATTTACATAGTGAAGCACTCGATGCAGTTGTTGCAAGAAGTGGATGCGTGCTGACTAAATTAAAAGATGACCTTAAGTCAACAGGAATAAAAAAGGCATCTTTGATTGCCTGATATAGAATATCAACGAATTCCGGTTGCAGCCGGCATGGGCAGCAGTTATAATCTGGTCCATCTATAAAATTGATAAGAGCAGTAATAGTTTAATCATATAAATTCGAATTGTCAACACATGTCTTTGATTTTGATTTGAACATTTTGTTACTTAAAAAAGAAGTGATACTTGCTTTAATTTTAAAAGATTATATTGTAAAAAAACTGCACGCCTCTTTTGTTTTTTGTAATAATCGATTTGATTTAACGTTTTTTTGCGCGTAATGGGTTCACGATTTTATGTAAGTATATTTTTTATACAATTTTTTTTTTATACGTGGTAAAACGTATATGGTTCGACCGGGTAGGTGCTACCACCACACTTACTTCTGGCGCGAAGCAATTCTTGCGTTTCGTGAAAAAGCTAGTATTCGGGGGAAGCAACGTATCTGTAATAAACTTTAGATAGAACCTTTGTTCTGCATGAAATTGCTTGTCGATGTTTTGACTTTGCCACTTACCGTCAGGTGGATTGTATGCGTGCCTGTAGTTCCAGGATCACAATAGGGCTATGACATCCCCTGCCTGTCGTAAGAAGCGACTAAAAGGGACTAAAGGGGGTTGTAGGTGGCTAGAGTGGGAGCTCGAACCGTTCGGTCTGGCGATCCCGGGAAGAACACGGAATGTGATATGCGACGGTATGCGACCACACATACCGCCGGCATGTGTAAAGCCCGTCGCATACCGTCGTAAAGACTAGACGGAGCGGTGGGCCCAGCCGCCGGCAGCATCTGAGAGGAGCCCGATGGGGCAACGCGCTCAGAGGATTCCGGTTGCGGTCGTTTCGAAATCCCGGAGTCCTCTTTACAGCGCCGGGGACGGCCACCGGGGGGATTTTAGTGCGGTAAAAATCCCACATAACCCTGCGTCGCTCCCACGGCGTCGGGTACCTTTTGAAGGTTTCCCCCTCGAGATCAAATAAGAGGTGATCTTCTGCTATTTCAGTCTTATAAAAAAATTAAGTGGAATTTGTAAAGTTACTTAGTAAGTTAACTGTTTTAACGACGATTAGCATAGATGAACTTAAGTTGCCAACAAATCTTTCAAAATAAGCAACCTGAAATAGAAATAAGCAAGTCAAATGCCTCGAAACACCTATAAACGACGAGGAACACAGCTCCTCTAGTAGCGATCACGTTTAAGCAAAAATAACAAAAGTCACTCTCTGAACAGGTGGACCGATAATATGCAGATGATAGCGGAAAACCTTTGGATTGATAAGGTCTCAGTAGTGCCAAGTAGGAGGCCTATGCCCAGCTGTAAAACACAATAGTTTCTGAGGAATGAAGTATAAGACTAGAAAAGACAAAACATAGCGGAAATGAAAAACAAAAAGGATCTTTTTTGGAACGGAACCAAAACACAGACACGTTGTCCTATAAGTGTGACTCGACTTTGAGTTAAATTTATAATCCTTTCCGAAACGTTACTTCGTGAGACAGACGCAAACTAATTCTGAGCCAGTCGCCTTAATTGAAATGTGTCGCGCGGCATACATGTACGTTGCTCTCGCATTTATATCGAACAAGAATGTCTTCAGTGAATTTAGAACCCCGCCTACAAAACGTCCTATTACACGGAGTTAATTAATTGGATCGAGAACATACCTATTATGTAACGGGTTTTTAGGACACGAAATATAGTTTATATCTAGTATATCTATAGGATACATTCTACACGTATTATATATTTGTGCGTAGCTGCATATCAACTTCAACTCGTAATGTTATGTATCCAGAGCAATTGTATAGTATCATATTATTTTTAAATGAACACCCCGTCCTATAGGTAGGTATAAAGGACGACATTTGTCGTTAAATAAAATGATGAACGATAGATTTTGGTAACATACATAATTTGAAAACCAGTTTTATCTACTGCAATGCTTTAACATATTATGTTTGTTTATTCATTAAATTTCGAGTTATTTGAAAAACACCTATCATTAGGAAAATGAGCGTGTTAAAGCAATATCGTCCGCGTTTTTTAACACAGTCATTTATTATAATTGAGATTATGTAATTTACTTAATGTTCATTATGTATTTATTTACACAATCAACGATTTATTTTCATTAAGTTTACACAATTAATAAGTATTACATTTGTAATACTTATAAATTATTTTTATATTTGCGCACTTCTCTACATCAATTTAAACTATACTACTACTAAATGTCACACTTCTTTGTTCGCGCAGCATTCGCTAAAAAGAGTTAAATTAACACAACTGCAAGTTCATTTCACTGAATAACTTAATCATTTAGTAATTTCGCTGTCTGGGAACAATATCGTCAAAAGAAAAAATATAAGTATCTCAACATTTCGCCAATAAACTTATTTGTTTTAGGGGAAGTGGCTATATTACGATCATGATGTGTAAAAATAGTTAAGTGTAGCTCATATTATGTATGTTTCGATAAGTTTTATCGCCGCAATAAAAAACATACGCCATTAAATAAAATAATACTCTTTCTAATCAGAATATTTTATTTCATGAGTTGCATTTTTTTTATGCATTTCAAGTACCGCCTATTCAACAACGGGCGTCAATATATGAAATACGAGTTGAATCCCGCAGTTTCGCCCGCGTTTACAAAAATCGATTGTCCTATGAGAATAAGACATTTTCCCACAATAAAAAATAGCTTATATGTTAATCCAGAGTATCAGCTAACTCTCCACCAAAGTTTATGAAAATCGCTCAAGCCGTTTACACGTGATGAAGTAACAAACATACACACTCACAAACTTTCGCCTTTATAATATTAGTAATGAAGTAATGATAATTATCTATGCTTTCACGAGAATCTAATATATCTAAAACAATACGTATATTTTTAAAGATTATACAATTTATTTTATATAGAATCAATTTTAATTACTTTTTAACCAGACAATTAAGCATAAAATGTATAAATTGTGTACGAGATTGCGACAGTTGTTCAAACGGAATATATTATTTATTACTTTAATACTCGTATAATTAAGCCGCAAATTGGTTAAAAACTGGCGTGTATCTTTTGTTTGGGAGTTGTACAATACGATTACGCAATCAATTTATATCATTATAACTTCCAAAGTAATAACATTGCGGGCTGGTAACCGTTTTCTGCGGCCAAATTTCAATTAAATTTGTGGTAAAAGTCAAAGTGGGGACCTCGGGTTGGCGGTGGTTTTGACACGTTATACGTATATTGACGGGGCCGATAATTGGTAATGAAGGGATTAATTTACAACACATATTGAAATACATATGAACCTGTATAAATACTATAAAAAAAATCGTCCGACCGAGTAGCGCGGCCGAGCTTTACACGTAACGTGTATGTATATGGCAGATCGAGACGAGCTCCTCCGGAAACGGATGGGTATGTAAGCAGTTGTTTATAAGAAAGTATATAGTATCAAAGAAAAAACTTGAATTAATATCAGAGAAAAAAATACTGCATATATAAACAAAACAATAATGATTGCATATATTGATAAAAAAATGCTATGCAATAGCTTTACCGCGGCATTCCCCGAGTGTCGCACGTTTTTTACATATTATTAAATAATATGTATAAATTTTATCGTGTATTTCACTACTAAATCTCGTCTCTATCTCTAAGTCTCATCATACTTCGTGTATACATCGTGTATTTTAAAACTCATCTTGAAAGTACATAACTTGTTAGCAAAACATGTACAAGAGTCTATTATAATTAATCTTGAATAAAATATATTTTTTTGTTTTCGGTTTGTTACGGCCATTTCGCCATTCTCGACAATCGTTTAGTTTCTACCATGAAAAGAGTAATTAACTTTTTACATAGGTACATGTTAAAATGTAAGGATTATTTTATTTAATTGTGATATTAAATAAAATTTTAAAAATGTAATAATAATTAGGTATATTTCCACTTTATTGTTAATTAGAAAAAAAAAATTAACCAGGTTGCATATAAACTTTAATCCCCAGACCTATAAAAGACTTCAAGTTGACTTGAAATTGTTTTAATATTACCTATATTTAGGAATTTAAAGAGAATTCTCTAAATTCGAATTTGGAAGCTAGGCTTAGAGCCGTACCTACCTACAGATCTTGGCCATATGCTTTTGTTTATATGACTTTTAACTTTTGCTCACAAATTGCCAGAAGGAAATTTTTAAAGGCTACGTTTTTGTTCTTTTCTGACAAATTTAAATTCTCAAAATGGAGAAGTAAATTTGGATAGTAGAGAAGGCGAATCCACATGCCATTCGATACAGCTCATGGTACTTTTTCATTTTCTATTTAACGTTTTCGATTACTCCACTTTTCTGACTTGAAATCCGATGCTATTTTGAAAATATTGATGTAAATCATGTTAACTACGAGATCTACGAAACGCGATGGAAGGTTAACCACCGGATTCCTATGCCACTGAATCGCTAAAATAAGCTACATTGAAGTAACGTATTTTCAGAACCGGATTTCCCCATTACTGCATAGTGCGGTAGTGCTGTAAATCCAAAGTGCCGAATTTCACGTTTGACTTGTTCTGCGGCCGCGGTAACGAATGACAGCTACTCTAGGTCTAGATGTTGTACTTTATTCCACTTTACGGGTATTTAAGGCAACATAATGCATTTTTTTTCCGACTGAAGTAGCAAACGAGCATGCAGTCCACCTGATGGTAAATGGTCACTGCCACCCATGAACATTTGTAATCAACTTCATACAGAACATGGGTTCCATCTGAAGTCAATCACAAATGCGTTGCTACTCCCAAGGACTATGATGATCGCCTCATGTGAAAATGTGCCGGCAACCACACACCCTTCTATCGAAACGCAAGAAATGCTTCACGCTAGAATTAGGTGTGGCGGTGGTACTTCCCCGGTCGAACTACACTGGTTCTACCGCCTTGTAAATGATGTTGCACTTTACTCCACTTTACAGGTATTTAAGGCTATTTGTCATGCATATAATTTTATCAAAGGAATACTGTTTTACTATAATGAAATACACATATTGCTTGTAACGTGTGCACAGCTAATAAGGTAATAAATTTGTATAACAGGTGTGCAGGGTAGGTCACACGAATGATATACCTACTGAAGCTTATGATATTTTATTCGACCAGCTGATTAAATAAAATAATGCATTTTAACAAGATGCACTTATTCATCAATGCTTATTATTAATTAAAAATGTTTGTTTTTTAATGGTTTATAATAGATATTATATTAAAATTAACTTCATCAATTTTATACATCTTTAGGGCGAAAATCAAATACAAAATTATCAACTTTAAGTTAAAGATACATTTTTACTTAAAAGAGAATTCATTCAATACCTGGTGAATTTACTACACCGTGTTGAATTTATTTTTGCCTCGCTAATACTCACACTAGTGGCCGTCCTCACCGCTGCAAGGAGAACTCCGGGATCTCCAATAGAACACAAGTCCTCCGAGCGCGATGCCCCTTTCGGGCTCATTTCCAGTGAGCATTTGAGGTCACCGAATCTCCTGGTGTTTACGACGGCATGCAACCACACCACGGTTTCGCTTGGCTGAACGGTTCGACCTCCCACTGTAGCCGCCCGAAACCCCGGCAGCCCCTTTTGGTCGCCTCTTACGACAGGCAGGAAGTACCGTAGCCCTACTAGCCGTATACTGGTCCCGGAACTACAGAGACATAGGTATATTGATTTACCTAGGACCCTCTGAAAATTTGTTATTTAGATGGATTTATAAAGGAGTTCCATAAAATGACATTACATTGAAACATTAAATTGGTACTCATTCAATGTACCTACCACAATACGTAACAAAAATAATATACGGAAAGGTACAAACCACCAACAATAAACTTAGATAAGTAAGCAATTGAGTGATATCCGTAAGTCAACCGCGGAATCCCATGGGCCGGGTCGCCGGGATATCTGGATCGACAAAGGAAGCGATCATAACCTTCAGTTTTATTGACCATTACATGCGTATTGCCTCGGCAATTGATTCGAGGATGTGATATTTTTCGTCGATGTGATATTATGTGCTGTATATTTATTGAACTACTTTTCTACTCCGATGTTATGAAAGATTAATCATATCATTAGGTGGGGACGTCAACATAAGGACTAGATTGGTTTTCAAGTCATAATTTATACATATATAAATTATAATTATATCTTGCTGTGTAGGGTTTTGTGCGCGAAAGAAGTAGGTACTTATTATTTGAAACTTATATTATCGCGGAATTTATACATTTTATTATGTAACGGGTACTCACCTTATGCGATTTTTGAATTTCTTTCTGCCAATTTTTCGGCCCACTTGCTTGAATCGTGGTCACGGCCAAACTGCGGTGGCGGGGAGAAACCGTTGACAAGCACTAGTAGTAAATTAACCTATCCACCCTACGTCTAGTTCGTTTTTCTTTTTTAGGTTCTGGTAGGGTTAGGTTTATGTAACTGTATCCTTACGCACCACATTTTGCACTATTTGAGATTTAAATATTGGCAGAAAGAATATAAAAAATCACATTATGCGCGTACCCGTTATAATAAAAAGGTACTTATTATTAGTAAACTACCTTTCTATCAGCGTAAAAAAATAAAACAACATTGTACTTTCATGAGATACATGCAGGTCATTTTATTTCGTTCAAGTAGTCTGTATAACGTGGATTTAAGGTTCAAAATAGTTTCCGACCGAAGCTTTAACTTCGGCCACCTTCAGATAAAAAACCACCTTCCGCAAAATCTTCGAATTTGGCCAAAAGAGGCCGAAGTGTCTAACAAGAGTCAAAATTAAACAAACTAGACCACATGCACGACACCACGCTGGAAATGGTGATAGGCTGGGTAGCACACACTCGGGTAACGGACTGTGTTTGCTTCTTTACTTTTCAAATGTTAACAAATTTATGAAGTTGTAGGCTATTCATAATCACGTCTAGGAGTTGTTTATGCTTGGTTACACACTGTCGGGTAACAGGCTTGCTTCGCAAACAAGCCCGTTTCCCAAGTGTATGCTTCTTTTTTTCAAATGTTAACATTGTCATGAAGTTGTAAACTATTCATAATCACGTCTAGGAGTTGTTTTTGCATGGTTTTCGGCTTCTGCCCCGTCGAAGGTTGTGATGATAGCTGAATATTCGACTTCGGCCATAAATCGACCTTGAATCGGACACTGTAGATTAGATATTGAAATTATAGTTTTTGTAGATATACGCATTCATTACGCATTCAATTTACTGGTAGATACGAGTAAGTATCACGATTGTACTAATATGGCGCGTGCTACAATACGTTCCTTTGCTAATAAAACCAATACACGTATGATAAATAACATGTGGCCACGAGTTAATAATAACCTTTCTGCGATCATTGTATGCAGATTAAGAACCGAACTATGAGTTAATTGGTTATAAAATCACTATGAATCATTTATAAACAAGAGTATACGTATTCATCGCCATATATGGAGAGCATTACACACATTACAGATAATGTAAATCTTCGATTGAGTAGGTACATGTTACTATGATTTGTTTAAATAAATTTATGGACCTATGATGTAATTTCAATTCATTTCTAGTTATACATTCAGCCCGAGAACAAGGAACATAATTATGTATTAACACATGATAAAGCAGATCATCAATGGTTTCTATGGTTAGTTTGTAATTAATGCAATTTGTAGGTACTTCCTACATTCTTAATTGATGCGTTCTTCTAATTCGCACTTAGCCAACGTGATGGCCTATTACTTCGACTATGACCTGTCTTGCAACATAACTATAATTTAATAACTACCTATCCGTTGTATTATTTTCGTCATCTTTAAATGCACATCTGAAGTAAAAGACAATTATAAAAGTGTGTGCGTGCAATTCACACACGGAAGAAATGAAACTTGTAAAAAATAAGCTTCGATAATAATAATAGTATTCGATAATAATAATAATAATAATAATAATAATAAATCACTGTTTAGTGATAAGGCCGCCTTTTGTATCGTTCTTTCAATTTGTATAATTCTATTCTATGTTTACTTTATGCGTACAATAAAGAGTATTTATGTTATGTTAATAGTATAATATATCAAATAATAATATAGTATATATATTAGACCAAAAATATAAAATATTGTAAAATGCATTTTATCGCATTCGCTCACAGATTTAATAGTACTCATTTATATTTGTTATCGTGACGCATTTTCGTTTCATCGATTAGTTTCAAACACAATGATTCTAAAGAAGTTTCAGTTCAAAAGTGTTATATGTCGTTATTAAACAATCGTAAAGAATATAGCTAAAAATTAAAAGCGCAAAATACCTAAGTATTACTAACTACCTACAACTAATACTCTTGCAATCTTGGTTGTTAGCACAACGTATGCATATTCGGTCAGGGGACAAGTTCGCATCCAATTTTGTTTACATTATTATCTATACTGGTGCAGGCGAACTCCATTCTGTTGTCTCCAGTTCTGAACTTAAATATAGATACATTATTTTCATCTCAATATACCTACCTATAACTTAGTGTAAAAAAAACAAGTCTGTCTTTAGATACCTAATACGTATTCACTAAATATCTATTTTAAAGTTGTTATCTAGTTTGTAAAATCCGAAAAGACATAAATTTATCCTACATGTACTTTTTTGAGCATCTACATAATTTTGAGTGTAATTGTCTTTAAAATTCAAAATTAATTTCAATCATTTTATAATACATGCGTCATGATTTTCATAATACCTAAGCCATAATTCATTCTATGACACAAGCAAGTCATCGGCACACTTGATATAAATTCTTTAGATGTTTACCTGATTAATAGTAGAATCCAGAACTCTGCGTGTCAAACCGAAATGATGATGAATGTGCTATTTGCGTCGACAATTTTTTATTTAAGTTGTCCATATGGGCACATTAATATGTTCAGTAACTTAAATAATTAAATTAAAACGATTAGAACATAAGCGTAAAGGAATCAAACAGATTACGATTGATTTAATTGATTCAGGCCCAAAACTATAGAGGCACTACTTATTATAATAACAACAGTATTCGATAATTCGACGAACGTCGAGAGCTATGCTCCAGTTGGCAGAAATTTGCTAAATATTGACAAAGCTATTGAAAGCTCCGCCGGAGAGTCCGAGAATTGAGAGGATTAAACAGTTTCTGTGCCAGTGATTACACCGGTTCACTTTATCTTTCAACCGAAACGCTATTGCGAGTCTTTGATAGACACAGGTAAAAGAGCTGTGCAATCTTATACAAACGTACGTATCTCTAACCATCAAAAGCTTTGCTTTTATTTGCCACCGCGCACGAAACACGTAGGTAATTTAAAGTGTTTAGCTAACTTATTTTTATTTTATGGAACGTTTAATTTTCCGTAAGTTTGTACCTACATCTTTAATATGCACTTTTATGATTAATAATAAGATCTAGGCTTTTATGCATTAGAACTGCTTAGGGATGTTGTCGTTTTCGCCCAAATTAGCTCGTAAGAGATATTAATAATTTTGAACATAATTTTACACAAAACATCTTACATGAAATAAAAATGCTTGTTACGTTTATGGGCGGTTAAAGAAGGTAAAACTTCGTTGGCGACGCCATAACGCGTTACAAGTTAGGATCAATTTAAAAGGAAAAAAGCTGTTACATCATTTTTATTTTAAGTACGGCGCAAAAAAAAAACTGACATTGATCGAGCTTACGTAGTTTCCATTCGCAAAATGTTTATCGAGCACAAGTACTGATTTAATGTTTACAGATGTGCTATTGCCTCTAAGGACAAAGTTGTAATGTTTCAAATAAGTGAGTTTTTTATATCACTCTCTTCAAAACAAAATACAGCATTAACACTACTGTTAAGGGATACAAATAAATGTGGCGTGGTGTCTTCTTTTTTTTTATGTGGCCGCCCAGGGCAGCAGCTGGGTTATGCTACCGGCTAAAACCTCCATTGTGTTTTCTCCTCGCACACTCGGCGGCAACACGGGCGCGCTTTCGCATTTATCCGCGAACCCGACGGTGCCTGGTCAGTTTCGCAACCCCGTAGTGTCTACTGAGGCAACTCACAATGGTTCTACCAACTTCAATAAAAATATTAGAATGTATTTATTTTTATTTACGATATAATTATTGATTTTAGATATTATGTTTCAGTCAGAATAAACGAATGCATTATGTGAAACCTATTTAAAAATATTTTTGACACCTATGATTAATGACAAAAAAGGTCACGTACCGAACGAACAACTAAAAATCTCGCCAAACCTAAATATTTTGCTGCCCCCTAAATGTGGAGCCCGAGGCGGACCGCAATTCTACTCCAAACTAAGCCACTGGATCTATAACAAGTTGTCTAGGGATTACTGCATATAGTTGAAACCAATAATTTTATATGGCGAGATGAAAACGTCAATTATTTAGGTATTACGTACCATTAAACGTAAAAACACTTCCCGCATTTAAACTTTTTTTTCAATGTAGGATGTTTAATTTCCAGCATGGGTCATACTTATACGAACACAATTTATTTTAGTTTTTAAAAGTATTTAATAATGCCAAACTAAAAATTCACAAACCTAAGTGTAGGTATATTATAGCTAGAGCTATTAGAGCTTAGTAGGTATATTTTATCTAGACAAGTCTGATTTAAGCAATGACCATTTTTCTCGGTTATTTGATAAATTCTGACAGCAAAAAATAGGGTAGTGGTAGAAAGAAAATCTAGAATCTTAGGGCTATATACAACCCCTCGGTCTAAAATGGGTTAAAACTAGTGTCTGACCGAAGCTTCGGCCACCTTCGGTCAAGAAATCCACCTTCGGCTTCGGCTAATATGGGCCGAAGTTTTGGCCGAATCAAAGTTTCCCATAAGCAGCAAACTTGGACTAACTGGACTGAATGTAGTATATATACCGCGCTGGATATAGTAATGCACACGGGTAATGGTTTGCTTTCCTAATTTTGTTCGAAATTCACATTATTTTCAAATGTTTTTGAGAGGTTAGAAAGTAATTGTAATAACCTCTAGGACTTGTGTTTGCATAGTTTTTAAACGATTGTGTCGATAGCCGATAATCGGCTTCGGTTAAAAATCATCCTTCGTTCGGACACTAGTTAAATCAAACTACTTTAATTTTCATATACGAATTTAATTTTAATTTAATTGCCAGGTACAAGTAGTCTGGATGAAACAGGCGCGGCGGCTCGCGGGCTTTCGTCGCCGCAGGCAGCCGCGGCCAGTGCCGCTACAAGGCGCGTGTGGCCGCTAAATCACTTGCGCTGCCGCGGGTGGCCGCGCGCCCTTTTCGAGATTCTTTAACGATTTTGATCTCTATTATATGTAGATAAAAGTTTAAAATCATTTCATAATAGAAGTGCACGACCGCGCCGCTGTCCCGGTGTGAATTGACCCTTACAGCACCGGCTAAATACCGCCACACTTATCTCAGTGTTATACAGATCTAACGTTTTGGTGGAATGACTTCAAATAAAATCCTTCTTCTATATGAACTTGATTACGTATAATCATAGGTGTCAGTGATCACCAGAATCATACTTGTTTTTAATAAACATACAAACATACAGTCCACCTGGACTACATGTCAGAAAGACAAATTAATTCTGCCTGACACGCCAACCGAACTTAAATTAAAATTTACGTTCAATTTAAGTTTACACGACTTAAACTCATACATTTATGTTCGGAAGTGTAAGTAATGAATTTGCTAAAGGTTTATTGTTTTTTGCTGTAAAAAATATTTATTAAATAATTTTCACGACAACGAAAATCTTATATACGATCGTAACAGGGGTTTTCTTGGTATATTATACTTTTATAGAAGAAAGTACTTAAAAAAATGTGTAAACATTACGTGTATTATTATAAGTGTTATAAATCGCCGTAACCCGTAATTTACCCGTACAAAGATAAATCATCTGCGTGGAGGACTTTCAATTTATTTTGATAATAAGTAATTAATATTTTTCGGAACCTGAATAAAACACAAAATAAAAAATCCAATAAGGATCATAATTTATTTATAAAATGATATATACACTTTACAATTGACCCATCGACATTAGCTTGACGGGCGCAATATAGAATCTATATTATGTACTAAAATTAAAAATATCAACACTTGTGCCCAAATTTTAACAATAAACTTTTTATCAAATCATGAAATTCATTCGTCCTTCAAATGTATACAAAATAATACTCAAAGGCAATACAAAATTATACAAAATAATAGAACATGACTTGATTCACTACTCTAGATAATCACAAAATTATGCAATTGATTCTAATATGTCCCATCAAACTAATGACCACATTGATTGATGCATAAATGCATCCTACACATCCGTCTCATTGGTAATAATAATAAAATCTAATATTTACAAGTGCTATTTACATGTGTTTATTTCAGTTTGACTGTCATTTATCTGTAAAACACTCCATATATTCATTTTATTTATTGCTTGTTATATAACTTTGAAATATTTTTAACAACAACAGCACAAAATGACAGAATATGGTCCGATCAACCAGACAATGGAATCATAACAGTTTTTAACAAACTTAAAAATAGTTGCATGCAATCGGGAATTACTTTATGAGAATCTGAATCGTGATGTCCAAAATAAATGCCTTGAAATTACTTGCGTCAACGATTTTACTTGGACATTGTATTAAGAAATAAAAGTTTTAAGTATCTATTCATTAAATCGAAGTTTGGTATTACATATTCACACACAATATACCCCTAATAAGGCGGATGTTAAGACTACTCCGACTCTGAACGTCAATAATGGAGTCACATACATTTCAAATATGGTTACATAAACCAGACAAAAAATCTACAAGACCATATTAATTAACAATTAACAACATTTAAGGGAGATATTGGCAGGACATTGTTCAGAAACGGGTTATTTTAAGTAACATTTAAGTGAGATAACTACTTCACATTGAGATTGAGACAAAAGATAATACTAATTGTAATTTAACAAAACATATTAAGTCCGAGCTTTAAGATTATGTTGAAATTTCATGGTGACGAATATTTATTCTAGAAAATCAACAACATTCACTAAAATTTCATAGTCTACTACTAGCTATGACTGCTCGAGTGACCGTAGATAGAGTTCGTCATGTTATTCACACTAACAGAGGCACTGTTTCCATTTTTCTCGAGGGCCGCTAAAAAGTTCTCTAAGAGTTGAGCGAGGCCCTTCCGTTTAAACCTTAGCGCTTCTGTTATAACGTCCCGCACCATTTCCTTCCGCATCTCCACAGTCCCTTTGAATAGTTTTAGAGTTTCGAACAGCTTCGTGAAATCTGCAAAAAATAATGTTATATTAAAAAGTTTTTAATAACAAGCTTTTAAATTTCTACTCTACTTCTACTCATTTTTTATATGATGTATTTATAACATAATATATCTTTATTCTTTGTGTTAAAAACACCGGCCGCGAAATATCCTGCCACCCAGGGTTGACTGGCAGAGAATCCATCAGGCATTAAGTTTGCCCTAATGTAACTTTTTAAAGGTGCAATAAATATGTAAATAAATATACCCATTTAATGCTTTTTTCTTTATATACTGGAAGAATTTGGCTCATATTGTCTCCGGGAAGTGGTTCAAATCTTCCTTAGGAGTTTTGTAAAAATACATAAAATATAACCGTGAAAAAATTAAACTTGTAAAAATTTTAAGTAATACGGAAAAATATCTTCAATAGGCTATTTGACAGGTTTTAAAAATCCATTTTATATTATCTAGCAGAGGTTAAGGAACCCAGTAAACGTTGTTTTTTATAATTACGGTACATATTTGCTGAAAAATATCAAATTAAAAATTCAATATTTAAATAGCGCGCAAAAACGCTACTTTGACAATATGGCGGGTTGGTGACGTCACTTGCCTGTATTGTCATCTGTGGCTCATGTCATCCACATACATTTGTTATAAAACACAACGAAAGTTTACAAGCAAGTGACGTCATCATAAACCCGCCAAATCAGGAGCATTTTGTGTCACGTGACAAACGTTTAAAAAAATGCATTTTTATTTAAGGATTTTTAAATAAATTTAATTATTATTTTCAACTTATGTTAATAAATAACCATTCTTAAACTCATAATATATACTGATAACAGTAATTGACACTTAATTTTTCGCATTGTCAAATAGCCTATTCATGAAAATATAGGATGATTCTAATAGGGTGATGCAATTTACTGAATTGAAAACGAAATTTATGACATTAAAATATAGTTTCTACAATTATTACTGCTTTGCGCATTTTCATACTTGGTTCAATAATTATCATAAACATTTTTAACAATACAAACCTACATTTAATTAATACAACAGCTGTTATTAAACAAAAAGCTTATCATCTTTATTTCGATCATTCATCCAAGTAATTCTTTCAAGATAATGTCATATATAAGATAATTCATATAAGCAATATTATGCATAAGTACATTATTTCAATGCAAGTAATGCGCATAACATCCCACAATTTCATATACATATTCCAGAATTAATAAATTAGCTCAATAATTATATCAATGTAAAGTGGTTTACAGTGACTCTCAGAGGACGATGATGACCTAAAAACCGACTTAGCACTCAATGAAACATATTAGAAGGTGATGAATTAACAAATTATAATATTAACTTGGTGATCTACCCAATATTCCTGCAGTCTCGGTAAAGAATTAAGCTACAATATTCCAAAGGAGCGACTAAAAGCGTGAGGATTGTGGGCGGCAAGAGTGGGAAATCGAACCGCTCAGTCAACCACCTCCGAAAGGCCAATAACATGTGTAACTGCATACCGTCAAAAGCATCGAAATAGCAATGATATGGGGTGATCATCGCTTGCCCGAATATTCCGACATCGGCCACGCGCTTAAAAGACTCATTGAGTTTCAATGATAAACACAGAGTGTTATAGGCAACCACAGACGGTGTTAGTAGGTCATAATCTTAAGTCCATCCATCCATCCATCCATCAACCTTTCGAGGTCCACTGTTGGACAGGTCCTGTGCCCTCTGAATTCAACGGTCCCGCTGTCTTCTTTAGGTCATCGGTCTACCGGTGGGGGGGGGGGGGACCTGTGCTCATTTGCCTAAACGAGGTCGCCACTCAAGGACCTTCCTTCCCCATCGATTATCTTGTGTCGGTATGTCGGTAAGCTTCGTTCGTCTACAGATTTCATCGTTGCGAATTATGTCTCGTAGCGAAATTCATTCGCGAGGTCGCCAAGCATTTTGCTGAGGTCCATCAGCGAATCTGCCAAGATGACTATATCATCGGCAAGTCAAAGGTGTGTGACGTGTTCGCCATTGATGTTAATGCCAAGACCTTTCCACACCATCAGCTTGAACACATGTTCCAACACAGCAATAAACAGCTCCGGCGATATGACATCGCCTTGCCTGACTCCCCGCTGCAGTTGGAATGGATTCGTGCTTCGGTGCTTCGTGTACTCGGACTGACATGGTGGCGGCTGTGTAGACACACTTCAACACCTCGATCTACTAATAGTCGATCAGGCATCGCTGAAGGGACTCCGGCACAGCCCAGATCTCGATAGAATCAAAGGTTTTCTCATAGTCCACATAAGCAACACATGACGGCAAATTATACTCCTCGGTTTTCTGTATAATCTGCTGCAGCGTGTGTATGTGGTCCATGGTGCTGTAGCCTTTTCGGAAATCGGCTTGTTCGGAAGGCTGGAAGTCGTCAAGCCTTCGAGCAATACGGTTAGTGGAAGTCTCGACTGATACACGTGGCTCAGAAGTGCTATGGGCCTGTAGTTCTCCAATAGGGTTTTGTCGCCCTTTTTGAAGAACAGCACCACTACGCTTCTGCCCACGCTTCCGGGGTTGTTCCTCTATTGATAACGGAATCTAACAACTTTTAGAGCGCCACTAGTACGGGTTTACAAAAGTCCGAGAGGTCCTCAGTATTGTGTCAGTTATGACCCTGTAAGATGATTGATCTTAAGGGTCAATCTTATGTCACCTAGTAAAACTCCCACAGCATTGCGTATCTTTTGAAGGTCTCTTCGCACTGTTCCCAAGCCACGTCACTAAAAAGTGATCTATTCAAATTAAAAACTTCTTAAGTGATCGACGAAACAAATGGGGACCTAAATAATTTGGCATACTGTTATCTGCTTGGGTAGCGGCCATGTTTCAATTGTCTCTGTTCGAAACTTGAACGTAGTATCTTTCGAACTTAGATTTGTTTTCGCACATACATTGCACGCTTACGTTTTCGACCATAACTTGAGATTAACTTTGAAATGTTCATCAAAAACGAGAGCAATGCATATTTTGAGGAAACAATAAACTGTAAGGGCAGAACGCAGTAGCACCATCTCTTGATGAGCTGTGGTCGTCATGAGTATCAGTCGGCCACCCATTATTGTCCCACTGCTGGGCACGGGCCTTCTCGAAGAATAAGAGAAGTATTAGGATTAGGTCAAAAGCGCTGGCCAAGTTTTTTTTTTTATCTGAATGATGAAGTAGCAAACGAGCACCCAGTCCACCTGATGGTAAGTGGTCACTACCGCCCATGGACATCTGTAATCAACTTCATACAGAACATGGGTTCCATCTGAAGTCAATCACAGATGCGTTGCTACTCCCGAAGACTATGATGGTCGCCTCATATAAAAGTGTGCCGGCAACCACACCCTTCCATCGAAACGCAAGAAATGCTTCACGCTAGAAATAGGTGTGGCGATGGTGCTTCCCCGGTAGAACTACACTAGTTCTACGACCTTCAGCGTGCGAATACCAATAGTATGAGTTCGATACATACCTCTGCCGGGGCGGCGGACCGCGCGGAACACCTCAGCGCGCACGTCGAGGTTGTGGCGGCGGATCTTGGCCACCTCCATGCGCGTCATCTGCGGCAGCACCGGCGCGGGCGGCGGCGGCGGCGGCTTCTCGTTCTGCAACTGATTATGTTTTGTTAACTACGATTTACGGAATACTCATTGACCTAAGCTAATAATTTAGATCAAAACATGTTTGTATTTATTAGATTATTTATCCTCTGTCTCCTAATCATACTATCATACTTCATACTAATATTATAAAGGCGAAAGTTTGTGAGTGTGTATGTTTGATACTTCTTCATATTATGTAAACGGCTGGAGTGATTTTCATAAAATTAACTCTGCTACTTTTTAATGTGGGAATATATCTTATTCCCATGGGACATGATTTTTCGAGTCGACGGGTACGTCCGTATCTCAGAACTTTAATATAAACACTGGAATAAAATGTCATATTATGTTCTTGTGATATTATTTACAGACATGAGTATAATGCAACTACACTTTTTTAATTCTCTCGCCTTCATATAATTACGTGTTATACATGTTTTTGGTGATATTGAAAACTCGTTTTACCTTTCAGACTGGTACAAGATTAAAGTAATTTATTAATCAATTTGAAAAAAAGATGGTGTTTGTGCATAGACTAGTGCACTAAAATTTTACAGTTAAACCAGATATATTAAACAAAATCCATGTTTTACATATGAAATAAATTTGTAAATCTCTCTGATAGTGTTAAGCGGTAACATTATCTTGAAATATTATAACGATAAAATAATGTAAGAGTAGCAGTTACTTCATTTTGTATTACGCGCAAGTATGAACCGTTTCGAACGTTACCTCTAAAATATTAACATCTCTACATAGTATAAAACAAAGTCGTTTCTCGCTGTCTGTCCCTATGTATGCTTAGATCTTTAAAACTACGCTACGGACTTTAATGCAATTTTTTAAATAAATAGAGTGATGCAAGAGGAAAGTTTTATGTATAATACATCTATCTATACTATAATAAATCTGTAAGAGGTCGCTGTCTGTACATGGAATAAATTTAGGTGAAAACCATTTCTAGACGTCTTTAATACGATATAGAACCCAAAATAATGGTTTTTAGAAATCTTGTCTGTTTGTCTGTTTGTCTGTTTGTCTGTTTATCTGTTTGTCTGTTTGTCTGTTTGTCTGTTTGTCTGTGTGTTTGAAAACGCTAATCTCAGGAACGGCTTATCCAATTTGAAAATAATTTTCACCGCTGTGTCGTGGGAAACTTCACTTAACATTTAGTGTTTATTTTATGTTAATCGGTTTATAAATAAAAAAGTTATGTCCATTTTAAACGACGCAGTATTTATTCCGTGTTCGATAAGTGTTAATAAGATAAGTAACTGCATAGTTGAATTGGTTGAAACTAAACATGTTATGGTCTGTAAAATGTATTCCTCTGTTATGTATTTTTATTGTTTATGTGTGTACCTATGTTATTTGATACTATACACATCTATATCTCTATATCTATATATACTTAGTATAAAAACGAAAGGATGCTCTCTCACTCATCTATTGAATAAACATCGTAGAACCTAAACTGCTAAAGATACGAATATAATTTTTACTAGGGGTTCTTTTTATGACGTAGACATCAATTATGAATGAATTTTCTATCCCCCCCCCTCCCCCATTTAACCCAAATAGGAGATGTAAGTTTGTATGAAAGTCAGTCAATTTTGAGGCCACCTCAATAAAATTTAGTATTTCGCTTTGATTTTTATGTTAAAACATAGTTTTAAACCGACTTTCAAAAAGGAGAAGGTTATCAATTCGTCTGTATTTTTTTTATTTATTTTTTTTAATTTAATATTTGTTACTCGATTTCTCCGCACTGGGTGAACGGATTTGGATGATTTTTTTTTCATTTGAAAGGTAGTGCGTGTCATGGGGTCCCATTAATTTTTAGTTCACTTTTGACAGTGGCATCCATAAGAAAAGCGCATAAGTCTGATATCTGCATTAACGATGTGCGCGATAAATAGATGAATAACTCAATATCCCGCCAACCGATTTTGATGATTTTTTTTTTATTTGAAAGAATGTACTTCAAGGGTACTCTGATAAGTTTGATACGGTTCTGATCGTAGGATTCATTTCTTTGAAGCAAATTAACGAAATTAGCGATACTCGGCCAAACCTAAGCTGTAGGAGTCCAATTGGGTTGAATGTAGAATGAGATTACTAAGCAGATATTTTCTAAAAAAATTGACCTTCAACTTTTCAATCCTGATGATGCAGGAGTAATGCTAGCCTGAACCGTAGAAGTAGGTCAATTTGTTTTTATGGATATATAATAAGATTGTTAAACAAATTCATGGGACAAAAATTTGATCTTTAACTCCTCAACCCTGATGATGTAAGGGTATTTCAAGACTAAACCGTAAGAGTTGACTATTTGGTACTTTCGGTTATGTAATAAAAATACCAAGCAAAGATACACGGTAAAAATTTTGACCTTCAACTCCTCAACCCTGATGATGCAGGGTTACTTCAAGCCTAAGCCATAGGAGATGGCCATTTGGTGCTTTCGGGTATGTAATATGATTATTAAGCAAAGACACAAAATGAAAATTTCGACCTTCAACTCCTCACCCCTGATGATGCAGGATGCTGCTAGCCTAAACTATACGAGATGGGCATTTGGTGCTTTCAGGTATTTAATATAATTACTAAGCAAAGACACATGATGAAAATTTTGACCTTTAACTCCTCAACCCTGATGATGCAGGGGTACTTCAAGCCTAAGCCATAGGAGATGGCCATTTGGTGCTTTCGGGTATGTAATATGATTATTAAGCAAAGACACAAAATGAAAATTTCGACCTTCAACTCCTCACCCCTGATGATGCAGGATGCTGCTAGCCTAAACTATACGAGATGGGCATTTGGTGCTTTCAGGTATTTAATATAATTACTAAGCAAAGACACATGATGAAAATTTTGACCTTTAACTCCTCAACCCTGATGATGCAGGGGTACTTCAAGCCTAAGCCATAGAAGTTAGCTATTTAGTGCTTTCAGGTATGTAATATAATTACTAAGCAAAGACACATGATGAAAATTTTGACCTTTAACTCTTCAACCCTGATGATGCAGGGGTGCTTCAAGCCCAGGGTTGGCAATGTTTAAAACATTTGTTTTAAACATACGTTTAAAACACTGATTAAAACACTACAAAAGTATGTATCACGTTTAAAACATGATTAAAACTAATTTGTTTTAAACATGTTGAAAACACATAAAAAAAACTCTTTATACTTTTACACTCAAGAAATTAAAAACCTAATGGTATATTTTTTTACTAAAGAGTTGGCAACATCGATATTACTAGATGGGATTCCCCTGACTGACAAGCGGTAATGCGGTGAATGAATGTTCATAAAACGCGGGGAATTCCCGGTTCGGTTTTGTTCAGTTAGATAGAACGAAAGCCAAACGAAATTGATCAATTCATGTTTTGCATGTGTAATGTGGTGGACACGTATTTTGTTTACGTAATTGTTTTTGTTCGGCGTTATTAATAAACTATTACAGCTGTTGATTTACCTTTTTTTTCATTTTATACATATTCACGTGTTTAAAACAAGATTAAAACATGTTTAAAACAAGTCAATTAAAACAGCAGTGAAGCATTAATAAAAAACACTGTTTTTTTTGTTTTTCAATTAAAACATGATGTTTTTTTCTTTATAAAAAAAACATGTTTTTTTTCCAACCCTGTTCAAGCCTAAGCCATTGAAGTTAGCTATTTAGTGCTTTCGGGTATGTAATATAATTACTAAGCAAAGACACATGATGAAAATTTCGATCTTCAACTCCTCAAGCCTGATGATGCAGGGTACTGCAAGCTTATGCCATAGGAGTTGGTCATTTAATGCTTTCGGGTATGTAATATAATTGCTAAGCAAAGACACAAGATGAAAATTTTGACCAGCATCTCCTCAACCCTGATGATACAGGGGTGCTTCAAGCCTAAGCCATTGAATTTAGCTATTTAGTGCTTTCGGGTATGTAATATAATTACTAAGCAAAGACACAAGATGAAAATTTCGATCTTCAACTCCTCAAGCCTGATGATGCAGGCTACTGCAAGCCTAAGACATAGGAGTTGGCCATTTAATGCTTTCGGGTATGTAATTTAATTACTAAGCAAAGACACATGATGAAAATTTCGATCTTAAACTCCTCAGCCCTGATGATGCAGGGTACTGCAAGCCCAAGCTATAGAAGTTGGCTCGCAAGTGCTTACGTATAAGTAATAAGAATACTAATAAGAATACTAAGCAAAGACACGGGATATTTTTTTTTACCTTCAACTCCTCCCTGATGATGCGGGATAGTGCAAGCCTAAATTATAAAAGGCAGTCACATAATGCTTACAGTTGTTTTAGTATATATTATAAGTTTAATGACAGCTCATTAAACTGAAATGTGATTAATAAATTAAACTTCAATTCATCAACCCTGATAATCTAAGTACACAACCTACTTAAGCCGTATGAGTTTGGTACTTATTGATTACAATACATTACAACCCGTTCCTGAGAGACCATTATGATGAAAAGTGTCACTTTGAATACCTAAATCCTAAAAATGCAGGAGTATTGTCATGTTATTGTTAAGAGTTGGATTTAGCTGTAGCTTTTTAAACAGGATGGGTTAGGTTAGGTTGGAACATAAAAGAAAACATAAAAAATAAGCGAGCAGGGTGCGGCAGCGCCCTGTGAGCGGGTGCGCCCTGTTCGTATGAATTGTAAAAGTGTTTTGATTATGTCTACTGCTTTACAAAGAACAATGCGGTATTTACGCACACAAATAGCCCGATACACCTCTTAAAAGATCTTATCTCTGGCCACATGAAACAAAATATGAACCTAGAATATATGTCGCTGTTCAGTGATATTCCAATTATCTAATGATTTACTTCAAGTAGATAATAGTGCTACAAAGCACTATTATCCGGAAAAGTTAAAATCAATCTTTATATCGATACGTCTTCGTTTAAATGTGGAGGAGTTGGTTGAAAAAGTATATGCCAATATTGTTAATACAACCAATAACACTATAAATTGGTTCCAAAAGACGGCTATATACCCACCCACCAAAGGAACGTGTCGATAAAATAAATGATTTATTTTTTTTCAAAATTTAAAGCAGCGTCACAGATCTACTATTTGGTAGACACAGTCATTGAGATGGAGGAAGCAGTACATTATCCAACAGAATTTTTGAATTCCTTAATGCCTTCCGGAACTCCTGAACACAAATTAATATAAAAGTAGGTTTACCTATAATCTTACTTAGAAATTTGAATCCGCCAAAATTACTTCAAATAGTATTTTCCAATTCGGAAAAGTTCAAATCAATCTTTATAATCGATACGTTTTGGTTCAAATGTGGAGGAGTTGATTGAAAAAAGTATCCCGATATTGTGAATCAGACCACTAAGAATGTAAATTGGTTCAAAAAAGCGGTTTACAACATTAGAATTCGTCTAATTAAAAAAAACATAACAATACGTTCCTACCCACAAATACACACTTTAAATTCGTTTTTTCACTCTGTGTTTGACCAGATAATCCTTGAGCGGCCAAACCGATTTTAATGTTACTACTTTTTATCATAGAATTCCCACGGTGTCGAGATGTGCTCGGGAAAAACTTTGTGACACGTTGATCTGCACGCGGGCAAAGCCGCGGGTACACCTAGTGTACAATATGGCAGAGAAATATTATATTATTATAATCCATTCATTTATCCATCCATCAGCTCTTTGAGGCCCACTGCTTGACATAGGCCTCCCCTAAATGACGCCACTCCAAGAGGTTCTGTGCCTTTTACAGATACATTATTATAATAGAGAAAAATTGATTTTTAGGAGAAAAGAACTTCGATGGGTCAACTAGTTTTTACTAAACAGTTAAACGTTTGAAACAACCCCAAAAGCGACCAAAAAACAACATACCTTCCGCTTCTTCTTCTTGTCCTTCAAGCCGGAGCTGTTCTCCGCGGCGACGCCCTGCAGGATCGCGTTGATCTGCAGCTCGTGCGTGTCCTGCGGCGCGGCGGCGGGCTGCGCGGGCAGCACCGCCTCCGCGGGCGGCGACGGCGACCGCGCGCGCTTGCCGCCCATCGTCGTGTACGCGTCTGTTAACAGATATTTGTCAGATATATATTCATAATCATCTATTACTTCACTTTATCTATATGTATATATATATATGTATATATATATATGTATATATATATGTATATTTATATATTTGTTTATGTATGTATATAGTATGTAGTATAGTGTATGATGTATAGTTGTATGTATGTATATATTTATGTATGTATTTAAAGCAATTTTATTTTGTTTATTATTATTTTTTATTCTTAAATTTCCACCTACCGCAAATTTTCCAGCCACCCAGGGTTGACTGGCAGAGAATGCCATCAGGCATTAAGTTTGCCCTATTGTAACTTTTATTTTATAGAGGTGCAATAAATAAATAAATAAATAAAAATATTTGTTTTAATTTTGAAGAAGGAAACGAGCATCAGTTCGTCTGATAGTAAGTGACCAGTTCCGTCCATCTGTTAGCAACTTCATATAGAACAAGGGTTTAAACATCACATCTAAAGTCAGTCGCAAATGTGGTGCTACTCTCCAGGACTAAAAATAGTCGCCTCATATAAAAGTGAACGGGCAACCGCACTCTTCTACCTAAACGCATTAACTGCTTTACGCTAGATGTAGGCGTGGCAGTGGTCGCACTATACTCCGGTCGAACTACACTAGATCTACCATCTAACGAAATGGTAAAACATGGATCTTTTTCTAAACTAGCAAACGAGCATAGCAAATTGTATGCTCGTTTGCTAATTCAGTCGGTTGAAAATAAAAAAATATATATATTAAAATCGTATTAAAGTTGACAATGCAAGGTAGTAGAACAACCGTGGTTGGACCAGGGAGCAATTCTTGCATTTCACTGGAAAGGTATGGTTACCGACGCATTTTTATATGAGTTAACCACATTGTGATTGTGAAGTACCACCGTATCTATGATAAATATAAAATGCTCTTAGTTTATTTTGCTAAAAAGTATACTATTTGCTCATTTTTTTATCATTCAAAAGCAAAAGATTTTATTCGTAAGAACAAGTTATCAAGTAAATTCCTGGAGAATTATGAAAACAAAAATCACAACTACCTCCATTGAGAAATGGTTTGATGACGGGTGGTAGATTCGGGGGTGCGGAGGCGGGTACGGCGGATATTGGTGATGCTGGTCCAATATTCGACCCGCCCGTGTCCACGTTAGGAGGTTCCTGCAACTTACAAATGGAATATATTATTACTTAAACAATACGACTTAAGTACCAACAATATTATAATTAAACAAACAAGTAACAAGCGGTTCGTATAAAATGATTTTAAAAGAAATTTTATTGCAACCAATTAAAAGAAAAAAAATACCCAAAACCGTAAAAAACATCGGTTGCTAATATAAGGGTATAAACAACTGATATTAAGCATTTGTTATAATAATACTATGCATTTATTTCCACAAAGCACAAGATCACAATACTATAATCAAACAGTAAATAGTAACATACCTCAGGCGGTCGTCCTGACGGTAGGTCCGAGGGAGCCGGCGCTAGAGGCGAGGCGGGCCGCCGCGTCGTGACCGGCGACAGGGGGGCAGCGGGGGGCGGGGTCACACTCGGCAGGGGGGACAGCGGGGACAGCGGCAACGGCGACGGGCACAGCGTGGGCGTCGACGGCCGCCGCGCGACCACGTGGTGCGGCAGCGGACCGGCCTTCCGCTTGGGCGGGGCGGCGCGCGGGGAGTCCGACCCACGCTTGGACGTCCCGCCGCCGCCGCTCCCCCTCACCGCGCCCATCGGATCGATGTCCGCTTCGTCTACCATCATCCGCTGAAAGATAATAAATAAAATCGTTTAGTTGAGTGCACTCTTCGAAGTTATTGTTTTACTGATGATAAATAAATTTAAAAATAAAAAATAAATTTCCCCATCTTTAACACTATTCATTAGTATAGTATTATTTTTGTGTCGTACTATCATCCAAGGAAATTATTTCATCTTATATCTATATGCAAGCCTTAAAATTAATTTCTTAAAATAAATGTAAAACTATATAGTATAATTTGTACACTATAAAAATGACTAACATAATTACAATATACTAATAATCTTTCTCTGTATCATCAAATATACATTTATTAGGACTTGATGAAGAGGCTCTTCATCAAGTCCTAATATCTTAGTAATCTTAATATATATACATAGTAAAAAGAATATACCTTATCTATCTTGAAGGGGTTGCCAAACATATGCTGGCGCACGGGCTGAGACTCAATCTCTCGTAACTGCGGTGTCATACGCTTGAGATACTCCTGGTAGTTGCCCATCTGCGCCACCGGCATGGAGTGCAAACTATCTTCGTCCACAAGTCGCGTATGCGCCAGTGACGGCTGAAGGAAGTTTGCTCGCATGCGAACCACCTGGACAAATGTAGGTAATTAATACAAGTAATAAAAATTGGCTATCTTGTAACAACAAAGTATTTTTCTGTACTATATTTTTTGCATAGTTAAAGAAAATTAATAAACATCATTTATTATAATGTTTGTTTAAATTGTCTTGTGTATTAATGAAGTAGCAGGCGTGTATGCAGTCAACCTTACGGCAAGTAGGAACTACCAATCATAGACATATAAAAAATAAAAAAAGATAAAATAGGAGTTTTATTGAAGGTCGGCCATAGATGCATTGCTAGTTCTAAGTTGGAACACCTATGAGCATAACAATTTCGAAGTAAGGGAAAGTCCTTACCACACTCATCAAAACAAAGAACCAAAGCCTAACATAGCTTTTATCACACAGAGATATGTCTCGTGAGCTTAAATTTCTTTATTATCATTTTGAATGTCAGATTTATTATATACTGAGAGATAAGATAACTAACCCAAATAAATAAGATAAGTAAAATAGATATATGAAATATTTATTTGTAAATAATTCACGATAATATAAATAGATAATCTATATATACATAGTCTATGTATGTTGATTTTTTTTCATCTGACTGAAGTAGCAAACGAGGCTGCAAGCCAGCTGATGGTAAGTGGTCACTGCCACTCATGGACACCTTTAATTAACTTCATACAGAACATAGATTCTATCAAGTCAATCACAGATGCGTTGCTACTCCCGAGGACTATGATGGTCGCCTCATGTAAAGATGTGCCGCCAACTACACCCTTCCATCGAAACACAAGGAATCATTCACGCTAGAAATAGGTGTGGGGGTGGTACTTCCCCGGTCGAACTACACTGGTTCGACCACTTTCAAATTTGAAAACAATAATAATCGGTAAGTTAAATAATAATCAATAATTCGTACCTGATCTAACAAATCTCTCCTCTGTATATCGAACGGGTTTCTATAGGTGTGCGTCTGTGTTTTGTGGCGGCCCCGCGACAGTCCCACCACGAAGCCGCCGAACTCGTTCAATTGGTCGCGCAGCGCTGTGAACTTGTCTTGCAAGCACGGATGCGTCGTTAGGTCCTTTTTGAGCGGAGATCTGGGAACCACTCGCACGCTCTCTGCTACCTGAAATTGAGATTTGTAAGTAGTACAACAATGCTTATCGTTTGATTTACAATATGAATGGGTTTTCATTTTCGATCCAACCATTGCGCCAAATTATCAGTACTAATATTCGCCTACTGGTCGAAATCCGGCATAAGAGCCTGTTCACACTGGTTTGACTGACAGCGTTACCATTTGTTAACTGACAAACAATGATTAGAGTTATGATTTTCAATTGTATAAAATGACTAAAGTATTTGATTCAAAATATTTCTTAAAATCATTTTTGTAGGCTGTAACTATCTAAACAAAGACATACCTTTTGAGTATTCCCGTTATTAGCTTTATTTAGGACATCCGCACAAAGTTTCTCGAATTCGATCTTAGCTTGGTTTTTCAGTCTTTTCAAGTAGTTCAGTACAGAGAAACTAAGTGAGTTGTCTTGAGAGTCGGGAATTAGCGTTTGCACTAGAGGCGCGGACGCACCCATCTTGGTCAGTGCTCTGCGAAGAGGCTGAAAAACAAAGAATATAATATTTTAATTTTAGAAACTGAAATAAAAATATACACAGATCACTAGACCTATAGATCCTCTCTCATAATAAATATCCAGCAGAGTTAAAACAGCAACAGTGGCAACAGAACTACAACTACATACTTCTAAATTCCGTATACAAATCAATTAGAAAGGGTAAACAAGGCGTTAAACTTAAGATGAATTGGTATTGGTGGTTTAAATCTGATACTATAACACCCTGTAACATTGAGACTGTATAAAGAGTCATAGAGTAGATATGAGAGTTTTACCAAGCCAAATTACTTCTTTTTTTATAACATTAAAGAAGCAAAATGAGCATGTGTTCCACTTAATGATAAGTGGTCACTACCACTCGACGATATTTGCAACCAACTCAATACAGAAATTTATTCCACTTTGAGGCAATCACAGAAATGTTTCCACTCTTAAGGCTGTCTCATATTTAACCAGGTCCTACATCCTCCGATGAAACGCAAGAACTCATTCACGCTAAAAGACAGTTTCTGCAAATACCACCTTTGGAAACTTTTAACGACTAGTATAAAATATAAAAAAAGTATTCTCACCGTTACATAGTAAGATGGCATCCTGTCCAAATACTGTTGGAATGCCTGTTTCCATTCAGCTGGTGGTTTGCATCTGTGGACCTTGAATAAATCGTCAAGCAATGGCAGAAGCACGGGATAGTTGTATGGTAACACAAAGAGATTGACACAGGTAAGATTCGTGGAGGCCTTCAGGTAGCCGAAAGGTTGGCTCACTTCGCTGTTCTTGCATCCACTGCTGGCGACAAACACCTGAAACATGAGTAAGTGTCCAGTTAATATCCGTCTCTCACCTGACAACTTAAAAAGATCTAAGAACAAACTAACTATGCTTCTCCAAACGTGATAGATTGATTGTATGTTCATGTTGACACAAAATAATAATTATTCAGATAGTTCCTGTTAAATATTCAGAATTTCTAAATTAGATGTATAGTACTGTCATTGAGCCTATCAAATTATTTATCAGCACTATTTCAATTTTCGTTCGTTGCACCAATAATAACCTCTGTTTCTGTGTTAATAAAGCTTATCTGTAATATTTTAACTAAGAACGAGGTTAACAACTTCCATATGTGTTTTGACAGTTTTATTATTTCCTTTTTTGATTCCACAATGAACTTGGTGTTTTTAATAAAATCTCACAAAAAATATAAACAGAACATGTCAGTGACAATTTTTGTGGACAATTTTTTTCACTTGCCAATCGCATCATGATCATCGCCATAATTCATTTACAGCAATAATAATAAAATATTATACACACCTGCCAACAAATAGTCGGTTGTTTCCTAGCCAGTATGAACTGGGTGAGAGGGCTCGGCTCCAGTTCGTACTTGTCAAAAGGTAAATTGTCTATCACCATTGGCTCTTGGCTGGAGCACGTGAACTTAACCACAGGGTGCGCTGATCGTGGCGGCTGTAAAAAGACATATTTTGGCTAAATAAAATATAACTTTTTACTTATTCATACATCAAATTTATTAACATTTATAAAATTATAAAATGTAATACGTATCAGTGTGTTTAATAGTTTATTTTTTTTTCTCTATTATGCTATATTTGACAAAATTTTAATGACACAACAAGGCAACATTTGTATTTAATTTTACTTTACTATTTATAGTGAAATTAATTACAATCCGTTACATATATATTTTTTAAATGAGTCTTATAAGAAAATAGGTAGAGTATATCTGATTCCTTATTTTTTTTAATCGACAACAAATAAATATTTAAATGAAAATGTTAAGATTTACATTAGCATTAATTAAATAAATAATTACTTTAGAGGAAACAATATTTTCAACTTATTAACATTTATATAACCTTCCATAACTATATGCAAACATACAATATTGAAAATCTTATTAGCATTTACACAAATATCTTAAATTAACCATGCAGATACAAACACAATTGGAGGTCGTTTGTATGGAAGATATATTGATTCACATACAATATAAAGGGGACTGAACATTTTGGTGGTAATTAACATGATGACTTTTGAATGACCCATACCATATATTTTAATATAATCGTGTTGGAATAAAAAAACTTCAGTTATTAAATATATGCGAAAATTTTAAGTTTAATTTATGTATTACAAATTGTTAATCAAGTTACAGAAATATTCCTAAGAAATTTCATGATAACTGAAGGGATGCCTTAATTTACAACCTTCACAGCATTCATATATCACACAGCGAGAATCATGATAAAAAAAAAATAGTTTTAGAGTTTAAATTTTGTTCGCATTCAAATATACTCTCTCTCTCTCGGACTCTTATAATATCTTAACATTCGTGTTTGTCCTTTTCTAGCACAAAATTGTAATATTTAATTCGCTAGACGAAAGCTACATTATTATTACTATTACTTAAAATTATTTGACTCAATTAGTCGATTTTTTTTTCGTCCCTTTTGTATTAACTATGCGATGTCATAATTGCCACAGCTTATCATAGATTGACAGATCCAAACAAATTTGCTTGGAATCGAGCTTCTTCGGTTTTTATGTTCGTAAACTATTTAACTTGAAACAAACATTTAAATGCCATCATACAAAGTATTTACAATATTCATAACTAACAAAACCTTAGATACTCACCAAAGACGGCGCATTAGGGTCAGGTCGGAAGGATTCTGGTATAGGCCAGAAGCCGACAGCGAAGCCTTTCTGAGAGACGGTCCGGGGAACGTAGATGAGCCTTCGACAAGAGTGCCAAGCCTGAGGGGTGCCACTTGTTGCTATTGGGGCTGTACTTGGACCTGGTGTTGGGTACGCTGGGCCGCCGTTCCATCGCTGGAAGGTTATAATATTTATTTTTATTTTGGAAAACAAGTAGTAAAAAACAAAAAATAAATAGTAATTAGAACGTAAATTTTATTTTGGCGAGTAAATGTTATGTATTTTATTTGTCCACCTATGTTTTTTTTCTCAATATGAAATTACACTTAATCATAAAGTGTAAATTTCACATTAGAAACAACAAAATCAGGGTTGCAGTCTAATAAAATTTTATATTCAGCAAACTAACAACACTACATCAAGCTATCAGCACTTATCATCAAATAGAACCTATTATTAATCACAAATTTGTTGTTAGTTCCAATAACTAATCAATAGATTACATACATCTTTGAACATTATAAAGAAACAATAATTAATAATTCAATAGGGCCTTTTCATTTTAACTATTGTCAGTGAAATAAAATGTGGTTAAGATCATAAAAACAAGAGATAAGGACAAAAGATTGTTGAATGAATCATAAATGACTTGTCCTTAAAGAACAGAACAATGGACTACTAAAATGACATAATAGCAAATTTTAATTTTTGATAATTTTAAGGGCCTAACGCAATTCTCTGACTTGCATAAATTACCACACAATTTAAAATTCATTAATTTTAAGTTAAAGATTTATTTTTTGATTTTATCCCAAAAACGTCTGAAATTGACATTAACTGAAACTATTCTGCAGTTAATGACCAATTAATATATTTAAACTTCATTCATTAAAAAGACAAAGAGTATTGTTTAATTTTTACCGGGATCTTCTGTAAAAGCGTTTTTGGGTAGTATTATTATTCAATCTAAGTAGTAGTATGATGAATATTTTGGCCCATGGTAGTCATTGAATAACTTACGGGAATGCTATTGGACACTGCATACATTTCAAATTTGCCAATGAATGCCAATGCAAGAGTTGCAAGTATTTATAATACTGAAGTATCAAATTAATGTAAAATATACATGTAATGCTGGAATTAATTTATGTCTTAAACCAGTTATTATCACTGTGAGTCATAGCCCATGTGAGATTAAAATTTAATTAATTATTGTATGCATTTCGTATGACTCACACATTGTTAAAAGAAACTGTCCTTTACTTATTTATGATTACACCCGTTTTATGCTGTAAATTTTATTACTTGCTTTACTTATGGAAGGAACATATGTTGTCTAAAAGCAAAACCGCCTCTTTGCCTAAAATGATTTCTGCAAAGAGGCGGTTTTGCTTTTAGACAACTCATGTATGAATATAAAAAAAAATACCCCATTCCTCTCAGCATCCACGTCAATTTCCTTTTCACCGTCTGCACCGATGTCGTCAGCATTTTCACCCTCCCTGTTGTTCCCTCCATCGATGGGCGGAGGGTCCGGTCCGATTTTTTCGAAATTGATCACCACCCCACTCTGCACCTTCTGCACCAGACTGTCGATGCACTGCATAAGCATCCGATGGGACGTAATGCAGTAGGAGCGACCTATAAATCAAAGCATATGTAATTAATTCATATGTGTAACAATAAAATTATTGTATGCATTTCGTATGTTTCACACATTGTTAAGAGAAACTGCCCTTCAGTAAATATTAGAGATGCGCCGAATATTCGGTTGTAATTCGGTATTCGGCGTATTTAATAAGTGGTAGAACCAATGCAGTTCGCCCGGGGAAGTAACACCGCCACACCTATTTCTAGCGTGAAACAGTTCTTGCGTTTCGATGGTGGGGTATGGTTGCCGGCATACTTTTATATAAGACGACCATCTTAGTCCTCGTGAGTAGCGACGCATCTGTGATTGACTTCAGATAGAGAACCCCATGTTCTGTACGAAGTTGCTTACAGATGTCCTTGGGCGGCAGTGACCACTTACCATCAGGTGGACTGCATGCTCGTTTGCTACTTCAATCTTATAAAAAAAACAATGATTAACCTCCAGTGCACGGGCATTATTGCACATTTTACATTATAATAATGCCAAATTGGAAGTAAGGGACGGAGAGGGCAATATGCAAGAACATTTAGCATATTTTAATCGAACAAATTAAGATTTCCATTCTGATATATTATAATCTGTTATACACAGGCTATGTTTGGGAGTAGCATATTATTTCTGTTTCCACTTTGCCTGCCTTATTATATAAGAAGTAAGAAATTGCTCCTGTTATAGCAACAATTCTTCAGTTATTAGGAATTGATAGTTAACTTAGTTTTATTTAGGAAACAATAAGCCATTTTACATATCATATACCTAATCCTAAACAGAAATATAAAATGAACTGTCGATTTCCACTTGATGTATATAATTTTAATATCTACCATATTACAGTAATGCAATTTGAAGTAATAAATTCTAACTTTTCTTCTTCAAATTAACATTCAACGAATTTAGAAATAGTTTTGTTCCATATCTTACTTTAACGCTATTCACATAATATCACAACATCGACAAACAGCAAACTATGCAGCAGGGACTAAGAACGCTTACATACAAGTGTTTAATGTTTGTGCTCTATAACAGACTGCCTAAGAGAAAATATATTATTTCATTTTTATTTCTTATGAGGTTATATTTCGTAATGCCTCCTTTTGCTGCAATAAGTGCCTTTATTCGTCGTGATATGATTCTAATGCATGACTGTATGTTTCTTGTACATTAATTTAACTCATTGTTATTAGTGAAGAATAATCACTTGAAATTCATAACATTTTAGATTTGTTTTTTTTTTTTGGCGGTTGCCAGCATTTAATTGTCTCAATGAATGATGCCAGAATTAAAACAATGAAAAATAATTTAAATAATATGTTTAAATAGAGTCATGAGTGGCATCATAAGTTGGCAAAAATATTTTTTTATTCCTTTGGGTCTAATGATATGGCAAGGGACTGTATATACAAATGTTATACCTAATGATGACAGAATTTCAAATGGTGGGAGGAGGTGAAAACTTGTCAAAATAGTTATAAGTATAAAACAAAGTAGCTTCCCACTGTCTGTCCCTATGTATGCTTAGATCTTTAAAACTACGCTACGGATTTTAATGTAGTTTTTTTTAAATATATAGTGTGATACAGGAGAAAGGTTTTATGTAAAAATATGTAAATATAAATATGTAAATAAAAATATTTTTATGTTATTTTTATATGTCAAATGCCTCGGTTTTATTTTGCGTAACTGCAGAGACTTTAAAAGTCAACAAACAAAAATTTTACTTTATAATGGCCTTGTGCGTAGTGTTTTAGAGTATTGTAGTGTAGCGTGGAACCCATTTTATAACGTGTATATCAATAGACTTGAATCTGTCCAAAAACGTTTCTTGTGTCATCTAATATACTCATGCAACTTGGCCGGAACTATGCAAAATTGTACTGATCGGTTGAAATATTTCAAAATGACTTCCTTACTGAATCGAAGACGAATGCTAGACATATTATTTCTTTATAAACTTGCAAATGGTCTGCTTGACACCCCGGAACTTCTGTCACTGCTTAATTTTGCTACTCCATTTAAATTACCCAGAGCATCCCGGTTTAGTATTTTTGAAGACAAACAATCTTATTCTAATCTTGGTCTTAATGCTCCTCTTAACCGAATTATTCGCGAATTCCGGGTAGTACCAAAAGAAGTGAATATTGACATTTTAAATGATAGTATTTACAGGTTTAAATATATTATTAATAAATTCATATAACATAAAATATGTTGACATATAAAATCTGTTTAATTTAAATTAAATTAAATTAAATTTTAATTTTATTCCAGAAAAAATGTTTCTTTTCTTTTCTTTATTACTATTGTTATTATCATTTGACTTACTTGTTACTCGCTCCTTTTTGCAAGCAGTCTTCGCCTATAAATGTAGTTGCACTTAGCTTTTCCGTATTGTATAATTGTGTTATTTTTATATTTTATTTGGTGTAAACTATGTAGGTGATCAAAATAAATAAAAATAAATAAATAAATGTATAATAAATGCATATTATAGAATACTAATAATTTTAGATTTTTGACTTTCAAGACGGAACAAAGTTCGCGGGACAACTAGTAATTTTAAAAAGATTGTCTTCTATTATATCTCTTTTGTGCATAACATATCAAATGTCACAAAAACTCATATAGTTATTGTGAATGCCTTGACAATACATAAGAGAACTAGCCTCAAAAAACTTGTTGAGCAGGTTTTCAAAGGGCTTGTTCTGATATTCCCAGTTAGTGAAATAACTGTCGTGTGAATTTATTTTATTGTGCTGTAACACTAAAAATGGCAAGACATGTATGTATAATAATTGTCAGAGGTAATGCTTAAAATCCTCCATTTTACTTTATTCGGTTGATTAATTATCATGAAAATGTCAAATATATTATCAGTATATTAAAATCTACGACTGGAACTAGGTAAATCTATTAAACTTATAATCATGATATACATATACACTGATAAATATGTCAAATCAATATGTAATTACATATTAGAATCCTTTCAAGATCAGTATAAAGGATTTGTTACGATTATAAAATGCAATGTACAGTACAATACAATACAATTTAATAATCATTTATTTATCGACTCTTTTGTGACCCTAACAAATTTCTGCTGCAAAATTGTTAGGGTCGGACTCAGTGCACAATAAAAACTTAATAAAGAATAAAGGAATTACAAGCGCATAAGTATACTATAGAGTTTATCTAGTGAAAACGAATATAAGTTTGGATTTTGAGAAATTGATGTTTTGTATCCAAATTGCCAAAAACGTTTTTATAAAATGAATTCTATCAGTAGCTCTCTTTAGAAGAACAACTGGAGATACTCAAGTCACTTTCGCAAAAATGTGACTTACTGTTTTCACTAGTGGCACAAATTTCAGTTTAAGTTCAAAAAAACTTGATTGTAACTTGTATAACCTACAACTCATATCTTTTTTATTTCTATCACTGCAATTCTGAGTAAGGACAATCTAGCTCGTCAAGTATAAAAATGCCTCAAAAGCAATTAAAGCATTTTTCGATCCAATTTTACACACTAGTAAATAGTGATGATTCCGATGTTATTATGCCAGTGTAGTATAGTGTGTAGACCTGGACACTTAACAACATTATGTTATATTGAAACCCTGAATCATTTATATGTGGAATTATCTTAACTATGTGTCATAATATAAATGATAAAGATTTTTTACCTCCAGTAACTTCACACATAGCATCAATGGGTGATGAGTCTGAAGGCACAAGGCCGGTGTCCCTCTCCACAGCAGGTGTTCCAGCCAGCCTTAGCACCAGTGAGAAGAGCCTTTGATCCCAGCGAAATGGTTCTCGAGTCAGCTCCGACCCGGGTATGGGGCAGTTCATTGGCAAGTTGAACTGGAAACATATATATTTTTATTGTAGTATGTTGAATTAAATTTAACAATACACGTTAGTTTTAGTTTTTGTGGGTTGCGAAAATAAACTGTTTATAATAAATATTTACATCAAAGAGTTTTCCGGCCCAAATTTAATGTCGTTTTTGTGCAACAATTAAAAACACGTAAATAAACCAACCTAAATGTCTAATTTGTGTCTATACCAATTCCAACCTTACCTACTTAACCTACATTCTTATTTAGAGAGAAGAGCAAATTAAATCCCAGAAGAAAGATCATAATTTGATTGTTACTAATGAACCTGCTAGAACCTATCAATCTATAAATAGATTGCAGTAGCAAACAAGCATGCTGGCCTCCTGATGGTGAGTGGTCACTGCTGCCAATAGGCGTCTATAAGCAACATCATGTAGTATAAGGGTTCAATCTGAAGTCGGTCACAGATGCATTGCTACACCAGAGGAGTCAGATGATCGTCTCATATAAGTGATCCAGCAACCACACCCTTCCTCCGAAATGCCAGAACTGCTTCTCACTAGAAATTGGTGTGGCAGTGGGATCACCCTGGTGAAACCATAGTTCTACCAAATTACTCAATGTTTTATTTTTAGAATTTTTTAAGTAATAATACATATTTTGATTCCTACAAGTAATAGGTTGGCATAATAACTTATATTCAAAGTTTAATATAATAATGACAATAAATAGGACTACAAATACTGTTCTAATTTAAATTATTTGCACAAAATATAAAGCGAATAGTTGCACATTTCATGTTATTGTATAGGTTTATTGAATATTGTAACAAATTATTTACAAGAACAGAAAGTGTATGCCTTATACTCAATTTTTCAACACAGAAAATCTCAGTAACAGAACACCATTAAAAATCCTATTTAAACCACATAAAGTGCAGATAAGATATGGGCAGCAATGTTTAAGTTGATAAAGGCACCTAGTCCAACAAGTTAACCAATTTCATTGGTAACAATTTGACAGTACTGTTTATTTAGGTAAAACTTAAGTTCTGTGAAAGTAATAGAATGTAATAATTTATATTTTGTGTTATCAATCTAACCAAACTGTACAATAATAAGTATTTAGATATAAAAAATGAAGTTTATTTAATTAATGTGATTATATTAAATTTTAAATTATTGCTAATTTGAATTGTTGTAATCAGATGCACACATATAGTAAAGTGCACAGGTCTATTTCTATGCACACTGTTATGATACTATATCTCTTCATAGGTAAGGTGGTGATGGTTTTGCCGTTTTCATGCCCAAAGTAAAAGTTTTAACTTGTTGACTTATAATTTAAATTAATGGGTTGGTGCTATCATATTAATTCTAAAACGTTAATAGACCGCAACTGAGATGCCAATTTTACATATTGATAGATGGTGTATATTAAACATTTTTATAAAAAGGAAAAAATTGTAATAATTTGGTTTCAAGACATCTTTTCATTTGCACCAAAAAGATAGCATAACAAATTATGTTTGGGGTAGTTAGTCACCGGTTATTTTATTATCATCATATACAAAGACCTGCTAAGCATGACCACTTCTGGGTAAGTCTAGACTAAATGTATAACTATGAATTTTAGCTTTTACTATTGATGGTTTAAACTTCATTAGTATATTTAACAGCCGTTTTAAATATATTTTAGAATAAAATAAAATAAACATCATTTATTTCCATTATTAGAGTTCTCTCAGTCCTAGAGTCAACCAATAATTAAGTAAAGTAATTATATTATAACAAAGCAATGACTAAATATATATAAACACTTTACATTCTTAGGTTAATATGTAATGAATGTGAAATAATACCAAATAAATAGCATTGACCATTATATCTTCAATTAGTCACTTCATAACTTCCTAATAAGAATTCTATTTGAAGGACATATTCTTATTATAATAGAAGAAGACAAAAGAGTAATTAATACTAAAACACTTACTTCTTCTTGGATGCCTGCATTGCTTGACAGCTTCCCACCGTCGGTAATCACAACTATCACAGATGGTTCAAGGTAAAATGGACATCTGCCTTGCCCGTACGTATCAATTCCAGTCTGCATTCGATTTATATTCAACACGTCGAATGCATGCTTCAAAGCAGCACCCATCGTTGTCAAACCAAGGCACTGCAAATTCTTCAATTCATTTATAAATGTAGCTAAATTCTCTTTCCAACCGGCCTGAAAAACATTAATATGGAATTAGTATTGCAGCAATGAACTGTCAACAATAAACGTAATCAATTTATAAACATGATATATCGTAAATACGTCGCATTATCAACGTAAGTATTTTAATTTCGTATTTCCCCCCAAATCGCCATTTCGTTATGTGTAATTGCTCGACCAATGAGCGCGCGGCGAGAGCGCAGTCGCGAGCGCTATCGAGAAGGCAGCAACGGCGGCGGCTCGTCCTGTTTACGTCGTGCTGTATATTTCAGTAAATTTCGCACTTTCTGAGTATGTAAATGTTATGATTTGTAGATTACAGTGCTTGTCTAAGAAAGTCTGCAGAACCGGCTTCAACATGGATGTATTTTATCTAAGCATATACCACCAAAAGATCTCCAAAAACGTGTTCACTCTGATTTACTAACCTTGATGTTCGCGGGTGGCTCTTCGAAAGTTAGTAGCATGTATCTATCTCCTCTACTTTCAGGAGACCGTTGACGCACCTAGGAAAAAAACGGGTTTCACAGATTAGACGCGATAAACAAATCGATCACAAAAACGGTTGAAGAGTCGATGACACCACACGTACCTTTACGAACGTTTCCACAGCGCCCTTGGCTACATCGAGCAATGTTGGGCGTCCGCCCAAATAAGCTCTTTGGTTCATAGAAGCTGATGTATCTATTAAAAAGACTATAATAGTCATCCTGAAAAATTCCCTAAATATCCTAAATACATAAAATATGTGCACGCTATTATGAACTAAGAACTAAAATGGCCGCTACATCGTTCAAAACTCGCTGAGAGGCGACCGTCCGACAGCCGCTTCGACGAGCAGCTGAACAAGCTACGCCACGAAGACTCCAAAAGTACCACGTGACCTAATCATACGTTCGGATATTCTCGGCCTCCAATAGAAAAACGCTCGGCAAAGATCGTTGCCTGACAAATATGTTGCCAGTAATAATTTTAAAAACTACTTTAATTATTTAAATAAAACTTTGAAAATATTTTATTAACATTAATTTAAATAGTATTTTACGTTAAATATCTTCAAAGATTTTACAGAACTTTGTGACACCTGCAAAAATTATATAGAATTATATCTGCCCTCAAATTAAAACGGTGGAAATACATGTGTACAGAATATAGTTAATGTAAATGTTTGTATACTGTATTAGATTAAAATTATAATTAACAATATTAATACGTGTATCATGCATGTTGTAGTATAGTTGCTTAATATCAGACAGTTACATAATGTGTTTTTTTATAAATAACGTATTGCCACTGGATCTTTGGTATCTAATAACCATTGATTTGTATTATTTTTGAGGGCACAGAAGTTAAATTTATGTATTTAAATAGTATTTCTTTAATATCATAATTATTTACTTTTCCCAAAAAAAGGAAAGAGATTTGTAACAGCCACACTGATTACGAAGCAAACATGATAAAACGTATTTAAACGATTGATTCCTTTTGTTGTTATTACAACGTAGACATAAAATTCTTAAACAGTAATTAATGAATGTATTTTAAAGATATTTTTAACAACCAGCAAAATATAATACATAAAACCGTGTTTTATTTGAAAATGGCGAGGTCTTATTATCGCGCCAAATTTAAAAATTAAGCAGGTATGTTGTAGACATTACCTACTTCCTGTTATTGTGAAATGTAACTGTATACTCATGAAAAATTAGTATAGTTTTTGAAATGGGGAGTGTTTAGCACGAAGCAAAAACTAGCCTTGGCCTTAGACAACTATACATGGCCTTTTTAAATATCTACCTATGAAAAAATGCTTTTGAAACTTTTTAAACCTAATTCTTATGCATGTTTATTACACTATTTTACTCGTATTTTATCTACAAGAAACCGATAAATTTCCAATACAAGCCTTTTTTAACTAGATTAATAAAAGTAAAAAATCAACATAGTGACCATACTATCTGTTGAACATTTCGTAAACGTTAATATGTAAAAATTTTGGGAACTACCAAGAACACGATTCAAGCCCGTTAAAATCTAATAAATTAATTTAATTCGTAAGCATATAACACAATGATTTATTTATTTATTTTAATTTATTTATTTTACAATGATATTTATATATACTTCCTCTTATTAAAATAATATGAGTCATATTAGTGAGATAAATATTTACAACTCGTTTCTGTTTGCGTTGGACCTAGCCATACATTTTCTGTTTTTACTCAGGTAAGTATTTATTCTGGTCACTAGTTGAAATTGACTACTATAGGCCCACTCAGTAAAGAATTTCAATAAAGTGCTCATCGTGACCTGAATTTATGGTAAAGGTAATATTTATTTAGAATTTTAGATTTTCTATTCATTTTTTAACGTTTCCTTGAAACGATCATCCTTTACCTTTTTCTCCAAACGATCACGTAGAAAAAGTGATAATCTCTATAAACTTTATTTAATAAACTTATGAAGGAAATATCTTAAAGTATTAGTTAAGTAGGTATCTGTATGTAAAGTTGTGTGACGCCACAAATCGTTCATGAAAGAAATAAGAATCATTTTTATGCATTATTCCGAGAAAAACAAGGCCATCGCTTTAAAAAAAAATAAAGCGATGGCTTGTTTAAAAAAATATATATCTTAAAATAAAAAATAAAAAAATACATCGTTATCAGAGCGATGTTTTTTTAAGTATTTACGAAACGGTTTGTCAATGTAGCCAAAATTGTGTACGTTTACGTCTAGATTCCATGTGGCCGAGCAAGCGACACGCGAGAAACGGCGCGATTTTAAATTGACATGTGTGAAAGGCGCGCGCCGGTATTACGCCTTGGCGTGTGATGTACTATAAGTAAACGCGTCGGTGCGGACGCATTGTATGGGTCATAACACTTCCTATCTAAAAATCCAAAAAATATCTTCATCTGCTTATTAGAAAGACCTTTTTGCCATCGAAGTAATTTAAAGTCTTCCTTCAACTGGTCACCTTCCTTAAAATTGTAAACTATCTAGTGGACAAAGCAATACAGGTGTTACAGGAGTAAAAAACGAGCATGCAGTCCACCTGATAAGTGGTAAGTGGTCACTGCCGCCCATGGACATCTGTAACCTTATAGAACATGGATTCTATCTGAAGTCTATCACAGATGCGTTGCTACTCCGTTGATAAAAAGTGTGGCGGCAACCACACCGTTCTATCGAAACGCAAGAAATGCTTCACGCTAGAAATAGGCGTGGAGGTGGTAGGTACCTCCCCGGGCGAAATACACTGGTTCTACCACATGGTAAATTATATCTATGTATTGATCTATGAAAGGATAGATTTTTTATTTTTGGTATTATATTAAAAAAACGATTAACGTGTAAATACATTAAAGGTAAAAATATAGTATGAGCACATAATTATATGCTCGCTAGCTTTCGCCTTTATAATATTCATAAGATGTATCACAGAAAAATAAATTTAGTTCCTTTCACATTTTCGTAGCTGTTTTAACTGTACTTTTTTCGACCTTTAACGAAGGGTATCGTTATCGGCGTGTATGCTTAGATCTTTAAAACTATGCTACGGGTTTCAATGTAGGTAGTTTTTTAATACGTAGAGTGATTCAAGAGGAAAAATTATGTATAATACATACATATATATCATAGTGGAGAAATACTGATAATTTTAGATTTACGACTTTTAGGCGGAACTAAGTTCGCCGAGTCAGCTAGAAAACTATAAAATACCTACATACCTATATAGTCAGAAAAATTAGAGTCGTAGTACCGGAACCATGCTCGGTAATACATAGGTACATCTAATATAACATCAACCCAATAAATACAGTCTCCCCATTTAAACTATTAAGAAAGCGTAAGCAAAATTACTTGTGAATTCATTAGAAAACGAAAAATGGCTGAAGGTATCTCACGAGCGAACATCTTTCAAAGCAGTAAAGGACTTTTATTAAACTAACTACTAATACTTATTGGCAATAAAGTAAGTGGTATGTATCAGTCATTTTGCAGTTTAGATTGAGTAGAATCAAGCTCGCTTTTGATCCAGTTCCTGAAATTGTGTAAAACCCACTAACCACCCACCGCCCCCCTATTGACGACCTTCAATGCGCTTTGCGGACTACGTTTGAATTCTATACAAAGGTATATTTGCGTAGGTAACTATAAGCATGTTATAAATCCAGGAATTTTATGCACGTAATGTACAAAAAATATAGAAGATAATATGTTCGGTAAGAGTAAGATTAAGAAGATTAAGGGTGAAGGATAATGTCAAAGTGCATTTTACAAATTACATGTCTATGTTTAAAGATTCTTTTGATTTGCAAAAATACGAGTTACTACTGCTACTGCTATATCTCGTATCTCATGCACCATACACTTGATGAATTGTCCATACCTAGTTGACCGACGTCAAGCGGCGGCGACATCTTCTTAGACGTTTACTTCATCAATAGATATACTATTAATGAAGTAAAATTTTGGAAATCAGGTCTGTGGTCTAAACACTTTAGCATACCCGCACACTGTTATATGAGGTGACCATCTACTATAGGACATAAGACTACTAGGGAGTAAAAACGGATCTGTGATTGACTTTAGATAGAACCCATGTTCTATTTGAAGTTATTTACAAATATCAATGGGCGGCAGTGACCACCTACCATCAGATGGACTGCATGCTCGTTTGCTACTTCAATCTTATAAAATGGTCTCTAACTAAGTATACAGTGATCAATAAGTATTCGTTGATGTTTAAACAATGTCTGATCGAATAAAGTTTGCTTATCAAATCCATTTAAGTTAAAAAGGCACGACACTTAAATTGGGATGACACTGGCGACATATTGTCGTCCAACACGAGGACCTAGCGAGAACCGGTTCTTATCTTTTACCTTCGTTCTATAGTCTAAGCTACGCTCGTTTTATATTCAACAAACTTAATATTTGCATCCATATGTCAGTTAATATTGCTTATTAATAATCGCAGATGATCTTGTACTTAAAGTCTTGTAGCTAACAGGTACATACGGGAACGTGGGGTACACCCGTATAGTTAAGGAAAAGGCACAAGAAATCAATAATGATGTTAGTTATTTCCAAAATTAATGTTAATTAACGTTTCCTTATACTATTGGCATCATTTTGGCTTCAAAATCTATGAGATCTTAATAACCACAAGCTGGAAATGTTTTAACCAAAAGTTCCAAATGCGTATTCACCCCAATATCTGTGGGTCAAACCGGATTGTCATTTTATACTAAAAAGGTGAATGAAAATAGCAACAATATACCACAATATTCAAATAATTCGAAGTTTTTGCATTAAAAAAGTAATTATTATGACTCAGAACAACTAAAACTACTTTTGTGTGCCCAATTATGATGTGTGGTTAATATGGATGTGTGATTATTAATAGCTTAATGACACATGGTAATCATAAATGTATAGCAGTGATAACTAAAAAATTTGACTTTGGTTAAATGCGTCGTTCTAGTAATGGTACTCGCATTTGCCCCACTTAACTATATATCACAATTTTCGTTTATAGAAGTACGCGTGGAGATGTTACCTTCTCTGCATTTGCAACCGTATTGGCTAAGGGGTTCCGCGTATATCTACATTAATTAAATTTATACAATTATTCGAAGTATTGATAAAGTCACTATCTGGTTATAACCACTATCCGATTACCCCCCACATTCCCCTACTTACCATTGTTAAATTATTAAACAAAAAACTCGAATGCTTAATAACGATGCATTTTGTTTAGTTTCAATTCCACATCCACCACATCAACCCATTATTGGCCCACTGCTGGGCACGGGTCTTGTCCCAGAATGAGAGAGTTTAGGCCATAGTCCACCGCACTGAGCAAGTGCGAATTGGTGGTGGAGGTGTGTGAAACACCTCCGAGAACTTTTTTTTTGAAGAACTCTCGGGTGTGTAGGTTTCACGATGTTTTCCTTTACCAAAAAGCAGTGATAATTAATTTCTAATATAACATAAATCATTGGTGCCTGGGTTTGAACCTCGGACCTCCCGATCGAGAGGGCAAGTTTCAACCATCTGGCTATTACTGCTCTTAGTTCTGCTTAGTTTCAATTGCTTATTTTTAAGTTGTCGGGTTTAGTTGTGTATAATTTGTGTGAAAATAGTAATATTCATTTTGTTCTGTTTTTAGTATCGCTATAGTGGCAATAGAAATACATCGTTTGTGAAAATTTCAGCTTGGTGACGGACAGACGGATAGACGGAATGCGGTGTTATAGTAATAGGGTTCCGTTTTTACCCTTTGGGTACGGAACCCTAAAATATTTTGCGGAATGGCTCAGCTCTATCTTCAAATAGGATAAAGCTGACATTTAAGGTAAAAAAAAATTGCAACCTTTGTATAATAATATAAATGTAATAAATTAATATTATAAAAGATTTTTAAAATAAGGTTTTATTTTAATAAATTCATTCGAAGAATATTTTAGAGTATAAGTTAAAAAGTCAGTTTTACAACCCACGGTTTTATAGCATTGTACAACAATTTAATTTTATAATCCAAAAAAATTTTCAAACAAAAAATACAACCGACTTCCATGCCACATAAAATTAAGAAATAATTTAAATGCATGTTGGTTTAGAGCAAACACAGTACTTAGTACACAGTCCCGAAGTCGGCGCTCATATAAGCTTAGTAGTCTCATTACATATACGTTAGCACCATATGGCCGATGCCTATGGCTTAAACTTGGAAGACCCCAGCATTATCACGGTTGAGGAGTTAAAGTTAAAATTTTTCATGTCATATCTTTTCTATGTAATCTCATTGCATACACGTAAGCAACAGATCCTCAACTTCTATGGCTTGGGCTTGCAGTAACCTGCATCCTCAGGGTTGAGGAGTTGAAGGTCATTTTTCTTATCATATGTCTTTGCTTTGTAAATATATTACATATCCATAAGTATCAAATGGCCAACGCCTATACTTTAAGTCTGAAGTACCCCTGCATCATCAGGGCTGAAGAGTTGAAGGTCAAAACTATAATGTTATATCTTTGCTCAGTAATCTCATTACATATACGTTAGCACCAAATGGCCAACGCCTATGGTTTAAGCTTGAGGCACCCCTGCATCATCAGGATTGAGGAGTTGAAGGTCAAATTTTTCGTCACATGTCTTCTTCTCAATAATTGCACTGCCTTTTAGTAATAACCACACAAAATCCGTTAAGTAGATTTTAAGAAAAACGATTAAATATTATAGGCTGACTGCTTATGGGGAGTTTATTTTAAAATATCTATAGAAGTATTAAAATACATATATATTTGTAATGGTCTACTTACTAGCTTTCATTTGACACCAATATTGTTATGGGTTATAAGTACATACAAAATCATCCCTCCCCCTTTTTTCTTTGACCACATATTGAAAAAAAATATAGCCTATGCCACTCTCACAACCGAGTCGTTTCAAATGATACAATGTTACAATGTTATATTATCACATGTTACAATTAGTCAAGTCGTTTGGGCTGTAGGGCGTGCCAAAGAAATGGACATACATACAAACATACATACATACATGCATACGCTCGAATAACATTACCCTCCTTAGGCAGTCGGATAAAAATTGAGTAAAGATACGTTCAATTGTTAAAGTTAAGCTAGCTTTAGCTTAATCATCTTTATAACTAATAATCTTGACCAATAATATGGATATAATGATGCTAGCCGCCTTAGCGCTGTTTATTTGTATTGAACGGAACCTCGAAACAAAACAAAAATTATACCTACCTCTTTTCACGTTTGGAAGAATAATTTGTAAGCAATCGTGAAACCTAATTATATCAACGGGACAAATTTAACCGTTTATGGATCCACTTAGGATCTTACTGAAATTTAAAGTGAGATTGATCCCTAACGAATGTTCTCAATTGCCATGTCTATATTAAGGAAAAATTGCCAGAATTGATTGGGGAAAAACATGCCCTTCTGTTTTAATTACCTACTTGCCATTAATTTATTTCTATGTAGGTATATTTTATAGACGCCAAAATATAACTATGAGTGATTTTAATGTTATTATTAATAAGTATTTGTTATATACGTATATATTAAGTATATTGTCTAGGTTTTGGATGCGACCGATAAACTGAGAGGGAAAATACAAAATTTTCATATCAGTCTAATGCGCGTTCAAACTCTGTACCTACTGTTATTAAATCCACCATCGTCAATTTTGTTTTTTGTTTTTCTTGATCTCGTAGGGGTAACCTTTAAAAGCTATCCGACGCCCTGGGGGCGACGTCTAGTTATGTGGAATTCTTACTGCACTAAGTAGCGATCCTCGACGCTGCAAAGAGGACTCCGGAATCTCCAAAGAAACGCAACCGGAGTCCTATGAGCGCATTGCCCCTTAGGACTTCACGCAGGTGAGCGGATGAGCACACCGCACTGTCTGGTCTTTAGGACGATAGTGGACCACACATACCGCCGTCCTTCTCGAGGTCGCCTGGCTGGTTTGTACGAGCCTCCAATCTTGCCATCCGCGGAGCCCCGGAAGCTCCCCTTTTAGTCGCCTCTTACGACAGGCAGGGGATACCGTAGCTCAATTCTGATTTCGGAACTATAGGGACGATAGAAAGATACGTCATTACCATAACCAAAAATACATTTAGGTATCACCTCTGAGTCCAGCCATCAGGCTTTATTGTGATATATCTCAATAAAATAAATTGCCAAGTAGTGTTACACTCTCAGAAAATCATAACAAAATAAAGTCAGCTTAATATCACTTTGAACCACCCCCGCCTTGTACTCATCATCTTTGTAACCTTTGCTGCTTATGACACGAATAGAAAAGTCGCTGTGTAAGATAAGTTCCTGCCATTTGAGTCGTCATGAGGAAAACGACGCAATTAGGTAAGTACTTCCTTTGCAGCATCTTCATAATTCAACTTTGAATGCAAATAATAACTTACGGTCCTACATAACTTTGTCTAATTTAAGGATGAACTTATATGAAGATTAGATTAGAAGATGTACCTAATCACTAATACGACTTATTAAATTCGTACTGCTAACGATATTTATTGCACTTAGCAAATGGCTCATAGGCGTGAGAACCTATAACCACGCTGCTCAAGATATGGTGGTCGAGTGAGAAAATATATCATAACTTATAATATTTTTTAAGTGGTCTTGTAGCCTTTCATTTATAATTGGCAATAGAATTTTCGGCTGTCGGCTAAAACCGAAGGGCATGGCTTGTACGACATATCTTTCTTGTATTTCATTTAAGTGACAACTGTAAACGCATTAAAACCGTTGGAACCTTGAAAATGTTAATATTGATGTATTACATCGTATTTACTAATACAGAATCATAGTCTGCGTTCGATCAGCTTAACTACACACGGATAATAATCTGCTACATACGAGAACGGAATAAATCTACGCATTTCAACTAGGAGACTATGTACTATCTAATACTATGTATTTCACATAGAAACGTGGAAAGAATATGGTTCGATCGGGTAAGTACCATCGCCATGTCTATATGTAACATGAAGCACTTCTTGCTTTTCGGTGTAAGGGTATGATTGCCGGCTTACTTCCATATGAGGAGACCACCTTTGAACTCAGAGTAACAACGCATCTGATTGACTTCAGATAGAACCCCTGTTCTTTATTAAGGTGCTTTTAGATGTCCATAGTCGGACATGACCACATGCCATCAGATTAATTGTACGATCGTTTGCTACTTAATACTATAAAAGATGTAATTGAAGTAGCACAGATACTGAGTTGCCAAAATACGAATGTATAAAAATCTCAAAATAGTGTTTTAAAAGTCTGTCATGTGTAGCTTAACATCTCCGATTTCAGACCAGCCTCCCTACCGCCCACCGACCTTTGACGTTTCTAATAATTGAACTCTGTTGCACTATTCAGGTGTGATATGACGTCACTTTTATCACATGATTTAACATGAATAAAGATCAAACATTTTCATTTCATAAGCTCACGGGGACGAAGAGATCAGTTCATACTCTATGAAGCTTAATGGCTCATCCTCTCTACGTTGCGCCTTCATTGTTAAAGCGTAAGGTACCTTCCCTATTATTTATTTGTTGGCCTTTTTGAAGCTGTATTACAGCGCTTTGGGTATCATACGCATGTTTAGATTTTTATCTTCACCTATACAAAATCAATAAATCAACTAATTCCGTCACAATCCAGTCGGAACTCTAAACTGATACGGACTCTATAGCGGACTATGGAGTTCGTATTAGATAATTTTCTAAAGTTATTTTAAATAGATCATTGATTTCTCGAGTGGTAGAGCCAGTGTAGTTTGACTGGGGAAGTACCACCGCTACACCTATTTCTAGGGTGAAACATTTCTTGCGCTTCGATGGAAGGGTGTGGTTGCCGGCACACTTTTATATCAGGCGACCATCATAGTCCTCGGGAGTAGCAACGCATCTGTGATTGAGTTCAGATAAAACCAATGTCCTGTTTGATTGGTTACAGATGTCCATGGGCGGCAGCGACCACTTACAATCAAGCAGGTATCAGGTATTGCTTGCTCGTTTGCTACTTAAATCAGATAAAAAAATATGGAAATTTAATATTTTTATTACAACGTAATATTATCTACCCTACATATTTATTATTTTTGAATGAATTTATTTAAGGCATTTCTTTAAAGTTATTGTAATTTTATGTTCAAAGTATCATTAAAATGAAACCCGTTCAATATCGCTTTGAACCACCCCCGCCTTCGATCGGTAATCTGCGAAACCTTTGCTGCTTATGACACTGAAAAGGAAATTGTCGCCGTATTACATTTAATTTCTTTATAGGTTCTAGTAATATGAACCTTTTAACACCTTTCTACTGATACTGAATTTTTATGTTGCGGATGCCATTGTGATACATAAGTGACACAAACCTCCACATGACTAAGAGTAATATAAAATCAACATTCATTTTTCTAGGATAAAGTGAAGTAAAAAAATACTTATAACATAATGAATATACATTTATTAAAACACGTAAAAAAGAGAACATATAACACTATGAAATACTCATAGATTGAGCTGTATTACAATTCATTAATACATTACGTTGCGCTTAAAATCTCTTTGATATCAAACAACCGCCCGCCCTACCGCCCACCGACCTTTCACGTTCTCCCTAATAATTGAACAATGTCTATTAATGCACTATTCAGGTGTTATAATTACGATGTGACATTTTGGTAACATACCATAATTAAACGTGAAAACATCTAGTTTCAAACTACTACTACTTTTCTCAAGGTGGTAGAACCAGTGTAATTCGACCGGGGAAGTACCTACCACCGGCACACCTATTTCTAGCGTGATTTTTTTGCGTTTCGATGGAAGGGTGTGGTTGCCGGCACACTTTTATATGAGGCGAATGTCATAGTCCTGGAGAGTGGCAACGCATCTGTGATTGACTTCATATAGAACCCATGTTCTATTTGAAGTTGCTTACATGTCCATGGGCGGCAGTGACCACTTACAATCAGGTGGACTGCATGCTCGTTTGCCACTTCAATCAAATAAAAAAAACTAGACGAACACAACAGACCAAATACCTCATTTCATCATAACCTGCCCAGGAATCAGTCGAAATGCACGGTTGACTAGCAAGTCGATCGCCGTGATGAACGTGTCATCAAAACCTACATGTGTTAATTAAACTCGTTGCTACGTATGTACGTAGACCCTCTCTATATAAATCACACGATATATTGTATGTAATAGCGTAAGTAATATTACATACAATATGGATAATGTAAAACAGTCTAAGTACTGCCTGTTTATATTGTACTATTATTATATTTTTGTATTTTTTTTATATAATCCATATTCATACCACAGTCCTACTGGTGAATCCAGAATTTTCATTTAGAAGTGGCTCGATCAGCTAAAAGAATAGGCTTTCAAAAAATTTGATGGCAAAAAACGGTGTCCCGACAAAGAGGTCGCTGTCTTTTAAGTTTTTCGCCACCTTGAACCGGACCGTTGGTCAGTGCTCCGGTTGAAGGTAACGGAAGGCTTAAACACCTACTTGCTTGTAGATGTTGGAGGGCTTGACCCCTTTACTCCAACCACCCTGGATCCACCATTGTTACGGTACATGTTAGGAATCGATTCCATCCATCCATCCATCCATCATCCCTTTGAGGTCCACTGCTGGACATAGGCCTCCCCTAAATGACGCCACGCCAACCGGTCCTGTGCCTTCTGAATCCAACGGTTTCCCGCTGTTTTCTTCAGGACATCGGTCCACCTGGTGGTGGTGTCTAGGAATCGATTATCAATGTGTTACTAGCTTTATTACAAATCTATATTTCAATATTAAGTTGGAATGTTTCGTGGAAGAACCACTGATTAAAACTTCAAATCAAAAAATAGATTTTATACATACTTTTAATTTATAACTGAAGCGCTCAAATTACGCAAAGGTATATCCGCCTACACTACAGTTTCCAATACGGTATGTATTGGGTATACAATTCTATCAACATTTTGTTAATAATAAACCAACACAAATAGCGAATAAGAGACGTGAAATCGAAGTAAACCTGTATAAACGGACCTTCGGCTATATTATGTTCGCTATCTACCCTTCTCCCTACCCCACTTGTTACACAGCCCACTGCCATTCTCAGAATCAGAATCTGCGCTTATGTGTCTACATATTACCATAGTGACCCCTGGTTGCAGTTCAAAATTAAGTTAAGTGATCATAGGAACTCAGGGATAATCCGCTTTGCTGAGAATTAGGACTTGGTATAAATTTATCAAACACGTGTTAGGTATATGGGAGAAATGGCGATTTGATAGTAAGTAATAATCTGACATTCCACGTGTTCACCATAATTATTGATAACATATGAAAAGGGTTATAGGGTCGAATGCAGCTAGACAGACGTGGAAGTGATTAATTTAAATTAAAGTTTTTGAAGTTCGTGTCAAATCACAGGAAGCTCCGGCATATAAACAGTGTAAAAAAGAAAGTCAAACATTATTGTATACGGAATTAAATAAAAATATAAATATCGATTTATAGCATAATTGTTATTGAGGCCTTACCATTGAATACAGTTCCACATATAAGGATATTAATATTGTCCATACAATATGAATCAATCAAAGCGATTCAATACTTAATCTAATTCCGCAGCGTGGGCATGACAGTGACGTCATAGTCATTTCTCTCTAATACATTTTTATATTTATTACGAAATATTTTCGTTTTATTTACCACAATAGTGACATACACTAGGGACGTTTGCAAAATAAAAAAAAAATAACTCCCTATAAGTTAAAATAGCGTGTTAGTTGACGCAGCCGAAGTTGTGAGCAGAGATTTTTAAAAATCAATTAATTTGCTTTGATTCTCATTCCAAATGAAAATATTTCAATATAGGTACGTGGAAATATATACATGTTATACAACTATAAAAAGATACATAGGCCAATATAGCTTTTAAACGAGTAAACGACGTTGTGATGGTGATGATGAACGCAGCTCCAAAGTCTATACATAAGTGTGTATCTATCTTCTACTAGTAGTTAGTAGTAGTTATCTAAAGATAAAGAATGTTCGACTTCATCAGTTCTATCAGCTTCGTAAACATGAGGCTCATGCATCTATTTGTTCTACATTAAAGCAACTTACAGACGCAATAGGGAGACTTGCCACTCCGTTCACTATTATACGTCGGTGATGATCATAGCCCTTATCACGGGGGTTAGTATTTCAACATAGGCATAATATCTTAAGCAACTGAATGTGGTATCGAAAGCCATAGGTAGATTCGATTTTAAACATCAAACTCCGATAGAAATCCTGACTACTCCCCTGTTGATGACTACAAATTAGCGACCAATACACCCGTCGTACGTTTATAGGTCTCCCACAAGGTTTAACAGCGTAACCTAATATTAACGGTGGGAGATTACTAATCTAGCCGTCGATGCATGGAAACGCCTACGAGGATTTGCTTCTAACGGTCACCCATGCAAGCGATCGCGATTACGATATTCCACAGCTGCAGGGTTATGGCTGGTTTATGAGTTCAAAGGAGGAAAATATTTTTATTTACTTTACTAACCATAAATTAACATTATTAACATTTTATTTCTTACATTGATATTTAACGAGAATAATTACCCAAGTGGATTTAAAGCCAATAAAATATTTTAGTAGCGCACAGGTAAAAAAGAAAATTTTTACATTTTTGTGTTTCTTTTTTTTTCAAATTACATTTTCCTACAAAAGTCAAATTAAAGTTTGCTAACAAACAAACTAACAGAAGAATTATCCTGTACAGTTACGTGACTGTAATATGCAGGTCATGTATCTGTATGTTTAATTTATAAAAAAATACATTTTAAAATGTAGCGTTGAAACATAGTTATTTATATAAATAAATGCAACGTGATTCCATGAATCTACTGTAATAAAGTGCAAAGGGGTGAGGGGATGCAGTGACGGCCCGCTTCTCTTTGAAGCATGATATTCTGTAAACACGGTTGAAAACAGTAAAATGAAAATAAATTATTTTGTTACTCATTTGACTTCGTATTTGTTTATATGTATTTTAATTATTGTATAAGCGACATTATGGGTGATATGATGTTCGTAGTTCATTGGTGGTCAATTGCGCTGTTGCTACACTTATGTATTTTTTGTATCTGACTGAGCGAACGAGCATGCAGTCCACCTGATGGTAAGTGGTCACTGTCGCTCATGGACATCTGTAATCAACTACATACAGAACATAGTTCCATCTGAAGTCAATCACATATGAGTTGCTACTCCCGAGGACTATGATGGTCGCCTCTTGTAAGTGTGCCGGCAACCACACACTTCTATCTTAACGCAAGAAATGCTTCACTGGCCCTACCACCTTGAAAATGTCTGTTGATAATGGTGGTGGAACTCTTTTTGGTTAAACTCCGGAAGCACCACCGCCTATTTCTGCCAAATAACAGTAGTATTATGTATTTTATTTTATTAGGAAAACATACAGTGTTTAGATAACAGAAAAATCACTTAAATATTAACATAACATATACCATTTATTTGTTATCGTATATAAAAAGTCTATGCTTATTTATTTTAGTTATATATATAAATCTCTACTAACTTTATATCAAATTAAAATTTGAAAATAAGCTAATTTTGAATATTTTTTTAAAGCGTAAAACAATAGTAATAATGTTTTAAGTCTGTTTATGCGCAGCAATGTTTCTATCTGCAGGTTGTGGTAATGGTGACATACTTATTTGAGGTGTACCATTTTAAACTTAAGGGTAGCAACGCATCTGTGGGTACCTAACCTCATGTAAAACGCTTATAAAAACGCTTTTTATACTCATAGCCCCACAGTAGGATTTTCTACTGTATCGTGGGTGCCATGGATACACACAAAGACGTATACACAAACACCCAGACCTAGAACAAGAATCTATACTCATCGTTTAGATACCTGTCTAGCTAGGAATCGAATCCGGAACCCATGGTGTCAGACAGATATGGTAACCGCATAGCCACGCGAGCGACGCGAGTTACGGTAGTGGCCACTCTTACCTACCAACAGGTACGGTAGTAGGAAACAAGCACGCAGAATGTACTACTTCTACGCTATTAGGCAGATTAATATTTTCACCAATGTCCACCAATGCGCGATTGACCAACGCAGTGGATTATGGCCTATAACTCTCTCATTCTGAGAGAAGACCCGTGCCCAGCAGTGGGAAAATAGTGGGTTGACGAGATACTAATATTAATTTGTGCTGCTTAGTTCATATTTCACGATTGAGGCAAAATATAATTAAGTTCCAGTCACTCCTCAAAGGTAGGAAGCACTAGTAATCAACTTCAGTAAGAAGCTTGTTCTATTTGAAGTTGATTATACACGTTGGTGGCAAGAATATTAGTCGATTTGTAACTAGTTCTTATGTGAAAAAATACAATTAAAATGTTCGAACAAAGCTACTTATGTAATACCAAATTTATTACACCATAACACCGAGTCTTTTAATATAACTAAACAATTTTTCTTTCAGCGACTTTTCCAGTTAAAAAGAGGTCAAGTAAGGTACAATCGGGCTTTCTAATACCTTATTAAAATCTTAAAATAAGAAATATATTTTTCAATATTTTAAATTTAAATGTTTCCTGTGTGATGTACATAGTTTCCGAGACTTTCAACACACACACGCTTTCTACACTCATAGCCCCACACTAGGATTTTCTCCTGTATCGTAGGTACCATGGACACACATAAGACGAATACACAAATACCCAGACCCAGAACATGAATCTAAACTCGTCATTCAGATACCTGTTTGGCTGGGAATCGAACCCGGAACCCATTGCGCGCCAGACCGGTGTGGTAACCGCTCCGCCACGCGGGTCGTCAGGATGATTAAAATATATTTCGTTCTTCCCTACCGGAGGCGCTGGTACGATTTCAACTAGACATTGAAGTCAAAATTTTCCAAAAAGACCTTTTAACCCATTTCGCACTGACACCATCTCAGATTGATTGGCGTCTGATAAAGGTGTATTTAGGATTACACAATTACAAATTGGTAATTCCTTGGTGAGGTAATACGCTCTAGGCCAACGCGGTTAACATCATAGTTAACCGCGCCAAGAGCGAATTAGTCTCCTCTCAGAATGAAGAGTTCGAGGCCATCCTAGGATTCATTATAGGTACTTGGGATGGTCTAAAACTTACTTATTCTGAAAGAAGACCCTCGCCCACCAGTGGGACAATAATACGTCGACGATAAATAAGTTGATGACGTAACTCGTAGGTGACTTGTTTTCGTCCATTGGTACTATGTACCATTATACCTGTAACGGAATGTCTTTGATTTCAACGTCTCTTAGTTTTGTTGGTGTGCTCAGCTTATCTTAATTTAATAGAAAATGAAGTATTATAAAGGCAGTTATTAAGCATACATCACTGAACGTAGTAGAAAAGTTCCAAACAGGTGCTCCACGACCGAAATTTTCCCAATAGAGACCCGTTGCAAGTAATTGATCATTACTTAGATTGATAACGATAGCAACGATTCAATAAATTACGGTATATTTCAAGAGATATTAGAGTCTTACCTTGTAGCAGTAGCAGTGATAGCCTAATGGTTGAATCTTTCCCTCTCGATCGGGAGGACCGAGCTTCAAGCCCAGGCACGCATCACTGATTTTTCGAAAATTATATGCCTATTAGAAATTAATTATCATCGCTTTTCGATGAAGGAATACATCGTGAGGAAACCTACATACCCGAGAATTCTTAAAAAAAAATTAAGTTCTCGGAGGTGTGTGAAGTCCACCAATTCGTACTCGGCCAGCGCGGTGGACTTTGGTTTGAACTCTCTCATTCTGAGAGAAAACCCGTGCCCAGCTGTGGGACAATAATGGGTTGACGAGACCTTATTATTGAGATAAGCTTTTACATAATAAACTAATCTCCAAAGGTTGTTTTATTTGCTTGTTGAAATAAACACGATTGTTACCTACCCGATAAATGATTTATCAATTCACGACAACAGACGAAGGGGTGGAAAGGGGAGGCTGTGAGTCCGTGACGTTGTATAACACTACTTTGAAGCTTTATAGATACTTCATTTAGAATGAAAATATTAAAATAATATGCAGCTTCTAATTTGATTATACAGGTAAGTATTATAAAATACTTATTCTCTACTAGTTACACCTAGATTAACATTACTTTAACAATACCTTCATTACCGTCCGCGCGGCGGAGAGGTTACCATGCCGGTCTGTTACGTATTGGATCCCTAGTTCGATCCATGGTCAGACAGATATCAGAATAATTAACTCGGAAATCTGAGCATTCAAGCAAGAGTGTCCATGACATTTACAACACATAAGTAATCCTAGTATAGGGATTTAAATATAAAGCGTTATCCAACCGTCATTTGCGTAGAACGTCCTGATCTGAAATGTCAAGCAAAGTCGGGCGTGTTCGAGTGTGGGATAAGTATTGGAGATAAACGCCTGAAGATTTCATGGTTCACAAACATCTGACACGGGTTAAACATTATCTTCCAAGCTATATTATAGTACCATTCTCTATCAAGCTATATTGGACCAGCATTTCAGGGCAGTCCTAATTGCAGGGAGCCAAACATACTTAACAGTAGAACAGCGGTGTTCTATTGAAAATAGACAATTTCTATGAAACAGACTATGTTTACAGCGCGATTATTAATTCCTATTGTACTGTTGTATATTAAATATCTTGTATACTCAACCAAGCTTGTACAAACTGGCGGACATAATGATGAGCTTTTTGTTCATTGATTTTCGTTAGGCCTCCAAAAGTCGTAGTAAATTTAAAATCTGAGATTGACACTGATTTAATTTATTTGATGCATATAGATTTAAATTAATATAAGAACTATTAACTGAATAAAATTCACTTTAGCCTGAAAGTTAAAAGCGGGTGAGGGGAGGAAGCTGTGACGACATATCTACTTCTCTTAAAAGCTATTTTGATGCGCAGTATTTTGTTAACAAGGCTTATAAAGTGAAATGATTTTATTGTGTTTATAATTTATAAATGTAAATAAATTACGATTTCATTCACTGTGCCTAGCTTATCTGCAACTTCAATATTTTCATCTATTCGTCGACCAGCCTTTCGAGGTATGCTGGATATAAGTCTTCTGAATCCTGCGGTTTTTTCTAGTGATCAATCCTCCTGCCCGGAAGCGACCTGTGGTAATTTTGGGTAAAGTTTAATAATTGTATGTACCCTAATTAATTTTCCTCATTGGACAGCAGTTGTTTAGCTTTGTTTGAGGGCTAATAAGTTTGGAAATATCCGATAAAATTTGGTTACTTCTCTGTTGGTGTACACCAGCCCCATTATTACGGTTAGTACATAACGGGGCTGGTGTACTTGCATACCCCAGCCCCATTTTAGCAGGACATTAGAGTATCCTTTAATCCTAGCTTATTCAGGAGCAAAAAGCACTTTTGAAGATAGTAGAAAATGATTTAAATAGGTTGACAACTCTCAAAAATTACCAACTTGTGAAGTTACACCTTCATAACAGTTAAGATATTTCTGAATAATCGTCAAAATATACCAAGCAAACGTTAACGTATTATTATGTACTTAATATATACCTATGTGACATTAATATTATTAGGCAAGGCGTTATTAGTACTAGAAATCCAAACAGCTTATAGGTAATATGTATGTCTAATTTGATTCTGCCAATATACCTATGTATATGTACACGTACCTATTACGAAGTGTAACAGATAATGCAGAGAGATAATAGGTACTACTTCCACGTTCCCACGCTACGCTCTATTGTACTGCCTTAGTTTATATGTATTATATTTTTAGTCCTTAGGAACTGCAAGGAATTCAAATATTGATTGCGATATTGCTTTGAGAAGATATTCGTCTTATTTCGAGTTGGTTTAGACGTCTACGTAGAAATGACCACGTTATAGGAAGCTAAACTATACTTGTATAGATACATACGTATAATACATATAGATTATAAATAGGTAATATCACCAGTTAAAAGTGGTAGAACCCGTGTAGTTCGACCGGGGAAGTACCACCGCCACACCTATTTCTAGCGTAAAGCATTTTTTGCCTTTCGATAGAAGGGTGTGGTTGCCGGCACATTTTCGCATGAGGCGACCATCATAGTCCTCGGGAGTAGCAACGCATCTGTGATTGACTTCAGATGGAACACATGTTCTGTATGTATTTGATTGCCCATGTCTATGGGCGGCAGTGACCACTTACCATCAGGTGGACTGCATGCTCGTTTGCTACTTCAGCGTTAAAAAAAAATGTTTTGTAATAAATAATGAGGATGAAATGTTAACTTTAAAAAGCAGTTATTTTAAAACTTAAAACATCATAATAGAATAAGGTTCTTAAGGATTTTATTTTATCAACATAAATAGTATTACGCCTGTTTATATTGCTATTATTGTCAATACGAAGTTAAGTAGCGTAGCTTCATGCTTCATAAACCTTTTTACCGTTAGAGGCTCTAACTGAGCTGTGACAATGAGATGTACGGATCCAATAAAAACAAGATTTCAGACAAATATTTGAAGGAACGTTGAAATGTTGGTCTATAATTTTAAAAGTAGAAATTATTATGAAAACAAAGAAACGACTGCTGAAATTAAGATAAGTGGTCAGGTATTTTGTTTATTTTTTTAATAATTTATTCAACTTAATCAGATGTGGTAGAACAAGTGTATGTCGACCAGGGAGGCGCCACACTTATTTCCAGTGTGAAGCAATTCTTGCGTTTCGGTAGGAGAGTATGGTTGCCTGCTCATTTTTATATGAGACAACCAACGTAGCCCTCAGGAGTAGCGACGCATCTGAAATTGACTTCACCTAGAATGTCAGTTGATATTGATGTCCATGGGCGGCAGTGACCACTTATCATTAGGTGACTGCGTGCTCGAATACTACATCTCTCGTCAACACATTATTGTCCCACTGCTTGGCACAGGACTTCTCTTAGAATGAGAGAGATTAGGCCACAGTCCACTTCCAGTCCAGTTGGTGGACTTCACACACCTCCGAGAACTTTTTTTTAAAGAACTCTCGGGTGTGTAGGTTTCCTCACGATGTTTTCCTTCACCGTAATTAATTTATAGCAGTGATAATTAATTTATAATAGTTTTAAAGATCTAAGCATACATAGGGACAGACAGCGCGATGCGACTTTGTTTTCAAAGTACTATGTAGTGATATAGTTTAAAAGGTTTTCGAGAATTGTTCTTAAGTCTACTCCGTCCATGCATCTGTGTTCGTTGTTTCCGTTTATCTTTCTGTTCTATAAACTTCTCTGGTTCTTCTTCTTCTTTTATCCTGTGTGAAAGCACGAATATTTTTATTATTTTCTTGTAGGTATTTGTCAAAATGCGCTCTTTTTAACGCTGTGAGCTTTGTGAACCGTCCCTCAGACCAGCACCTAACTACGACACCGGTGCGACATAATTAAGTGCGACATAATTAAGTACATTGGCCGGAAAAGCCTTTTCTGATTAGTTATCTTGCGAACAGATTTCCTCATGTGACAGGTCAGAGTTTCTTTATACTCTATATATAAATATAAATTTTCATGGATCGTTGATTTCGGGGCGCTATCTATAAATGAATGATACATTTAATGTTTACACGCGACTCCTCTCTTCTACACTCTTGTACTCTGATCCTTACAAAATCACAAAAGGAGCTGAGAAGTTTTCAAGCAATACAAAGGAGTATTGATTTTCACAGATCAGTTAGATACCATGAGTGCTTTCATACGTTAAGCTTTCAATATTAATTTGTTTAACACATTAGCAATCGTATATCTGGTTGCAGGTTATAGACTGGCTAAAATTGGAGCTGGATCAAAAATAGCACGTAATGGAGCAGCTGGAACAAAGATAAAACATATTATGCTTAAAATTTCTAGTTTGTTCTCCAGAGTTCGTTTTGGCTATTGATTGGCCATATATAACAGCTTATTCGCTAATTACATTAAGTTGTCATAATAATAACGTTTACGCAAAGGTTGCCTCATATTTAAAAAAAAAATAGGTATTAATTATTTGCAAAAACATCGTAACATTAGAGTACTTATTTATTTTTCGACGAGTCGCTTTAATACACACCAAAACGATCGCTCATGAAGCAATAGTCATATGTAAGTCGCCAAAAAAATATAATAACAATATTTATTTTTTATAATATTTGGACAATATTGCTCTTTCAGTAGGCCTCTTCTATTGATGCGAGACTTCGGCTGATAGCGTGACTCGCATTATCTTATTCCACACTTGTTATAGGTACATATATAGCCGAAGTCAGAAACTTCATCTAGGTCCAGAACTACATGGCAATGGGACCAGAATAGGGCTATGGTATCCCCTGCCTGTCGCAAGAGGCGTCTAAAAGGGGGTTCTGGGTTGCGGGCGGTAAGAGTGGGAACTCGAACCGTCCAGCCAAACGACCCCGGGCAGGACTACGGCATGTGTGGCCACACGCCATCGTAAACACCGGGAGGCGCAGTGAGTACCAATGCTCACCGGGAAGAGCCCGAATGGGGCATTGCGCTCGGAGGACTCCAGTTGTGTTCCACTGGAGATCCCGGAGCGCCACGCAGCGCTGGGGTTGGCCACCGCAGGGCTTTTAGTGAGGTATAAGTTCCACATAATCCAGCGTTGCTCTACATTTTGAAGGTTTCCCCATCGATAACAAAAAAAGGTTATTGTAACCAATGGACAGTTTTATTTCAACTTAAATAACATTTAGATATGTTCATCTTCAAAGCTCTATTGCTTTCATTGACTACCGAACATCGTGCCTTTTAGGAAATTCTGCAAAATCGAGTACAAAGCAAAGATTAGAGTTTATCTTTTATTTGGGATAATCGTGCCACGAGTAATTTGATAAATTATAGAACATTAAGCTATTTTTGTTACAATTTCTTGACTACGTACCTGTACAAAATAAAAGTAGTGCATAATTTCCTAGAATTTTATTCTAAAGTGAATTTATTTATGAGTTAACTTAATAACTTAAGGAGCTGAAGGCATTCGCAACCTAGAAGCGAAGGTTTCTTACTTTGATGAAATCATTTTCTTCGTATCTTCAAGGGTAAGCGTGCACTACAGCCGCCCTCGCCTCTTCCCACCCCATGTCAGACTCCCTGCGCGCTTTAAGCAACAATACTAATTTGGTGTAATGTTTCCAAATCACAGTTTCACATTACAATTGTAAAGAAACTATATTTTTTATTATTATAGCAATAACAAACCATCTGATGGTAAGTGGTCACTGCCACCATGGACACGTGCAATATACCACAGATTATATTAAAATCTTGAGTTTGATGTGTTGCCAGTCTGTGAAAACAAAGATGGTCACCTCACTTAGAGAACTAAGATAGGTACATAATAAGCTGGCAACCACATCCTTTCACCGAAACGTAAGAATTATCTCCCGCTAGGAATAAATGTAGCGGTGATATTTACCCGGTTAACCATACCACCTCGTAACATAAAGCGATTTAATTCGATCCTTAATTTAATTAGGATCGAGAGTAAGTAAAGAACAAGGAAATTAAAATATGTACAGTGATAAATAGGTATGCTTACTTGAAAAAATACCTTAAGTCATACTCAAAAAGGCAGGGTTCGTTGTAATTAATGTTTTGTTCGAAAGTATTTGAATAAAATATATTTTAGTTTAGAAATAACATAACAATTCTAAGACTATTTTTACAAAAATAAAGCTGACCTAAATAAGATATATCTTCGAGTACCTACTTATTTATTCGTTTGTTATTAATGAAGGTTTTCATTCGTCGGCATCATTCGCATTTTGATGAAAAAAATCCGGAGCTATTTTTAACAGAAGCTATAGATACGCGTACTCGTGCCCAGCCACCCACTGTTTCACCCCATCCCACTGATCCTTTTGTGCGTTAAACTACTTGCAGCATTTTGATTTTCCGAACTTACATCGAAATTTTAACAGAAGTTTTCAATTAAAACCTATGGTTAAAGCTGGAAGAACTGTTTGTGGTCGACTTCGGAAGCACCACCGCCATACCTATTTTTTCCTAATAATAGTAGTGTTATTCGCTATCGTGTTCTGATCTGAAGAGATTTATAGTTCCAACTAAGTCCTCAGGGGGAGCAAATTCATATTCAAATTGAAATCGTTTATTTGTCATTGGATACGGATACAAACAAGGTGGTTCGCATAAAAATAGGTAGTTCCCTCATATCTAGTCATATTATGACATACAAATAACTACATAGTATAAAACAAAATCGCTTTCCGCTGTCTGTATGTATGCTTTGATCTTTAAAACTACGCTACGGATTTTAATACAGTTTATTTAATAGATAGAGTGATTCAAGAGGAAGGTTTGTATGTATAATACATGCATAATACATATAGTGGAGGAACATTGATTATTTTAGTTTTTTGACTTTTAGGCGGAACAAAGTTTGTCGGGTCAACTGGTATTATAATAATTCATTGTACTAAAAAGAGTACCTACTCTTGACATACCTAAGTCAAGAGATTACAAATATTTATAAGTACCTAATATTAATTCGATACATATGTACATTGTCATTAAAATCATCTCGCTAGCCATATGTAATTTTGTATACCTAATTATTCGTGTACATTATTAGGTACTTATTATTATATTAGAATTTGATCATTACAGTGCCAATAAGTGTTATTTGTTAGCCATTTACCCGTATTATTATGAGACCAACAAAAATAATTATTAACTAACGGAATAAAACGTTTTGTCAATTAACCATGATTTAAGTCTGAGTTGGAATGAATACAAATGTAATTATTTGATTTTAGCGGGCAGAGCGTTAAAATGCGACCGCAAATCGCATAACAGTTTTTGGTGTAAAGAGTCGCCCTTGGTTTTTAGGTAAACAATAAATCACAAATGATCAACGTCAGGTCAGATTATAACCTTATCTGGGGATGGTCACTGCCATCCATGGACATTGGTATCAAACCAATGTCCATGGGTGGCAGTGACCACTTACCGTTAAGACTGGATGCACGTTTCCTACACGCGTGTTGCAAAATACATCACTGTTTTAATTTTACAGACTGACTTTAAGATTAACAAAACGTAATTTTGTTAAAAACAATCGTAACCTTTCGCTGGTAAATCTATGTACGTATAAGTAAATTACTAATAGAATGCTACCTACGCATTCGTAATTATAGCTCTTATGTCACCTTTTTAAGAGGAAGATCTTTTCGTTATTCGTCTCTGGTGCTACCCATCTCTGTCTAATAGCGCAGTTTAAGCGGTGCTGTTTTCTGGTTTGAAGGGCGTGGTGTGGCATTTAAACGAGATATTAAAACGCGCTCTTCAGGTATGACAATGTATCTGTGTTGAACTTAGGTAATAGTATAATCCTATTTAGAGATGACCAAATTGCCCTGGGCGGCAGTGGACAGTTTCCAGCAGATGTAGGCTTTCTCGTTTGCCAATCTATCTTCTTCTTCTATCTTCTTCTTCTTCTATACTATAATAAATCTGTAAGAGGTCGCTGTCTGTACATGGAATAAATTTAGGTGAAAACCATTTCTAGAGGTCTTTAATACGATATAGAACCCAAAATAATGGTTTTTAGAAATCTTTTCTGTTTGTCTGTTTGTCTGTTTATCTGTTTGTCTGTTTGTCTGTTTGTCTGTGTGTTTGAAAACGCTAATCTCAAAAACGGCTTATCCAATTTGAATATAATTTTCACTGATGTGTTGTGGGAAACTTCACTTAACATTTAGTGTTTATTTTATGTAAATCGGTTTATAAATAAAAAAGTTATGTCAATTTAAAACTACGCAGTATTTATTCTGTGTTCGATGAGTGTTAACAAGATATGTAACTGCATAGTTGAATTGGTTGAAACTAAACATGTTATGGTCTGTAAAATGTATTCCTTTGTTATGTATTTTTTATTGGTTATGTGTGTACCTATGTTATTTGCTACTATACAAATCTATATCTCTATATCTATATATACTTATATAAAAACGAAAGGATGCTCTCTCACTCATCTTTTGAATAAACATCATAGAGCCTAAACTGCTAAAGATACGAATATAATTTTTACTAAGGGTTCCTTTTCTGACGTAGACGTCAGTTAAGAATGAATTTTCTGATCCCCCCTCCCCCAAGTTAACCCAAATAGGAGATGTAAGTTTGTATGAAAGTCAGTCAATTTTGAGGGAGGCCACCTCAATAAAATTTAGTATTTCGCTTTGATTTTTATGTTAAAACATAGTTTTAAACTGACTTCCAAAAAGGAAGAGGTTATCAATTCGTCTGTATTTTTTTTATTATTTTTTTTTAAATTTTATATTTGTTACTCGATTTCTCCGCACTGGGTGAACGGATTTGGATGATTTTTTTTTCATTTGAAAGGTAGTGCGTGTCGACGGGTCCCATTTATTTTTAGTTCACTTTTGTCAGTGGCATCCATAAGAAAAGCGCATAAGTCTGATATTTGCATTAACGATGTGCGCGATAAATAGATGAATAACTCAATTTCCCGCCAACCGATTTTGATGATTTTTCTTTTATTTGAAAGAATGTACTTCAAGGTTACTCTGATGAGTTTGATACGGTTCTGATCACAGGATCCATTTCCATGAAGCAAATTAACGAAATTAGCGATACTCGGCCAAACCTAAGCTGTAGGAGTCCAATTGGGTTGAATGTAGAATGAGATTACTAAGCAAAAAAAATAAGGTCACTTTTTTTCCTAAAAAAATTGACCTTCAACTCTTCAATCCTGATGATGCAGGGGTACTGCTAGCCTGAACCGTAGAAGTAAGTCAATTTGTTTTATGGATATGTAATGAGATTGTTAAACAAATTCGTGGTTCAAAAATTTGATCTTCAACTCCTCAACCCTGATGATGTAAGGGTATTTCAAGACTAAACCGTAAGAGTTGGCTATTTGGTACTTACGGTTATGTAATAAAAATACCAAGCAAAGATGAACGGTAAAAATGTTGACCTTCAACTCCTCAACCCTGATGATGAAGGGTTATTTCAAGCCATAGCCATAGGAGATGGCCATTTAATGCTTTCGGGTATGTAATATGATTACTAAGCAAAGACACAAAATGAAAATTTCGACCTTCAACTCCTCACCCCTGATGATGCAGGATGCTGCTAGCCTAAGCCATAGGAGTTGGCCATTTAATGCTTTCGGGTATGTAATATAATTACTAAGCAAAGACACATGATGACAATTTCGACCATAAGCTCCTCAGCCCTGATTGTGCAGGATACTGCAAGCCCAAGCTATAGAAGTTGGCTCGCAAGTGCTAACGTATAGGTAATAAGAATACTAAACAAACTATACGAGATGGGCATTTGGTGCTTTCAGGTATTTAATATAATTACTAAGCAAAGACAAATGATGACTATTTTGACCTCTAACTCCTCAACCCTGTTTATGCACGGGTGCTTCAAGCCTAAGCCATAGAAGTTAGCTATTTAGTGCTTTCGGGTATATAATATAATTACTAAGCAAAAACACAAGATGAAAATTTCGATCTTCAACTCCTCAAGCCTGATGATGCAGGGTACTGCAAGCCTAAGCCATAGGAGTTGGCCATTTAATGCTTTCGGGTATGTAATATAATTACTAAGCAAAGACACAAGATGAAAATTTTGACCATCATCTCCTCAACCCTGATGATGCAGGGGTGCTTCAAGCCTAAGCCATAGAAGTTAGCTATTTAGTGCTTTCGGGTATGTAATATAATTACTAAGCAAAGACACAAGATGAATTATTTTTTTATATATGAGCTATATGAGTTAGCTATGTTCTTTTCAAAACTAAATTGTCTAAAATAATAATAGAAAATGAAACGGACAAAGTCGTGGGTAACAGCTATAATTTATAAAGCTGAGGAGGTTGTTTGCAAAAATAAGTTATGCCCAAAATAACTATTCCACACGGACGAAGTCGCGGGCACAGCTAGTACTTAATATAAAGCAATAAGGATTAGGTATTTTCACTTATCTCTATAAAATATTTTTACAAAATTTCTTACCATGTTTTTATAACCATTTAAAACTTTATTTTGAAAGAATGTTTAAGCAGTTATTCACATCCGGTTGGGCTGAAATTTTACATACATTTGTTTTATTATAATTATGACAAGGCAAAATTCACTTTTGTACGTGATTCTAAATAAATATGGTGCACGACCCAAGATTCAAACTGTTTTTTTTTTCACGCTTCCTCACGATCTATATGCAAGATCCTTATACTCACATAATATTTACACGTTAATTAATTTGCACCACAAGTCCCATTCATCCTTTCTTTAACATTCCAATAGGGGTTAAATAGATAACAAGATTTGTAAAGTTCCTATCGGGTATACTTGCTTGAAAAATTACATTTTTACTCCAATTCTTATATTTGCAGTCTAGAAGACATAACTTTTCAAGAGTGCTTACTCACTAGCGTTTTCACAGCTAAAACAGAGAAAACGGACAAACCCGCTGAGTTTCTAACCAGATCTTCTGAGTTGAGGTGGTATGAACAAAAAAAGACATTTACAAAATAAAGACATTTCATTTTCCTCAACAAGCACTTTCGCACTTTTGTTAACAAGATGGCGTAGTCTCCGATCATTGTAGTATTTTTCGAATATCAAAAACAGTGGACATAGGTGTGCTTGCACGCCGATTTTTCCGATTGGAATTTCCGTGGCGTTTTCTTCCTTTTCTATCCACTGCATTGACTCCTATTTTGAATACAGATCATATTGTTGAATCCATGTACCTATCATCCACAGTGCGAGATCATGTAAGTGAAAAATCATCGTCCGGATTATCGCCGTAGATGTCCAAAAACTCATGTGAAATTGTGTTTCGGTGCTGCTTGTCCAGCTGCGTGAGCATTTTTGGCTCCCATCGCGCGCACACCTTTTTCATGTGCAGGTGATTATGCAAAATGTCTCTGATTCGTTCCTTGCTGATGCCCATAGCTTCTGCTATCTGCCACAACTTAATTCGCTGATTATCAAGAACAAGTTTTTTCACTTCTTCAATGTTTTCTTTTGCATGGCATCTCTAGTAGGTATACCTACAAAATTTAGACTTTTTTATTAAGACTGCGCAGTCCGTCTGGTTGTCACTAGACTATATCAACCGTGATAGCTAGACAGTTGAAATTTTCACAGATGTATTTCTGTTGCAGCTATAATACAAATACTAAAAATAGAATAAAATATTTTTTAAGGGAAGCTACTAAAACAAAACAGCCGGATTAACTAGATTTAAGTAGGTTGCAAATTTCATAACTAATACAACAGCGTTTTATATTTCATTTCATGAGAAAATCATGTTTCGTGGTTTAAATACATTTCGTTATTAAAACTTAACATCAAACAGATGATTGCAGCTGCCGCGGTGTTTACGTTGCGCCTGCGCCTCCTCGTCAACCTATTATTGTCCCATTGCTAGGCACGGGTCTTCTCTCGCAATGAGAGAGTTTAGGCCATAGTACACCGCGCTGGCCAAGTGCAAATTGGTGCGCCTGCGCTTATCCAGCACCAACGTTAGAAAAACGTTAGTGTAAAAGAGCTCGAATATAAAGCTACCTGTTGCATATTTGATATTTTTAATGGATTTCCAAAAAGGAGGTTCTTAATTCGTCTGTATTTTTTGTTTGGTTGTTTATTTGTTTTTTGTTACCAAGCTTACGATATAGTAGGTATATTCCTTATTTTGTAGATAGGTTCGTTAAATGTATAGATATACACGTTCTATCTAAACATTCCAATATAAGAGGGATTATCTACATAAACCCAAACTTATTAATGGATTTATAGCAAGTATCCATAAAGCTAATAGTATCTAATAATCCACTCGGATCGTTCAATTACTAAGTAGTTACGACTACTTATAACCAACAATACTAACAGCGGGAGAGAGACTAGAGTATTGTGCTTACATAATTCTGAAATCAATTCATCTAATTTAACGTAACGACTTTAGGAGTTTATTACAATAAAATACTTATTTTTAGATGTCTATTTAAAAATCATTCCTTTCTTATCCCACCACTAGACATAATCCCCGTAACGAGGTTTATTGCCAATAGTCACCACGCCTGGCATGCATGGTGGTGGTGGTACCCAGGAAGACACTGATAAACAGGTCCTTCATTTTTTTCCCTCAGTCGCTTCCTATGACTTACATGGGAAGAGACGGAGCGGTGCTATTTAAGACAAACGCTACACGGCACAACTCAGTCATACTTTACTTTCCCATTAAAGTAACATATTAGAAGTTATTCTATGGGTGACCCTAACAATACAACTGGACTCTGGACTCCATATTGGTACTATTTTCTTTACATAAAATAAATAAGTCAAAGCTCAAAATAAAACATGTAGAGAAAATCGTACGTTCTAAAATACTGAATACTATTGAGTTTGTCCTAAGTCGCCGCCTACGAAATTCACGGAAAAGAGAAAGAGACGATATACAAGACCATGCTACACGCTACGCAACCTATTAAAATTAACACTACATTGGGAAGCTTCTCAAAATCCGAGGAAAACATTTTCTATTATATGTACACATCACATACGTGTGGGTATTTCAGATATTTCTGTGGGTATCGCACGCCACAAGTGCCTCGCAGCCCCCCTTCCTCCTTTCCACGCCCCCGGGTAGCTTCATGCGCATTAAATAATTTGCACTGGTGTAATTTGACAGTTTCACACAGCGGAATTTCGATGAAATCTTCTTACTTACAGTTACTTATTCCTCGCCCTCAAATGTAAAGTTGTGTAGGACTTTTGAGTAACCGATGGTGCTGTGTGAAAGCGTATTTCACATACCACACTCTTTAAAATGGAACACACAATAAAAGTAGAACTGGATGTCTCTAGAGTCAAACCACGATGGTTGATTTAGTGATAGTTTTGAAGATCTAAGCATACATAGCGACAGACAGCCAGAAGTGCATTTGTTTTAAATTATATACCTAGTGATGATTCTTGATACACGAAATAGCTTGAACTTAGGAAACTCAGGCTCACTTTCATTTGAGGTGACTATCTTAGTACTTGGGAATAGCAACGCATCTGTAACTAACTTCAGATAAAACCACTGTTGTATATGAAGCTGTTTACAAATGTCGTTGAACGGCAGTAACCACTTAACAGATAGACTGCGTGCTCGTAATATTATAAAGATGTACTATACTACAGATATAGGTATAATCTTTTTGATTTATACCTTTTTTAAATATTTTTTTAATTACATTGAAGTAGCAAACAAGCATGCAGTCCAGCGGATGTGGCCACTGCCACCCACGGACATCTGAAAGCAGCTTCATATAGAACAGGGGTTCAATCTGAAGTCAGTCACAGGCGATGCAACTCCGAGAACTAATATGACAATGTATGCTACAACACAAACAGTATTTGGTCTCCAATTCTTAAAGGTATTTTCCCGTAAAATTTATTTACAAAACTTCAGACCCCACAAAAAAAAGGGCTTCGCAATCTTTAAAATTTTATTCGTACATTGATGAAAACATTTCTGTCCTATTTTTATCAGTTTCACACGCTACACGTGCCCTGCAGTCACCCCGTCTCCTCCATGCCACCCCCAGGTCACTAGTCCTTTTGCGCGCTAAATAACAACTTGCTACAGTAATTTGATTTTACGTCATTTGATACTTGATTAAAAAGTTATTTATACTGGAAAAGCGGTATAACCAATAACTGAGATATTTTACAACTACACTAATTTCCAGTGTGAAGTAGTTATTGTGTTTCAATGGAAGGGTGTGGACGCCGGCTGCCTTACTAGCCGACTATGTTAGTTCTCATTTCAATTAGAACAGACAGTTTTTATAGGCGCCCATGGGCGGCAGTGGCCACTTATCTCAGATGGATTGTACGTAGGATTTATAATATTAGTAGGAACCTACTAATATTATAAATGCGAAAGTTTGTGAGGATGGATGTATGTGTGTTTGTTATTCTTTCACGCAAAAACTTCTCAACGGATTTGGTTGAAACTTGACAGTAGTTTATGTTATACATCAGAATAACACATGGACTATAATTTATACCGATTTTTTTGAAATTAGGATATAATATAACGAGAAATATCCGGTTAGTCGCAAAAAAAGTTGTCCTCTGAGAGCTATCTTCGCGTACGCTGCCTAAACCGTTGGAGATACCCAAATATAATGTACCGTGGGATTGTTTGGCTCACATAGATCTAAATAAAAGTCCGCGACAGCATATGTCTATATTTTATGTATAACCCACAATAACTCTTTTTATACTTTGAAAATTTAAAAAATATTAAGTTGATGTTTTCATGGGTTTTATACAAACTAAATATTATTCCATATCAAAATAAATGATTTCCATATCAAAAAATCAAGCATCTAATACAGATTGAATCTACTTTTTACACCATGTAAATTGGATAAGTAGTTTAGAAGATATTATGAGTATAACATATTGCGTAGTCAAGTGATTGACCGGCAGTACGCGCCGTGCGCTGCCGCCGTGTACAACGAAGTTCTATGAAATAATATTTGAATGGTTATAAAACACAAATGGGAAAGGTCAATGTGAATGACGTCCCTGTAGTTCCGGGATCAGAATAAGGCTACGGTATCTCATGTCTGTGGTAAGAGGCGACTAAAAGGGGGCTTTCGGGGTTGCGGGCGGCTAGACTGGGAGCTCGAAACACCCAATCAGCATGTGTGGTCGCGTGCTGTCGTGAGAGCCAGGAGCACGGAGCTTGAACCGTACAGCCAGGCGATCCCGGGAAGGACGGTGGTATATGTGTGGTCGCATATCGTGGTAAAGAAAATGGAGTGGTGGGCCCAGCCGCTCACTTGGAAGGAGCCCGATGGGGCAATGCACTCAGAGGACTCCAGTTGCGTTCCTTTGAAGATCCCGGAGTCCTGGTGCGATAAGAATCCCACATAACCCTGCCTCGCTCCTACGGCGTATGGTATCTTTTGAAGGTTTCCCCCTCGATAAAAAAGAAACAAAGGTCAATGAGAATGAAACAGTGGAAAAAGTTAAATATGTTAATATAAACACAACTCGGCACATATGTCAGATTAGCAGTAGTTTAGGTCGTGACCACGCTAGCCAACTGCGCGTTGGTAACCGTCACGCGTTTTGAGACCCTTCCTTAAAACTTTTAATATCAGAGTAAGCATTAATATCTGTTGCCGACAAAACTAATTCAAATTAATATACGTGCCTGTGATTTGAAATTTGAACACACAGATTTAGGAAGTAGGGCAAAGGTTCAATCTGAAGTCAATCACAGATGCGTTGCTACTCCCGAGGACTATGATGATCTCCTCATATAAAAGTGAGCCGGCAGCTACAGCCTTCTAATGAAACACGAGAACTGCTTCACGGTAGAAATAGGTGCGGCGGTGATACCTCCCTGGTTGAATCATTGCTCTACCAACTTGCAAACTTTATGTGGCAGCCTAAATTCCACGCGAGCGAAACCGCGGGCAAAGGCTAGTAAACGATAATGTGATGATGCTTCTAGGAGTACCTAAGTCGGAATGCCTTTATCCTTCAATGCCTAATCTTTGACGAACGACATATCGCACCTTCGGCAAGACAAGGGTATAAAACGCAAAAATTACGAAATAGGCTTAATAATGCCATAGTGCTTTAATAACATGTCTGGTAGAACAAAGTCAGCCATTCAGTTCCATCTCATTTCGATAGAAGTCGATAGTGCTTTTGTCCAAATTGTCCGTTTTTTGTTGATATTGGTGCAACATCATCGTAAAATTCTTTTAGTGAAAATTTGTAAAACATGCACCTGTGCCCACCAAGGGTGCGATATGTATAAATGTGGCGGTGGTGCTGTCAATTCATGAAGTGTAAAACCATCCTCCGAGTTAACGACCGCTACAATCTAATATCAACCCGGATAGATTATTTAAAATGGCGTCAAAAGCATCGAAATACTCATAAAGCCACTTTGTTATCGGTCATCATTTCGCCTACACCGCACGGCATTGCTACGCGTGACTCGTAGAGCTTATGTACGCCTAAGTGATGTAACCAATGCCGTCTCTACCATAAGGGCACTCGGGGCCAGTGCCCAAGGCCCCCATTCCCAGAGGGCCCCGAAGGGCCGACAATTTTTCTCACATTTAATATCAAAATATTATGGTCGGTCGCATTAAACTATTCTAGTGACAAATGTTATTATTTGACATTCGCGAACAGGAATGCGAATGCGAATGTTGGTTTTAAAATGGTTAATAAAATTTAATGGGACATAATAAATAGTAATTTATGCACAAAATAATATAAAATTGAATATAAATAGTGACATGTTTTAATTAAATATATCCATTGCATTTTTTAAATTTGTATTCTCCTGATATTATTTCTCGTGGACTATTAATTGATTATAATATTTGTATGATTATAATATTATTGATTATAATATTATGTTAACCATCTCGATTATACCTATATCTAATGACAAATAATCAATTTGAATTTGAATTTTATTCAGTTGTCGGTGTACGGTGGTGTGAAACGAACATTCGTATTCGCATTTCCATTCGTGAATATTCGCATCTTTTTAGATATTCGCTGTTTTGATGATGTCGAAGATGTCGAATGTTTTGCGATATACTTTTTTTGAGTGGTCAAACTGCAGTTCAAATTAAATGTGTATAGAACTGGCGACCTTTTGTTGCAAAGCACTACAAATCCATATTCGCACTATTCTTGCGAATGCGAATGCGAATGCGAATGCGAATACTCGTTACATCACTAGTACGCTTCAACGTAAAGTAAATTAAAAACACTAAAATATTAGACAAATAGTAGCTCAACGTCCACGAGACTACATACGGTTAGTAAATACATATATTATTTACATGGTAACGATGCCACATGACATTATAGCCGTGACCGGCTGGCAAGTATGGAATTAAATAAATGAATTCATAATAAATTACGCTAAGAACTCACGGAGCGGTTTTCAGCCGCGCCCGCCGCGGTTGCGGGCCCGCAGCTTCTGTAGGATGCAGAAATAAATGTAAAAAATTAAAGCAATACTCACGACGCGTTTTTCGCCCGCGATGCGCGCGGTTGTTTGCGGCTCCCGCTGCACCGGCGGGCACCGAGTAGGACCGCGCGGGCCGCGGGCAGCCGCAGCCGCGCCCGCGCGCTCTGCGATCATTTGGCGGGCGAGTGCAGTGGTCAGGACCTCAACTGATGGTAAACCGCCCGTCATGCGTTTTTCGCCCGCCACATTTGCAGTCGATAATCGCAACCGCGATGGCAGCGGAACTGCACAAATAGGCGGTCTCGTGAGTTTATAAATAAAACCGCAATTTAAATAAATAAATAAATAAATAATTCTATAACCGCGGCGGCCACGTGACAAAAACGCTCCGTGAGTGACTTAGCCTTAAATTTCTAATAGATCGCTACAAGATTGACAGATCTAGTACTCGCAGTTCTATATATAGTTATTTTTTAACTAGTTGACTCGGCGAATTTCGTTCCGCCTAAAAGTAAAAAAATCTAAAATTGTCAATGTTCCTCTACTATATTATACCTACATGTACTATAGATAAAACCTTCCTCTTGTATCACTCTGTCTATTAAAAAAACTGCATTAAATTTAAAATCCGTAGCGTAGTTTTAAAGATCTAAACATACGTAGGGACTTGTTTCATTACGTAGTGATATATTATATATTTTTATAATAGTATGAAGTAGCTAACGAGCATACAATTCACCTGATAGAAAGTGGCCATTGCCGACCATAGATATGTATAAATCAAACCTCGTTAAGACTAGAGTCTGACCTAACGTTGTCAACAAATGCGTTGCTGCTGCTGAGAAATAAGTTTAATCGCTTTAGTTAAGTAGGTAAATACGTGTACCTACTAGTCCATACTCTTTCTAGAACACATCAGAGCTTAGCACTACTGCTGTTAGACAATGTGGCGATGGTAACTCTCACTACTACTGTTTACTCTACCTTCTATCTACTTCTACCTAATCTTTTATTCGAACTCAAATGATGCATTTTTATAAGTATACCTTCCTATGTATAACATAAATTTATGTGATGTTGAAACTTTGATAAATATAACGCATACCTACCTATCACATAGTCAAGTTCAGATAGATTCAATTACGTTTATACAAGGTTTAGGATTAAACTGTCATACGTTGAAAATTGTTTCATGCACATAAATCCTGCTTTGAGTAAACACTTACGTAATATTTTATAAAATCGGATATAGTAGGCCGCATCCGGTCTTAAATATTAAGATGTAATAAGTAGCTAGCTATAATGCCGCTACTTAATAAGTAAGGATATTACGTATTATTATACTACTCACCCATCTCAACGGTCGAAATTCGACCGTAATTTAACTTAAAAACTAAACTTAACATGGTCGCACGTATTATGAATAGTTCTCTTAATAAATGAAATTATAATTCGAAAACAGTTTTATATACATATTTTAATCTTATTTAATGTATTTTTCCACTATGTATTAATTTTCGAGTTATTTTTAAAACACCTTTAAAAGGAAAAAAAAATATATACGTGACGAACAGATAACCTCTTTCCTTTGGGAAGTCGGTTAAAAAATAGGTTTAATAGACTAAACTGCATTTAAAAGCTGGTATTTTGACAGACATTTGACATTTTGACCTTGTAATAACAAGGTAAGACATTGAATATTTTATTTCGTTTAAGTATATAAGTATGTGTTTGTGTCATATGTATGGTAGTGCGTGTAATGAGTTTTTAGTCGATTTCATGCATCTTTATTATTTGAAAAAAAAAGCATTTGGTACTAAATTTCATACTCCTCCTTTTCTTCTTCACGTGTTAGTAGATATAATTTATCTATATATTTATTTAAAACGATATACAATCAATTTGGGTAACATTGAACAGCGGTGTAACTTTGAACAAAGTTGTGAAAAAAATATATTAATTTATTACATGGAAACTTCTTGTTGTTTTAATATCGTACCTGCGTAAAATGGTTTGCCAAAATGTTGTAATAGCAATGAAAGTAAAAAAAGGTACCTATCAATGTCATCATTTTAAAAAATACCGCCTTTTCCGTAGTGAAGTTGTTGCAAGTGTTTAATGCTTCATTTTGAAATAGCAATTATAATATAAAACTTACCGTAAACAGGTGTGTTTTGGTGTTTATCTTTAAAATGTATATTGTATATTATTATTTTGAAACTGTACTATCCGTATCCCATGTTGAATATTGCGTAAAACTGTTAAACTTTTGACGACGTCGAAATTTGATGTTATATGGGTAACTTTGAACGGTTCAAAGTTACCTGTATCATAAAAAAATATTTTTTTCGGAGGCTCAGGGTCGCTCAGCGTGCTATGGAGAGGGTTATGCTCGGAATTTCGCTACGAGACATGATTCGCAACGATGAAATCCGTAGACGAACGAAGCTTACCGACATTGCTCTCAAAATTAGCAGGCTGAAGTGGCAATGGGCCGCCACATCGCTCGTAGGACCGATAACCGATGGGGAAGAAAGGTCCTCGAGTGGCGACCATGTTTAGGCAAAAGGAGTACCGGTCGACCCCCTACCAGATGGACCGGTGACCTGAAGAAGACAGCGGGAAACCGTTGGATTCAGAGGACACAGGACCGGTTGGAGTGGCGCCATTTAGGGGAGGCCTATGTTATGTCCATGTTCCGTCCATCCTTTTTTTTTTTGTTTTCGAGGGGGAAACCTTCCAAAGGTACCCGATGTTCCGTCCATCCTATGGATGGATGGAATAAATAATCAAAAAAAACTAGTATCTTATTTTACCACCAAATTGATCGACCTTGATTCATATGGCAAGACCAAGTTGTCTATTGTATTTATATATCAAAATAAATGTATTTTTTATAGATTTGGTTTTAATTAACAAAAATATGTTAATTAATTTTACTCAGACCTTAAAATATTCGATTAATGACGGATTTTATATCCTCAAAAAATTATATTCAAAGTTACCCAAAACTAAGGATAACTTTGAATTTGAGTTTTAGGGGTAATTGTGGATAGTTTAATTGTTTTCTCCGTAAATTTATTGTGTTAGATTAATAAACCAGCTAAAAAGGACACTATTCATTTAATAAAAACAAGGTGCAATAAATATAAAACAGATTATAATATCACAAATATTGTAAAAAGTGTTCAAAGTTACCCAAATCGAGTTTACTGCTTGTAATATTTAGTTACGTTTTACAATTAGATATAAATATTTTACCATATAACTTTAGGTGGGTAGAGTTCGCGTTCGTCCGTGTAGTTCCGGGATTAGAATAGGGCTACGGTATCCCCTGCTCTCAGAGAACTCCTGTTGCGTTCCTTTGGAGATCCCGGAGCCCTCTTTGTAGCGCCGAGGACGGCCAACGGGGGGTTTTAGTGCGGTAAAAATAACATATAACTCTTGCGTTGCGTTGCTCCCACGGCATCGGGTACCTTTTGAAGGTTTCCCCCTTGAAAATTAAAAAACGGAAGAATTCGCGTATATCATATCTAGTGTTTTAGTTTACCTTAACTCTGTACTGTAGGGTCTATTAATGTATAACTAGTCAATCTATATAAACTATACGCAAGTTTCAGGAGTAATATTGCTTATTGCACCTGTTAGGCTTTAGAGAGAACTAATACTTACACTAAAAATGTAAGTAAACAAACTAAATCAATATACACATCATTCACTTATTGATTAGGCTATTGTATACGCTAAAAGGAAACAAAGAACGAATATGCTATGTATGGAAATAAATACGTTTTTGTAGGAGCAAAGGGGCTTCGCAGGGCGACCTTGAGCTTTATGCACAATTATCACGACCCTGGCCTGACAGGAAATTGATTTCTCTGCATCGCTGAAAGCTACATCCTTTGTAAGTTACAAAGATTCACAGATTAAATAGTGACTATATCTACGGTTGCGCGAATACGTGCATGTATGTGTGCGTGCATTGTTAATGCATGCATGTGTGCATGCGTAAATTTTATGTATCGTGCTTAAATGCTACAAAACACTTAATTTTTGAACTGCAGAACATCATCACCACATCGTTTTTTTCCTTATAACTGCCGTGTTAAGAGCTTCAGTATTACGGGGAGTTAAGAGTGGTTATGAATGAGACACGCAGTGTTCCAACCCAGCTTAATTTAAAGACAAAAACAAATCAGTATCAGAGTCCTCAGAGAGGACTCTAATGATATATGGCGCTGCTTACAGAAGATAAAATACTGTAATAGTCGTTTGTTAGCGGTAAATATTTAAGTAATTGTGCAATTACATGAAATTTGTAATACCGGTGCGTAATATTGTTATATCATAATAATACGTATTTGTAGGAGTAAGGGAGCTTTTAAAAACAAGCCTGAGCTTTGTGTACAATTATCGCGACCCTGGCTTGACAGGAAATTGATTTCTTTGCATCCCTGAGAGCTACATCCTTTGTAAGATACAAAGATACAAAGATTCACAGATGGTACCTAACTATATCTAGGGGTGAGCGCATACGTGCATGCAAGTGTGCGTGCGTGAATAAGTGCGTCCATTTTGAATGCATGCTTGTGTGCATTTTTTGTATCATATTTGAAGGCTATAGAACCCTTCATTTTTGAACTGCAGAACATCATCACCATACTTTTTTCCGTGTGCTTAGCCCATCGGTATTCCGGGTTGATAAGAGTTGTTATGAGAGAGATATGAAGCATTCCAACTAAGTTCTTAGTAAGTACTTAGTAGGACTCTAGTGATATGTCCAGGGAAACTCAGTATTATTATAGAAACAAAACACGCCTAAAATTAGCCTCTGACCTCATTTATTTTTTGATATATATACAAGCCTAACGCAGACTCACCTCCCGCGCAAACATAAGGCACCCTACCTACCCTACCCTACAGCTGATCTGTATGACTTGTTTAAATGAATTGATTCATGTATGGAACGAAGACCATTTTCATATAAAAGAAACTAATTAATGCCACAACTGGACACCAAACATAGTTAAAAAAAAACCTTATAAAAACATCAAAACAAGTAAAGTTTACATTAATCTTTAATCTTTTTACTAAACCTGATAAAAATGCATTCCTAAAAGTTGGAATAATGTACAAAGTGCCTGTGGATTGACTTAAATTAATATAAGTTTGTTTCATTCTCGTGCCTTCCATAATCCCGATTTTTGTATTCGCGCCACCTGGGCGGAACGTCGTCAACCCATTACTCACATTTTAAGTCACACTGCTGGGCACGGGTCTTATCTCGGAATGAGAGAGTTATAGGCCAAAGGCCATAGCCCACCGCGCTGGCCAAGTGCGAATTGGTAGACTAACGGGCGGAACGTAATTCCTGCGAATGAGGAGCTCTCACTGTAATTGTATATGGGCGTCACTACTAGTGACACCTGGTGAAAAAATGGAATGAAATAATGAAGTGATTAAAATATCTACTTCAAATAGCATCTCACATTTTTTGCTGTATGATAATAATATTATTAGAATAAAGTTAACTTCTAGATTCTTTTTTCCTCATTGCAAATACACTGGCATTATGTCTAATTTGCATTTATCTCTAAAGTTAAAAAAAATATTTGTTTTGACATATTTGACAATTTCATTAATGACATTGACAGTTATTTGCATATTGCATGTATTGATTGTTTGATTTGATATTATTTTGCATGCACAATTTACTTTTAAGTATTTAGTGTGTTTGTTAGTTTATTTAGTTAATAAAGTAGGCACTTTAAGTTATTCAAGATGGATGAAATGCTGGAATTATTTGATAATACACTAGGCACGGAGCAAGATGATGGCTTCAAAACCCTGTACAAGAATTGGGGCAAGTTTGGAAACCAGGAGCAAAGGCGGAATGAAATTCTTAAGCAGCAGAAAAGGTTAAGTCATATATATTTTTATTTTTAATAAACCTACGTTATAAAATTTCAGTAACCTACCACAATTCATAGCTTACCTGTTGATGTGTTGTTATTAAGATTAATAAAGTATTGGGTAGCTGAGATGATAGTCATTATGCCGGTCAGTAACATAGTGCCGGTTTTATTAATCTTAGATGTTTTTAATGTGTTTATCTTTGTGCAAGTTCATCTCATCACCAAATCTCAGTGAGTGTCCCAGTACTGCTTACTAGTTGTATTTATTTAATATGTCAACTTATGTTTATAATTCTTTAAGATTTTATGTGAATACTTGTTGACCTGGCGAACTTCTTATAAAACAACTGTGTTAAAATCCGTAGCATAGCTTTAAAAACTAAGCATACATAGCGACAGACAGCAGGAAGTGACTTTGTTTTATACCATGTAGTGATGTACTGTTTGAATTGTTTATATTTTGTAATGCTTATATGTTTAAAACCTCACTGGATTTTAATACAGTTTTTTTTAATACATAGGGTAATTTAAATGGAAGGTTTCTATGTATAATACATGCATAATATAGTAGAGGGACTCTGATAATTTTAGATTTTAGACTTTCAGTCGGAACTAAGTTCGCCGGGTCAACTAGTGTATAATAAAATTATATTTCTTAATTGCAGTAATCGGAGAAGCAACCTGGATAGCTGTAGAGGTATTCTCGATTTGATGGAATCAGCTCGAGAGAAGGATGGAATTTTTAAGAAGCCTTATCATGTACGGAATCACTGATAGTTCACTTGTTAATTCTTTGGTTAAAGTTGTTGGTTTATTTTTTTATCTATTTTTACTTTTGGTATTGTTATTACTGTAGCTATCTTTAGGTGATCGTGTGTTGATAGATTGGTTTATTTATGTTTATTTATTTTGTGGGGCAATGAGTGTAGAAAGCTTTTTTTTTTTCGGGATATTTACAATAGAAACAAGATTAACGAACTTCACCAGTGTTTTGGTAGTTTTTTGATCTTACAATTAAGATGAAACATATAATTTGTAAAGTATCCCAACTCTATAATGAAACATAGTAGTAGTGATGTAGCAGGGTTTGTAAATGTTTCTGGCAATGTTTATAGTTAAATGTCCTTTTTTAGGAAAATAATAATAATAATTCATTATCGAGTTTAAAAACATTACATTACGTTTAATTTTTATGTAATTAGAAAACATACCCATTGAACATTTGTTCCGACACATCAAGCTAGCTAGTGCCATAGCACGGTTATTAAATTGAACTGGACACTTATAGCGTTTGGATATTAAAGTTTAACATGCCACCATGGTCTTGAGATAGTTGAGAAAGACACACACATTACAATACTAGTACAATAAAAATAATTTATTGTTCATAAAAATGAGTAATAAAGAATATAACAGACACATACTTAATGTAAGGTACTTTAGACAGTTGGTGAGCGGTGCAATATACTTATCAAAAATTATTAACACAGCGAGCGATATAAGATATGTATTTATTAGATATGTAAAGATATTTTTTTAATGCTTCAATATTTAAATGTTTTAAAAATTATGTTTCAGGGCGCTTACAAACCTAATGTCTATGTGCCAGGATTTACCAAAGCATCAAATAAGTTTCAAGATATCCTCATGCTCTCTGAATGGTTGATTGAAAAACCGGAAGATTTTAGCACGTCTTGGTATGTGACACCTTGCCCCAAAGGAACCCGGGTGCTTGTTCTTGCTTGTAATGTAAGTATCTTTAATTTACTCTTAAATGCTTAAACTTGGATACTTTGAAAACTACTGGATAAATTTTGATGAAAGCACATAATCAACTTTTCTATGGCTTTCTGCCTAGCGTCTCAAATCACAAACAAAAAATGAAAAATCCTATGTGTACATAATTTTGCGATGCTAGACAGAAGTTGATCATGTCCTTTGAACTATTTGTAAAATCTATAAAAGATACATCTTCTAATATATAAAATTCTTGTGTCACAGTTTTAGTGTTTGAACTCCTCCAAATCGGCTTAAGCAACCTCAATGAAATTTTGTATGATTTTTTTGGACAAAAATTTTTTTTGGTTTATATATTATGGTGTGGATTTGAAACATACACATAACTTTTTCTTAAATTTTTACTCTCCTACCACCAACTCCTATTTTTAATAGCATTTTATATTTTTTTTAACCCCGGTCGATAGCTGCTCAATGGGGTCCCGCTTTACCAAATTCCTTCACTTCTATCCCCGCTATGGGTCTACCGGTGTTACTTTTCATCCCATAAACAGCACGGAGTAGGGATAGGAGTGTTCTCCTGTCTCTCTTGCAATAAACTATATCTTATTTCAAACTGTTTTCGGGAAAATTTCGGCCATTATTATAGTTTGTACATCGTACATCATAGTAGTGACGTTACAATTATCGTTTTATCATTTTCGTGTAATTATCAATCTATATGCCATATGTAAAGGAAAGTCGTGTTAGTTAACCCATTTCATAAATGGGTTAACTAACACGACTTTCCTTCTCAAGAAAGACAGGATTAATTTTGATGATTGTTGTGTGTTTGGATTTATATTCGTGGGGAATAGGATAATAAGTGTTAAAATAAAAATTCTAACGTAAATCAGCTAGTAAAGGTATAAAATAAATGATAAATCTGAGAAAATTGGTTACTTCTGAACTGATTTTAATATTCTTTTTTTATATAATAGGAAATTTCATTACGGAACAATTGGGATAGAAACCACCGTCACTCCATCGGTTTTTTTATATAATTTAGGATAAATTGAGCTGAGAACGAAAGCGTCCTGCGAGCGGGCGCACCCGGTTCATATAATTTATTTTTTATTTATTATCATAATAAATAATCAGAAAATCAAAGTCATGCATTAAGTTTTCTGTTCTCATTCTATGTGTGTTTATACGACCTATGAAATAGAAAAAAAATGATGTAGTGCTATGAGCGTAGAAAATGTTCGATTTATAAAAGCGTTATTTATTATTAGTACTTGTACTTGAGAGGTTCTTTTATATTTGTTTTATAAACATTCGATACATACATAAAAAGATATGGATCATGATCTTAAAATTTAATTATGAGTAATTGGGGTGAAAGATTATAACTAAAACAATCCATTTACCATGTATTTTTTTAGGGTAATACAAAATGCTACACCAAGTTTGGCCAATTCCTGTTTGCCACCTCCACACTGCTACCGGGGGGCAATGGCCAGGAAAGTCGCAATAAGTGCTCAGCGCTTGACTGTTTTTATATCCAAGACAGCAGGACTATGTACGTCTTGGATGTGCTTTCATGGAATAACCATGTTATGGCTGATGGGGAGGTAAGTTTATTTTTTATTTTGCCTAAGTTGACAATGAATATGGTAAGGGAGTATAATTATCAATATTATTGCAACTTTTAACCAATTTATCATAATTTAGGTCATGATAGGGTTTTGAAGGAAAAATTTAATATACATTTTTTATTTGCATTCAAAATATATTTTTTCCTTAACAATACCTATTGTTTTTAACTATGATTATTGATATTTAATTTTTAAATTGTACTAGGACATCATAAAATAATCAATTAGCAATTTCTTTATTTCAGATGGAATTCCGTAATTTCTGGTTGAAAACAAAGTTCAACGAAGAGCCAGGCCTGAATAAACTCACTAAAAGAAACAAACTCATCTTCAATTTGCTACCAATGATACCTTGCAACTACGAGTCTCTTCAAGAGTAAGTTATGTTTACCCCCTCTATTATTATTGACATATAAATGTTTCTAGGTAATGTCTCTTCTAGAACTAATATTCGTCTTTGTGTGTGTCCATGTCACCCACGACACTGGAGAAAATCTTATTGTGGGGCAATGAGTGTAGAAAGCGGTTTAACCGCTTGTCCGTGAAACATTTGCTTAGCGCTAGTAAGCGTTGGCATTAAGCTGATTTTTCGAAATTACGCTATTATTTGCGACGAAAATTCGTGGCCTTATAATATGTGGTACATGCATTTGTTTTTAACGCATAACGCTGACGACTTATAATGTTTTACTTTTAGGTTTATGATGACCTATCCACCACTTTTGCTAGCTAAATTAGACGGTCTGCTGTTCTTCCACAAAGAAGGTCACTATGTACCCGGAGAAACTCCTCTCGTTGGCTGGCTTTTCCCTTTCATGGTTCCTGAAGTCCTTGGATCGGGTAAGCAAGCTAAAAATATTAAAAAAAGCGCGCTACCCTCTATTTACTTTTTTTAACACATTCTTAAATATTTTCTTAGACTTAATTACAGATCTGGCATCTATTTGTTTGTGTTAATTAATGCTTAATGCTATGTGGTTTTATTTTGCAGTCTATTGAAATTGTTTTTAATTTATATTCCCATAAACAGGATATTTTACAATTATAATTGAAATATCTAAATTAAACGTTGATTTTTAGATATAACGATACACGATTCATATGCGGCTGGAAAACCGAAAAATTATGTAGATCAGGCGACGTACATTGAAAAATTTGAAGAAAAATCAAGGAAGAAAAAGCAGTTTGGAAAAAATAAGGTAATATTTACTATTTTTTTTCTCCTTCATACAGTATATTAACCTGACTTATCTACAGCAATACTTTTGCACTGATTTTTCTTAAATCGTATGAATATACAAGGTTTCTTCACAAATTTGTCCTTTCAGTACGAATCCAAGCATTTTGAAATTTGTAATATTAAAAGTTTGAATATTAAATAATAAAATTAAATCATAATAAAAGTAAGAATCTTTGACTATTACAGAAAACAACGGACGAAGGCAAAACACATGACAGAAAATCGGAAACTACAATGGATGCTGAAGATTCTCCAGAAGTAGGAAAGGATAATAACAATGATGATGATGAAGCAAAAGTTGATTCTGCACGCAAAGACGAAGATGCTATGGACGCGGTAAATTGTGCTAAAGAAATAACAAATGGTTCAAATTCAATGTATTTTTATCTCCAAAACAACAGGAGTCTGATTGATAGATAGCTTTTGTTACAGAATATAAATAACGATAACAAAGAACCACAGGATCAGCCTGGCAGTGTAATGGAAGCTGAAGTGTCTTTAGAATTGCCACACGTCGATACCATTCTAGAAGCTGAAACTAAAGCGTCCCAAGCCGTTCAGCATAACGAAGGAAACGCGACGATGGAGGCGGAGAACAGCGCGAATGAAGTAACAGAAGTTCCTCCCAGTAACTTTTACAGCCTTTTTAGCGACCACGATACAGTTAATGTCCAGGCGCCTATTCACAAGTACTACTCTTTGTTTTAATTTCTCTAACTCACTAAACTAACTTAATTTTAAGGAATTATCATCATATTTTCTTCTAACGTTATGTTTATGTATATATCGAAGTGTACTACTTATATATAAAACAGATTAACAATACACTTCATATTTACCAAATTTGGAAAAATGGATTTATATATACGAAATTTTATACATATTTAACTAATCAAACATTTTAGCGTATACATAACTAACTAGATCTATTTTATATGTGTGTTTTAAATCTATATTTGGTGTTTTATATGGTGGAATTTAATCCATCGTTATTAACCAGTAGTTATTCAGTTATTAGTCTTAGGATTACGAAATCAGGATCGAAGTACGCAATGAGGAAATATATTTCCCAGAGTTTTTAAAATGCTATTTTTAACGCGTAAATTTTGTGATCGTTTCTCGCTTTAAAAACACACTCGGTTTTGAAAATTCTAAGTAAATTATATTTATATAGAGAAAAAATAAATTTATAAGAGCTTCATTACATTCTAAATGTATATATTCATAGATAATTTGATTGTAGATTGATGTTATGAATGTTGTTATTCAAACGTTTGACTGAATCGAAATTCAGTATTAAAGTATTATTACGTTTTATTCTAGTCAATTTTAGAACGATACCTGTGATGATCTTGTTGATGATTATTTATCATATTTTTGAAAAAAAGATATGGCTAAAGGGTTTTAAAAAATCTAAGAATTTGACGAAAGGTTTTGAAGACCACTTTCGAATATTCTGTCAGCTTTAATTTTTATGAAAGGATTATATTTATGTATACACATGTAAAAATTCGAATGTTATACATTATCATATATTTAAATGTGTAGTATATGCCTTAGAATCCAATATTCGTCGTTAGATTTATTCTATGACTTCGACTTTTATAATTTAATTGTACACAAGGTTCTTTAAATTTACAATACGATATTCTAAAATAATATCTGTTCCTCATATGAATTAGGTTACCTAATCTATCGCGCTGTGTCGGGGCATAACTACAATTTAAATTTATGTATATTTAATTAATTTATTAACGCTTAGCGCTTCGTCACACAAAACTAACAAGTGATATGTTGTATCGCTTGGCGAATATATACAAAATAGCGATCTGTTATTCGTTATGTAATCATAGTCAAAATTATGTGATAGATATTATAGACACTCAAAGAGTGACAGTCCAGTTGAATAGTAGCGCGATTATTAGTTAATTTCCTTTGTTTACTTTTATTTATATTTTTTCCTTCCTTTTTATTGTGATTTATCGTCTGCAGAAGCGTATCTCGTTTTTGTGAAATGACGAATTTCCATTGCAAATTTTTCACAAAATGTTTGTCATTTTTTGGCTGTAGCAAGATTTTTCTCCGTGGCTATGCGCTATCCGCTTGCGGTCGTATTTGTGTCTAAAGATTATTTTGTTACAGGTAAATAAGTGTAAGATCTTTATGATATTACGGTCGAATTTCGACCGTTGCGATGGGTGACTAGGTTATCGTATATTTAATGTATCAGTACGTTTATGACAATCAGTACAATCAAGCAACGTCCTAGCTCCCCTAGCTAGTGTATTTCGCCAATGACATAAGCCATAATAACTTTGTTATCTGTATTGAAAGAGTCTGCGAAAAGATTCAAAGGTCGTCTTATAAAGATTACGTCACACCAAGTACAAATTAGGGTGTTCTTTGAATTAAGTCGTCAAATAACAGTCGTCGAGATTTTCAATCTCGGGCATGCCACATTTCTTGTGATTTGCTTCAGCTTTGCTTGTGCCGCTCTTCCCAACCTAGCCTACAACGCTTTGGTCTTATTATAATCACTAGTCACCCGTTGCAACGGTCGAAATTCGACCGTTATTATTCTCTTGCGATAATCTTGCATTTAATTTGCAGACCTGTAATAAATTTTCATCTGAGGCTTGAATAACTCTGTTATGTATTATTGAAATTCTCTAGTTCCAATATTTCATCAGTGAAATCATTTACATAACACATTATGAGGTTTATGTAATTTTCACGTGATTGTGTTCTTCTTTTACCTCCCAAAAATTGTTCGGTAAAAGTACCGCTAGTATTCGTCTCCTTGTGGCCAAATCCGACTAATATTCGCCAAACCTTGTAAGGCCATTATTATGTAGTTGGATGTTAGGGCGTAAAAAAGCCATTCTAAAGTAGGTTTATAGGTTTAAGTGCTTAATACTGAAAAGTATAGTAAACGCTGATTTTGAAATCTAGATGTATTTAATAGTTGTCATGACGTGGTAGTTATGAGATGATAAAGTAGCACTTCATTGGTATCTAATGGTTACTAACAAGAGCGTTCGATCTAGCATTTACCAGCAAAGAAACCGTTTGCCGTTTCTTGCAATGAAACCTTACAATTTATGATCTGTAGCCTATATGAAATTGTATGTGAACGTTATAGGAAATACACGGCGTAAAACACTACCGCCCTTAATTTTCCCGTCCCCCATTTTAGAGGATCTGGGCAATTACCCAGCTTGTCTCTCCTACATTGGCCACAACTAAATAGACATTAGATTTCGCGTATTACGCTCTAAAATCAGCTTTTGACTTATCTCTTTGTATTTGTTTGGATTAAGGATGATTTCATTTGGATTGTTAGTTGTTATTTCTGACGTAGTATATCTTTTAGAATTTTTTTATACATTTTGTATTGATAAGAAATATTGTTAAATCTTTTTTGGGTTGTATGTATTTGTTGTACGCTTTCGTTGATTAACTTCGATAGTGAGTTGTTTCGCAGTGGTTTGATTGAAGAAGATTGTACGGGCTCTGGTGTGCTTGTCTAGTCAGTATTACTAAATAACCAAACTTAAAGGCAGATGATTAAAAAAATGCTATGTCTATTGGAAATACGGTATCGGTCATTGTTGGTCGTATCGTCAGTATCGGTCGTTAATTGAGTTTTTAGGTCATAACAATAGATGATATACATGTCTATGTCATACACGTAGGTCGTAGAATTAGTATGGTTCGAGCAGGATGGTCGTGAAAAAATTTTCTAGGGGAAGCAGTTCTTGCGTTTCGGTGGAAGAGTGTTTCTCTTAGCTAATTTATCAAGTTGATTACAGATAGATGGCAGTGAAACCTTACCATGAACGTTATCAATGTATTTTTGTATTCCATAAAGTTAGGAATTGAGTGTGATTTGGTATGGATAAGTGCAGGGTTAACTTAAGCATAGAATAAAAATCACTACTAGTCTTCTACGGAGTATGGACCGTATCAGGGTAGGAGAGAAACAATGTGATTTAAATAGTTAATGATCAAGTTCATAGACGACCTACTTTGGTGAGAGGCAAGAAAGATTTAGGAAGAAAAGTTAAAGAGTTGTGTCTCGAATAACGGGTTGGTGCATGGATTAAGGTTGTAGGGTATTAATATATGTACAGTGGGTCCTTTGGCTCATTCCCTTTTTTGCTCTTGCTATTGTAGTCAATAGTCTTCTTAAGACTCTTCAGTTCAGCGTTGTTTAAAGACTTGGCGCGATGGCGATTTGTCTCTGTTTGCGAATAATTTTAGACAATGCATACAATTAGGAATCTACTTAATTTTTATTATTTATCTATATATTTTTAATTTAATTTAGTCATTATTTTTTCTTTTGTAATTTTGAAGTTTATTTTATTAATGTTTTATTTTCTTTCATTTCAGGTAACCGAAAATACCGTGAAGGTTTTCTTTTCGTATTTTGAAAATAAGTGATCGTTATTCCTAGTCTGCTTAATAAATCTTATTAAGCAAGAATATTACCTATTCCCGTGTACGCACGATGCACAACGTGTGTGTCAATCTATTACTAACACGTTTGACACGTACATAATACGGATGAATTGTACACTAAGTACGTTAACCTGCTTATTCATGAGTGCTTAGTACCAAAGTTTAAATGCTTGAGTAATTCCATAAGATCTAGTGAGCGTTTATGAATAAGAGGTTAACTTTTCGATGTAATCGTTACCAGTGTCAATCTGTATGTGAAAAATAAATGAGATGTCTAACACGATCTCAATCATTTTTGTTTTATTTCATAACCTTAAGATACCTTATTCTTGTAAAAAGTATAAAAATATAACTGCTTTAGCATTTTAATGTTCTTCATTCTGTAATCAACTAATATAAATTACTAAGTTCTGTTGGAATTTTTTGATAAATGAACCCGTAATCCAACAAAAGATAAATGGTTACTGCCGCCCGTAGGTACAAGTTGAAGATCAATCAAAATTGGGCCAGATATCGAAAAACATTTAGTTTTTTTTACTTGGAGGAAAAACACTAGCATGCATTCCCATGTGTAGAGCGGTCACTATGCTACTCACCGACATCTTTAAATCATATCAATTAAAATTTTATCCCTATCTGATGTCAGCCGTAAATCCCCTTGCTACCCAGCCGTTGCTAGTATTAAGAACTTGGTACTGGTACTTGGTAATGTACGCCTTAGCACATTGGGTAAAATATAACGCAACCATAGATACCAGAGCTTCTACCTTTAGTTCCGGGATCAGAATAGGGCTACGATAACCTCAGCCTTATATTAAGAGGCGACTAAAAGGGGTATCCGGGATTACAGGCGGTAAGAGTGGGAGTTGGAACTGTCCAGCCAAGCGTCCCCGGGAAGAACGACGGCTTGTGTGGGCGTATGCCGTCGTAAACACCAGGATGCCCCGTAGGTATAAATGCTCTCTCCCGTGTAGGACGACGGCATGTGTGGCCACATGCTATCGTAAACACCAGGGAGGCGCACTGAGTACAATGCTCACTGGGAAGAGCCCGAAGAGGGCATCGCGCTCGGAGGACACCGGCAGCGGTCCGTTGGAGATCCCGGTGTCCTCCACACAGAGCCGAGGATGGCCACCGGGGGGGGGTTTTAGTGAGGTAAAAATCCCACATAACTCGGCGTTGCTCCCACGGCGTCGGGTACCTTTCGAAGGTTTCCCCCTCGATATCAAAAAAAAAAAGATATAAATGCTCTCTGGGAAAGAGTCAGAATGGAGGCATTGCGCTTGAAGGACTCCGGTTGTGACCCATTGGAGATCCGGGAGTCCTTCACGTAGCGCTGGTTTCACCCTCGATAATAAAAAAAAGAAAATGATACCAGAGCTTTTATAACCCCAAAATAAGTGCATCAGTTTTACCTACCTCCGGAGTGAAACCACACATAGGCTTACCTTATACTTAACAATCATGATAACTATTTTAGAAATATGTTATAGAAAACATGTATGAAAATCAGCCTTGTAAAAATAAGTTATGGTGCTCTTATTGTTTGACCCCTCTCTTACCTAGTCACCAGGTGAGCTCCACAAACACGCAGGTTAGTATTACTAAGAATATGAGATCCTACTACGAACCTAAGGACCTAAGATTTCGTTTATGCGAAAATAAATTATGTCAGATCGCTCTGGGATCTTACTCTATAGGTATTGATACTGAATGGGTACTTTGAGAGGCCATAATCGTATTTATTACTGCCAAGCAAAAGAGGCAATAAAATCTTTTTGTTTACAAACCATAACTTGGAAGACCAGGCCTCGTATGCTTACTTCGTACAATACCCTTTAATATTAATACCTATAAAATAAGTATTGTGCGTGTAGTGTATGCGTACCTATATATTTTATTGTTCTCGAAGGAGAAACCTTCAAAAGGTTAGGAAATGACTCCGAGGAAGCGATGCAGGGTTATGTGGGACTTTAACCGCAATAAAACCCCTCAGTGATCGTCCTCGGCGTTACAAAGAGGACTCGGGATCTCCAAAGGAACGCAACCGGAATACTTTGAGCGCGTTGCGTCATTGGTGTTCTACTAGGTTGGCGGTTGGTCCACCGCTCCGTCTAGTCTTTACAACTGTATGCAACCACACTTAGCGTCGTCCTTTTCTGGGGCCGCCTGACCGAACGATTCGAACTCACTCTCTAGCTGCCCACAACCTCGAAAGCCCCCTTTAGTCGCCTCTTGACATCGGCAGGGGATACCGTAGCTCTATTCTAATCCCGGACATATCTAAGTAGGTACATATCGCATATTATAAGTAGGTATATATTTTGGCTGTTTTAATATTTTGATGCCATTCGCTACCTACATCATTTAAAGTCACTTCGTTTTGTCTCATCAGAATCAAGGTACGATCAACAAAAACCTTTAAAATTACGGAAATGTAAACAGCACCAATTTTTGTCCTATGGAATTATAGAAACCATAATCGGTTTTTTGTTTCGCTTGAAAAATTGTTTAACGATATTCTTGTGACAAGGCTAATTTTTGAATCTATGACGAACAATATTCTTCTATGATCTTAAATTTAATACTTATACCTACTCCTAAGTCAAGAACCTATGCACCTAACGTAGTTACCTACTTAGGTAGGTAATCCGTACGGTACACGGTACATAGCTTGGGTAACAAAAATCGAAAGTATGTCCGGACCTAAGTCTTTAAGGAAAGTCAATATGCAATACGTAGAACCTACCTATTACTGCCGCATCTAAAAGAAGTCATACCTATTTGGAAAGGAATATTTGATTACTTATTTCGTGTATGGTTGTCACCAATATGTAAACCAGGTAATAACACCCTATAGGTACTGCAATGTTTTTTAGGACTCAGGTGTGAATTGAAATTCATTTCCTCCTGAAAGCTATCACCATTTACAATTTTGTAGGTGCTCACGTACCGTTCGCAATTTTTGTTTTCGCATGAATTCTTTTACTTTCACTCATGAATAATGCGGTTTCTTTGTTCCTTACTCGTTCCTTGGTACCTACAAATGTAAAGTACTTACTTGTATAGGTACATATTCTGATGCATGAGTAACGTTATTTGCTTGTGGAACAAATCTAGCTAGATAATAAAGAAAATGAAGCTTAATACTCGTATGTTACAAAATCTTCATAATTTAAATTCCGTTTTACCATTTTTAATATCATGTCAAAAGTATGTACATATGATTTATCAGTAGGCAGATAGATGGATATAAATGGAATCACTTGGGTTAGAAAGCCTTGAATTTTTTTTATGGTAAGACCTAAGGCTGACGCTAGACGATAAACTTTAAGTAGCAAACGAGCATGCAGTCCACCTGATAGTAGGTAAGTGTCTATGCTCCCCGTGGATGGACATCTGTAAGCAACTTCATATAGAACATAGGTTATTCCCAAGGACTATGATGGTCGCCTCATATAAAAGTGTGCCAGCAACTACACCATTCCATTGCAACGCAAGAACTGCATCACGCTGCATCATCATAAATAAGTGTGGTGGTGGTACGTCCCCGGTCGAACTACACTGGTTCTACCACCTGGTACAGAAAACACCACAAGACTTAAATATTATCCACGCGTAAAAATCGGAAGGCTTAAACGTACATGAGGGCAAAGAACTTCGCTTTATGTCATAGTAACAGGGACTCAGTAAATTATTCACGAGCTCCGTAGCTCTTATCGCGTTATTACCATAATAAAATATGCGGAAATAAAAAGTGGGATTTGATCCAAGCGCCTTATACTGTACATATTTTGTGTTTAGCGGTTGTATACGATCGCTGTATCGGATTTAAAAGTAATAACATGAAAATGAATACCTTAAATTTAGTTTATAACGACTTTGTTAATGTAAGATATTTGAATTTAAACGGGCAACATAATTATTCGGTATGCTGATGCCCTATGTTGCCCTAAATTTTGCTAAACCTATAGATCGGTATAAATCAAATAATATGTATTTCGATATAAAATGAAATGAAATGAGAAAAGAGAAATGCAATGAATCTCGAGCTTTTTTCTTAAGGGTAAAGCAGATATGTACCTATATATTTTTTTGTAAGTCACGATTATTTTTAATTCAGCACCACTCAATACTTTTCAGATAATGTAGGATGAACTTGCATGGTCATGTTCCGAGCAGACCCTTGTGCAGTAATGGGGTTATAACATAGATGACAAAATTAAATAGACTCCGATTTTGTCACTTTCTCATATTACATTTTTAAGAAAGGTTCCAATAATTGTCGACTGATGCTAAGGTGGGAGGGGGTCCGAAATATATAGATTTCAAAATTAGTAGAGAATAAAGGGAGCCTTGTTTTATTTTTTCTCGCTTATCCTAAGGGAACGGAAGGATCTGAAGTCACCTAACAGCTCCCCTTCTCCTCCTTATGTGTACGAATACTATTATCTATCCTAATTACGTGGTCAATGCTGCCTATGGACATCTCTAAACAACTTCACATAGAATATGGATTCTATCTGAAGTCAATCTCAGATGCGTTTCTACTCCCGAAGACTAAGCTGGTCTTTCATATGAAAGTGTGCCGGCAACCACACTCTTCCGTCAAAATGGAAGATCTGCAAACTACACTGGTTCTACTTCCCAATTAACCATTTTGTTTCAAGCATATCATATCACTCGTACCAGGGCTTGTAGGTAGGAATGCTATGTACGTCATAGAATTTAATGGGTGGTCAGTCCGAATCTTATTGCCAAAGTCCTACATATATGGAATGGCCTGAAAATAAGAATTGAATGTCGGCTCTTCGGCTTTCATAGCTATTTTATGACGGCATTGAAAAGGAGAGAGTAGGGATTGAATTGCGGAGAAATGTTCAATTCATTTTGAATGTCCATGTCAAGTTTCATTGCCACTTTATTTTTACGTAACATTAATTTGTAGTGTTAGAGCAAATTATTTATAACATTTAAGTAGTTCGAACTTTGTGCTATTTGAGTTTAGTAGTTTGTTACTATTCTTAATTTTACTCATGTTTTCTAAGTGAGAAGACGTCAGGGAACCTTTAGAGACAAATACTCACCGATGAAGACATCGGAAGGAGGTAGAACCTTTTGTCGTTTTAATGAGTTACATTTTTCTACTTAACAATAACAGTGTTAAAGGGCTGTGATAACGAAAGCATATAAATTCCCGAAATCTAATTATGGTTGGTTACAGGTGTTCAAGAGCACTTATCATCGTATACCTACTGCCAAATGTTTTTTTTATCTGATTGAAGTAGCAAACGAGTATACAGTCCATCTGACGGTAAATGGTCACTGCCGTCGATAGACATCTGTAATCAACTACATACAGAACATGGGTTTCATCTGAAGTCAATCACAGATGCGTTGCTACTCTCGAGGACTATGATGCTCGTCTCATGTGAAAGTGTGCCGGCAACAACACTTTTCTATCGAAACGCAAGACATGCTTCACGCTAGAAATAGGTGTGGTGGTGGTACTTCCTCGGTCGACCTACACTGGTTTTACCACCTTGAAAATACTAATTTAAAGAACTTCAATAAAGGAATCCATGTTAAAGTACACACTTGGACATTTGGTGCATGGACTAAGCCGTTTTTTGAAAAAAAAAATACTGTCCCGAACTATAAACATGTGTAATGTAACTATTTAATTAAGTTAACCTCGTTAAGTAGGTATGTAATTATACAGATTGCGATTTTGCCAATAGCGCCATGTTGGTTCATTATAGTCATTAAACGTATTCAGCTATATCTATTAGAAAAATATTTGAGCTATAAATTAAGGACCCATTAAATATTACTACTTATATTTAAGTTTAATTGATAATTAATACAAATAAATATATACACATGAAAATAATTTTGTTTTAATAATGCCATTAATTTTAAGAAAGACTACATTTTCAGGTAGCCTTGGAAAATTAATTGGGTATCCTATAACACAAATCCTACGACTTATTGGGCATCGAATATAATTTGGCGAAATCCTTCGCATACCTACTAAACTTACTCGTATTTGTTTGTGATTATACCCAGACTTCAGGATTGTTGACTATTGGAGTTAAGGACTTCGGTGTCCGTAGAGAGTTCATAAAACTACAGCTGTCGCATTAGTTCCAGTCAACTCTCACAACATATTAGATTTTATATTTGGTGTTAATATCGATGTATGAGTTCAGATGTTTTATTTGGTTTATGTCTTAAAAGGTTATCCATTAATTACTAGAGGTGATTTAGGCAATTTTTCGAGAGGCGTTAAATTGATCGAAATTTGGCTCTGCCCTCAACCCCCTTAGTGCCTTACGTAAGTACCTAATTAATGTATTCTCAGTTATTCTAGTCTGAGAGTATTTTTACTATGAAAAAAATTGATCTTTAATCTACAAGTATGAAGTGATATTGCAGTGAAATATTGATATTGCAGTACATTCTCGTCAACCCATTATTGTCCCACTGCTGGGCACAGGTTTTCTATCAAAATGAGGGAGTTTTTAGGTCATAGTCCACCGCGCTAGTAAGGTGTTAATTGGTATCGAGTTGCAGTACATATTGTACATTATAATGTATGTTTTCGTTTTCTGACATAACGCTTCTATATTCACATTAAAAATACATTCAAATTTTAACATGCTTCACAAGAATACGATTGATATTCATCATGATCTTACCTAAGGAAAAGAAAAAAAAAATCTGATATAGTAACATATTTACCAATGATTGTTGTATGTTTCTGTTGTAAATTAGCACTGCCCTCTATTTGTTAGTTAACCAATTCGCAATTGACCTGCACGGTAGACTATAACCTAAAACCTGTCTCATTCAGAGAAAGGACCTGTGTCCAGCAGTGGTACAATAACGGTTGACGACGATGTTCTACACCTATATGCCATAAAGACTTGCAATTTTTATACAAATATTCCCGTAGACACCATATCACTAAACCAAAATTTATACCTTATACTGACAAGGGTAAACTGTGATCGAACATTGATTTACGATATCCCTACAAAGAAAGGGTCGCTGCATTCGGTTATCTCATAACGTTACAACAATCTGTTCACCCTATCTTCTATCGGGTTTGTAATTTGTATAAAGAACCAAAATTCATCTTGTACGTTAAACAAATAAGATAAAAAATTGAATAATACCTCAATTTTGTACAGGAGTTGAATACAAATTCTTGAATTAATGAAGAGAGTTCGAATAAAGAAAATAAAACTATTTGAGGAGCTTATCGTAAAATTGTAGATATTCTTCAGTTATACAAATTTCAACTATTTAATTTCTATTTCAAATAATATAAATTAGAAAGAACAAATGTCCTGGTACTTAGTAATTTTATTTTTGAAAAGAGCGAACGTCAGAGCAGCTACGCATCTCTGATCGACGATGAAGATGCTTAGGTACAGATTCCTATGGGCGCCAGTGATCACTTACCATCAGATGGACTGCATATCCTTTTGCGATTTCAATCTCACAAAAAAAAACGAGTTCTCTTGCTATTAACTGTCCACATGTTGGGCACAGGCTATCTTTCAAAAGGAACAGAATAAAGGGGTAACGTAACATTCAGTTTAAAAGTAATTTTCATTGTGTAAGAAAAAGCATTTTAGGCATTAAAACACGTTTAAGCATGTCGACTTCCACGATCTTTTCACAGGCCACTTCAAAGATTCTTAATAATGGGTTATCAGAATCAAAAACATTTATTGTCCATATTTCTTAATCAACACAAAATTTCCGCAGAAACTGCTGTATAAGCGTACATATTAAGTAGTTATTACAGATTCTCAATAAAGCCCATTTGTCTGTCTGTAATAAATAAAATAATTTGCTCGTAGGCGGAGTGAAGTTATCCGTTTTGAATTCATTTCTCAAGATTCGACTAAACTTGCTTTTGATGCGGAAAACGTAAAATACTTTTCTACTATTATTGTTCACAAATGTATTAAGAGTATTGATATTACAAGCTTTTATTTAAATTGTGTTTGTGTGTATGTAGGTATGTACGAGTATGTTTATAAATTTTGGAATGAAGATTCCAGCTACTTACCGGGGGTCGTCAAATAAGTCAAATGACTTAATTTATGCATACACTTTCGATTTGGGCCCACAATTCATGATTAACTTAGTGACGTGTTTTTGATGTCAATATGGCAGACGTTCTGTGATAGCGGGTTTATTTTTATAAATCTTTGGGTGACGGGTACGTTGGGCGATTTGATTATGATTTTTTTTTTGTTATCGAGGGGGAAACCTTCAAAAGGTACTCGACGCCGTGGGAGCGACGCAGGGTTATGTGGGATTTTTACCGCACTAAAACTCCCCTGGCGGTCGTCCTCGGCGTTATAAAGATTACTCCGGGAACTCGAAACGACCGCAACCGGAATCCTCTGAGCGTGTTGCCCCATGGGGCAACACGCTCAGATGGGAGGTTGGGCCCACCGCTCGGTCCAATCTTACGACGGTATGCGACCACATATACCGCCGTCCTTCCCGGGATCGCCTGACCGAAGGGTTCGAGCTCCCACTCTAGCCGTCTGCAACCCCGGAAGCCCCTTTTAGTCGCCTCTTACGACAGGCAGGGGATGCCGTAGCCCTATTCTGATCCCGGAGCTACAGGGACGTTGATTATGATTACGATCATAATCAAAAACCAACCCTAAGTATAATTGTAAACGTGAAATATCAGTATGGTATTTTTTTCAAAGAACAAAAATAATTGAGATTATAAGTTTCATTAAATGAAATTTATATAACTACCAACACATAAAATAAATAATGTAAAGCAACTTAGGCAAATAACATTTCGTTGACGATAAGCAGTATACAATAATCAATCAACGTCCATCGGGCTACTGGTCTATCTCAATTGAGTTAGATGAAAGAAGATTAAAATATACATAATTATTATTCGATTCGTTCACGATCTGGCATAAATTTAGCACTTAATCACGAACTTTTTTGAATGAGACTATCTCAAATTTTATACCACACTCAACAATTTATTAACGACTGCGAGGCGACGAATAATTGTGTATAAAAAGAGAAATAAATGTCACTGTTCGAAACGATAAAATTCACAACGGTTTCTCTCCTTTTAAAATTCTGAAAGGGTGAACGATAAAACTGTAACAAGCAGACTAAAGTGTCTGAACAGTAAGATAAAACTTCTGCGGCCACGCTTTATGAGAGAAAGGGTTGAGTAAATAACGCATTTGGATTACAATGATGAAACGTGGATCATTAAAATAGAAACGAGTGGCAATAAAAAGTAACCATTCAATTGTAACCAGGGAAGGTTAGCCGAGCTATGAAGTATGGGCGCCCTAATCCATTGATACGACATTTCCACACGAACACTCCGAATGTTTATGTATGTACGTTTACAATAATTGTGAGAACATTCCACATTCGGTTTCAGCGTTTAAATGAAGAAAACATAAATCGGATATCATTCTCGGATAACCTATATTTCTTTTGTTTTTAATAAATTTGACGTAGCTAAGAAGCATGTAGTCCACCTGGTTGTATCTGTCACTGTCAGCTGTCACTGCCGTCCACGGACATCTGTAAGCAATTACACGCTGATTAGTGATTATACCTGAAGCCAATTACAGAGGCGTAGCCAGTTTGAAGGTGGTAGAGCCAATGTAGTCCGACCGAGGATGTACCACCGTCACACATATTTCTAGCGTGAAACATTTCTTGCGTTTCGATTAAAGGGTGTAGTTGCCGGCACACTTTTATATGAGGCGACCATAGTCCTCAGGAGTAGCAACGCATCTGTGATTAACTTCAGATAGAACCCATGTTCTGTATGAAGTTGATTACAGATGTCCATGAGCTTGAGCGGCAGTACCTAATCACTTACACTCATCAGGTGAACTGCATGCTCATTTGCTACTTCAATCAGTTAAAAAAAAAAAACTCTTGAGGACTAAGATAGTCGCGTTGTATAAAAAGTTAGCGGGTATCTGCACGCTGGCTGCTGCTTTAAGCTAGAAATAAATAGCGATATTAACGCCCCGGGTAAGCGTGCTGGTACGATATACCTATAGCATAAAAACTTGATCGCCATATTTGACGAAAAGCGATGTTGCGTCTTAAAAAGAGACATGTAGAATAAATATAATTGTAAGTCAGTATATACTTAAAATAATCTATAGAATTAAATATTGCGTTTAAGAATTTTATTTTAACGGCGGCAGTAACCATATGCTCTGAGGTGAAATGCAAATTTTCTACTTTAATATTATAAAGTAAATAATTAGTAGTGATATCACTCGTACCTTTAAACGTGAATGTAAATAAGGTGTTTACACATTCATCTGTGCCTCTGCGTAGACCCTAGCGTGATTGTCATTCATAACTTTGTTCACGACAAGTTGCTTTAAGAAGCTTAGAAGAAATTGCTTTTCTACGTTTCAGGTGTCTGTTTGATTTACGTGAGTCTCATAGTGAGGGCTGAATAAGTTTGTTTCAAGGGGTTAAAGGTATAAATTAACATATTTTAGTTGTATATTAGTGATAAAAAAAAATATTAAAAATTATTAAAAATTTAAGTATTTGGATATATAATATTTCTTACATCTAACATATTATGAGAAGACAACCATAGAGTCCGTGGCAAATCTATAAAGCCAGATGCGTTACCTGTAAAATGTTATAACATTCTTTTATGTTTCGAAACTACATCGTAATTTTGCGTCAATGTCCCATTTTCATTCATACATTTGTTTTTTGTATGAATATTTAGTTTAGTAAACTGACTTTCAGATATATTATTGAAATATTTATTAATAGGCATTTAGCTTAATAATTTACTCTGGTATGGGTTATCAAATAGACAAATATCTCTCTAATTACGTATACGGCAATGCTAAGGGCAGCATTGATTCCTTTTAAACGAGAGTTTGATGTCTAACATCTTGATCAACGGTTCAGTGCGAATCACATTTTTATGGCGCTATTATTATGATATTTCTTACGATTTTTGATTACTAATGAGAAAATAATTTATCTTCTTTATGCGCACTAGTTCTACGTGGCTGGACAAAGAAAATATGTCAAATATTGTGCATATCAATTACCTAGTCTTTAAAAATATTATGAGCTATGACTAAACACAGATTATATTGCGTCTAATGTAGGTAATGTCTGTACTTAATACCTTTTTGTATTTTTGTGCGTGTTATTATATTTCTGATGCAAAAAATTGTTACTTTGAGGAAGGAAACAATAGTAAATAATAGTTCTAGATCCCATGCTTCTCAATTTTGTGAAATTCCACTGTTAAATATTAACAAAACTATGCAAAATTGGCAGTGATAGCCTAGGTTGAGGTCAGATTGAACCTCTGACACAAGCACGCACCACTGATTTTTTTTAAATTACGTACGTATTTGAAATTAATTATCGCTGCTTTTTGGTGAAGGAAAATGCAAGGCAGCGGGACAATAAAGGGTTGACGAGATGCAAAATTAGCAAAACAAAATGGCCGCGAAAGAAAACTATATCTTTAAAATCTTATGGACGAAAATTTGTACCGATAACTGCCAACAAAACATGCTATTAAATGACGTAATATATATCGGTATAATGAAGCAGTATAATGCATATAAAATTTGAATTAAATTCAACTTTACGACATTTTGAGAAACTCTTCCATGCATGAATGAATATAGTTAGTCTAGAGCTCGATAAAATGGGTACCACTTTAAATCTCACTGCAGAAAGCGATACATCGTTGCGCATTTTCCAATTTCCTTTAGCCCGATCGATTTTTATAGGACGGGTCTTTATATTATTATGATTGTATTACATATACGATATAGTTACATACGTTTTCTTTTATGTATTTACGTAAATGGTGTCTACATAACAAGTATACACAATATTTTTTGCAAGAAACAAATGTATAAATGTTTAAATCGCAACGCCGACAACTTTACGAGTCCTTGTATTCTACATGAAATTGTATCAACAAAACGGAAATTTCCTTATTGTTATATTGTGACGGATACTTTGTGACACCAGTAATAACTAATGGTAATAATCATTAAAAATGTTAGGTTTCATAACATAGTTTGCCGTAATTAACCCTAAAACATGAAATAAAGGAGTTTGTATTGACGATCGAAAAAGTTCAAATATGTTTGTGTTGATTGTATTCTGTACATGCTATTACGTAGTGGTCGTGTTTATTTCGGACTTACATTTCACTGCCCTGTTTATAAAATAAATGATATAAATTGGGGTATTTCTAAACTGCTGGGCGTTTTGCCGTCTAATCTTTTAACGCTCTTGGTTTTTGTGACAACTCTCGATACAGTCTCTACTGTCGTTAAATCTTAGAATTTACCGTGATGTGAGTTTTAACATATGATGAACGATGTTATCTATACTAATATTATAAAGCTGAAGAGTTTGTTTGTTTGTTTGAACGCGCTGATCTCAGGTACTACTGGTTCGAATTGAAAAGTTCTTTTTATGTTGAATAGACCATTTATCGAGGAAGGCTTTAGGCTACATATGTATATATATATATATTTAAACGCGAGTGAAACCGCGGGAACTGCTAGTAACATATAAAGCTCTCTAAAGCTATAGCATATTGTTGGAAGTATGATTCGAAAAGTGTGATATCATGGCTATACTAACCTTAGACCTTCCAAGTGAAAAAGTAGTTAAATAAGTTATATCTATGGACCTGTGAAAAAATAATAAGTCCAGTAAGAAAGGCTGCCGCGTTCCGATTTAAAAGGAAGGCTAAAGAAGAGAAACATGAGATATTCCAATTTAGTACTGTTGGGTAGCCACATATTTCTTGGGGTTAACTACAAATATCTATGGAGAGGCTTCTATGAGAGCTTACCATTAACACTATTAGTTGACGGTATGGTCATTTGCTACTTCTGTAAAAAAAAAAACTAGAAGCCCTTTTTCGAAGTTGGTATATTACCGGTCTTCAGATATTACTGAAAAAGTTTGATATATGAGGTTATAATTATACTCTCTGCACAAATTGCTTATATATGTATGTACTTCGGAATCAATCATTTTAAACATTTTACTGTAAATCTCATGAGATAAATGACAATTACCGCCGACTGTAAATAATGATTTGAAGTCGGTAATAAAATAGTACACATGTACTTTATTATACCGTTCAAGGCACTGCTATCATTGAACTGTATGGATTGAACGTTAATGAAAAAATAGCATAAATATTTTCCCAGCAAATATGCTCAGGGACGAGATCTGACTCCCGACGTATCTAGATACGATCCGTATTAACCCCTGAGGTATGTGAGCGACGTCTCGTATTGAGGATAGAATAAAAACGATCTTGGATAATTTTGTTCTCTGATTGACACTATATTTATATAATAATACGTGAAGCGAAAACTTGTGATCCGTTTTTAGGATACCTACCGCGGACGGAGGAGTATGAAATTACACACGGTTATAGTTGTTGTAGAGAAGGAATACGCAACGCTAATATTTTTTTTTAGTAATGCATAAAACATTCACAAAATCTATTAAACACATAACACACACTACCGTGGATTTGACACAAATACTTAAATAATAAACGAAATAAAACATTCAATGTCTTACTATGAAAATACATAACGTCAAAAATGTCAGATGTCTTTGTTAAAATACCCGCTACTGCTTTTAAATACAGCTTAGCTAATTAAACCTCTTTTTATCTTTAACGAGTGTATTCAAAATAATTTAATACAATTTATTTTAATTAATACAATTTATTTGAATTTGAGAAATATTCGTGCTACTTTGGACAATATCAATTTTAGTTTTTGAGTTGAATTACGGTCGAATTCCAACTGTTTGAGTAAAATTACATTTCTCTCGTCTACCCATTATTGTGTCATCGCTGGGCATGGGTCTTCTCTCAGAATGAGAGATTAGGCCATAGTCCACCTCACTGGCCAAGTGCGAATTGGTGGACCAATTGGTGGAAATTCACTCAAAAAGTATTTGTTTCAGGCATTCCTTTTATTTCATGTCTATATCATAGGTATGCATAATCGTATAAAATTAATGATCCGTCATTTTTGGGCACCCGCAATATAAGATTTGAACGACATCACTATCATATTGCAAGCTCAACCATTAACATGTTTGCAAAATTTTAGCAGCAACTGCAAAATTTGACACAAACATCCTAATTTTCCAAGGCCAAATAAGTAAAACTTGTAATAAAAGCAAGACGAGAGCTTAATGATTCCATAAAAAGATATTAATTACGTACTATAATAGTTTGATGCTTAATGCTTATTGTTTTATGTTTTTATGGTCAGATAAATATGAAATAACCGAGAATAGAGTAGATATTCCATCCATCCATCCCTCAGCCTTTGAAAGTCCACTGCTGGACATAGGCCTTCTCTAATCTGCGCCACTTCGACCGGGCCTGAGCCATCTGAATCCAGCGGTTACCCGCCGCCGTCTTTTTCAGGTCATCGGTCCACCGGGTCGGGGGGCGGCTTGCACTCCTTTTGCCGAGAGTAGATAGTAATAAAATTAAATTATTTTAGTTCGTATCAGACAAAAAATATTTCATTTCTGTGGTTGTTTTGATTTTGATTGTGATATGTTGGGATAACCCAATGTAGTTGCTGTTGCCCTAATCTTATTCCTGCATTGAGAGTTACTGTCACCAGGAAACTAAATTAAAGTCCGAATTGATAATAGTTCTCTTTTTATTGCCAATTGAACCCCGATATGCACGTGCATTCCTGTCGGTTAGTGCGCAGTAACTAACGCGACTACTCACATTCTTCACACTTGCATACAAACTTGCTTACTCAGCCATTACTTACATGATCCCTACAGAACGTAAAATAAATTTGTCTAAACGTTCTGCAAACATAGTGATATATTTTTTTATCCGAATGAAGTAGCAAATAAGCATTCAGTCCACCTGATGGTAAGGGGTCACTGCCGCCCATGGACATCTGTAATCAACTTCATACAGAACATGGGTTCGATCACAAGTCGATCATAGATGCTTTGCTACTCCCGAGGACTATGATGGTCGCCTCATATAAAAGTGTGCCAGCAACCACACCCTTCTATTGAAACGCAAGAAATGCTTCATGCTAGGAATAAGTGTGGCGGTGGTGCTTCCCCGGTCGAACTACACTGGTTCTACCACCCTCAAATACGTATGATAATGATGGTTTTATATGTATTACTATATTTACTACATATAAAACCAGAATATATTCTATGCATATATAAAAATATTTAAATAAGCATAGTATTTTAAGAGGTAGAAAAGGTATGGAAGATAGCACCGCTACACCAATTTCTAGTTTCTAGTGTAAAGCAATTCTTGCGATTGATGGAAGGGCGTCCATATCGACTACTTAACTTATATACGAGGCGATTAGCTTAGTCTTCAGGAGAGGAAAAGCAACTGTGATCGAATTCAAAGAAGAGCACTTTTTATGTAGATTGTTTTAAATATCTACGGCCTCCAATTATCCACACTTATTATAAGGTAGAATGCATGAACATATGAGCAATGAAAATGTATGAAAATAACAACAATGTTAAGAGTTAATAATTACTCTACTTTAACTACTTTTCTTATACTTACTTTATTTTCTCTTTTAGTGATCAGTGACATCCTTATGACAACATTAAATATCACTATTAGTTAGGTCAAATGAGTTCAATTACACACTTCTTAACAATCCGTTGTGTGTTGTCTACCAATTCACACTTGGCCAAAGCGGTGGACTATGGCCTGAATCTCTGCGGTGAGACAGTGATAGGTTGACGAGAAATATTCAAATTTAGACGATTTTAATCTCATTATCCTATCTTATTAAATAATATACGTGAAAGTTTGTGAGAATGTATATGTGTTACTCTTTCACGCAAAAGCTACATTGTGCGGATATTTGGCAAACACAAATTGAATGTCTTGGATTAACATGAAATGAATGTCCCTAAGGAGGAGGAGCGGCGGGAATAATAAGTTTATATCATAAATGAGATTTTAGGTAAGTATGAAAATAAATAGGCCTGGATGCACATCCCCAGCTGGCGGTGGCGTGTTATAAAAAAGTGCTCTCACGGACTTTCTTAAATATGAAACTTTGTAATTTTTCCGCTTTCCCAACTCAGTTGTTCGCGATTTGAGGCCATTACTGTTCGTGGCAGCGTAGTTTGAGAACTTGAATGGGAGTATTATTCTAATAGAGTCTTACTGCTGGTCGCTGGGATACATTCTTGTTACCGTCGTTGATTCTGGGAAGTTAAATATGATAATGAGCATGAAACTACTTTGTTACAGAATGGATAATTTTTTTTAATCGACTTTTAAAATGACTAAGCGTTTAAATCAGCGTTTATATTTTATGCACATTCACCTAAGGTAGGAGTATTTCTATTTCACTACATAGTATGTCATAAAGTCGCTTCTCGCTGTCTGCCTCTATGTGTGCAGATCTTAGGAACTACGCGACGGATTTTAATGCAGAATATACCTGTGTTAACACATGTAAAATATAGTGGAGAAAAACTGATAATGCCAGATTTTTTAATTTTAGGCGGAAAGAAGTTCGTCGGGTCAGCTAGTATACTATATTTTCTAGAACTTACAAGTACTTACGTATTTTTTTATTAAATGAGACCCAATCTTAGTGTAATCATAAGCCATATAAGTCGGAAACCATATGTTAATATTATGTTACTCGTTAATACCTATATATGACAACAGAAATCATCCTAGGTCTATTCTGTTACACGGATTGCTAATGTAGTATGTTTCCAATCCTATTATTGAAAATAAGTAATTTGTTTATGGTTTTACACACGGACAAACAGCCGAAAATCCAAAAAATATATAAACATGTTTATTATTATCAGTCCTTCAAACCATATTTTGTGCAAAAATTAGGAATATATGGACACACTGACCTTTCATTATTATCGTATAGATTATAAGTCTTTAAGAACCACATCAGCGAATTTTATAGAAAGAGCTATTAAAATTCCACTAACGTAGTTGTGATTAAAGTTAATGGCTAATTGGATTGCTAATGCAGACGATCTCCCGACGCTGCTGTCAGAAGTGTAAACTTAAAGAGCAATATAACTCTCGTCAGTTGCAGATCAGATCTACTGCTTTTTTATTATCTAATTGAAATATTAAACGAGCATGCAGTTCATCTGATGGTAAGTGGCTACTTGAAGATTACGGTAGGAACTAGGGTCGCACGTAGACTTTATTATCATTAGGGACCAGGTTAAAACCTCTAGGATAACTTTGTCTTTTCAAAATTTCACACATTTCAAAATAAAATATATAAGTGTTTAATGCTGCATTGCTGTGTTGAAGTAGAAATAATTGTGGTGGTGCCTTCGATGTCGAACTGTAAAGCTCCGGGGGTAAATTATTTGATTTTAAACTAATATTATCGCGGAATTTATACATTTTATTATGTAACGGGCACTCAAGGTATGTGATTTTTGAGATTGCGGCAGAAAGAAATTAAAAAATTGCAAATCGTGAATACCCTTTATATAATAAAATGAGTAAATAATTTTTTGAAAGGTTTATGTGTGGTACTTTATAATTTATAATTATGTAATTATAAATTATAAAGTACCACACATAAACCTAACTTTATAATTACATAGTAAACATGAAATATTTGCATTGTTTATTATTAAAAAACCAACCACTGGTTATTAGTAGGTACTTACAATATTTTTAGTATCTGCTGAATATGAATCTATTACATTTAATTATTTTGTATTGTAATAAATCTGTAACTACTATATTTTTTCACTGCACTATTCATTTTTCTAATTTATTGTTATCTCAATAAAGCTCCTTTCTATTCTCACCTTCAAAGCATAATATAAAATAGTCAACTTTAAAACATTCGTGAAGAGACGGAAATAGCAGAAAAGTACGACAAAATATTCCTCAGAATTTGTCTCGGCGTATGCCAGGGTGATTTATTAATTATCTAATTAACTTTTCGCTCTGCGTTTTCTTGGTCTTTTATAAGCTTCTTTAATGAAAATGAATTTATTTCGCTCAGACTCACACCTTGTTAGAACCTCTCCATTCCTTGCGTTATGTTTGATCGTAAATTACTCCGAAGGGCTTTGTCGGTTTAAGTGACAAGATGAAGATTGATAAGGGAATTCCCAGTAGTCACAATTAAGCACTATTGACTGATAGAAGTTACTATAGAGTCACATCCGAAGACAATGTAATTATAGTAAATGGGAAAGTAACTGTAATTTCAAATATTAATTCATTCGTTAAATTACAAGGAACATAGAAATTTATGGAAGTTTAGAGCTGAATACTATCCGTGCAACTGGGTCGAAGAATCGGCAGCAAAGAAATTGAACCGCGTATCATGAGTAGCCGGTACTTGTCAAAATGGATTGACTCCGTGATAATAACTTTTTAAAATAACAAACGAACTACACTGGTTCTACCTTGAAATGATAAGGAATTGATCGTATCGCCAATAATAATTAATTTAATTTATACTGTGCCTCTCGTAGGTACATAATATAAATTTATATATCCATACATAAATCTCATTGTTTGTGCTATAAGTAATTCCATTGTATCGGTTTAGTTTAAATAAAGGTGCAACAAGTAACAAATATTGTCATTAATGTATTCAATGCTTGGTTTCACAATTTAAACACAATTTTCAGTACCAGCATCAGAATTATGTTTTTGCTATAAAACTACTAAAAATAATTTATAATATGCGTTATGCATGTATAAGTTCGTATGAATTTATAACTTCGAAAAGGTCAGAGGTATATGCTTAAAATTTAATCTTCGGAATCACAATATTAGATAGCTTCATTATTTGTAACTAAAATATGTAGTTTATATCTTAAATTAGAAACGCAACGAATTCCAATTTCTGGTATACAAGAGAATACACATTTTTATCGCCTGAAAATAATTCGCCCGGATTCCTGAGCCTGTTATAGTCGAGAATCAGGAAAGATTTTGTAAGGAAACATGTAAAGGAAATTCAATTACACACGCAGAAATTTGTAATTTTTCCCAGATTTCCAGGCAAAGCTGCCGTTGTAAATATTGGTGATATTACAGCCCATTTCCGAATTTGCAAGGATTTTCCTTATTCAAGTTTTGCATCTACATATTGTATATACAATGTTTTTATCAATCTAGGCTGGAACATCTTCTTGGAGTATGGTTTAGGGTTCCACCAATTAGGAATACAGAAACATTACTATTGAAGAGGTAACACTGTTACATGCCCTATACTCTTAAAGTGGAATTCCGATTTGGAAGATCGTGTTGTTGCTCACAACGCACAGGTCGCGCAGTGCTTGAGTCTAAAAAACTCTACTTCATAATAATTTATACTTAACAGTGTCACGTGACACAGACGCGGTTGCCAACATTAAAATTATACCTTTAAATAAATCGAAAGTTGCGACATGGAAGTTTTAATACATTAAAAGGTGAATTAATCTCGCTTCCGTAATCGATACTTACTTATGACAAACAAATTACTTTTCTCTAACATTTTTACCTATGTGTTACCAAAGCACTGTTTATTTTTTTAACACTTTTATAAAACGTGACCACTAAACGCTTATTACACCCGTCCTTTCCATACGTCTGTCAAAACCAACTTTATTTTTGTTTTTTCTTTCTCGTACAAAAATAAATTCAACCCTGGATCAGATAAGCGAATAATGAAAACCGATACGGCTTTGTGTAAACAAATTAAATTATGACTAGAGGACCACATAAAACTTTATAAAAAGTACATATATGACATGAAAATTATACTCCAATAGTTTGATTTGTATTGTATAGCGCTACTTTCTCCCCGTAGACATCTTAGTATAGCAGAGACAAAAGGACAAAATTCTGTAGATGGGCAGCACCGTCTCCTTGTCGGTAGCACCCATTACGGTCACCAACACACATGTCACGTTGACTACTGGCAAAATCCCCATTTTTTTATCTGATTGAAGAAGCAAACGAGCATGCAGTAAGTGGTCACTGCCGCCCATGTACATTTGTAAGCAACTTCATATAAAGCATGGGTTCTATATGAAGTCAATCACCGATGCGTTGTTACTCCCGAAGACTATGATGGTCCCCTCATATAAAAGTGTGCCGGCAACCACACTCTTCCATGGAAAGGCAAGAAATACGTCACGCTGGAAATACGTGTGACGGTGGTACTTCCCCGGTCGAACTACACTGGTTCTACCATCTGAAAATATAATGTAAATGTTTACACATAGCGAAAGCCTTTGAAAAAACAATTATTTTCACAGACTTAGGTAGGTACGATTTATTTAACGTCATGTTCATGTTGATGTGTTATCATAGACAATTCATTTCATGCAAAAAGTTCGTTAAAAAAACAACACGCTTTCTACACTCATAGCCCCACACTAGGATTTTCCTCTATGTCGTGGGTAACATGGACACACACAAGAAGAATACACAAACAACCAAACCAGGAATATAAATTTAAACTTATCATTCAGATATCTGTATGGCCGGGAATCGAACCCGGGAGCCATTGCGCGTCAGTCCGGTATGGTTACCGCTAAGCCACGTGGGTCGGCGTGATCTACTTCTATAGCTACATCTTCGTAAGCCCAGTTATTTTGCTCCATCAACAGCATAATAACAATAAAACATAAAACAATTTCAAATCCAATTACTAGAACTCGCGTGTTGCCTTTGCAGGTTCATGTTATACACAACAAACATATCTACTTGAGTGAACATTGTCCACGGAATTGAAATTGTACTAGCGTTCGTATGGGCTGGAGTGATAAGTTATTTTTAACCCACTTCAAAATAAAAGGTTCTTTTAGAGGGACATTTTTGTTTCTGGGTAAATCCATATATAAAATGTAATATACATTAATTAAATGGAACGTAGCGCATTAGTCCTACCTTGCCTTACAAGAATTATATATAGGTACATAGTAATAAGGAAGAAAATAAGTTTCAAATTCTTATAAAGTAACTTAAATACGAAGGGATCCACATAATTCATTGGTTTCATATCTTAATACATAGTCGAACTACACTGGTTCTACCACCTTCAAGTAGTATAACATAAGTTATACCTACATAAGTGATCCAGCTCACTGGTACCAGGCACACCATTCTATCTAAAGGCACAAACTTTTTATGCTAAAAATGAGCATGGTGGTGGAACCTCTTTTTACGAACCAGATAATTGCACCACCGGCCAATTCTTGCACTTTTATAATGGTTTACTCAAATACGCCTTCAACTATTACATAGAGTCAGAAAAAATATTGCAGTCAGATCCAAATGTTATCAAATAGGTATGAAACCCTGTCCCTGTAGTTCCGGAGCAAGAATAGGAATACGGGACCCTCTGCCTGTCGTAAAAGGCGACTAAAAGAGGCTTCCGGGGTTGCGGGCAGGAAGAGTGGGAGCTCGAATCGTCCGGTCAAGTGACCCCGGGAAGGACGGCGGCATGTGTGGTTGCATGTTGCCGTAAAAATTAGACGGTGCGGTGAGCAGTTCACGCCCACCAGGGAAGAGCCCGATGGGGCACACGCTGAGGACACCGGCGGCGGTCAACTGAAGTTCCCGGAGACCTCTTCGCAGCGTCGAGGTCGGCCACCGGGGGGGTTTTAGTGCGGTAAGAATCCCACATAACCCGCGTCGCTCCCACGACGTCGGGTACTTTTTGAAAGTTTCCCCCTCGAAAACAAAAAAAAAGGTATGAAACCCAGTACTTACGTAGTAGTAGTACAGTAATTACGTAGTATCTTCTCGTCCACAACTCCTCAGTGCCTGAAGTCGAAATTATTCGAGCAATTTGTGTCGCCTAAACGTGGTCTTTCACTGTAGGCCTCATTCGAAGGCTCAGCGTGCTATGGAGAGGGTTATGCTCGAAATTTCGCTACGAGACATGATTTTCAACGATGAAATCCGTAGACGAACGAAACTTACCGACATAGCTGTCAAAATTAGCAGGCTGAAGTGGCAATGGGCCGGCCACATCGCTCGTAGGATCGATAACCGATGGGGAAGAAAGGTCCTCGAGTGGCGATCACGTTTAGGCAAAAGGAGTACAGGTCGCCCCCATACCAGGTGGACCGATGATCTGAAGAAGACAGCGGGCAACCGTTGGATTCAGAGGGCACAGGACCGGTTGGAGTGGCGCCATTTAGGGGAGACCTATGTTCAGCAGTGGACATCAAAAGGCTGATGGATGGATGGATGGATAAATCCCAGATCCAATACCGATAATATTCCAGTTTTAGCAGCATATTGTCTTTTAATATTGTTTGATATGAGTGTCCTTAATAAGCTCCTTATTGCGTCGCCAAACTTGACGCGTTCGACATATTGTATTATATTGTTAGTGACGGGTCACGGTGCCCTGTTGTCATCTCCTTGCTGTTCTTTTCATTTCTAGGAAATTCCGAGGAAATAATCAATTGTAATATGAAGCTTTGTAACAATAACAGTTATTGAATAACGAGTATGAGAATGAAAAATAACGAGTACTATATTTTGTGGATAAATTATTAAAGGTACCTGTAATACTTATAACAATTACTGTAGCAATGGAGTGTGCAATAAAAACATAATTATTTTGTAAATGGTTTTTAGTCATAAGACATACTAAATATACTCTAAAAGCTTATAAACTCATTTTTGGAAGGTTACAGGTACATGGAATTCAAACAACTGACTCTAAGATTGAGAAATTGAATTTCTCATCAGAAGTACAAATAACAAATTACTTACATACATCATAATTTATACATTATTATTGAAAATAATAAATGATTAATGAATAAAATAAGCGGGTTCACGGCGACTGACATAAATATTATTGGGTCTGGTAATGACATGCCGAAATCCATTGTTTGTATAATTTTATTATGCGGATAATTTTAATGGGTGTTTTCTACAATATTTAGCTTAAACATTTCATTGTTTTGTATTACCATAGTATGAAACGTTTTAAATATTATGACTTTCAGTTTAGGTGCTAACATATTAAACTTGGTGCCTAGAGTACTTACGATCTAGCATTTTTTGTTTATATGTATAAAAAAAATAAAGGGAGTGTGTGTCTAACAGTAATTGCATTTTTTTGTTTTTTTTAATAAATTTATATTTTCTGTACAGTGGTCAATAATACGAGTAAACGTAATAATATATTTTTATTATTATTTTTATGTTACTGGAGTAGTAGACGAGCATGCAGTCCACCTGATAAGTGGTCACTGCCGTCCATGGACTGTAATCAACTTCATACAGAACATGGGTTCTATTTGAATTCAATCACAGCTACTCACGAGGACTATGATGGTCGCCTCATATAAAAGTGTGCCGGCAACGACACCCGGTATTTATTGTATGATGGCTCTAAGTGGATAAATGTTATATTAGGTAGTCGAAACCAGATATCGTCACGATGTCGATGTCATGAGAGTAATCCTCTCTCGATAATTGGTGACCAGTTCAGGCGACGTACGCCCTCGAGTTGGAGTCTGCGGTCATTCCGAGGGCTCTCGCAGAAGCGGCCGTTAAAGCCCTGAGAGCTCTTATCCTTGATGTCTCTTCAAATGGATTGATTATCATTTGCTGTGTCAAAGATGTTTTAAATTTTCGCGGATTATTGTCATGAATTTTAGACGAAAAGGTGCTAAATTTATTTCCACCAATTCGCACTTGTTCAGCCTGGTGGACTATGGCCTAAACTCTCTCATTCTGAGAGAAGACCCGTGCCCAGCAGTGGGAAAATAATGAGTTGATGAGAATGAGTATTTACGGGACGTTTTTAATAATGTTAACACTTGTTCCATGTACTCTAATGTTTTGCTGTTATTATATAAATATTTATGTTAAAAGAGTGAATGATGTTTATTTCTTTACAGCAGCTCTATAATATATATTTTTTGAAATAGGGCAAACTTAATCTTCACGGTGGTAGACCCAGTGTAGTTCGACCGGGGAAGTACAACCGTCACACATATTTCTAGCGCGTAGCATTTCTTGCGTTTCGATAGAAGGGTGTGGTGGCCGGCACACTTTCACATGAGGCGACCATCATAGTCCTCGGGAGTAGCAACGCATCTGTGTTTGATTTCAGATGGAATCCATGTTCTGTATGAAGTTGATTACAGATGTCCATGGGCGGCAGTGACCACTTACCATCAGGTGGACTGTATGCTCGTTTGCTACTTCAGCCCGATAAAAAAATATTTTTTTCATTCTTTGAACATTTTAAATTTGCCGTTAATTACATTGAATTATTTAACTAATAATATTCCCGAAATAGCCTGATACGGGGAAAACGTCAAACGAATTTCTTTTCCCGGTTACTTGGTAACTGATTTGGAGCAAACGTAATCAAAAGGAGCGAATAATCGTTTGACATTTCCAATCATCTTTAATTTTTCAAATCAATTACCGTTGATCGCGTTCTTGCGAGCTTCTCTCGTCAAATCGCTGCTCAAACAAATAAAAGGTAGTTAATGAAATAATAAAAGTCCGCAGCCCGACTCGACTCAATCAGAATCCATTAATTAAAATCATAGGTTACATTCAGTCACGTAATATTCTCTGAGTTTCTCTTGTCACTAGTAATTGAGGTAAAGAGTGTTGTTCTCGATATTTACTTAGGCTTATTGTCTGCTACCTTACTACAGTTGAAAGCGTTTTAAAATAGAGGCTTTTCAATAAAATACAATATTCATGGTATGTATTGTAATTGTATTCATCAGTATTTCGGCACCAGGTTGAACTCCCGCCAGGCATAGGTAGGTACACCTAAATGATGGTTTAAGGCTTTTTTTATCTGACTTAAGTAGCAAGCATGCAGTCCACTTGATGATAAGTGGTCACTGCCGCTCATGGACATACGCAATCATACGTACTATCAGAAGTCAATCACAGATGCGTTGCTACTCCCGAGGACAATGATGGTCGCCTCATATAAAAGTGTGCCGGCAACCACACCCTTCCATCGAAACGCAAGAAACGCTTCACGCTAGAAATAGGTGATGGTGATGGTGACGGTTTATGTTAAACTATCTTAAGAAATAGTAAGGAGATTATAGACCTGATTTGTACCTACTACTTAACATATGACCTGTATAATAATGTTCCAAAAATATCTCCAATAAAATCTCAAGTAAGATGACCATAGGACGTCAAAAGCGTGTCAATATCACCTCTTTCAGGAGAAACATTACCGAGATTTCCCTAAGGATATCCGTTTTTATTAGAACAACGCCGGCCTGCGTCCATCCAATTTGATCCTGAATGCTGCCGAGCGTCAAGCTCGTTATAACTCGGGACGATGTCCGTCACAGCCACATCATATCTCCATCCAGGTAATTACTTTTATGAACTCTGAACCATTCCGTATATTCTGTATAGACTAATGTGACGCGTTACTAAGAATCCCCGTAGAAAAGCAAACATTTTATAATTTCCGATCTCTTGTCGTGTTCTTTTCTCAAGTTACATGTTGTTGTGACATTGACAACCTGCAAATATAATATTACAACAAGATTTAATTTAACTTGTCTTTTTGTTCGTATTATATACTTATATGTATTTTAGGGTCAAATCTAGTAATTGAATTTTAAACAAGTTATCCGATTGAGCTAAAATTTTGCAAACATGGTTGGTTTGGATGTCAATGCATGGTTAGCAATGACGATAATCAATACGCAATGGCGGACGTTATAAAATGGTAGGAGGTATTTTTATTTTCTAATAACATTTTATAAAGGTTGTCTTTATGAAAAATACGAATTACGAAATAACGTCATTACAAACTGGTATTTAAAAAGTTTGAATACCCTCATTACATTAATTTAGTGTGACATCAAATCGGATGACCGTTTGATTAAATATCAAAAAAAAATATATTAGACGCGGTAATTAAATATTGTGATTTATTTAACATTCTAGATTGCGTAATAGTTTCCTTTTCAAAACATTTTGTTGGTGTTAGCTGTTCCGGATTAAACTTAATTAGCGCTAAAGAAATGTCACGCAGACCTAAATTTACGGCCTTGACAAAAAATATTATCACTCCGCTAAAATAAAATCCACATTTTAAGTGATTTATGTTTTAGTCACGGTCACGAGAGACGTGCTTCGTAAAACTTTTAAAGTAAAGTTATAAAGATTGGGCAGGGCGGCACAGGCGCAAATTTTACGTAAGTTATATTTTTCTCACGTTCATATTTTACAAAGTGCTTGTTATTTCAAAATGGTTTGATTACTAGCAATTTATTTTTAATATCTGGAACACGAGGTGTTCTTCGATGATAATAATTTAAAGTTTATTTTACAAACAAACGGTTTTAAGGTCGGACTTCAGAAGCATTAACGCCTAAATTAATTTACACTGCTTAACATCACTGTTATGTTCTGGTTTCAAAGGTATGGCAAGCAAGATAAACCTACTTATTCGAAATGTTTTAACTAAATTCTCAGAGATAGTAGTAATACACTTGCAGTCAACTTAAGACAAAACTTAAAACTTATTTTAAATTGTTTAGTGATGTTCATATGTGGCATTGGTCTTACCTTCACATAGTCTGCTACATCTATAGTTGTAAAACAAAAACAAAATATTTTTTTAACAAACTTAATAATTTTAAGCTCATGTACATCTTGAAGTAAGCCACAGAGTTGCTATCCCCGAGGGCTAAGCTGAAACTCCTGGAAAGTTCAACAAGTTCTACTACAATTTCAAAATAAGAAAAGTAGTGCGATACACACACCTAGTACGAGGTGCACCTAAGATATTTCATTGTAAAACTATCGTAAAGCAATTCTGATTGAAATACGCTTACGCTTTCTACACTCATAGCGCCACACAAGCATTTTCTCCTGTGTCGTGGGTACCATGGACACACACAAGACGAATACACAAACACTCAGACCCGGAACATTAATGTAAACTCATCATTCACCTGTCTGGCCGGGAATCGAACCCGGGACCCATTGCGCGTCAGACCGGTATGGTAACCGCTCCGCCACGCGGGTCGTCAAATAATTTATAACATATTGTTCAAATATTTTTAACTTATTGTTGCAAAGCCTTAACTAATAAAATTAGAACCATAAAATTTGGACAATAGGTTTAATTTATAATATAAGCACTTACTCAGTAGGATTTAAAGACATTGCACCAATAATTGATTTACAAATAGAGATTAAATGTTTATATTATAGTCCACGCGAACAGTCGTAGGAAACAGCTAGCTAAAAATAAAATTGAAAGTAGGTGCCATCAGAAACAATTTTATCTTGAAAACGGGTAGTAAATTTATCACACTTTCCTTCGTCTAATTCGTAGTCGTCCTAAGCTTACTTTCAAGTGTACGGAGCTCTACCACAGTATTAATATCATACAGTAGTCTAACTCTGCTGTGTCTTTGAATTTTATACCTATAGACGCGCTGGACGAGAGTATGCGTTAGGGCTTCCCGCCCAAAGTATTTTAATACATCTGTATACTTGACTTTCTTTCTTACTTATTATGTATTTTAATCTTTAGATTAAGGTAAAAAACAACGCGTTCTTTTAATATTTATTATAAGAGACTTAATGATAAATCGTACACAAATAATAGTTATAAATTCCACACTGAATAATATTTTACCAACCAAAATAAAAATTATTAACACTGGACGTGTTTATGCACAATTAAAGCAATCAAAAACAGCCTAATATAGTTTACAACTGCTCTTCGCTACATTATTATTTAAATAAAAAGATCCACTGCTTAAAAAACGTCACATCGCCCGCTCGCCACTACGGCACATTCACTAGCTGTTGGGTACCGAGTACATACCGAAATCGTGGCGCGTAGGTACAACTTGCGTTTCGTGCGTTTGTAAGAAGTTAGAATACTGTAGATACTAGTACTGTGGCTCTACCGTGGAACTATTTGTCTTGATATCGCCAAAGCGGCACGTGGCGGCCGCTCGTTAATCACGCGTGGCTCCGAAGAGATGTCCCAATGGTATTCTTCTTAAACGGAAACCACAGCATAAATTACTTTCACACATTCTTAATATATTTTTATGCTATTTTTATGTTGTAGCAAAAATCAATTAAGTTGTAAGTATTGAATGGTTTCTATTGAGGTTCAATATGTACTTTAATAGAGCAGTGATAGCCTAATGGTTGAAACTTGCCCTCTCGATCTCACCACTGATTTATGTGCGTAGTTTGTAGTATGTAGTATGTAGAAATGAATTATCACTCCTTTTCGGTGAAGGAAACTTACACACCCGAGAGTTCTTATAAAAAAAAAGGTTCTCGGTGAAATCCATCAATTCGCATTTGGCCAGCGCGGTGGACTATGGCCTATAACTCTCTCATTCTGAGAGAAGACCCATGCCCAGCTGTGGGACAGTAATGGGTTGACGACGATATACTTTAATTGCATTAAAATATACAAGAATATCACGAAATAATACCCCCAATTGTTATGTTTCGTTCGTAAAAGTTATTTCTTATAGGAACAGTGGTAAATGACTAATTTCTATCATTCATTGATTCATTTTGCTATAAATTATCAAAACATTTAGTTTATTAAATTTCATTCTGATAAGAATTGATTATTTTTTAATTAATTAATTTTTCTTAAGCTCATGATGAAAACTAATTTAGGGTCGCGGAAAGGTCCGCTAATCTCGGCAATGGCTTAAGTGATTTATTGGACTTTAACTAATAGAATTGGAGAATATACTTGCATATCTTTAAAGCAGTAGTAACTCGCGTTATGTAATATCATATTTGCTATTCTTAAAATTGTCTTTTAGTTAAATTAAATTCTTTTATAAATTAATATTTGAATATTGAATTATGATTGCTTACATCTTTTTCGCTTTTAGGGGTTGACGTACTGCCCTTACATGGAAATAAATACCTCTGGCACAGCGCCACGAAAGAGCACTGGCTAAGCAGATTGTCAGGGTAATAAATTGGCCAATTCTAAGAGCGATCCTTTTTAAAAACTGGCGAGTTCTCTCACAAAATCCTCTCCAATTTACTTGTCCGTTGTGTAGACTTGTGTTACAAAAAATGCTATGGTTAGAAACGTGAATTAATGAGTTGAATGTATTTCAACTCATTAATTGTATCTGTGAACAAAACATTCACATACTACGTACATTGATAAGTTGAATGATTTATTATTAAAATTGGCCTTGTAAACTAGCGTGCAGTGTCTCTAATAGCACGGTAATAGTATCTATATTAGCGTGCTAATAGTTAGTGATTACTGCTACCCAATGACATCTGTAAACAGCTACATATAAGTATAACAGGGAGTCTATTACAGAAACTGAAGTCTATCACAGAGGCTTTGCTACTTTCAAGAACTAACATTGATGCCTCAAGTAAAAGTGAGCTATTTCTAATCTATATCTACGATTTTGGTTGAAATCTCAATCGATATTTTATTAATAAATAATTTGATATCTATTATGGGTTTATATAAATACCTATATTTCATTAATATTTACGCTTTCTACACCCATAACCCCACACTAGAATCCTCCTGTATCGTGGATGTCATTGTCACACAAAGACGAATATATAAATACTCAGACCCAGAAGAATAATCTAAACTCATGTTCTAAACTCAATCAACTCAATCTAAACTCAGATCCCTTTTCTGGCCGTGAATCGAAGTCGGAACCTACTGCATGTAAGACCGGTATGGTCACCGCTCTCGCCAGCGGGTCGTCGTTATATAATATTATTATGTATTTATCGTCATGTTATCTACAACATGGACATACCGATAAATTCCTTGTAAATGTCTTTAATGGATTTCTGTTAAATTACATCTATAGATCTAAATATTTTTGGAGATAATTGCTTTTAAAACGAAACACAAATACAGACGAAGTGCTTACGTAAATATAATTTGGGGAAACAATATTTTTGATCCAGATATTATACATTTCAAGGTTTGTACCGGTCTGAGACTATTTACAAATCTGTTGTTTTTCAATGTAAACATTTTTACCGTAGTATAATACAATACAATTTGAAACATAAAAATAAAAATAACAAAAAACTGGTAGGTACGTATGTCTTAAGAATCGTACCAAAAATAATGTTCTCATGTGTAAGAAACGTTAGGTTTATCTACTAACTTAATACTTAATGTACTCAAAAGAACAAATTAAAACAACAGGAGAGAAATAGAATCAAAGAATAAATTTAATTGATATCTCCCGACATTTCTCACACAGTTGTAAATAAAACCGACCTGGATACCGCATCTCGCAAACAACGCCGTGTAATCGTATTTACTGTGTTGCGATTCGCGCAAATACGACTTGTCGCCCCAGGGACACGCGGATAATATACATAAACGAAAATATAAACGATAGTCGTAATTTTTTTTATAATAATGAAGTAGCAAACGAGCATGCAGTCCACGCAGCAGCATGCAGTAAGCCACTTCAAATAGAACATGGATTCTATCTGAAGTCAATCACAGACGCGTTGCTACTCCCGAGGACTAGGACGGTCGCCTCATATAAAAGTGTACCGACAACCACACCCTTCCGTCGAAACGCAAGAAATGCTTCACGTTAGAAATAGGTGTGGCGGTGGTAGGTACGTCCCCGGTCGAACTACAATGTTCTACGACCTTTATTAAAACAACCTAATAAACTTGCATTGACGGCGCTGGGCACAAAGTTTTAAAAGCCTTAGTTTTTACTGCTATGACTATTTAAATCTCAATGCGTAAAAAGTATGGGGTCGGAAAACTATGGTACGGCCTTTGCCGTATGCCGTAAATGCTTTTGCAATTTTGTTATCTTGCAATACAAACAAAGACAAAAGATAAAATTAGTAAGACAAAAAACGACGAGGTACTATTATTAGAAAATATTTTTAGAATTATATCAAACAATAATGTTTTGAACTATAAGTAACATCATTACTTTTACTTACCGTAAGTTTTACCTATTAAATTAACTAAATTATATCTATACGAACAAAATAATAACAGAATCAAATAATAACATAGATAATTGATAACTCCCGAGATTACTCACACAGTTGTCAATAAAACTGACCTGGATACCGCATCTCGCAAACAACGCCGTGTAATCGTATCTACTGTATAGCGACTGGCGCAAATAGGGAATTTGTTGCCTCAGGGACACGCGGATCTTGTAGGTGTTTGCCAATGATCATAATTGTGCAAGAGTTTTTACGTTTTCTCGTAACAATCACCTATTTTGTATTGATCTGTACAACATCTGGGCGAAAATATACCTAAGCGATGGTGGTACTGAAACGTAATATACTTGTCCCAAAGGCACTAAGCACCAAGTCTAAGAATCCGTAGCGTTTACCATACTGAGCCTACTTAAATCTCAGTGCGGTAAAAACTATGAAGTTTGAAAACTATGGTACCTACGACTAAAACTATTCTGTTATTTTTCTATACAAAAACTTTTTTTATACTACTACTATATATGATATAAGTTTGATACTATTTGACAAAAGAACAAAATTAGTAAAACATAAAATGACGAGGTACTATTAATAGAAAATAGTTTTAAGAATCATAACAAAAATTGTGTACCTACTTATCTTTACATAACTTTACTACTTTTACAAAGTCTTACCGTTTGAAAAAGTACTTACCTACTAACTTAATACAAAACTATACTCCTAGAAACAAATCAAAACAGGTGTAAACAAATAGAATCATACAACAACAAATTTAATTGACATCTCCCGAGATTTCTCACATAGTTGTCAATAAAACTGACCTAGATATCGCATCTCGCAAACAACGCCGTGTAATCGTATTTACAGTGTTGCGACTGTCGCGAATAGGGAACTTGTCGCTCCAGGGACATGCGGATCATGTAGATCATGTGATCATATAATCATATTAGTACGAACTTTTAACGTTTCTTTAAAGGGTCACCGATTACTTTTTCACCTACATATTGTATCGGCGAAATCGGAAAAAACGTAAATGATGACCTATTTGAGGAAACGTGATAAACTCGTACTAATGGCACTTACAGCTAGGTTAAGAATAAAAAAGTATTTCGGAGGTAGTCATATCAACTAAGAAGACCTTTTTTTTTGTTTTCGAGGGGGAAACCTTGAAAAGGTACCCGACGCCGTGGGAGCGACGCAGTGTTATGTGGGATTTTTACCGCACTAAAACCTCCCCGGTGGCCGTCCTCGGCGCCATAAAGAGGATACCGGGACCTGAAAATGAGCGCAACCGGAATCCTCTGAGCGCGTTGCCCCATCGGACTCCTCCCAGATGGGCGGCTGGGCCCACCGCTCCGTCTAGTCTTTACGACGGTATGCGACCACACATACCGCCGTCCTTCCCGGAATCGCCTGACCGAACGGTTCGAGCTCCCACTCTAGCCGCCTGCAACGCCGGAAGCCCCCTTTAGTCGCCTCTTACGACAAGCAGAGGATGCCGTAGCGCTATTCAGATCCCGGAACTACATGGACGAACTAAGAAGACCTATCCATTATTCGTTTCATAATTGATTTTAACAAATAATATAAATTTTAAATTCGGTATCAATTGTTGTAATAAAATTAAATAGATTAAATATTTTTTTATAACCGTCATGTAGCATATTTTATTATAAGAAAATATTAACACAATAGTCTATTTTATAATTTTAAATAAATTTTCTATACAAAAATAAAAGAAACAGAATAACCAAGTTAATTGGAAAATCCATCAAAAAACTTCAACTTGAGCAAACAATGTGATCGCGGTCGCGATCTGAGCAAATAAACAAGCAGCCTCCGGAGAGAGCGGATCACACGAACATACCGCGAAATCACAACTGGGTTTGGAAACGCCTAACTTTTGTCCTCGAAAAATTCGTTTTTATTTATAAGATAACGAGCATGCAATACACCTAACGGTAAATAGTAACTGCTGCTCATGGACAAGCTTCATATAGGATTTTAGACTAGTATTATCGCGGAATTGATAAATTATAATACTTAACGGGTACTCACGATATACGGTTTATGAATTCTTATAGACTATTTTTCTTTTTTGCCGATATTTCGACCCAGTTGCAAGGATCGTGGTCACGGCAAATATCGACAAAAAAATCTATAAGAATTTATAAATCGCATATCGTAAGTACCCGTTAAGTATTATAACTTCATATAGATCAGGGGTTCTATCTGAAGTCAATTACAGATGAGTTTCGGTGGAAGGGTGTGTTTTCCGGCTCACTTTTATATGAGACAATTACCAGTTCTGCCATTAACTTCAGTTATAATCCTAGTTCTGTACGAAGTTACAATTGTTCATGGGCGGCAGAGACCAATTACTAGGTGGGCTGCACGCTTGTTTGATACTTCATAGGATACTTTTATACGTAGTGGAACAAGTGAAGTTCGCTCGAGGAAGTACCACCGCCATACCTATTTCTAGCGTGAAGCAGTTTTTGCGTTTCGATGGAAGGGTATGTTTGCTGTTACACTTTTATATGAGGCGACCATCTTAGTCCTCGGAAGTAGCAACGCATCTGTGATTGACTTCAGATAGAACCCCATCTTCCATATGAAGTTGATTACAGATGTCCATGGGCGGAAGTGAACACTTACCATCAGGTGGTATCTGCATCATCAGGTCATGCATGCTCGTTTGCTACTTCAATTGTAAAAATAAACTTCAATCTTAAAAAAAGTTAATAATAATATAATAACAAAAAAAAATGAACGAAATACCATTATTTTATTGAAGGCTGATAACAACTGAAGTTGGCACATTGACTACAAGCAACGCAATTCATAATAATGTAACGCAAAATAAATTAATTTTACGAACTTTAAAACAATTCCTTTAAAGCACACGGGTTTCTGCAAGGTACAATTACTAAAGATTATTATAACCTATAGGAACTGTATATCTTTCTTTGTGTAGACAAATAATAGTCTATGTCATTCTCTGTTCTCTAAACCACAAAGAGCCAATCTATACAGCAGGAATCGTACATTTTTCAGACTATAATCTATCTCTCTATATCTGTGCCAAATTTCATTTAGATCCGTGCGGCCGATCTGCCGTGATTGAGTTACAAACATCCATCTAGCCATCCGCACTAACTTTTGTCTTTATAATTAAGTAGTAGGTCTAATTGTATTATTAGTAAGTATTAAAGTAGTTAGATATGAGTAGTGTAATTAGTGATGAAATAACATCTTGAAAGATGATTTAAACCTTTGTTTTCATTTCGTAGGCGCTATTAAGGTATATAAAGTACGAGTAAACAATTACTTAAACTCAGAAAAGTATTTGAAATTCATCATACTAATGAATGTCTTACTGAGAAACGAACGTCCTCCATAATATATAGGAGAGATTCAAAGAAGAATAAAGAGCATTTTACTCATGTACCTGTATTGTTTGTTTTAGGACATTCCAGTACGTAAGTTGTATGTAGTAGAGATTTTTTAGATAATTCGACTACAGATAAATTTGTGTATATCAAGCCTAACATCCTAGCACCTTGTTAAGGTTGCCAGCCTTTTTTTTGTTTTCGAGGGGGAAACCTTCAAAAGGTACCCGACGCCGTGGGAGCGACGCAGGGTTATGTGGGATTTTTACCGCACTAAAACCCCCCGGTGGCCGTCCTCGGCGCTACTATAAAGAGGACTCCGGGACCTCCAACAGACCGCAGCCGGAATCCTCTCAGCGCGTTGCCCCATCGGGCTCCTCCCAGATGGGCGGTTGGGCCCACCGCCACGTCTAGTCTTCACGGCGGTATGCGACCACACAAACCGCCGTCCTTCCTGGGATCGCCTGAACGAACGGTTCGAGCTCCCACTCTAGCCGCCCACAACTCCGGAAGCCCCAATTAGTCGCCTCTTACGACAGGCAGGGGATGCCGTAGCCCTATTCTGATCCCGGAACTACAGCGCGCAAGGTTTTCCCGCCTTACCACACTACTCCAACTAGAACACAATAGCGTTTATGATGATATACATGATTTTATGTAGGCTCTATGCTTCCGTAAAACCGAATAATTTACTGATGAGACGCTCAACTTCTCCTCAGCAATGGCAACATGTTGGAGATTTATTTGAGTATTTAGTTCTATATACTGTTACAGAAGTAGGATTCGATGGCCAAAGTAATCGTCACATTATGTACAACACTGGTATATTTTTCACTATTTCACACTAATAAAATTTCAGAATACATTCGGACAGGTAACGTCTTACACTTGTAACTGTTAGAATGACCCACATTATGATTATTCCCTCCTTTTTACACCAAACATGGCAGAGACAAAACCTTACTATTAATCTATCATCAGCTTTGTGGAGGATAGTGCTGAACTTAGGTCTCCCATTATGAGGGTTATGTCAATAGCCACGCGTTGGTCACTGCAGTAGATATTGATGCTATACAAAAAGCCGCTGTTACCAACTTACACGAGTATTGCTTTATAATATTAAAGTCAATTTTGATGAAGGAAATTGGAAGAGATAGCAACTATGTATTTTCGGTCGCCTTCCAGCATGAGATTTTAAAGTATTACCAGCTTTATTGAGCTAGACGCAATATGGTTTTGGCAGAGATATTATAAGGTTTCGGAAAGGATTTACGGATTTCTTTAAAGCAACGGAATTTATACTTCAATCTAGTGTATTTACTCGTATTTTTCTACTATTGGACATTTTCCGATAATTTAACAAAACACTATTACGCATTCAATTTCAAAACTTTTCAATACAATTTACTAATCAGTGAATGTATTCTCAATATAACATGTAACTTAAATAAATAAATAACAATAATAAATTATTATTATGTTTGCCAATACGCACTAGGCCAGCTCGGTGGACTATGGTCTAACACTCTCTCATTCTGAGAGAAGACCCGTGCCCAGCAGTGGGCCAATAATGGGTTGATGAGAATAAATTATTATATAATAACATATTAATTTCTTACAGTATGTTAGTGTGTTTTTTATAACGTTGTTGTTAAACAAATATTATCATATGTCATGCTTTTTATTTTATATTTCGACACTTTTTGAAGCGTAGGTACCTTAATGCATACGTATACACAGTGAAATATTAAGTACTTAACTTCATTTGAAACACACATTTATTTTTTTGCTTATCTATACGTGACAGAATCGTAAAATGGGGCCAGTCTTTGTGCTTCACCGAGTAATATATTTTCCTCTTTTGCATATTTACTGTGCTGTTTTGATTATGAAAAGGTATTTAATTGTTATACGTGCCTGAAGCCTACATTGAAATGTTAAATTATAAGTATTCATCAGTAAGTCGACATATCATTTGTGTAGTAATATAACATAATCATAGAAAATGATGATTCTTTCTTATACTATAAATTATTCACCTACCGCTGTGAAGAATCCGACCATACTGAATAACTATTAAACCCGTCATTGTTCCATTGCTGGGCACGAGACTCTCTGTTGGCCTGGAGATAGGTAGAGATCACTTACTTTTAAAAGCTTGTTTTAAGTAAATTAAGGTTTTCACATGTCTTCTCTTGCTGTTACAGCAAATGGTAATGTATTGCAGTATATTAAAATACTATAGATCTGACGTAACGTGTGATGTCTGCTTCGAATGGCACAATGGTTTGAAGGTGGTAGAACCAGTATTGTTTGACCGGGGAAGTACCACCAAACTTATTTCTATCGTAAAACAGTTCTTGCGTTTCGTTGGAAGGGTGTGGTTACCGGCACACTTCTACATGAGGCGATCATCTTAGTCCTTGTAAGTAGCAACGCATCTGTGATTGATTTCAGATATAACCCATGTTCTATATAAAGTTGTTTACAGTTCATGAGCGGCAGTGACCACTTACCATCAAGTGGACTGCATGCTTCCTTGCTACTTCAAGTATGGCGTAAAACAAATGTAGTTCAAACATTTTTAAGCGTCATTTTATTATAATGCAATCTCTTTATTCGTAAATTTATTGATTGATTTATTGGTGACTACAGTTAACGTACCTGCCAAATCTGCTGGCAATTTGCTCGACGACTATTTTGTAACGTGTGCATCTGTACAGACGCCCGACAATCAACTGTTGACGGATATTTCAAATAAAATTTTACGTGTGTCGGATGTCAGTAGCTAATAAAATTAAATGAATCGCGGAGGCAGCAGTGACTCAAGCAGTCAAACGACTGGTTAATAACTTATGCGACTGTATGGTAGTCACACCAGCGAATTGGTGGCGACTTGGCCAGCGCGGTGGACTATGGCCTAAAACTGTCTCATTCTGAGAGAAGACCCGTGCCCAGCAGTGGACAATAATGGGTTGGCACCACTGTATGATAGTAAGCAACTACCGCCAATGGACGGTTAGCTTAAAGAATACCATTTTACAAGTGAGAATAAGAAGAATAAGAATGTCATCTTATCGCCATAAATTGATGTGCGTAACAATATTAGTGTTTATTAAACAATAATTATATATTTTAAGAGCCCTCCATAAATTGACTCTTAAAACTGATCAGAGTAGCTACTTACAACAATTTTCCAAGAAACTATTTATGATTGGGACGAATACATTGTAAACATGATTTTCCGGGTCTCGAAGGTTCATCGCATAGGTCATTCAATGAATACAAAGTCCTCGTAATAGGAAACACCTTTATCGAATAAACGAGTTGCCAGCCCTATGTAACCTTCGAAATGCCTGAAATATTCAGTACACGTAGGTGCGCTTACTACGATCGAACTTCATTCGTAGCTCCAATTTGTCCTTTAAAGAGTTTCACTCTTATTTTTTTCCAAAATTTCAGAAATTCTGGGGAACAAGCTCTCTAAAATTCTAAATGTCGGTTTGAGAGATTTATTCTCTATTTTTCCCCACTTGTAATTCCACACATTTGAATCGTACATGTTTCTTTTATTTTAGAAGTAGTAAACGAACATTCAGTCTACCAGAAAGTAAGTTAACATTACCGTTCATGGACATCTGCAATTACCTCCAGACAGGATGACAGTCTTACATACTACATATTATGGGATCTTTATTTATCCGAAGCATTCTAATCCGCACCAATTCGCACTTGGCCAGCGCGGTGGACTATGGCCTAAACTCTCTCATTTTGAGAGAAGAATCATGCCCAGCAGTGGGACAATAGTGTCTTAACGAGATCCGAAGAATTCCAACTTATTCCTAAAAAGTAGCAATCTATTCTTACCTGCGGTTGAGTATATATGTCCACGAACAACTGTTATTACTTAATACCAGGTAGACTGCATGCTTGTTTGCTGCTTCTAACTTATAAAAAATGTTTGATGGCAACCACGACTTTTGGCTCTATGTACACAAAGAACCCAATAGCATAGTTAAGGATTTGCGTGATAGAACGGTCACCATAGTGGTCTGACAGGTAGTGGACGTTGTGTTCCGATTCGGTGGTAGTGTAAGAAAAAAAAGTAACTGACAATTTGTAAATTCCCCCGTAGGCCTATACAAAATAAAGACATTTCAATTCATTTCATTCCACGCAGTGGGTTTTTCAGATTCGCCGACAAGTTGTTCGTGACAACTATGGCAATGAGAAAAGTTATAGTGGGGCTAAGACTATGTAATGATATGGTCAATTTATTTAATAGATAATTACGTATGTGATTCCAATTTCCACATAGTGCAAGATTTAACGGGCTAGGAATCTGCCAGTTCTTAAGTTGTCACTTGGAAGACTCCAACCCCTAAATAGGATTATAGAGTAGAAGCTTACGCTTAAGGCGGTCACGAATGCCTTGTTACGCCGGATTACATCGGACACTTTTAGACTGGAACACAGCAAAGAAAACATTAATAACATAAGGCCCTATTATCTATCATCTACAGAAGTGACAAAAACATCGATAGTTTTTATATCACTACCGTCGCAACGGTCGAAATTCGACCGTAATTTAAATTAAAAAACTAAACTTTATATTGTCCAAAGTGGTACGAATATTTATTAAATTCAAATAAAACGTAATAATTTTCCAGTAATTTCGAACGCACCCGATAAATATAAAAAGAGGTTTAATTAGCTAAGCCGCATTTATAAGCAATAGCGGGTATTTTGACAAAGACACTGCCATTTGTGACGTTATGTGTTTTCATAGTAAGACATTGAATGTTCTATTTTATTTATTATTTATGTGTTCGTGACAAATGCACGGTAGTGTGTGTAATGTGTTTTTAGTTGATTTTATGTATTACTCAACCACAACAATTAGGCGCATAAAACAAAAGTGGTTCAATACCCCGCATCTCGCTTCTTACCCCGCGCATCCCCTAGTGACGTACCGTCGTGTATCGTCTAGGTGTTTACGTTAGCCAGCACGTGTTTAATGTTATTTCGTTATAATGTTAGTTTAATGAGTGATTGTTGAATTTTTAAAGTTATTATTAAATTAGTTGATTATTCGTCAATAAAACTCAAAATAGGTAGGAAAAAGACTATTCATGGAGAAGAAAGGACTCTTACATTCAAAATATGTTTTTTTTTTTAACAAGAGAAGAGTATTGGGTTCAGTATTCCTGTGTCCCAAGTCGAAAATCGAATGTGTGCTGCAACAGGCATCAGTCTCTTACACACATAAAAAAAGAAAGAAAATATTCCATGTCTGCGAATATATTAAACACATGAAAGTGCTTTAATAAATACTCGACTATTGAACATACATCACTATGTTGTAGGTTTTAATAATGGTATACCTACATACTTTTGGTATTTGGTAATAGAATATACTTCGTATCGGGATGGGAAATCCCTACTTCTAATGACGTTTCAACTGTCGTGCGCCTAATTGTTTTGGTCGAGTAGTATGTATACGCATTATTTGAAAAAAATAACATTCTGCACTCCTTGTCTACGTCCACTATAGGCGTGGAAAATTTCATACTAATCCGTCCGCGGCATATTACTTAAAAATACAAGGATTTGCTTCGCGTATTAATATATAGATTCTCTTGTTGTAATTTATGAATGCTTTTCTTTGACACGAGCTACTGCCCATACGGATTGAAAGATCATAACATATAACGCCTCTTTATAAGAACGTGGCAAGTATAAATTGACTTTTTTTGTTAAATTTCATAATTATCATGTTATTTCTTATATTTGCCATTAAGTCATTAGGTAATATTTATAATGATCGTAGTAGGTCTGTATAGCTCCATTAATTTTAAGGAATTTTGTTTTATGTAACTCAACAATTTTGTAGTTTTCAAGATAACACGTTGTTCTTGTAAATATCTCATATAATTTATAAATATTGCACCATTGATCAGAGAAAAAGGATAATTATCATAACAATATGTATGTAAGTATGGGTAACAAAAAAAGCTACTTAATGGACCACTATAAAACGTTGAATTAAACAAATTATAATAAAACAAAAACGCGACTATTTAAAAATAATCAACTGAAACTGAAGACAATCAATCATTTTTAAACTTTCGAGTTTTTTGTTTTATTATTTGCCAACGTTGCTTGTTATTTCATGGTGGTAGGACCAGTGTAGGTCGACCGGGGAAGTATCACAGCCACACCTATTTCTACCGTGAAGCATTTCTTTCGTTTCAATGGAAGGGTGTGGTTGCCGGCACACTTTTACATGAGGCGACCATCTTAGTCCTCGGAAGTAGCAACGCATTTGTCATTGACTTCAGCTGGAACCCATGTTCTGTATGTAGTTGAAGAAGAAGTTACAGAAGTCCATGGGCGGCAGTGATCACTTACCATCAGGTGTACTACATGCTCGTTTGCTACTTCAGTCAGACAAAAAAATACATTTCCATAAATTATCATAAATATTTATAACCAGTTTAACCTAACAACAAACCAAACGTACGGATATATTTCTCCCACACATTATACGCAAATAGAAATATCACTATTATGGATTCAAATTCAATACTAATTATTGAATTAAACTTAATGTGTATTGCCGGCACAAATGCGTATCGGAAATGTCATTTAGGTATTGCCACTTATCAGCTTATATTTAGCCGCGCGGTAATGAGCGATATTGCAGGAACACGCTCGGAGGTTAATTAGCGACTGCTTTGTGATCGGATATTAATTAACGTGGGTTATTTAGATACACCTTTAAAGGGTTTATTAGTAATAGTTCTCTGTATTCTATAAATACACCAAACTGCGGGGCTTTTCTCAAATACGAATAGCTTAGAAATAATGCTGAGTTAAACAAATACATCGTATTTTGCACATTCCCTAATTTAGATAAATAACCTCCTAAGATATCAATATAGAAAATTTACCTGACAATAACACTTGCTTAACTTAAAGTCTAAGTTGTAATACCTTAGTAAACCAGAATAAATTAAGTTTCTATGACTTTCTATCTATTTTCTACCGTCTGGTATATTTTCGTTCCGATTTGCTACTTTTAATCAAAAAGAAGTATTAGATACGCATCCATCTGATGGATAGTGGCTATTATCGCACATAGACATCCGTAATGAACTTCAAATGGAATTGGGATCCGTAAATCAGTGGAGGAATTGAGGTCTATAAATGATATTTCAGTACTTGTGATACATGTTGAAGTTCCTCTTACCATACCCGTCGTCCCTCTCACTTCGCAATAGTTATCCCTCAAACAAAGGTGCGGCAACGGTTATTTCGGTGTCGAACCAAAAACACGTCTACCGCTTAAGAAACTTACCGAATGCAGTTCTAAAACGTTAAGAATAGCAACAATGTCTCTACAGACAGAAATGTCGCGTCGATTTAATGTACCGTGTAAAAAACTTCAATAAAACCAGTGTAAACGTCTGCTCCGTGTGCTTTATTGCCCGAAAGCCATTTGCTAACAACTGTCCAGCGTTTGCAAGTTTGATAAAAGAGCTACTTTTATCATATTACATTGTTTCTTAAACTTACAGACATACACATAATTGAATATTTTCTTTCTTATCCCTATATGTAGATACCTATTCGTCAAGCAACTATTTGTGTATTTAACACCCATAATATGCAGATCATATACATATATGACTTCAGTTAACGCTGTAGTGACATTCAGTGACGACATACCATGCAACTCTGGATAGAAATATCCTTAAAAATAAATTTATAAACTGCTTATGGCGAGTGCCCGTTACGTAATACGTAAATAAAGAAATTCGGAGATAATATTAGCCTAAAATCATATACTGCAGTATGTACATCTACAGGACAGAAATATCTTTAAATAGTTACACCTTCAAAATCAAAACAACTAGTCAGTATTATCACCTTAATCGACTCGATTAAGTATTTTCATTCGCGCATCTCGTAATAAAATTGTGAAGAGAGATTTGTCGTTGTATCGTAGGATTAGGACGCCTGAGCTCCACCGGCTCCGAGCTAAGCCGGCGCCCTTCGCCAGCTACAATTGAACGCTTAGTTTTTATCGCCACTCGTTTTTGTTCTAGAGATCCTTTATGTTTTAAAGAAAATATATTTTGAGGTATTTTTTATTTTAAAGGCTTCGTTTATGTCATGTCATTACTTTGAAAATTGATCTCCTACAAGGCTTAAAGAAATAACCCAGAGTGTTACGTAACACTACACAAAATGATATAAGGATCAAAATAAATTATATTTTTTGTGCGATATTTGCAAAGCTATATCTTAGCAAAAAATAGAGGTATAGCTGATTAAATATATACTATACTTAAAACTTTCATTTTGTAGCTAGCTTCTGGTTGTTTTTAGTTAAATTACCGCATCCTATCAAAACATAAGTAGTTAAGTGTCATCTATAGTTCGTTACACACCGATTAGTATATTCCCTGCGACTCAGAAACTAATGAAACGTCTCAGGTGTTCGGAATTGCTAATACCGTTATGTCTCCAACCTAAAGCGTTATTTTTAAGGTATATAGTTGCAATGGCACTAAAGAGATACTTGTTATTCGAAGGTATCATATTAATTGTGAATATTAAGCGCTCTGTAATAATATTTCAAATGCAACTGAAGATTCTTGATGGTTGATCTTCTATCCACAAAATTGAAGTATTATACAGATATATAGTTCCCCTGTGATCTTAGTACGAGTTTAGTACGTTTCCTCGAATCGACCTTTGTTTTTCGTTTTTACTTATCTTTATAATAATACGTGAAGCAAAAACTTGTGATCTGTTTTTAAAATACTTGCCGCAGACGAAGGAGTATGAAATTACGTGCGGTTATAATTGATGTAGAGAAGTCTTTGTCAAAATATCCGCTATTGCTTTTAAATGCAGCCTAGTTAATTAAACCTCTCTCTACCTTTAACGGGTGTCTTCAAAATAACTTGAAAATTATTACAATTTATTTGAATTTGAGAAATATTTGTGTTACTTTGGACAATAAGAAGTTTATATTTTTTATTTAAATTACGGAATTTCGACCGATGCAACGGGTGACTAAGTACATTGAAATGTATATTGCATGGTTACGTTATAGTTTCCGACCATAACCTGAGAGATACTCGTATTATGGGCTCTGATTATAAGAGTCTACTGCCGCCCAAAAATATCTGTAATAATCAGATCATATCTACAATGAACTACAAATAAAATTTAGGTTCTTTTTGATGCAGGTTACAGATTTATTTACAGCTGTCCCAAAAGACTAAGTCGGAACACATTAGACATATAATTTAACCAATAGCACAAGAACGCTCAGCTTTATTAACAACGTAAAAAAAAATGTCCTCCAAATGCAAGGTGCATACAAACGTTAGTGCCAATTTCTAATTATTTTTATAGGTTAATACGAAAAGTATTCTTTCATTTTCTTGCACTTACCAGTATCGTGAGTATGCCTAAATAAAGAGATATTTACGCCATGACGCGAGCAGTTGTCAATGGCGACCATTATGTTCCATGGAATAGCATCATGTATATGGGAGGTACATCATGAGTTTTATCACTTTGGAATGAAATTTATTCCTTTTTTTGAACACAATTTTCTGCGCTCCGTGGCGAGTCCATAAATCGTTAGTCCGTAATAAAAAGACCGAGATAGAGCCAATGGATGTTCTAGAAAAATGAAAAATAGTCTGACTATCTGACATTATAACATTTTTGGGAACCTGACTATGCAGATAAAAGTGCCATTACTGCTGTAACTAAGGAAACTACTGGACAAAATTTGCGTGAAGCGTTTCGGTTTAATCCATAGGGGAGCAACATTTTCTATCAACTTCAGATGATATCCCCGTCCTTTCAAACGTAATGATTGGTATCATAATATAAGATAGGCTACGGAAATAATTAGCTCCTTTGATCAATTAAAAATTTACTATACGGAACCCACGGAAAAGATTCCGCTAATATTCAAGGCTTAGAACTTTGTTCGATGAATTTAAATCAACTTTAAAAGAATTGAATAGGAGTTCAACGGTCTTGGGAGGAACTTTGAGGATTTTCGTATAAGTAATGAAAGATTCTGTTTTATTTAACATCGATGCCTGGATGTGCATTACTCTAAAGTTTTTACTTTGGCGTTGTCTTCAGTCGTGTATAAACGTGACAGGATAATCACTTTTGACTAATTATCACAGGGAATTTGTAGACGAGACTTTTTATTATCTGATTGAAATAGCAAATGAGCATGCGGTCCACTTGATGGTAAGTGGTCACTGCCGCCCATGGATGTCTGTAAATAACTTCATATAGAGAATGGGTTCTGCCCGAAGTCCATCACAGATGTGTTACTACTCCCGAGGACTAAAATGGTTGCCTCGTATATAATTGTGCCGGCAACATGCTAGAAATAGGTGTGGAGTTGGTACTTCCCCAGTCGAACTACACTTGTTCCACCATCTGGAAGCATTACGCTATAACACTAACTAAAATAGGTATTATTTTATATTACACTCCTAAGGGGCTTCAATGAGGGTTGAACGTTCATACAGGGTACAAAGTTGGAAGCAAAAACTAGTTTTATATACCGTCAATACTGCTCAGAAAGCCTTTACGATATCTGATTGCATTTCTCATATATCATTTCGGTCGCTCGCTGAAAGCAAAAATAGCGTTATCAATAAAGAGCTTAGCGCATTTTGTGAAATATTGCACGTTTTTTGAAAGATGAGCCATTTAATACTTGAAAAAAAAATGTGTTGGTATTTATTTCTGTTACTTTCATTTTAGTTATTTTATTAATCACTAATATTCAAAATGCAAAACTTTGGATCGAGATTTGTTACTAAACCTCTGAAAAACAGCGGTACGGATTTGCTAGAAATTTTGTCCAGTCATACATAATAGTCTGAAAAAGCAACATACTTATAAGCTAGTTTATATTCTGTACATGGGAACCCAGGGGACAGATTTGGAGAGTAACGGTAGTTACCAGATTAAATAGTTCCTGGGATGTCTTTCTTTCTTTGTAAAAACGGTAGAACATACAAATAACGCTCCTATGTCCCTCCGTAGGCGTATAGGTTCCAATTTCTAACTGATTTGATGTCATGGGGTCATTGCAAATTCAGGCTACGTGCGTGCCACAAATACGGCGTCAAGTGATTTAAGTTAAATTTAAGATACATCAATTGCCCTTACGAATTGCGATCAGTACTCATAAAGCTAAAGAAATATTGTAAAGAACTGAGCATGGCAATGGAGGTCATTTACGTTCTGCTTAGGTCTTTTCAATATAATCTTAATCTTTTTTGCTCTGTTTATATTGAGTACGCTAAGGTCTGTTGAAAAATACTTTATTGAAAAAAATCTCTTAAAAAAATAAATTATTGATAAATTATTAAAAACTAGTTGACCCGGTGAACTTTGTTTCGCCTAAATAATCTTAACTTATAATGGAAGCTTAAGAAATGGAGTAACTTTTCCCGTTTTCCCAACAATTCCCTTTGCTGCTCTGTTATTGATTGTAGCGAGATGAAAAGTATGCTATAACCAGCTCAGGAGTATGAAAAATAATCATACCAAGTTTCGTTAAAATCCGTCCAGTAGTTTTTGTTTCTATAACGGTTATACCGACAGACAGATAGACGGACAGACAGACAAAAATTTTACAGATTGCATTTTTGGCATCAGTATCGATCCCTAATCACCCCCTGATAGTTATTTTGGATATATATTTTATGTACAGAATTGACCTCTCTACAGATTTATTATAAGTATAGATTATTAATAAAAATGAACGCAATAAAACTTGAGATCTGCGTTGGATGCGACAGTTCAGCCAAATTTCACTTTATAATTTATCGATTTAATAATCTGCAGTTTACAATGTTTTCGAGTCTATTACAAAGACTAGTCACCCGTCACAATGGTCGAAATTCGACCCTAATTTAAATGAAAAAAAACTAAATTTCATATTGTCTAAAGTAGCACAAATATTACTCAAAGTCATAATTCTCTCAAATTGTTATAATTTTCAAGTTATTTTGAACGCACCCGTTAAAAGTATAAAGAGGTTTAGTTTGCTAAGCTGCATTTAAAAGCAATAGCGGGTATTTTGACAAAGACATCTGACATTTTTGACGTTATGTGTTACTCCCGAGGACTATTTTACACGGGTTGCATTTATATGAAAATCCGGCCAGGTTGTCACATTTTCCGAATAATTAAAGTATAAATACGTACTATACTCCTTAAAGCATAAAAATATTACCATACAAAGTTCTAGCGCTTTGGGACCCCCAGTCCGAAACTCAAACGGATAAATCTACGTAACTTGCCCAACTTACTGTCGCATCAATATAGTTATTATAACATCAATATTTGTCATTGTTTATTATTTTACACTTAGTATTTAAATTTGATCGTACTAAATCAATGATTCTTTGTCAATAGAGCAGCGAGATTATAGAAGCACGAAAACTTTGATTTAAACTGATCTCTGAAGTTTTTGCTAATGTTCTATGAAAATTCTTTTCTAGCACATGTAATTCTCATATTTTGCTGCTACGGTAGTAGTGAATATCAATGTATGTTTTTACTTTAAACTGACTTAACTATTAACCTCAACTTTTGAAAGAATTCTTTGTGGTTCGACTCCGAGTGTTCCACCTTGCTACACCTATCATTGCCTTATAAAAACAGTACTAATAATTGATATGTTCTACTTCAAAGCATAGATAAAGTCTTGTCGTCAACACATTATTGTCCTACTGCTGGACACGGATCTTTTCTAGGAATTAGAGAGTTATAGGCCAGAGTCCACCGCGCTGGCCAATTGCGAATTGGTGGTCTTCACACACCTCCGAGAACTTTATTTTTTAATAACTCTCGGGTGTGTAAGTTTCCTTACGATGTTTTCCTTCACCGAAAAGCAGTGATAATTAATTTCTAATACGCACATAATTTTAGAAAAATCAGTGATGCGTGCCTGGGTGTGAACCTCGGACCTCCCGATCGAGAGGGCAAGTTTCAACCAATTGCTCTCGATCGATAGATCAAGTATCAAGTACTAAATTAGCTTTCAGTTGTAGGAATGTATGACTGGACTACCTTAGGTACTACTTCTAACGTTTCTTGGAGTAAATACAGTATAAGGTTTGAAGATGGTAGAACCAGTACTTTTCAATCGGGGAAAACATTTATTGCGTTTCGTTGGAAGGGTGTGGTTGCCGGCACACTTTTATATGAGGCGACCATCTTAGTCCTCGGGAGTAGCAACGCATCTGTGATTGACTCCAAATAGAACCCATGTTCTATTTGAAGTTGCTTACAGGTGTCCATTGGCGGCAGCGACCACTTACCATCAAGTGGACTGCATGCTCGTTACCCACTTCAATTAAGATAAAAAGGTAGATATTCCCAGATAAATTTAGACTTACTTTGTCGTACACAAATATATTTTCACACCTTTAAAATTTAAATTGGTATTAAAATGTTATGTAATTAATACTATATCATTTAATAAAAAATATTTGTAGAAGATAATCAGCTAATATTACATTATGTAATGGAGTACAAGGGACCCAAAACTAATAAAAAGACTACACTGCGGATTTCATAAATGAAGCTTTTAACTATATTGTTTCCATTCCTTGTATTATGAAGCAAACAGTGAATACTAGGAGAGAAGAAAGAATGCTAGCTAAATATTTAATCTACGTACCTTTTTCGCTGTAGGTGACATTCAAGTCGCACAAGACCGAAAATAAAACGTTGGAATTTTGGTATTGCAAAGGTGTACTCTTATACGGCGTTGCAGGTGAAATGGTAGAATATTTCAGAGTAGGATTTAGTCTGTCGACTTAATTTTAAAAATTCTTATCTAAAATTCGTATTCGTATAAATTTAATTAAATGTTATATATATCAAAATTTTGGTTAAGTCGTTTTACTTATGTGCACATTAAAATAGAGTTAAAGTAAGTATTGAATGAAAATGGTTTAAGTGTTTTTGATTAGACTAACACACAGATTATTGGATTTAACAAAAAGCGATTGGCGCTACGTTTTATGTACCTTTATATTACAAAAGATAGATGGGTATTCTCACGTTATTTAAAATATTTAACAGGATTCCAATGATATTATTTGCTTACAAACAATTTTGAGTTCCTGAGCAACAATACGATTGAATATCGATCAAAACGGTATTATCGCGCGCGGTAGCTCAATTTAAATAATGTTGAGTAAGCAAAATATCTGAAGCCTGTAAAGTTCAAATTAAAACATGACAAAAGCAGACAACGCTTTCTGAATTTTGCCGCTTCGCAAAGTTAGGACAAGCCCGTTTTGCAAGTCAATGGATTGAATATAATATCGCCACCAGAGAGTGCACGAACTTAGCCACCAACCGTGAAAATAACGTATACGTTTTAATTTATCTATACACAAACTGCAATATGGCAGCTTAATGTGGTTATTATAACTAAGCTATACTTTTGTAAAAGATTTTCCACTTAACTCTAACCATCCATAGCTTACAACTATTTTACAGCACTGTTAGACGAGGCGTAAAGAATTCTTTTTTTTTGTTAACGTTTTTAATGAACATTTAATTAATTTGTTTCAAACATTATACGTTGCAACTACTTAAGATTTTATAAAGCACTCGTGATTTGAGTGTCTTTTTAACGAGAAGTTTCGTTAACGAATCCAATGGTTAGCATTTGTATCGAAACCGTCATATTGAAATGTATCTATTATTATTCATTAATTACTTTTCATAAAACTTCTATCATTTCTTAAAATTATCTTTCAAACTAAATATCTTCACAGAGTGATTTTAGGTCCACAGTCTGCCTCGCTGACCAAGCGCAAATCGGTAAAGTTCACACACCTTCAAGTACTTTTTTTTATTTGAAAGTAGTTTTTATTTAGATTAATACATTTAACATTTGTTATACTAAGAAACAAATCTATTAAATACTCTATCTCATTATCTTTTATTTAAATTAAATACCTGTAAAGCCAGGTTTCACGGTGTCTTTATAAACGTTATAGCAAGTAACAATCAACTTTTAATACGTACCTACACAATTTTGAAAAATCTGAGGTCTGGAAAGCGAACTTCTGAATTGAGAGGCTGAGTTTCACTGATTCCTAATAATAACTTATTATTTAACAAACATGCAATTTCTTTATTTATACACAGTTGATAATATTGATTTATAATTGAACTCGCTGATAAATTCTACGGGAGAATGTTTTGCATCAGCTAAAATGAACAATTATTCAGAGACCCTTTTTAGCCCTGCTAACGATGTTTGGCAAATATTTTCATTTAAAGGCTAATTAGCCTTATTCGGATGAAATGTTTTATTATGATTAATTCTTATTAGCATTTATGAATTTAAGGCAATTACGGATATTGGATGTTTTTTTAAGTTATACTTCTTTAGGCGAGTTATGAAAAAATGACAAGAGAGAGAAATTTTAATATTCGTCACACAAAAGTCACAGTATGAAGTTGAAATGAGAATAAGTTTTTTTTTTGAAGTTATACTTCCTTAGGCGCATTATGAAAAATGATGAGAATAAGGAAAGATAAAATTTTTAAAAAGATTTTTATCTTCTTACGCTAAAGAATCTTATTTCTAACGTGATTACCTTGATTTGATTACCTTGACTAAGGGATTGTTTTTTTTTAAGTCTACTATTTCTTTTATTTTTATCACTACATGTTCAAGAAGAACGATTGTTTTTATTTTACTTGTCAATAGGTTAACTAAATGTAATCTAAGTTAACGTTAACAGCGGGTACTTAATAAATTTAACAGAAATCAAAATATATTCATACTTTTTGTATAACATAAAAAATTCTTACACATGTTATCTTTCTACCCTTATGTATATTTGATGTTTTATATAACACGCTGGATTTATACTTACCTACATACCTATAATATCTTTTGCCAAGATTGCTGCTGTATGTATGCACGTAAGAAATTTGTGTAGGGTTGTAGCGAACTGAACTTCTGGTTGCAATTCCATATAAATATTTTAGGTACGAAAGCATTGAAATCGAAAAATGTTCAAAGGTTCTCGTTCGCTTATTCGTACAGTGTAGAAATGTCGCAACTGGATATTACGGTCGCATATCCGGAGCTGATAGAAAGAAAACTTAATGATCCGTGAAAAACTGCCGAGTAACAGTGTTTACTTAGTTACTCTGACGTCCTATGTAACTAAAGAACACGTAGCCATGGCACAAAAATGACAGTTGTCTCTTATAAAACTAATGAAAAAAAAAAATCTTAAGAACATATCGTTTTAGACAACTTTAACGGAGTTACTTTTTTTATCTAACTAAAGTAGCAAGCAAGTAGCAAACGAGCACGCAGTCCACCTGATGGTAATTAGACACTGCCGCCGATGGACATCTGTAATGATGGATATCTGTGGTCGATTGCTGATATTAATAGTAGTGCCAACCCACTATTGACCCACGGCTGGGCTCGGGTCTTCTCTTGGAATGAGGGAGTTTTAGGTTATAGTCCACCGCGTTGGCCAAGTGTGAAGTAGTGGACTTCACACACCTCCGAGGACTTTTTTTTAAACTCTCGGGTGTGTAAGTTTCCTCAGGATGTTTTCCTTCACCGAAAAGCAGTATTAATTAATTTCTAATACGCACATAATTTAGAAAAACAAGTGTTGCGTGCCTGGCTTTGAACCTCGGACCTCCCAATCGAGAGGGCAACTTTCGACCATTACGCTATCACTGCTCTAGATGTTAATAATAGAATTGACCAATTACTACCAGGTGGACTGTATGGTCGTTTGTTTCCATGGGCGTTCCACAGGGTTCGATACTCGGACCATTCTTGTTTTTAATATATGTCAACGGCCTACCCTACTATGTAGCAAATAATCACGAGATAGTATTGTTTCCAGATGATACCTCATTACTATTTAAAATTAAAAGACAATTAAGCAAGTTTGACGAAGTAAACAATGCTCTCTCGAGGGTCGTACATTGGTTCAACGTAAATAACTTACTTCTTAACGAGAAAAAAACTAAATGCATCAAATTCTCACTGCTCAACGTTAGGCAGGTTGAAACCAATGTACAACTCAATGGAACGGTTTTGGACCTTGTGGAGTCAACTGTCTTCCTAGGCGTTACTTTAGATGCCAAATTAGACCGATGTAGAAACAGCTAGAATAGTTTATTTTAGTTACTTTCATAGCATTATGTCTTACGGCATACTGCTGTGGGGGTGCTCTTCAGACCTCAATACTGTCTTTATACTGCAGAAGAGGGCTGTACGAGCCATTTATAACCTTAGTCCAAAATGTCCACTAAAAGAATTATTTAAAGAAATAGATATTCCTACTGTTGTATCCCAATTTATATATGAGAATTTGATGTATGTTAAGAAAAATATTAATAATTTTGCTAAACATTGTGATACACATAAAATAAATAAAAGGAACAAGCACAATCTCTCTGCACATGTTACTCGTCTTCACAAAATTAATAATTATTTTATGGGTCAATGTATACGCTTTTATAATAAACTTCCTGTTGAAATCAGAAATTTGTCAATGAATAAGTTCAAAGCATTGATTATGATTAAACTCTGCCGTAAAGCCTATTATAAAATTTCTGATTACATAGAAGACAAAACAGCTTGGGACTGAGCAATAATATGCATTATATTAATATATTTAATAAATGTCAAAGTGTAGCGTATCTTGCCAAACGGGTTCTCTTTTACTGAACTGTAAGGTAAGATATTGGAGCTAACTTTCATTACCATGTAAAAAAACATGATTGTAATTATATAAAAAAATAAAAAAATGGATATAAATAAGAAAAAAGACAAACCCGCTGAGTTTCTTGCCGGATCTTCTCAGTTGAGGTCGTATTCCGATCCGGTGGTAGTATAAGAAAAAAAATGTAACTGACAATTTGTAAGTGCCCCCGTAGGCCTATACAAAATAAAGACATTTCATTTCATTTCATTTCATTTGTTTCTTCTATATTTAAAAAAAGGTAAAATTTACTCTTATATTAATTTGGTTAAGATAGACCATATGTGGTTTTGGTGCTGGAAAGATAATAGGCCTTTCCAGTGCTGGTAAGTTATTGCGACATGATGAAAGTTGTGTTTCGTTATAAAAGAGTCCAATCCAATGCATAAAAAGTGGGTTATTTTTCCAATAAATATATATTACCTAATAACGTACTACATGATGGAAAAGTCACATCTAAAAATATTCGAAAACCGGCGCATGTTTGCTTTGAGAACAAAATTGTATTGCACAAAGAGATCCGCGTGTGAAGCTTGGCGCGAGATTAAAAGCACAGATTTGACTTCTTAAAGCCCCACACTTCGCTCCTGAGCGGAGATGACGTCGTCTAGACATGTAATCCTGGTATCTATAAACATTATTTTTTACGATTTTGTTCAAGAATGTTATCATGCAATAAATTATATAGGTATGAAAATAATGGATGGAAGTTTGAATGCAACAAATATAGATAGATGAGATTTAGACAGGTGTCTTTAACTAAACGAGGCTTATCTCGCAGCTCCATTGTGTAGTAGTGAAGATAGGTACCTTACTACGCAAACACTTACGTAATTTCACCACGTTTTTATGATTGTCTAAGATGCTTTACTAAAATCTAATTTGTCATTACCTTGTACCTACAGGTACAGTTTTTTGAGCTTCGTTTAATGTCTCGATAAAACGGTGGTGATGCTACCCATCATGTGGCATAAAAACAAAGCGTCTCTATCTTGCCAAACATATTGAGGGTATCGGGTAAGTTTTGAATATGATATTTTTGTAGTCATCCCAGTATATATTCAACGTGAGTACTCCCGAATCATCCAAATGAATCCCTATTTAAAAGGTATGTTTAAGTGGATTATGCGTGCTTAGACAGTCGTTGGCCGGTAATTCTTGCCTGTTGACGTAAACTCTTGGACTGCAGTATTGTTTATGTTTATTTATGTCCTGGGATTTTTTTTCTATTGGGCGGATATATCTCTTTATAAATAATATGACTTGGATCATAAGTAACGTATCGTAAAGTACCTACGTTTCTTGAACGCGAATTGTCGAAGCTCTAATACTAAATTAGTGGGAAATTCGATTCGATTCTGTTATAAAATCACATTTACTATCACAAACAAGGTAATTACTGCTGTTCAGTATTGATAACCGAGTTCAAGGGATTAAAATATATATCTGAAATACAGAAGCGTTTAAAATTTTGCCACCAACAATCATCAATCGAACACTTGACGACTGCAAAATGACATTGATAATTAAAAATGCCTAAATTAATAGGGGAAAAAGATGGAACGGACGACATATTTTACATCGTGATGATATGGATATCAAATTGAAGCTAGTAAATAAACGTTTCTAAGAATGTATACATATGTTATATTCTAAAAATTTCATGTTAATATTTTGAAGAAAACTCATAAATTAAATAAGTCTATTATTACAAAAACAACAATCCGATTGCTATTTTAAGTTTCATAAATCCAATTCTTTTTTCATAATATTTTTTTGTTTACATTACAAATTTGGTCAAGTTTTTGTGTTCATTAAAGGAAAAAAATACAAAGTTACTCACAAAGTTTACCTTTTTGTCCTATCCTAAAAGGCCATGGATCCGGCAAAACCTTTTCTATTGCACATTTAAGTGAAAACGTCCGTAAACTCCTCAGTTACAAAGAAATGAAACGTGCTCCCACCCATGAGTCGACTGCGAACTAAGTTGCTCACTCATATATTTCTTTTATCACTTTTACCTTTTATTTTCGACCTTTCGACCCTCGGGTCCAGTTAAATTATTCTCAGCTGCCTATTTTCAATATATTTTATGGCCAGAACTGTTTAACACTTGCGATTTACAGCTTTCTAAGTAGAGTCCTTAAAGGCTTGAAGTATTTCAAGATTCGTCGTTCTACGGATCGTAGACTGTCTACAAAGTTAAGGAACCTCGCACGCCGTCTGAAGTGTGATGGCTGATAGCTAGTGGCAAAATTTTATGTGCACTTCCGTGCTTCGAATGGCATCTCGAGCCTTCGGCTCTGGTTATTATGATTGGACAATAGTCGTTAAACTTTGTCAGATGCCTTCAAGCGGATACAAAATACTTGTAAGCCATTAACCCATTTCTCTCTGCACTAGTACATATTACAGTAGGATAGTAAAGTAAACATAGGTCTCATTTATTTTTCCTTAAGTTAATAAGAGCAGTGATAGCCTAATGGTTGAAACTTGTCCTCTCGATCGGGAAGTCCGAGGTTCAAACCTAGGCACGCACCACTGATTCATGTGCTTGTTAGAAATGAATTATCACTGCTATGCTATCAAGGAAAACATAGTGAGGAAACCTACACACCCGAGAGTTGGAAGTCCACCAATTCGCAATTGGCCAGCGCGGTGGACTATGGCCTAAAATCTTTCATTCTGAGATAAGACCAGTGCCCCGCAGTGGGACAATATTGGGTTGACGAGGAAGGAGTGCAGGCCAAGTAGTAAAACACGTAGATGTTTATGTGCATCTCATTTAATAGAATAATACTTTAACTACTTTACTACAAATTGAATATACAAGTTTAAAATCCAAACCAAATGCTTAGTACAAGCTATTACGAGTTTTTAATATGCATGCGTAATAACCATTCATGCATGGAGAAATGTAAATAATTTGAATAAGACATAAGCATAATAGATAATGAAGATAAACGGTAATTTAATTAAAGAGTTTATTCTAGACGAGCATGTCCTAATAGCTCTTTATATCTTGAGCTTATCATTACTTACCTTATTCATGTTATATCTTATATTTTTATGTTATATATATAGAGATAAAATCCCTACTTCCCTACTAATATTATAAATGTGAAAGTAACTCTGTCTGTCTGTCTGTCTGTCTGCTACTTATTCACGCCTAAACAACTGAACCGATCTTTATGAAATTGGGCACACAGATAGTGTTGACCTCGAGAAAGGACATAGGCTGCTTTTTATCGTAAAAAATGGGTTGAAAGCGTTAAAATCGGGCATAAATGTTTGTATGGAAGTTCGTTTTTGACAAAGTCCCATATCGACAAGTCCGTCAAGAGGTACGATAGACTTACTTAAAACCTTATCTAAATAATAAAACATAAAAAAACATTGATTTCGAGTCGACAACATATATCCGTAAAATTCGGATTGTCACGTATTTTGTTAAATTCTAATGTAAACATGTGTGACATGACAGTAGTGTGACATGACAGTAGCCATAATGGCCGCCCGGATGCCATTTTGAATTCATTCAAAAATAATACGTATAAATTTGTAACTATCAATTATCATAAAAATAGATGTGATTCAAATTTATTTTATTTTTAATTTATGAAATATTTCAATAATAATGAAGCATCAGTTAACGCGCTGCGGCCGCGCAACTTGCGACCTAATGTAAAATCGCTCTTAAAGTACAGGGATTCCCAATTGATAACAGATGGCGCGTCATACAATTATAGTAAAATAGTTATTCGAATCCAATAATTCAAAGGCGATAAAATGTTTTAACATTGTTTCAAAATAAAATTATCGACTCCATTTGTCACTCCATGTTCATGTTACATAAATAGTTTCTTAACTATTATTGCATAAATAAAGTTATGTTATTGACCACACCCGTACATTTTTAGCGAAAATAAATATTATGGACAAAATACAATTGATAGTCTTTTAAGCAAAATACTAACATTAATAAGTCGATCAGTATCTAAATAAGATATAACAATTATATCATGAATTATTATTATAAAGAAGCTTTTGCAACTTTTGTGATAAATAATTGCATTTATGAATATTGAAGCATGGTTGATGAACACTTGGCTCTAATAACAAACGAGCAAGGTCAACATTATTGTTCTTTTTATATTTATGATATGTTCATTATAAATAATGTTATAGAAAACATGCATTTAAATAACAACATATTTCAAATTAATTTTAGAATAACAAAGTGTGTCAAATTAAGCCAAAATAGATGATGTTCTTAACTCATAAGTATGTCAATTTTGCATCTGTTATTAAAATTGTGATAGCCGTGTGGTGCCAAGACGGGCGGATTAGAAAAGCGAAGCCTGGGGTTCGAATCCAGTTGTCTTATGTACATTATTATTATTTTTATTATTATTATTATAATCTGTAGTTTTCATAAATACTAATTTTAGTATTATTTTTTTAATAACCAGCTCATTTTTAAATATTATTTAGTATCGGAAATGCAAAGCTTTCGCTATTATATAAAATTAATAGAGGTTTAACCTCTGTCAGGTAAAAGAACAAAATAATTTGGATTTACCTCGCCGACAAATTAAAATTTTAATGTAATGAACCACAGACAAGGCTTAATAAAGATAAACTATAAACATACCTGAGCGCCGCTTAAATGTTAGTAGAACCAAAATTAGTTTACGTATCATTGATACTGTCATTAGATTTTTAGTTTTAGTTAGATGCACTAGGGGGCACAGGTGAAACGTTTTTAATAAATTTACTAATAGCGAAAAATATAAGATCTGATAGAAAAATAGCTATTGCCGTGGCGTCGTCCAGCGTTGCGCCCACACTTTTAAAAAGCGGTCATAATGCCTGCCTATTCGCCTTTGAGCGTCCACTCCAGATTTGTAACAACGATTTCTCTAACATTTTTAATATTTCAAAAACAAAACAAAATTTTTGGATTACTTCAACCCGCCTCCCGGTACTCCTCCACACAAACTTTTTTCTTATTAAAAATTCGCTTTCTACACTCAATAAAATAGAAAATTTCTACAATATCAATTTCTACAGTAGCCCCACACTAGGATTTTTTCCTGTGTCGTGGGTACCATGGACACACAAGACGTATATAGAAACACCCAGACCCAGAACATGAATCTATTCAGATTCCTGTCTGGCCGGGAATCGAACCGGATGTGGTAGCTGCTCCGCAACGCGGGTCGTCAAGGTTGTCAAATTAATGTTAAAAGTAGGTTCACCTATATGTAATCTTACTCAGAAATTTAAAAGGACCAAAATTACTTAAAATAGTATTTTTCAATTCATAAAAGTTAAAATCCATCTTTATAATCGATGCGCTTTGGTTTAAATGTGGAGGCGTTGTTTGAAAAGATGTATTCCGATATTGTTAATGTGACCACTAAGACTGTAAATTGGTTCAAAAAAGGGTTTTTCGATATTCTGATTCGTCTTATTTTCATAATATTTTACATAACAATATGCACCTACCCACAAATACACACTTAAAATTCGTTTTTTCGCTCTGTGTTTGTCCGGGTAATCCTTGACCGGCTAAACCGATTTTTACGGGTTTTTTACTATAGAAAATGTTATGGAACAACATGTAGACTACTTTTATCGTAGAATTCCCACTGAGTGAAGATTTGCGCGGGAAAAACTTTGCGATACATTGATTTGCACGCGGGCGTAGCCGCGGGTACAGCTAGTAAAAATATAAATAAACTATTTTTAAGTTTTGTGCATCTTTTATAGTAGGTAGTATACATAGTATATAGTTTATTTTCTATCTAATTGAAGTAGCCAACGATCATATCATGATGAGTGGTCACTGCCGCCCATGGGCATCTATAAGCCACGTCAAATACAACATCTAACCTTAAGAGATATAGGTACTATCTTCTAAAACATTAAATAATTAAGGTTTCATTAAACACATTTTTCTGTCTAACATTGGCAAATTAATGATGATTATTTTTCTCATAACAATACATTGGTAAAAAGCTTTTATCCCTCATATGTTTGTTTCGAGTCGGCTCGCTTTTTGTTGGAAAGTTGAAAATGGATAAGTAAAACGAGAGTATGATTAATCACGCGGCGGCGCGCGACGGCGTAAAATATTAAGGACACAAAAAAGGAAAAACATAGTACAAATCCAGGCATCGTGAGCTGAAGTATAAATTTACGGACCAATCCATACATTTATCTGTAATAAAAAGTGTACTTTGGAATATAAACCTCAAGTAGAGAAATAATGTGTAAGTCACCGAGCGTTTTATGTACTCGTAGGATGCGTAAGATTGTGGTTGCAGTAGATGAGTAACATAATAATAATAATAATAACATATAATACAAAATGACTGTACTGCTATACTTGGGTTTGTAATTCACAACAGAAACCAGCTTACATATGCTAAGCTCAAGGTATAAAGTCTACTTTTAACATTAGTACCGTACACGACTTTTTTATCCTAAAATGCGTAGTCCATCCATCCATCCATCAGCCCTTTGATGTCCGCTACTGGACGAAGGCCTCCCTTAAATGACGCTACTCCAACCGTTCCTTTGCCCTCTGAATCCAACGGTTTTCCGCTGTTTTCTTCAGGTCATCGATCCACCTGGTGGGGAAGCGACCTGTACTCCTTTTCCCTGAACGTGCTAAATTGCTAATTTGCGGAAAAAGTAATCCATAATTAAAAGTCATGTAAATCTTGGTACCTAACCCATCAAATAGACGGAAAACCATTTGTTCAACCATGTTAGACTATCATGATACATATTAAAAAAATATGATTTTCCTTTGTAGACTAAATAGTACAACACTTGTGCATAAATGAACACTAACTCATTAATTATAAAATAAGTATGTCATGTAAAAAGTAGAATTGCTTGGCAAACTGCATTAACATTTTGATTGCTTGGTGGTATTGGACATACTAGATAATAGCCTTTTGTTAGGTTACGCGTTCATTTAAAAGTGTAATTATTCCATGTATAATGAAGACAACGATGAAAGCTTCTACTCATAACTACTTATCAATAACATCAACAGTTCACTCGAAGAATTTGTTGCACGGTGATTAACATATTTGATGCACAACAATAGGATTTTGATAGCTACATTTATAGAATTCTCTGTATAGAAGTAGTATACAGTAGTATATAGGAAGTAGTTCAAGTAGTATACGGTCATATCGCATAGAGGTGATATTGTATAGGCCTTTAAGAAGTATGCAAAAATATATATGATTATGTTTATCATGATAGTCTAAAATAGTTAAACAAATAGTTTTCTGTCTATTTGTTCATTGTGCAGTTATTTATTGCTTTTTTTGAAACGAAGTTCCTTATAGCAGGCTTCAAGGAGATAGGGATTTTATTGCGCGACCGAACTAAAAAAAATGTGAAACCTTAAGAAAAAGACAAGTGCTATAGTCGTATATACAAGCGAATAGGTTATAATCTTTCTCTTTTTTCCGTCTTTCTTTTCTTTAAGTTCGTTCCTACGTGGTGTCCCCCCATATCTTTATCTCTCTTTCTATATTTTTACTCTGATCGGTTTAAGCCACACGTAATTTGAAATTTAGGCTACGTTTCGATCAATGATTAATGTACGGATTAATTCGTCATTATTATATAAATAAAAATTGGCTGCAATCAGATTTAACTAAAACGTCTGAACCACAAATAATTTACACATCTACATGCAAACAGCATTACGGAGAAGACAACTGACTCTCATCTAGCATTGCTTGAGGCCAAGGGTTATTTTATTAAGATATAAGAGAGAGGGTATTTAATAACCCAAGCGAAACATAAATCAGTACAGTATCATTCGATCCTCGCTATCAATCACCATTCATCATAACATATAACGTGTAATATACTGGATTCATAACAAATATAATATTAATATTATAAAGAGGAAAACTCTGTATTTTTGTATATTTGCTATGAATTACTTAAAAACTACTGAACCGCTTTATAAATTCTTTCACCATTACAGTGCTACATTATCCCTGAGGCTACATTTATTACAAGAAATATAACCTAGTATATTTAAAAGTGCTAGAACCAGTGTAGTTCGCCCGGGGAAGTACCATCGCCACACTTATTTCTAGCGTGAAGCAGTTCTTGCGTTTCGATGGAAGGGTGTGGTTGCCGGCACACTTTTATATGAGACGACCATCTTAGTCTTTGGAAGCAGCGACGGCAGTTACCACCTACCATCAGTAGGACTGTATGCTCGTTTGCTACTTCAATCAGATAAAAAACGTAGAATAGGAGATCCACCTATAATTATTCAACGATGCATTCCTGTCCCTAAGGACTAAGTTGTTAAACCTCGGTAAGTTAGTACCTTATATCTAATATATCTTTTAAGACATTTGAATAATATTCCAATAATTGTCTTTTCTATTAAGTTCTTATATATCTCAAAAATTAATTCAAATAAGTATTTTTTTTTCTCCATAATGGCAATGGCAATTTCTTTGTTGAAAAAATATGAACATACAAATCCTATGTACAACATATATCTATCAATATGACAGAAAAGTCGGTGCTTCAAGTGCTAGGAGAACCATTAAAGTTTAACTACTAAAATAAATGGGGTCCCCATATTGAAAAATTGTCGGGTAGACTCAGTTCAGCGGTTTATGCTGTAAAAAAAATCAGACATTTCACCGATGTAGAAACAGCTAGAATAGTTTATTTTAGTTACTTTCATAGCATTATGTCATACGGCATACTGCTGTGGGGGTGCTCTTCAGACCTCAACACTGTCTTTATACTGCAGAAGAGGACTGTACGAGCCATTTATAACCTAAGTCCGAAATGTTCACTAAAAGAATTATTTAAAGAAATAAATATTCTTACTGTTGTATCCCAATTTATATATGAAAATTTGATGTATGTTAAGAAAAATATTAATAATTTTGCTAAACATTGTGATACGCATAACATAAATACAAGGAACAAGCACAATCTCTCTGCACATGTTACTCGTCTTCACGAAATTAATAATTCTTTTATGGGTCAATGTATACGCTTTTATAATAAACTTCCTGTTGAAATCAGAAATTTGTCAATGAATAAGTTCAAAGCATTGATTAAGATTAAACTTTGCCGTAAAGCGTATTATAAAATTTCTGCTTACATAGAAGACAAAACAGCTTGGGACTGAGCAATAATATGCATTACTATAGTATATTTAATAAATGTCAAAGTGTAGCGTATCTTGCCAAACAGGGCTCTCTTTTACTGAACTGTAAGGCAAGATACTGGAGCTAACTTTCATTACCATGTAAAAAAAAAGATTGTAATAATATTTAAAAAATGAATATAAATAAGAAAAAAAAGACAAACCCGCTGAGTTTCTTGCCGGATCTTCTCAGTTGAGGTCGTATTCCGATCCGGTGGTAGTGTAAGAAAAAAAATGTAACTGACAATTTGTAAGTGCCCCCGCAGGCCTATACAAAATAAAGACATTTCATTTCATTTCATTTTATTTCATTTCATTTCATTTCATTTCATATGTAAAATAAATTACATAGAGTTACAAGCGCATTTTCAAATTGGTAAAAAAAAGTTAAAGTTAAACGTATGAACTTCATATATTCTATACCATGTTTTTATTTTATGCCACCATTCTTTTCCATGGTATTCCGTTCGTCGTTATTTAACTGTCATGGCGAACGATAAGTCACATAAAGCAATATGACCCGAATTTTCAGCGTGAGAAGGCGTTAATGGAATAAAATACCAAACAAAAATCCAGTAAAAGGATGGGAGCACCGTAATCACTGGCTTAATGAACAAAACAATATATGGAATGAGTACACAGCAATGCCATTCGGTATACAGTAGCATTTGCATCGATTCTGCCACGACGACATGACCCACTTTGGCGCAGTTAATACCACCGATCGGTCACCAACCGTGACGTGCATTCCGAATGGCTGATCAACTGAGAAGAGCAAAGATCGTAATGGGTGATATTTATTTTAAAATAAATTCAGAGTTTGTATTTAATTCTTTGTAGTTCAAGTGCTTTAATATCAGAATCATCATATCTGTTATGTTTAGAGCTCCTGTGGTCTTTACCCTTAAAACCTGTTTATAACGTTTCTTTAAAACAATCGTCGTTTCCGGTTTCGCCTATATATCGTAATGTATCACGCTTTTCGTATCTATTGCTTTTATCTTTTTATAATGAATTTCGTTTTCGACCCATCTTTGTAATGCAAAATACAATAATAGGCGAAAATATAAACAATGAGGAAACGTGTTAAACTCATAATAATAGCACTGGTTTAAAGATTATTGTAAGTATTGTAAGTTATTGTAACGCTTCAACTTAGAGCAAGCAACACAACAATGATTAACGATTTGATTATAATATTTCTGTATTATTAAATCGGTTAAAAATGCCGAGACATACAGTGGGTTACTACGTCAGTCATTCGATTCCTGGTTAGAAGGTGTTATGACCAACATGAGTCTTAATGATTATAGGGGATGAAAGTAAAACCACGAGATTTAGTGCAAAAGAGCGCGTTCGAGGGCCGTTCCGCTAACTGCTGACGTACGTGGACGACTGAAAACCCCGATTCTGTTGCCATGGTGATAACATGCCATCGGGCGCACTCTTGTTTATTAGTAGAATAATTATAAAAAAAATACATAAATAATTGAATGCTTAGTGCGTCGCCTACAATGATGAATATAAATCTCTCTTAAAGGTTGTTTGTTTTTCTAATAAAGGTAGCTAATTATCTCTAAGTGCGCAGTCTCCCATATAAGGTAAAAGTTATAGAATATTTAGTGACTTATAGTATGGTACCCTCAAACAAAGTTATAAGACCTTGGATAAGTATGTCTCATTTTCCACATCCTTAATCCCATAACATAGTAACTATTAACAGTACTATTATAAGGCAGGTATAAGTGGCTGATGTGCGTCCAGATTCTAACCCCAAATACTTTCAAGTTGTTGTATACTTGTTGTTTATGCCCAAAGGTGCAGCTAATTCCCACGAAATGGTACCGTAAATATAGAAAAATGGTATAAAGATTATACAAAAAAATAAGAATCAGTACTTTAAAAAAATGAAAATGTTAATGTGACATTTGATGGTATTTGCATGTAATCTGCTGATATTAATAACTAAAAACGGATAATATCACCGATCTATCTTGAGTATTGACATGTATTCTAAGCGGCTGATCTACTGGAACGAGCGAAGGTCAGGATTCTTAACTTATATGAAGAGGAATTATTTTATTTTAAGTAACCTCGTACCTATAATTTACGTAGATATTAAATAAGTGATTAATATTTTTACGCCTACCCAATAGTCTATCCGCCCACTGAAATGCACTCATGGTCACAAACGTATCTCAAAACAATGAATGTGCCCTAGTCACTGTGTTTGACTTTACTGGATGATAATTTAATAGGGAAATGTTTCGTACTTTTTCCTTTCCTGCGACATCAACTTGCCTATTTCGTTAGATTTCATCTCCGACATTCCTTTAGCATGCTAAGACATTACCTTGGAGTAAGTAAGAGCAGAGGTGTTACGAATATCCGTATCCGCATCCGCAAATGCGGATTATTCGCATTAATTCAGACATCTGCATCCGCATTCACATCCGCATCAATCAATGCGGAGTTTTACGGATGCAGATTCACATCAACAAGTAACTACATGCAAAGAAAGTGGGCGGAGCCTGTATGACACGTGCTTCGCGTTTGCTAACTTCATTCGGTAACTGACGAATAGGAAGGCGCATATGAGTAACAAGATCCTACAGGTTTTAATTGTTGGATTTTTTCTTATTGTCAATAAAATAGTTCCAGAGAGAGTTTACGGTGTGTTCATACTTCGCACTCCATAGTTTTTTGCGGGTTTCATTAATATTTTGATAAATTGGAATGTCGCCACCAATAAAAAGTAGTATCTGGAGTTATTTTATAATAGGTAAAAATGATCCCGAGAGGTCGGAGTGTAAGATATGTAATAAAAGTTACTCGCTGAAGGGTCGCACTACTACTTCTTTGAAAAATCACCTGAAAGCAATACACCCGGAGGAGTTCAGTTTATTCCAAAGTGAGAATAAAGAAAAAGAATTGAAGAAAAAAAAATAGATGAAAATCCACTTAATTGGTGGAAAGCTAACCGTTGTGAATTTAAAATTCTCTCCAAATTAGCATGCCGATATTTATCACCTCCACCAGCCACAGTTCCAAGCGAACAGCTATTTAGTGGAGCTGGGTTAATATATAATCCGCTAATAAACAGGTTGGAAGCTGAGAAAACTGCAACATTGCTATTTATTAAATATAATTTACCAATTTTTAAGTTTAATTATTAAACAAAGATTTTTTTTGAAGCTCAAAATTCTGTTGTGTCATAAGTAAAAGTAAAGACTTGTGTAATTTTATTTTAGAAATATATTTAAATAAATATAAAGTTAATTTTAAATTGATTTTTTGCTATTTATGCACTCAAAATTTAAATAATTATCCTTTTAAATCCGCATCCGCATCCGCATTGAATCCGCAACCGCATGGAATCCGCATCCGCGGATGTGAACTTCTAATAATCCGCATCCGCATCCGCGGATGTCTAAAATTTTACATCCGTAACAACCCTAAGTAAGAGTACTATTTCGGACCAACACCACATTAACGTTTTGCGCGTAACAATCTCATCAACCCATTATTGTCTCACTGCGTGGACTATGTCCTAAACTCTCTCATTCTGAGAGAATTTAGGACATAGACCACCGCGTTGGCTAAGTGCGAATTGGTGGACTTCACACACCTCCGAGAACTTTTTTTAGAACTCTCGGGTGTGTAGGTTTCCTCACGATGTTTTCCTTCACCGAAAAGCAGTGATAATTAATTTCTAAAACGCACATAAATCAGCAGTGCGTGCCTGGGTTTGAACCCCGGAACTCCCGAACGAGAGGGCAAGTTTCAACCATTAGGCTATCACTGCTCTAATAACTGCTCTAATTTGGCTTGGTGGTAAGATCTCTGTTGGATCTGCCTGGCTAGCTACCACCCCCAGGTCGGAACCTACCGTTAATAGCGACTCGTCGTGTTTCGGTAGCGTACCTGGGAGCCAGTTTATCCCCCTTCCTCCCCCCTTTCCCCTCCTTTTGCGGTGCCTCCGACCTCGTATCTTCCAGGGCCGCTGGGTGCTTTAGGCACCGATGCCCTCGGGGGCGTGGTGTATTGGCGCGGGGGCCAGGGAGAACCGGTGAAACGGTTTTCCGCTGGCCGCCCGCTGGTTAGTTGGGGACCCGAACCCGGGCAACACTGTCAACCTCTGGCCCGGGAGGCTGTCCCGCCAACCGGTGTAAAGTCCCGTTGCATGGCTGCCTTGCCGGAGTAAGAGACCGGTGTGGAGCCAGGCAGTCGTGCACGGGGGGGACCGGGGGCCCTTCCGTCCCCCGCGCCAGCATCCCACATCACTTCCGTAGGCACGGTGTTAGGAGACCCACATCTTGACCTGTGAAGCGTTGACGGAGCATTGCAAATCCTTTCTAGTCCCTACTCTTTTTAAAAAAAAAAAAAAAACAATGGCAAGGCGAAAAAGGGAAAAAGTATGCACAGCGGCTACTCCCTCCACACTTATTGTGGACATGTGCAATATCAGGGGGGTCCATTCCAATCTGAATGCTGTCCATCACCATCTCGAGGCGGCAAAGCCGGCTTTTCTCTTTTTGACGGAGACGCAAATATCAACTCCGGACGACACATCGTATCTTCAGTACCCCGGCTATAATCTAGAGCACGCTTTTAGGCGTCGAGCCGGGGTTTGTGTGTATGTTCGGGGAGATATCTGCTGTCGCCGTCTCGCCTGCCTGGAAGACAAGGACCTATCCTTGTTGTGGCTGCGCGTAGACGTTGGGGGGCATACCCGTATCTACGCGTGCCTATATAGGTCCTACAGCGGAGATGTAGAGACAACTCGACTATTCGAGCACGTCCAGTGGGCGACCGACAGAGTGCTGCAGCAGTGCCCTTCGGCGGAGTTAGTGATTTTGGGTGACTTCAACGCTCACCATGTTGACTGGCTTGGTTCCCGTGTCACTGACTTCGCCGGGAGGACTGCATACGACTTCTCCTTGGCATATGGACTCTCTCAAGTTGTACCCGGTTTTACTAGGGTACCTGATATAGAGATCCATACTGCTTCCTTGCTAGACCTTCTGCTGACTACCCACCCTGCGGATTACCAAGTGAAGGTCGGGGCCCCACTAGGCACTTCTGACCATTGCTTGGTGAGCTCTGCGGTGCCCTTGTCGCCGCCCGTAGGGACTCGTCCCCCCGGGAGGCGACAAGTTTGGCACTATAAGTCAGCAGACTGGGACGGATTCCGGGAATTCCTGGCTTCGTACCCATGGAGGCAGCTGTGTTTCGTCTCGGGTGATCCTAGCACGTGCGCTAACTCTGTGACCGATGTGTTGCGGCAGGGTATGGAGTGCTTCATTCCGAACTCTGTCGTGGCCGTCGGAGGGCGGAGTCAGCCCTGGTTTGATGCATCTTGCGCTAAGGCGTTAAGTCTTAAGCAAGATGCATATCAAGCCTGGGCGTCTGCGCACGCGTGCAAGGATCCGAAGTACCCCGAGCTTCGAACTGCTCTCAATGCTGCTTCCAGGTCAGCAAGGAAGCATATGGCTAAGGCGAAGTCTAGGCACGTCGGCAGAATTGGCGAGCGACTACTAGGTTACCCGTCCGGGAGTCGTGCCTTCTGGTCGCTGGCCAAAGCTGTCGAGGGTAATTTCTGCCGATCCTCACTTCCACCCCTTCGGAATCTCGACAACTCTCTGGCCCATACGGCAAAGGGAAAAGCCGATCTTCTGGGCACCCACTTTGCCTCAAACTCGACTCTCGATGACGGGGGAGCCACACCGCCTACCATCCCGCGGTGTGGGAGCTCTATGCCTAATATACGCTTCACCCAAAAGGCCGTAAGGCGAGCTCTACTGTCCCTTGATGTCAAGAAGTCGAGTGGGCCAGACGGAATTCCCGCAGTGGTGTTGAGGACGTGCGCTCCCGAGTTGACTCCCATCTTAACGCTCTTATTCTCGCTTTCTTACACCACAGGACAAGTACCGTCTTCGTGGAAGGTAGCCCTTGTTCACCCTGTACCCAAAAAAGGTGACCAAAGTGACCCGGCCAATTATAGGCCAATAGCAATAACCTCCTTGCTCTCAAAGGTAATGGAGCGTGTTATAAACACACAGCTCCTCAGGTACCTCGAGGACCACCAGTTGATCAGCGACCACCAATACGGTTTTCGCAAGGGCCGTTCAACTGGTGATCTTCTGGTATATCTCACACACCGCTGGGCGCAAGCCATTGAGAGCAATGGAGAGGCATTGGCAGTAAGCCTAGATATTGCCAAGGCTTTCGACCGGGTCTGGCACAGGGCCCTTCTCGCGAAGCTTCCATCTTACGGTCTCCCCGAGAGGCCGTGCACGTGGACGGCTAGCTTCTTGTCTGAGCGGTACATCAAGGTCGTAGTCGACGGGTGCTGCTCAGACACGAAACCCATTAATGCTGGTGTACCTCAAGGTTCCGTCCTCTCTCCCACACTGTTTATTCTGCATATCAATGACATGTTGCAACAAATCAGCAACATGCATTGCTATGCAGATGACAGCACGGGGGATGTTGCATACACAGGCCGTGCGAACGCCTCTCGGACACTCGTGGAAGAAAGTAGAATCCGACTTGTGTCTGAAATCGAGAACTCTCTGGAGCGGGTCTCGACATGGGGTCGACTTAATCTTGTTGAGTTCAACCCCACGAAGACACAAGTCTGCGCGTTTACCGCTAAAAAAACCCCATTTGTTGTAGCGCCAAAGTTTCAGGAAATTCCGCTCACCATTAATAAAAGCTTGGGGATCCTGGGAGTTGACATCTCGTGTGATGTGCAGTACCGGAGTCATTTGGAAGGCAAAGCCAAGTTGGCGTCTAAAAAACTGGGCGTTCTTAACAGAGCCAAGCGGTACTTCACTGGGGGGCATCTTCTTCTGCTTTATAAGGCACAAGTAAGGCCCCACATGGAGTACTGCTCGCATCTCTGGGCTGGAGCGCCACAGTACCAACTTACCCCACTTGACTCCGTACAGAAGCGAGCGGTCCGAATCGTCAACGACCCAAGGATCGCCGATCGGTTAGAACCCTTAAGCTTGCGGAGGGACATAGGTTCCCTTTGCGTGTTCTACCGGCTTTATAATGGTGAGTGTTCCGAGGAACTGTTTGATCTGGTGCCCACATCACCCTTCCTTTATCGCACCACTCGCCGACGGATGAGGTTCCATCCGCATCAACTGGACTCGTGGCGGTCCTCCACGGTTCGGTTTGCGCGCTCGTTCCTGCCGCGGACGTGCAAGATGTGGAATGAACTTCCTCCTGAGGTATTCCCGGAGCGCTACGACATGGGGTTCTTCAAGAAAGGTGTAAAAAGAGCTCTACTCCAAAGCCGGCGATGCATTGGCGACTCCTCTGGTGTTGCAAATGTCCATAGGCGACGGTGACCGCTTTCCATCAGGTGGCCCGTCAGCCTTATCGTTAGGTCTTAATATAAAAAAAAAAAAAAAAAAAAACTGCGTAACAATAACGTATAGATAATGCAAATCGCATAGCCTCCATGTATCAAACATGGAAGGTATACGATTTGCATCGGTTCCGCTGTCACGCTTCGCGTGACCCACTTTGAGCAGTTAACGCTAACAATCGGTCACCGAACAACCGAAGTGCATTTCAAATTGCTAATGGTATAAAATTAAATTTGGATACGAAATAACGTGATGTACGTTATTTTTATAAAATGCATAAGCATGTTGGAATACAGCTTCAAAAGTTTGAGATCTACCTGAGATTGGTTCCAGAATTACGGATAGTCTCCTAGTAGTAGTATCTTTTGTAGATTTTAGGTTACCTCAACTGTCTCTAAATAAAACTAAAATCTTTTAAGTTTGGGTTATTTTACGAAGCATTTCTCTTGGTAAGTTCATTTAAACCAGTGGTTGGAGAGCCCCCACTTCTTGTTGTCTCTTACCATGCTTTACCGTTTCGCTCAAAGCAGAACACAGCTTTTGCACATTTCTACATGTTTTATTGCATTGACATTACGAAGTAATGATGGTAGGTTATTGATGTCCAATTATAATTCTGAAGAATCTATGTTAAGTAAAGTAAACGACCACCGATTTTAGTAAAAATGTCGTAAAGTGTAAGCGTACTAAGAAACTGAATTTAATTTGACTGTAAAAATACTTTAGGTTTCATAAAGTTTATACTTACTCGTAAGTTCTTTCAAGTATAACCATTTACATAATGCACTTTTAATATTTTGTTTGTCTGAGTTTGTTTGTAGAGCGACTACGTTTTACATTTATGTTTTAATATTGGGGTTAAAGAATAAAATAAGCTCGTTGGGCCAAGAACGTATGAGAACGTATAAAAATATTTAAGAAGTATCATTTATTAAATCTAAATATGCACCCGTGCCAAGTCCATGCAGATATGTATTCTCTTACATTACGTTACGACATATTTAACAATGAAAAGTAAATCAATATATCATATTCTTACTACTTATCTGAATACGACTTACTTTAAAGTCGTAAGATACTTTATAACTCTTACACACTATACATTTAATTTATCAAACATAGTAACAAAATTTAACACGGAACTGTATTTGAACAATGAATGGCTTTTCAAATTATTATTTTAAAATATACTAAAACCTTACATGTACCGCTAACAGGTTATTAATGAGCCTTTTAAGAGTACATCCTTGAGGTAAAGCTGTTTTAAAAATTTCATGCCTTTTGTCCTTTGAAAGCAATCTTTTAGACGACGAAATCAAAGATTTTACCTCCTTCTGTTTTGTAAGGTTCAAAGGAATATTATTTATTCATGTTTTTCATAGCGAACTTTTGTATTTAAACTTTATGAGGGGAAAATTTCATCATTATATTTTTAATTAATGCATAGTCTGCAGATAGAATTGCAAGTTACGTGAATGAAATAACAAATGTTGAATAATTATAGGGCTTTTGTTATCTTATATAACACTAGCCTTTGCCCGCGGCTTCGCTCGCGTGGAATTTAGTCTGCCACATAAAGTTTGCAAGTTGGTAGAGCAATGGTTCAGCCAGGGAGGTATCACCGCCGCACCTATTTCTACCGTGAAGCAGTTCTTGTGTTTCATTAGAGGGGAGTGGCTGCCGGCTCACTTTTATATGAGGCGACCATCATAGTCCTCGGGAGTAGCAACGCATCTGTGATTGACTTCAGATTGAACCCTTGCTCTACTTCCTAAATCTGTGTGTTCAAATTTCAAATCACAGGCACGAATATTAATTTGAATTAGTTTTGTCGGCAACTGATATTAATGCTTACTCTGAAATTAAAAGTTTAAAAAAAAGGTATCAAAACGCGTGACGGTTACCAATGCGCAGTTGGCTAGCGTGGTTACGACCTCCTAATCTGAGATATGTGCCGAGTATGTGTTGAGTACCGAGGTCGATGACGATTAAATGACATATTTAACCTTTTCCACTTTTTCATTCTCATTGACCTTTTTTTTCCTTTTTTGTCGAGGGGGAAACCTTCAAAAGGTACCATACGCCGTGGGAGCGACGCAGGGCTATGTGGGATCCTTATCGCACCAGGACTCCGGGATCTTCAAAGGAACGCAACTGAAGTCCTCTGAGTGCATTGCCCCAACGGGCTCCTCCCAAGTAAGCGGCTGGGCCCACCACTCCATTTGGTCTTTACCACGATATGCTACCACACGTATACCACCGTCCTTCCCGGGATCGCCAGGCTGGACGGCTCAAGCTCCGTACATCCCGTCCTACGACAGCGTGCGAACACAAATGCTGATATCTTTCCCGAAGTTGCTGACTTTCGAGCTCCCAGTCTCGCCGCCCGCAACCCCGAAAGCTCCCTTTTAGTCGCCTCTTACCACAGACAGGGGATACCGTAGCCTCATTCTGATCCCGGAACTACAGGGACGTCATTCACATTGACCTTTCCCATTTTGCTCCGTATTTTATAACCATTCAAATATTAAATTCATAGAATATATATACGGCGGCGGCGCACGGCGCGTACTGCCGGTCAATCAATTGACTGCAATATGTTATACTCGTAATATCCTCTAAATTAATTATCCAATTTACATGGTGTAAAAAGTAAATTCAATCTGTATTAGATGCTCGATTTTTTGAAATCATTTATTTTGATAAGGATTAATAATTAGTTTGTAAATAACCCATGGAAACATCAACTTCATATTTTTAAAATTTTCAAAGTATAAAAAGAGTTATTGTGGGTTATACATAAAATATAGACATATGCTGTCGCGGACTTTTATTTAGATCTATGTATGCCGAACAATCGCACGGTACATTATATTTGGGTATCTGCAACGGTTTAGGCAGCGTACGCGAAGATAGCTATCAGAGGACAACTTTTTTAGCGACTAACCTGATATTTCTCGTTATATTATAACCTAATTACAAAAAAAATCGGTATAAATTATAGTCCATATGTTATTCTGATGTATAACCTATACTACTGTAAAGTTTCAACCAAATCCGTTGAGTAGTTTTTGCGTGAAAGAATAACAAACACACATACATCCATCCTCACAAACTTTCGCATTTATAATATTAGTGGGATTGGATTTCGTTCGGTATGGTTACATAAAACATGTATGTATTTCTAAGTCAAGTATATTAATATCTGTATGATATTTATCCGTCTATCTAATTTTAACAATGTTATAGATTCACATATTACAATATAGAGCAGTGATAGCCTAGTGGTTGAAATGCCATTTAAATTGGGAGGTCCGAGGTTCAAACCCAGGCACGCACCCCTGATTTATATGCGTATTAGAAATTAATTATCTCTGCTTTTCGGTGAAGAAAAACATCGTGAGGATACCTACACACCCGAGAGGTTTATAAAAAAAAAAGGTCTCGGAGGTGTCTAAAGTCCACCAATTCGCACTTGGCCAGTGCGGTGGACTTTGGCCTAAAACTCTCTCATTCTGAGAGAAGACCCGTGCCCTGCAGTGGGACAATAATGGTTATACAAGAACTGCTTGAATGTTTGAAATAGGAACATGTTTGAAATAGGTGTGGCTTTGGTACCTCACTGGTCGAATCATATATTATGTTCTTCCACCTTGCCGATGTTATAAGCGTTACAATTATTAATTATGGACAAGGAATGTCAAACAAATTAGAATACAAAAGTACAAGAGAACCGCTTTGAAATAAATAGGAAATGTTACCTCGTAAAACTTTACAAAGTGCAGATTTCTTTAATGGAGTTTATATCACTATCCCATTTCTTCAATTCCCTCTAAGGAAATCTCTTCAAAGTTCAGTATTTCCTTTTATTTTTTTATCTTTTTCTCTGTGAACGCGGTAAGATTGAGTTTGTAAGAAGGATTAGAGGAACTGCAGGTAAAACCTTAACAAGTCCAAGTATACTCGAATGTTCTGTAATCGCAAAGGGATCTGTAAAACTTTTTTCTCGTCTTTTACAAAGAGTTTGAAATATATTAGTACAAGTTTGCAAGGTAGATTCTGTACGGTTGGACCGAGGAAATACCACCGTCACATCTATTTCTATTATTTTTAACCTCCTTCGCAAAAAAAAAAAATATTCCTGAAGTTACCCTCGGATATTTTGTCACTACTGAGGTTTATCCTATGATTATCCATGACAGTCGCTAAAAAAATTAAGTCAGCCGGCATTCAAATCAAACGAAACGCATGAACTGCTTTCCGCTCAAAATGTTAGGTGTTATCTCCGCGGTTTTGAACATGCTGAACACTTTAAATACATCCTACTACATATTGATTTGCTTCTATTTCTCAAGACAGCTGAAGATTTAACGAAAACTCCTTACATAAGAAGGGCATGTATCGAAAAGAAATTTCCTTGCGCTGGAAAGGAATAATAATAAAATGGTTTAGCGCTCGCAATCTTTATGATTTTTTTTAAAAAGGGTATGTGTGTATAGTCCTATAACAATAAAGAATCTAAGTTTCCTAGCTTGCTGGTTTACGAGTAATAAATTGTAATTAATGACAGTGACGAAATAGTTTTTTTCTACAAAAAAATATCTAATACTGTCTAGACACTCTGGGAGCTAAATTTTCTAGCTGGTTCCTGACGTAAATTAATGATTGTGAAATAGAAGCGATTTTGCAGCAAAATTTAATTAATTGAACGAGTAAAACGTTGTACGCAACAACAAGAAATTTCAGGCAGCTGTTAAAATATACTCTGATAAATGTGAATTTTCTTTTGTATTTATAGAAAACGTTCTGGTCTAGCACTTTATTACTTCTAGAATTAATCCTCGGTAAGGCAAACATCGGTGAAGGAAAACATCTTAAGGAAACTTACACACCCGAGAGTTCTTAAAAAAAGTTCTCGGAGGTGTGTGAAAACCACCAATTCGCACTTGACCAGTACGGTGGACTATGGCCTAAACTCTCTCATTCTGAGAGAACACCCGTGCCCAGTAATGAGCCAATAATGGGTTGATGAGAGAAGGCAAACATCGAATTACTGTCCTGCGTATGACAAAAAAGTCTTAGTGAGGGAATATAATAGTAGTCAGGTAAAACAAACGTTTATTACACATCGAAAGTTAAATCAACAGCTGCACATTACTATAATATATAGTATCTAATAAATACTAGTATAAATTTACTTTAAAAATCATAAAGTATTTTTTAAAATTTGAAATAAGTAAATAGATGTTCTTTTTTCCATTTACTGAGTCTTTACTTTATAGTATATCATATCTCGGTAAACAAATTTAACCATAAAGTTTTCCAAAAAAGAAATAGTATATTTTACATCTTTAAGTTTTTTTGGTAAGTAATAATAAAATAATAATAATAATAATTTTAAAACGCAATATACAACAAATACTACAAATTTATGCAATCACAAAAACGTCTAAACCTACATTTTAGAACATAAATCTATATTTATATAACTTACATTTGCAAAAAGTAACGTTAGTAGGTACATACAGATTTTATTAAATATTATTCCACAGAAACATTCTCTCGGAAGCGCGCTCTCCGCTCGCAAAGCTAAAGTTTTCTCGTCACGTTTATGTGTCCAGCATTAAACAAGCCATAATAATTTTCTCATCTCCAATCCGTGGGTACGAGTATATCCTCGTTTATGATTCCGTTCGTTCCGTATAAAAATAATCTAGCTGAAATAGAAATAAAACTGGAATACATGTTATATATGCTTTTGAAGTACTAACAATAGGTTTATATAGTGGATTCTTGTCATTCGTCCTACATCATAAGTTAAAAATATTACTTTCGATAATATACTGTTAATATTTATAACGATTTACAGGTGACAAAAAAAACTTCGTAGTCGTTGCATTGATATTTGTGAATTATGAGTATAATAGCCATGTTTAACGTAGTGTTGAAACGTGCTCTAGTAAGTAGCCTCAAGATCGTACACTAGCACATGTGAGTTGTTCATTTGTCTTTGGGAAACCTTTACGACTTTCCAAATAATTTTGTAATGAAATGAAATGTCTATATTTTGCGTAGCCCTCCGGGGTACCTTACAAATTGTCAGTTACATATGTTTTTTTTCTTGCACTACCACCGGATCAGAATACAACTGAGATCCGGCAATAAACTCAGTGGGTTAGTCTTTTTTTTAATATAAGATAATGTCGGATCAGAATACAACTGAGATCCGGCAATAAACTCAGTGGGTTAGTCTTTTTTTTAATATAAGATAATGTAATGAAAAAAAAAATGTAGTTTTTGGTATTCGTATCGACCCAATACGATAGCTAAGATTTTTTTACAAACATTTAAATATCTTACCAACGACTAATTAAACATAGAATGGAAGTCTATTCGGTTCACCCGTCTACGTCTAAATATATCGGCCAGTGCAAGTCGTAGCGCGTAGCGCGTAGCCCGTAGCCGGCAGTTCGACAGCGCGGTCCGTAGGCGCCGGCCGTCGCGCCCCGCTCCGACGTTCGCGCGTTTATTTCCGACGGACATGTACTACGATCGCGAATAGTGTAGCTGACGGCTGGGCGGAAAGTTTTGAGGGTACGAGGCAAGTTTCTTTGATTTTTTAGGTACCCCACAGAATTTGATCTATTTATTTAGATGTTTTTTATAATGCTCGTTACATCCAAAGAGTGATTATTTCATGTATGTTGAAATATATTTTTCAATGAAATACGCAGTGTTTAGTACCAAATTAAATTGTAATGTATTTTTTGTAATTTCAACTATAGATCAATAGATTATTTGGTAAATATCTATAATATTGTTAATTTTATGCATGATTTCTAAGATATTTTTAAATAAAATTTACAAAAATGACAAGGAAGTTGAACAATAAATATCAGAAAGACACATTTTTACTATTAATTAATAATCTCGAACTCGTAAAGTCGAAGTCTCGTAAAGACGACGCGTACATTTTAAATATTATTTGAAGAAAACAAAAAAGACTTACTATTCCAGAATGGTTTACAATATGCGTTGCCACTTCTGAGAACCAAGATGGTAGCTTTATATATAAGTCACAACCACATCCTTTTCGCAAGACGCAAGAGCTGCTTCACGCTACAACTGCTTGTGGCGGTGGTAATTCTTGGCCGAACGATACTCGTACTACCACCTGGCAAAACATCATTAATTAAGAAAGTGGTAGAAAATTTTATTGTTCGACTCCGTAAATACCACCGGAACACATAATTTTATCTAGTACCAGCATAGTTAAGCCTCACTGCGTTCTGTACTGATAGGTGTGTTAAAGACATACATATCAAGACATAAATACAAATTAGATTTCAAAGGTAGCAACGTATCACATTATATACCTCAAGTACGACTATAATCTTATCTGGAGTTGATTATTAGTGTCCATGGGCGGCAGTGGCCACTTACCATCAAGGGAATTGCATGTTCATTGGCTACTTTAAGATTCTAAAAAAATGGAAAACAGCAGCTATAAACTGCTTTTATACAACCGATTTAAGAATAGAACTAAACTCTTCATCTGAACCACAAAAGTATCTAACACAAAATGAAACTGTTGCTAATATCAAGTTAAAAGCCGACAAATTCATTCTCGAGACATCTACTACGACGTGAAGACAGATATTAAAGTCTTGGCGGCAGTAAACTTTAACGACATGAAACCAAATTAAAATTCCTTTTGCCACATTTACGGTAACTATTGCAAGCATACAGCCACATATTAATATGAAAGTCAAACGAATACAAAATAACAACACACGAATACAAATAGTACATATTTTTATGAAATCCAAGATGACGACCCGCGTGGCGGAGCGCTTACTATACCGGTCAGATGAGCAAAGGGTCCCGGGTTTGATTTCTGGCCAGACAGTTACCTGAACGATGATTCATATTCTGGGTCTGGGTATTTGTGTAGTCATCTTGTGTGTGTCCATGCTACCCACGACTTAGGAGAAAATCCTAGGGTGGGGCTATGAGTGTAAAAAACGCGTGTGTGTGTGTATTATTTACCATAGGTTTATCTATCACTTGACATGGAATGCTAAGCATAGGTCTTTCCTAGTGAGAATTGTCGCCCGTTATATATTTAAATTAGCACGATACCAAATCAGTTCCAAAACGTATATCGACGGGTCACTGGAACAAAAAGTATAAGAAAAATTATCAATTTACAGTATGAGGCATTGTTCATTGTAATGATTGTATGTGAGGTATATAGGTATTTAGGTATTTAAGTAACTAATTTAATAAATTCCTAAATACCTATTACAATGATTTTCCATAGATCGTTTTCTTGGCGTAAATAATCAATGTTTGTATGTCCATAACACTTCTGAGCTTCTTAATGTAAGTTGGTAATTTTTCATATACGATTTTTTTCTAGGAGCCCGTCGATATATGCACCGTAGTAACCTTAATTTTATAAAGCCGAAAACACTTTTCTTGCGTGAAAAACACAATGGGTCTAACAGATAAGACCAAGCATGACAGTATATTTAAACAAACTAGTCAACCGTCGCATCGGTCGAAATTCGACCTAGAAAATTAAAAAACTAAACTTCATATTGTGTAAAGTAGTAAGAATATTTCTCTAATTCAAATATATGTAATCATTTTCAAGTAATTTTGAACGTACCTATTAAATATAAAAAGAGGTTTAAGTAGCTAAACCGCACTTAAAAGCAATATCAGGTATTTTGACAAAGCCACTGACGTTATGTGTTTTCATAGTAAGACATTGAATGTTCTACTTCGTTTATTATTTATGTGTTTGTGACAAATGCACGGTAGTGTGGGTAATGTGTTTTAGTTGATTTTATGTATGTTTTATGCATTATTTGAAAAATATTAAAATTCTGCACTCCTTCTCTACATCCACTATAACCGTATACAATTTCATATTAATATTAATTTTAAGTAATATGCTGTCCTTAAAAATACGTTACAAGTTTTTGATTCACGTATTAATATAATAATAATTTGAACGCTTTGTATAAAAAACGGCAATTTTGATGAATTGACTATATACGTTTTAACATTTCAGTGATTATACTTAAATGTATAGCTGCCATATATCTTATATAACCTGTAAAATAACGTTTTTAATCAATAAGCAATAATAACACTATAACAAAAATATCCTTTTATATCTGTAAAATATATATAATTGCCAATTTATATCATTGGAGAAAAAGTCGACTAGTTTTGGGGTAAACACAGTCGAGGTCAACTCGCCGCCTGTATCTGTCCCTACGGATGAAGGCACGAAATTGGTCTTCACACAAAAAATATTTGATTCTCGCTTATCTGCCTTACGAAAAAAGTTCGATGATATGATCCTTTCGGTGAAATCTGTTTACTGTGAATGATATATTATTATCTACAACATACGGGTAACGCTGATGTAAGCGTTTATAACTGCTAATTAATGAGGTTTTTGGATTCGATTTTACCACACAGGTTAGTTAGAAGCCCACATAAAATTTATGCTAGTATACATATACACACACACACAAAATACAAGATCTTAACTCAAATAGAAAAAATCAAATCTTACATTTCTTTAAAGTAATTTTATAAACTTGTGATTTATTCTTAATTATTTATGTAACAAGCAGAACCCACGCGATTCGTTCGTGTAGACAATAATATAATCTATTAATCCATTATACATACATTTAAGATCCACTTCTGGACTGGACTTATATCACGGTGTGGGCAGAGGGTTTCTATTTTTCTCTGTACGCTAAGTGGCGATGTCACGGATACGCTTTTTCGTTCTACCGAAGTCTGGCTGGCGTTGCATCCCTTTTGAGGTCACCTCTAATTTGGGAACAAATTTCTATATCTATTTTATGGGCACTGGAACAACACTCGCATTTGATAGATCTGCTATATAGAAGTAGAAAGGTCATTCCGCTGAGACTTTCCCCTGAGGTTACGGATTGGGAGATTACTTGATATCTCCCTCTAGTGAAAAAATCATATTTCTATCTTTAGCTGTTTAGGCTAATCGGTGTTTAATAGATACGTGAGTGAGTATATTTTTCTTTTATATATATAGATTAAGTATTTAATTAATTTGAGATTTTACTCTAGGACCTAATTGTTGCACCCATTCATTCCTACGCTCCTATGTATATGTATGTATATTTTGCGAACTAACAAATTCTTTGTTACTTCGCAAATTTTAGTATGCTCTACACGTGTTACCCCCTTCATCCACAATCAAAATACATATTCAATATTCAGCGTATGAAATGTCCATATTTAAATTTGCAAACCAATAATTCGACGATAATAATTTTATCATTATAAATTAATATCATTCATACAATAATAAATACATAAAAGCTTAATGTTATCTGATGCCAATTTGTTTTGAATTTCTTGATTATTAAGTTCTTTAAAGAATTTCTTCCCGTATAATAATTAAAGTTTTAATATAATGGTTTTTAACTTTCAAAGAGAGTGAATTGAAGGCTTCGAGGTAATAACGTTTTTAATCCAACTCTTTTAATTCAACTTTCTGGATAGAAAATTTTTGCATTATCCATTTCAAAAATATTTCATTTACTAACTGTAAAGTAACGTTATAATAGAACAAATAAAGCAAATTTAAAATAAAATAAATTAATGTAACTCGAGTTAACCCCAATCTAGTGACTTGGTTAGCTCAAAACCGATCTGCACTTGTGTGCACTGCACTGCCGGATGTGTGATAGGTGACAAAAATCCAATCGCACTTGTATGCGTAGGATGGATAATTTTAATCTATTAAATTCAATATTCTCCCACACTTCTGTGTTGTTAAGCTCATATCGTTAGGTATAAGGTCAATGCCAACGACATAGGAAATTGGAGTAGGAAAGAATAATATTTCATGTAATGGAATATGAATCGATTTTCATGGATATAATGTATTAACGTTGGCATTAAGCCCAACAGAGAATAAAGGGCGAATTATGACTTGTCGTGGGCGTACAGCACACACTTGTTCACAATATAAATAACATAATACAGCTAACACCAAATTAATTCTGTATGAAATAAACTTCTCATATTGAAGTAATTTGTTTGTAGAAAATACATAATATGTCATTATAAAATTTACCTATGCACTTTGTTCATACGTAAAATCATAAATCTCTGATTACGTAGAACTATAATCAACAACAACATCATAACTATTTTTATGCATATAATTAATTTACGGTCCTGGGAGTAAACTAAGGTTACAGGGATGGCAAGAACCATTTACAATCAGATGAAGTGTAACCGCTTTTGTTGATTCAATATTATAAAACAACGGATTTAATTTATTTAATTCAATGACATGACAAGTCAAGCAATTTGCTAAAGCTTATTAATACATCAAAATATTTTCAAAATCAAAATCATCTCATTACACCAATTTCTACCAAATTTCATGGCCATCGGTTGATTAGACAAGCGGCGAATGCGGAAAAATTAAACGCGTTGTATTGTTTATATCTTGATGTCTATAATAAATTATACATTATATGAAAAATCCGTTGCGGAATATAGTTTTAGTTTAATTTATTTACTTTTACTTAAGTAAGTTACTATTTATATATTTGTTTCCACCTAACGAAAGGCTCACTTTGAACAGGGTTTTTTGAGGCGTACCTACTATGTTAGAGTTGTAGAGAAGCAACCAAGTAATTTGCTTTACTAGACGATGACAAGAGGCGGGACAAACGGTGACAATCGGTGACATTCTTGAACATTATATTCTGCACGTGTATTATCTTTCTTAGAGCGCTTTCACATTAGGTCGCAGGTAGCACGGCCGCAGCGCGTCAGCCGCGCGACTACAACGGATGCTTTCTTATTATTGAAATAATTATTCAGTAATTATTCTTTTTTATTATTATTTCCATTATAAAAGTACAACGCGCTATCCTAATCAAAAAAAATCCCGCGGATATAGTCGTAAAAAGAAAGCATTCTCTGCAGTCGCGCGGCTGACGCGCTGCGGCCGCTCTATTTGCGACCTAATGTGAAAGCGCTCTTAGCTCTCAGATGTAGTGTTGAAACGTCTCTGACGACCAGGACTTCTAGAACGAATCTTATCTGTTTGTAGTTGCATAAACATGTGTACGTACATCGAAATTAGGCTAGCTACATTCGTTTCGTAAATATTTCATAAAAAGTATTCTTACAAATCTAACCATATATATTCTCCGTCCATGCGAATATATCCATGATTTAGCAATGTACTCATACCTAATGTTCAATTCACTAAATTTCCTCTCAAATATTATCAAAATAGAAGGCAGCGCAGTGAAATACAATGAGTGTTGTTGCCAAACTGCCGTTGAGATGGAATTATAATACGCTCCCTCGTTGCATGTAAGTTTACGAATGAGTGCATCCGATGTTAAGAGAATCTTTTGGGTCGGAAATGATGTTTTATAAGTAGTTTGATTTAAAGTGGATTTATAACGGAATTTGTATTTCAGAGCTACGCATAGATAACTGCAGCCAGACCTTTTTTTTTTTTGTTTTCGAGGGGGAAACCTTCAAAAGGTACCCGACGCCGTGGGAGCGACGAAGGGTTATGTGGGATTTTTACCGCACTAAAACCCCCCCGGTGGCCATCCTCGGCGCTAAAAAGAGGACTCCGGGATCTCCAACAAACACCACCGGAATCCTCTAAGCGTGTTGCCCCATCGGGCTCCTCCCAGATGGGCGGCTGGGCCCACCGCTCCGTCTAGTCTATACGACGATATGCGACCACACATACCGCCGTCCTTCCCGGGATCGCCTGGCTGGACGGTTCAAGCTCCCACTCTAGCCGCCCGCAACCCCGGAAGCCCCTTTTAGTCGCCTCTTACGACAGGCAGAGGATACCGTAGCCCTATTCTGATCCCGGAACTACAGGGACGAACTGCAGCCAGACCTAGCACTTATTTCTTACTAGAAGAATAAATAATTTCAGTCAAATTTATTTCAAAACTATTAATATGTTTATAAAGATTGATACGTTGAAATTCGATGTAAAAAAAGCTAGGTATGTCTTAAATACATTAATTAATACTACTGGCTCCTCGAGATTTATAAATATAAATTTCGTATAAATTTTAGTAAAGGATCATTAACTATTATTAAATTGATTTAAACATTGGAATGTGTAAAAGTTTATATATTTAAAACTCTGCTTCACTTGATTGATATTGCAATAAAAATATGTAAGATTTGACAATAAATATTATTATACTCATTTACAAGGACAAAATGTACATATATAATGTACATTTGTCCTTGTAAATGAGTATACTTATTTATTTGCAGATTTTTTTTGTATAATAAAAATATCTAGATTTCTAAGAATGTCAATCACAAGGGTTGTATTGAAGAGCTTTGGAGTTAATAATAAGAAAATTTGAATAATTTACAGGTATAATTTGATTGAATTTGAAACATCGGACAAACATTTTTTTTAATAATGCTTTTCTGTTTTATAATCTCACCATCTTTGCCGCTGTTTGTTCTGCGAATGAGTAAGTAAATAACCCAAATCGAAATTTGGGGCCAAATTTTACTTAATTTATCCTAATGGGCGGATCTAAAAATTAAACAATTATTAGCATTTCATTCATTTTTAGTCACCAGCGTCTATATTTATGCCACTCTGCCTGCTTTGGTCACGTTTGCCAAATAAGTTATCTATATATATATATATATATATATATATATATATATATGTACGTGAAGCAAAAATGAGATTCCTTTTTAAGATACTTGCAGTAGACGGAATAGTGTGAAATTACACACGGTTATAGTTGATGTAGAGATTTTTTTCAAATAATGCATAAAACATACATAAAATCAACTAAAAACACATTACACACACTACCTTGCATTTGACACAAAGACATAGAACCTTCAATGTCAACGAAAACACATAATGTGAAAAAATAATGTCAGATGTCTTTGTCAAAATACTCGCTATTGCTTTTAAATATAGCTTAGCTAATTAAACCTCTGTTTACCTTTGACGGGTGCATTCAAAATAACTTGAAAATCGTTACAATTTATTTGAATTCAAGAAATATTCATGCTACTTTGGACAATATGAAGTTTAGTTTTTTAATTAAAATTAAGGTCGAATTTCGACCTTTGCGACGGGTGACTATTTCTTATTATTATCCTAGTTGCCTATATTTTATATCAGGATATAAACTACATATTTGTGTTGCAAATGTCAGCGAAATCTGACCAGTAGATTTTGCTTGAAAGACTATATACGTACATACATAAATCCTCATAATATCGTCATACATTTTAGCCTTGTAGATGTTGTATAAATTTAACTTGTGTGTAAACTATATATCTATGTCTGGTTTTAGCTTGTCGAACTATAAGTACCTTCCTATTTTTACATTAAATGATATACCTACTCTTTGAGCAAATCTTGAAAGAGAGTACTTTAAACAATACTTGTACAAAACGAGAAAAAGTTGAAATAAATTGTAAGTCATTTGTTCAGGAGCCGCGGAAGATACCTTGAGGCAATGATCTGCTATAAGAAAAGAATTCTTTTTTCTTTCCATTCTTTGCCAAAATCTATCTATGTACATAAAATGAATGTCACATATTTTGGAGTTTCGTGTGTCGTTTTTTATACATATTTTTGTGTCTTTGCTAAGTGATAATAGCGTTTTAATAATCTTTCCTATATTACGAGTAACCAAATAGTGCTTAACATACTGCTAAAAATGTGCAGTGATTTTTATTTTGATAAAAACGGACAAATTTCTTTCCTATCATTGAATTCTTTATAACTTCAATCACGTTATGTTCGCTATGCATATCTACTTTATAAGTACGCTAAATTTGAAGTAGTAGCGAAGTATTCTCGCTCTCAATACTCAAGGATATCAATGAGTAATTTATCTCCTATTTTTATCCGTTTCGCACCTTGCATTACATAGTTTACATGTTTTTTCATAAAATAGAAATCGCATACGTTCATGTAGTCCACCTAGTGGTAAGTGGATTTTGCTGCCAATCGACATCTGTAATTAACCCTAAATAATCCTACCCATGGTTGGGCATACGTTACCATTCCTTAGAATTAAGTTGGATAGCTGTAAATAAGTATATGTCCCTTTAGACGATCAACACACTCATGTTGTTTAATAATTATAATCCATCCAAAAATAATCCATAGTATTCGACATTCCACTTAAAAAAACTTACTCACTTCCAATACTTTATTAACCTAAACTATATTTGATAACCGACTATATATAGTTCTACCATCACATTAGTCCAATCCGTCTTGGTGTAATTCAAAGGAAATAAGGCCATGTATAGGTGCAGGTAACATTCATTCAATATTGGTGTTTGCGAAATTGGTCGTATGTCAACTTTACCACGTTAGTGGGCCCGCTTAGTTAGCTCAGTGTCAGTATTATTCCGAGACCTCATTCCACCTCACCTCAAATTTCGTTTAATTAAAACTTTTGATTGCATGAACACATATGGCGTGTTTGTTAACGTTTCTGCGTTAATTGATGTCTTAATTTGTAGCAAATTGTCAATAGTAATGAGCTTGGGTTTAATATTACAACCAATTATAATTTTAACCAACAATTTTGGCTCGGCGGGGCGTACCTGCGGTTGTCTATTTCTGACATTCTCTGTTAACTATTTAGTCTAAGAAATTTTCGAACTAAAATACAGTAATTAAATTTATAACGTATCGTATAGGTACTATATAAAATCTTACCCCTGATCTTACTTTTACTAATACAATGTCTTTATCATGAGGTACAGTATTAGTCAAATAATATTTGTTATTTTAAAGGGAATGAAAAAAATAACATATAGTACAACACCTTACAAGTATAGGTAAGTCACTGAATGGACTTAATTGGTCACGGGTTTTAAAACACTTCTACATTTTTGGCTATGTTTTATTTACGAAATTAGTTTTTTTGACTACGATATATATCTATCTGATGTGACCACTAAAAGGGTTTTGATATATAAAAAGTTATAATATCAATAGATACCAAATATGTTGATAGGGTGCTTGTAATATGTTCGCACAGAGGTTTTTATGCGAAGGGTCTAACAGGATATACTTTGCCATCTTTTTGCCACATATATCAAGTTGACGACACTTTTTAGACACCCTTATGGATTTGACAAATCTTCTATAATTTTTTGCCTAAAACGGCCTACATTATTATTCGCGCAATGATATACTCCTTTGACTCGTATAAAAATCATACATTTCTCAATATATCCTTACTTTTTATCGTTACGGATATAACTGCGTTTACTTTATTATTTTATTTATTTTAATTCTTTTGATACACGATTTGTTCACTGGCAAAAATAGAACCTAAAACGATGACGTGTTGGCTCTATACTACATACATATGTTATTAACACGTAGATTTTTATAATATTCGATTTACTTTATCGTTATTGGATTAAGAACCCTGAAATCAAAGTAATATTCAACACTTGGATTATGTTTAATGATAGTTGGTTATAATGATTATATATTTTTTGCTCTTTGTTTAGATGGTTACAACGATTTCTTATTAATAAAGTAAAAAAGCAAGCAATTTTTGTTCGTTCTTAGTTTTGTTAATATTATTCAAGATGCGACATTTTTTTTAATTTTTATTTCAGTAACTAAAAACATATTACGGATGATAATAATACTCCATATGTCGCTAGATTCTTTAATTTTTTTATTAAAAACTAGCTGACCCGGCGAACTTCGTTTCGTCTAAAAGTAAAAAATCTAAAATTGTCAGCGTTTTTCCACTATATTATGCATTGACGTAAAAAACTTCTTTTAAATCACTCTATCTATTAAAAAAAACTGCATTAAAATCCGTAGCGTAGTGTTAAAGATCTAAGCATTCATAGGGACAGACAGCGGGAAGCAACTTTGTTTTATACTATGTAGTGATATTTTTACATTTTTACACTTTTGATACATGAATTCTGGTTAATGAAGGTCTTGCAATTAACTCAGCGGATCCAAACTAAAAAAATTAACAATATATCAAGACACAACAAATATATATATATCTAACCTCTTTTCTTTAAAATGCCTACTAAAACACTGCCCTAACTTATAAAAACAATCACTATCCTTCCAACACTAGTCCATAAACCTCAGTACATACCTAAGACTTGTATTCGTAAATAAATACTCATTCCACCTGAACAAATATATGTCGGCAATAAACGTTACGCTACAAAGTTGTTATGATTTGTTTCTCGACACGACTACTTATCATGTTAGTTCCCTTGTTAGAAAAGGTAAGAAATAAAATACGTATTTGACCTGAATACTTTTTGACGAAGTAAATCTTTGAATGCCTTGTGTATGATAGAATAACTTTATTTTCGCCATATTGTTGTTGTATTATAAAAGTTACGACAATGACTTTATTTTTAAAGTCTCAATTTGAATAAGCCTTATCTAGTACATTTAGTTGAGCGAAAATAAAGCCGTTGATTAATGGAGTTTTAGGCCTTCACGCTTTTAGTTTAGTAAACTATGAAAAGCGTTCTTTGACAAATTCGGGAGATCTTTGCGTCCATCTTCATTCAAACTAAAAAAGATGTGATGAATTTTACATTTTAGACTACAAAATTCCCACTAAATTCACAATGGGTGCCTAATCTAGATACCAAACCCCGAATTAGTTTTCGCACATTGCTTAATCTTGTAAAATGGGTTGAATCCCAGGCTTAGACCGCCATTAGCGCCTAAATATGTATCCATAACCGTAAGCATAATGCGCCAATTTCTCGTTTTTCCTGAAAATAAATATGGCACTTATAGTATGGTTGAATAAAAATATAAGCACTTAATCAGGCTTCACTCCGTTTAGTACCTAAATATGATGCTTCCATGTAATGCCTAAATTAAGCAAATCAGGTGGTAGACCCAGTGTAGTTCGACCGGGGAAGTACCACCGCCACACTTATTTCTAGCATGAAGCATTTCTTGCGTTTGAAGGGTCAAAAGAAGGGTGTGGTTGCCGGCACACTTTTATATGAGGCGACCATCATAGTCCTCGGGAGTGGCAACGCATCTGTGGTTGACTTTAGATAAAACCCATGTTCTGTATGAAGTTGATTACAGATGCCCATGAGCGGCAGTGACCACTTTCTATTAGGTGGACTGCATGCTCGTTTGCTACTTCAATCAGATAAAAAATGCAACCTGCTTCAAATCTCAATGCAAAAAAGTAAAAACATAATTATAGTATACCTTAATCCCGTAAAAGCGGTAGAAATATGCATATAATTATATAAAAAAATATTATTACAACCTATATATCATTTGCATACAGTTAAGGATCCGCAATTTCGATAAAAAAAAACTTTATAACAGACACCTACGAGAACATTGGTACATATAATCAAAAACCGAACGGGCATGAAAATATGATATTCGGAGCCGCTATTCTACATTTATATTACGCTATTGAGCCTCTTATTACAAGCGTTTACTACGGATTTTTGGATTTTGCTGAAAACATTAGACCCATTACATACGCGGACATATTAATGAGCGGGCTAAGTAGCCCTAGCTTTAATGATTATGCTTTACTATGCCATTACGTGACAATTGAAGAATTTGAGCATGGGAAGGATCAGTTTAGTCTGAAGTATTTGCGGCAATCATTCAAAAATTCAAAGATATATTGATCAAGTTTACATAATTCTCAGATTTGCAATCATAAACTTTTGCTATAGTTAAAAACTCTGCCGTAGCCATTTACGTTATAGTAATACGAAATTGTTGTTTTACAGTTAGTTGATATTTACTACGTCTCAGAACTAAATTGAAACGTCTCGTGTAAATAAACTGCCTTACCAATTCAAACCAGAGCACAACAGAAATGCTATAAAGTCCGAAATGAGGTTCCGAAACCGAACCTAGCTAAATTAAATTCTACTACTACCTTTCATAATCTTGGTTAATATTAAAACCTTTATCGCTACACTTCAATATAAGTATATGTATTGTATATAAGTGTCAGTGTGTATTCGCTTTCTACTAAATATGTCTATTTGTGTTAAGTTTAATATTTAGTAGATAATATTTAGCTGTCATAATTTGCTTCGATACGTATAATAAAATAATCAGCTTTCATAATCACCCAAAGTGAAGCTTAGCAACACAGGTGAACTTAATGGGAATTGGGAAGAATAGGTTTGTTTAATTTCGAGTAAATGAATTGTTAACAATTAAAAGAATATTTTTTATTAGTAAGGCCATTGTTTTACAGAAATTACAAATCTATCCATCTATCCATCAACCTTTGAAAGTTCACTGCTGGACCTAGGCCTCCCCTAATCTGCGCCACTTCGACCGGTCCTGAGCCATCTGAATCCAGCGGTTACCCGCCGTCTTCTTCTGGTCATCAGTCCACCTGGTCGGGGGTAGGCCTGCACTCCTTTTGCTCAGACGTGGTCTCCATCCGAGGACTCTTCTACCCCATCGGTTTTCTGTCCTATGAACGATGTGGCCTGCCCATTGCCACTTTAGCTTACTTGCATAATTACAAATAACGTTAATATATATTACATTCATCGTTATAGGAAATATCACAATACATTTGAAACGTAACAATGAATCGTATTGAAATGAAGTACGTAATTTGGGATTTAATAATGGATATAATCCGTCTTTAAAACGCATTATTACAAACTTCAAAGAGAAACCAATGACTTAGCATTTTTGGTTCGGAAAATAGCCACTCAAAGGAAGCAGGGCCAAGAGATGACTTTGCATAATCCCTGTTAAGATTTATTTTCCATTAACATTATATATTTCATGATACAGATAGTAAATTGGCATTCGTTACTAATATTAAGTGCTCACTATAACCAAGGATATTGAATCCTTTGAGTAGAAAGGGATTTACATAATCTATACGAAGTTGTCCACCAATTCGTACTTGGCCAGCGCGGTGGGCTATGGCCTAAACTCTCTCATTCTGAGAGAAGACCCATGCCCAGCAGTGGGGTTGAGGAGAGATACGAAGTTGCTGACAGATGTTCTTGGATGGCCACAACCTACCATCAGATGAGCTACAAATTAGTTTGCTACATCAATCTAATAAAAAAAAAAAATACTTTTAACAGTGTAGGACAATGTCGCTAGGAAACAGTATGTGGATTTTCTCAGGATTTCGTCCATCGTCGTTATTAAGAATTCCTTAAATTTTTTATCAAAGTTTTATAAATCTACCAAACAGCACTCAGTCAAGTTCTCTCACTAAGACAGACATGTGCCCAGCAGTGTGACGGGTGTCTTTCAGAACAGAACATAGTAGTATTACAGAGATACTTTTCGTACAAAAAGATCATATATCAACAAAATATTCATGCATTTTTTTTAAACGCTTTCTACACTCTTAGGCCCACAGTAGGATTTTCTCCTGTGTCGTGGGTGCCATGGACACACACAAGACGAATACACAAACGACCAGACCCAGAACAAGAATCTAAACTCATCATTCAGACACTTGTCTGGCCGGGAATCGAACCCGGGACCCACTGAGTGTCAGACCGGTACGGTAACCGCTCGGCCACGCGGGTCGTCAAATTATTTCGCATATTATTAAAATATTTTTCAGAAAAATAATATCAGAAACATATCATTCGACTACATTAAAACGAAAAATAAATACAGTCACAAATAATAAGGTTTAAGTAACGACAATGCTCTACTGACATATACGATATGCGTAAATCCATAACAACCTATACATATCACATACAACAAATAGCGCTTCTAATGTTTCCATTAGTTAATAGCGTTTATTGCGTATCACCACACGAAAAATCTTACCCAGCCCTCGTAAAATTAATCCTTTTGTGCTTACGTCACATACTGACGTGTTATGAGTACTCATCTTGATTATTTTTCATGTACAAAGTAGGAAATTGCTGGTTATAAAGGCTATTGCTGGTTCATGTCACTTTTTTATAAGTTTGAAATAGCAAACGAGCATGCAGTCCTGATGGTAAGTAGTTAGTACCGCTTATGGGCGTCTATAACCAACTTCATATAGACCATGGGTTCCATCTAAAGTCAATCATAGATACTTTGCTCTCGAGGATAAGATGGTCGCCTCATATAAAAGTATGCCGGCAAGCACACCCTTCAATCGAAACGCAAGAAGCGTGAAGCAGTACTAGAAATAAGTGTTCCACCTGGAAATTATCACTATTGTGTTTTGACTTAAATGGTACTTACACACTATTAGTACTAAAGATTCACTTTTTCGAGGCCTTGTAACTTATTCATCACGATTAGCTTTATTTGTGATCGATCTCAAGTTAGACATAATTATTGTTATTAAGAGTTCATCAATAATATGTTAATAGGCGGTAATGATGTTCTACGTCCATGTTTCCATCTTTATGAACATCATCAAGTAGACTGTACATAAGAAACCTCATAGTTTATGGTAATTAACTAAAATAGTACCAGATAGCGAACAGTGATAGCCTGATGGTTGAAACTTGCCCTCTCAATCAGAGGTCCAGGGTTCAAACCCAGGCACGCATCATTGATTTATGTACGTATTAGAAACTAATTATCACTGCTTTTCGGTGAAGGAAAACATCGTGAAGAACCTACATACCCGAGAGTTCTTTAAAAAAAAGGTCTCGGAGGTGTGTGAAGTCCACCAATTCGCACTTGGGTAGCAAGGTGGACTATGGCCTAAAACTCTCTCATTCCGAGATAAGTGCCCAGCAGTGGGACAATAATGAATTGACGATAACCTAAAATAGACATAATATATATTATAAGCACATGCGTAAGCTGAAAACTCCAATGACGTGGATTAATAATAAATCTTGTGTTTTTATATTTTTTATATTATAAAAGTAAAACATGATGTATATTTGACGAAAATCCGAGTAGCATTGCCTCTTGTTTTATGCTAATATTTCTGAGGAGCTCTAGTTTCAAATCTAGGTTACCTGCATTTTAAAGATAACTTTTAAACTTTTATATCGACAGTGTTTTATGTGAGAACGTAAAAATCAAGTATAAAGTTCAGACAATCGATTTTTTAAAATACTTATTAAATTACAGATATAAAATATAATATTATGGAATGTGATTTGCGCTGTGGAATATAGCATATTCTACCACAGCAAATTCTAAAAGTTTATATTTATAAAAAAAAAATTCAAAACATGAATACACACAATTTGAAACAGGCAAGTTGAGACACATAATTTCAAACGTTAAATATCGCACCCACCTATTTTATAAACTAGTCATATACAATGTGGTCTAAACAGAAAGTCCCGTAAACCTTGCAACTGAAATTATCATCTATATAATCCATCTTTATTATAATACAATTCATCTATATAAATTATGTTGTCCTCAAGACCACCTTCGTCATATTCCAGATCGACAATGTAGGGACCATTTGGAGATTTCCCCTAAATGCACATGGAAATAAATACTATTAGGACCGTCTTAGAAAACTAATAAACAACACGTGACGTCACTGAGCAAGAGCCTATATAAGAAATGCGAAACCTGTACCTGGGTCATTTGCTCGTTGGCTTTCGAAGCGATAGGTTCTCGTTCAGTGTTCGTCATTGCGTTTTTATTGTTGTGAACGATAATAGTGTGGTTAAATTATCGCTTAATATTTGTAAATTGATTAGTGTTGAAATTAGAAAATGTCAGTATTTTTGTTAAATAAATTTATTGTTTGTAGGAAAGTTATTTTTTTTAAATATTGTGGCTCGGGCGCTAAATTCAGAAGTGGGATTGGCTTTTCAGCCCACTTACTCTTATTATTATTAGAATTCTGGTCGTGGGTACTTTGTAAATCTTACGTTAACATTTAGGTTTCTAAAACCAAACGATTTATTCTCCGGTAAATTGAAGTTTAGGTGCTTAGGGTCGGTTCGTGGCATTACGGATCTGTCGAGATCGTGAAGTAGGTCGAAAGGCACTCCGCCGATGCGGACTGGTGTGTGTCTTAAACGAGGGCGCCGTTTTGGTCATGCTAGGGATTCTTGTGGGTCTGGTGATGGTAGTAGTGAGCGGCGATAGATTGTAGTGGTGATCTCCGGTGCGTAATCACAACCTTTGATTGGGATCATGTGATGAATGGTCGCGGTCGTGCTCATAAGCGTTCCTCACGGCGTCGTCGCTGCTAGTGTTCCTCGGGTTGGGACCGAGATCGTGCGCGTGAGTGTGTTTGTAGGCTTGCGTCGGTTCGCCGCCGTCGTTCGCGTAGTGGTGAAAGTTCGATGGGGCAAGCGTTGTGTCCCGGCTTAACGATGGCGAGCAGGGGATGGCAGACGCATCTTCGGTGCCGCCTTGATGTGGCAGCGCGTCTCAAAGTAGTCACAAACTGTATGTAGGTGCAACGCAATAGCTCGCGGGTACCTTTGCTGTCAATCAAGCAAACCGCGCTTATTTTGTGTCGAATTTCGATCCGTCGATGCACTACTCTGAGGTGTGCTGTAGTGAGGTGGAACGGGCGAAGTTGTCTGATGGCTGGAGTGATTTAGAGTGTTTCTCGCGTGTTTCAATTTTGCCTTAAGGGTGATTCTAGGACGTGGCTTAACGAGTGGACGATGTGATCGGTCGTGGTCGAATTTTATTAAGGAATTTAAATCCCTTTGCGCGCGTAAGATTGACTACGCTAGTATTCTTTTTGAGGTTGTGAACACATACTCTGATGACTTTCTGTCGTATGCTGGGTATACTCGTCGATCGTTGTTGCGCCTTCGTATAGTCGAAGGGCTTAGCTAGGAGCTCATGGTTCGGATGGTTGTTCGTGGAATGACAGACGCACAAATCAAAGCAGTGGCTTCGAACTCTAGTTTAACGGTCTACAGTTTGGTTTCGTTTCTAGCTAATTGTACTGAACCTGAATTCGACGTCGGGCCTGATATTCGTATACCGGTCGTGACGGGTAGGAACAAAATGCAGACTTACAGACCAGACATTGGGTGCTGCTCGTAAGGCAAAACGGGTCAAGTCTGAGTTGATTGTCGGGCGCCGCCGCAACAGCGTGCCGCTCCTGCCAACGTTGGCACTGAGATTGGGTCGTCGTTGGCACTGAGTCGTGTGGGTTTTGTAAGAAGGATGGTCGTAACGAAGACTTATGTTTTGCCGGGTACGGATCTCCCACTTGGGCTCCAGGCCAGAGGAGTATTGGCTTGTGTGGGGAACTGTCAAGTGACTCGGGGAGTGACGACATTTGCACCGCAGTCGTAAAAGGTGTTCCGGTTGACGTGTCGATGGACAGCGGAGCAATTAACATTTTTCATTGGTTTCATTTTAATACTTAACGGGTACTCATGGTATGTGGTTTTTGAATACTTTTCGAATTATTTTTGCCGATATTTCGACCCAGTTACATGGATCATGGTCACGGCGAAACCGCGGTGGCGGGGAGAAACCGTTGACAAGCACTGATAGATTAACCTATCTACCCTACGTCTAGTTCGTTTTTCTTTTTTTAGGTTCCATATCACGACGTACAACACTAACTGTATCCTTACGCACCGAACTTTGAACTCTATGTGATTGACATAAATTAACCACTGGATTCCACGTTTGCGGTAACTTAAAACCGTCTTCTCTATTAAAATTCTCGGATGTTTTTTGATCTCGATTGCTTCTCTTACTAAACGTGAAAAGTGATGACGCCCCGCGGATATCACTTGAGGTTTATGTAATTCAATCAAGTGGTTAGAGCCGGAATTAAGTATGTGTTCAGATACCACAGATTTCTTCGGGTTATTATTTTTGTCTGCGCTAATATGTTCTTTAATATGTTGATGTCCTTTGAAATCGTTAAGCGTCTTTCGAGCCAGCGTAAGCCTACGTATTGTCTGATGAAAGGGCTAGGTAGCAATGGGGTAGTGGCGCGTGAGTACCTCAATTTTATATTTGAAATTCCCAATATAGCTTTAGAGGCAGATTTTATGGTCGTAACTACATCCCGCATGAATGCGCCGATTGTTATCGGTACCGAAATGTTAAATGGAGACAATGTTGTGTTTGTTCGGACTAAAGATAGTCAGTGTATTGCTCGTGGGCTACATTTTGACGCTGTGCAAGGAGTGGACGGGCCTATTGGTGTCAGTACACCTATTCAGGGTACCGAATTGGATTCTTTGATGTCTGTTATCTCTTCCTTTCGCCCATTTTTGATGGTTGGTGTAGCGTCTTGGGGTTGGGTTGTCTAGTTCAATGCCGGTGGCATATCATCCGTATCGTTTATCTCGTTTAGAAGGGTTGAGGGTTCGCAATATTGTCAGGGATTTGTTGAATAGTGGCATGGTTAGGGAGTCGGAATCGGAGTGCGCCGGTCCCGTAGTCGTGGTCAGGAGGGGAGCAGCTCAGACAGGATGTGCGTCTTCTTCAGAGCGTTTAATGGGATTGCCATTGGAGACCAATGCTCGCTGCCGCTCATTGAGACTCACATGGACCGTCTGGGTGGGTATGAATTCTTTTCCAGTGTGGACATGGCGTCTGGATTCTGTCGGGTTCCGATTGATGAGGACTCTGTGCACTTGGCGAGATTTGTGGCGCTTGAAAGGCATTGTGAGTTCTTTAAGGTGCCATTTGGGTTGTGTAATGCTCCGACCGTGTATCAGCGCATCTTCAACAAAACTCTTAAGAAGTTTATTGACGCCGAAAACGTTCTCGTCTATATTGGTGATGTACTTTTGCTGGGTATGATTGTAGAGGAAGGCATTAATTAGGCTGTTGAGAGATGTGTTGCAGAAGCAAACGGATGCGTTGTTTTCAGTGAACCTACAAGGGTCACTGTATGTCTTGGTCAGGTTGGGCCGAGCCTTGGAGGGATCGAGGCCTTAGTTGGCGCGCCTGTGCCAGGGAATGTTGGGCAAGTCCGACAATTTCTGGGCTTGGCTGACTATTTCTGGCGGTACATAAAGGGACTACGCTAAGAAAACTGCAAGCGTTTCTAAACTTTTATTGAAAGGTGTTAAATTTGAGTGGGGGAAATTTAAGCAAGAGCAAATAAGGCAATACATCATTAATTGTTTATCTAATGAGCGATATTTTATCCACAGTTAATCACAGAGTTGCACACAGATGCAAGTAGCGTAGGATACGGCGTGGTGTTAATGCAAAAACAACATTGTGACGGTAATAAGCGCGTTGTTGGCTACTTTAGTAAGTATGGTGACACTAGACTCAGAAGGCAGGTATCATTCTTACGAACTAGAGACTCTCGCGGCCGTAAGGGCATTGCAACACTTCGTACATTATCTAATTGGTGTTAATTTTACTTTGTTTACTGACTGCAACGCTCTGAGGGCTGCTAGGCGCGAGACTGATCTGCTTCTTCATGTTACGCGCTGGTAGATTTACTTACAGGACTTTAACTTTGAAATAAAATGCCGAAAAGGGGTAATGATGTCACGTGCCGATTGCTTGGGTTAAAATCCATCAGCAGCGCAGGTGAACAGCATCGAAAAGTCCTTAAGCTGGGTACAGAAGGCCACTGGCGCTGGTGCTCAGGCTCTGTTGCAAGAGTTGTCGGACGGTCAATTAGATCCTACACGCTATGTTTGTCAAAACAACATTTTCTTTTATCGCTATTCTCCTGTAGGAGAGGAGTCTCAACTGTTATGTTATATTCCCAAAGGCTTGAGTTTATTGGGTGTCTTTCATGATGAGCGCCAGTACGTTAGATTAGGCAAGCTCGACTCTGGGATGAGAGACCCGTATCGAGTTACGCGAAAATACTTGCGAGTGACCGATATAAATTAAAGTTGCTTAGCGGAGCTCGTGGTAAAACCACACAGGCAGTGGCAAAATACGTGGTGCTCTGGAAGGGAAAGTGGTGTCCCGAGAGTCGCGTGGCATTTTTTGATATAATGATTTTTATGTAATAACGAATAAACAAGCTTATAAATAATGATTTTGTTTCTGTGCAGAGTTGGATGTTGCTGATTCGAACTGAGACGAGTCAGCAGGCTTCAGACGCGGTCTGGCAGGCTTCAGACGCGGTCTGGCAGGCTTCAGACGCGGTCTGGCAGGCTTCAGACGCGGTCTGGCAGGTGTCGGACGCGGTCCGGCAGGAATTGGACACTGTACGATGGGACAGTGGTCCTACAGACACGATTAAAGACAGGGGCTTTATCGTGGTCTGGGTGGTCCTACAGACACGATTAAAGACAGGGGCTTTATCGTGGTCTGGGTGGTCCTACAGACACGATTAAAGACAGGGGCTTTATCGTGGTCTGGGTTGGCCTTCGGATGCATGGGTAAAGACAGGGGCTTTACCATGTATGCGAGAAACACGTAGAGAGGCGTGTAAAGGCCGTCGGATGCATGGTAAAGACAGGGGCTTTACCATGTATGCGAGAAACACTTTGTGTGGTGTGTGAAGTGACGGTTGGAAATCGCGAGCCAACCGTCATATGTACTTAGCTGTTTATGACTGAGATCATGTATGACAAAGACGATGTATGAAATGGAAAAATGTGAGAGTTAGTTAGGAAGTTGGTTGGTTGTGCTAGGTTTGTGTGAAGGGGGCCTTGAATGTGTGAAGGAAGAAAGATAGGCAAATTGGGTAATGCTTCCTGGTATTTATTTTTATTTGTGAATTCGCCAGATACTGATTCTGAAACCGAGGTAGACAGTAGAGGCTGGGCCTTCATCTGCACGTTCTGCAAATTTGGCAAGTGACCATGCGGAAGCGGGACTCTCATCAGCTGCTGCTGCGAACGTGCTATGCGAAACAGCGTCGAGGACAAATCGGTGCCCCGGGACGGTGCACAGTCAGGAGAGGCCGTATTAGGACCGTCTTAGAAAACTAATAAACAACACGTGACGTCACTGAGCAAGAGCCTATATAAGAAATGCGAAACCTGTACCTGGGTCATTTGCTCGTTGGCTTTCGAAGCGATAGGTTCTCGTTCAGTGTTCGTCATTGCGTTTTTATTGTTGTGAACGATAATAGTGTGGTTAAATTATCGCTTAATATTTGTAAATTGATTAGTGTTGAAATTAGAAAATGTCAGTATTTTTGTTAAATAAATTTATTGTTTGTAGGAAAGTTATTTTTTTTTAATATTGTGGCTCGGGCGCTAAATATACTAATTTCTGTATAGTAACAAAATTTTTGCGTATATTTTATACAAGGCTTCAAACAATTTTCTCAAAAATCTTGACGTCAATCTTGAAGGCGACCATATTTTTTCTTCGTCAATATCGTTCAATTTTGACGACCTTTGTTCCTTCCTCTCTAAATTAAGAATTTTTTAAATTGCTATAGGGGAAAAACTTTCAAATAGTTGGCATCACTCCCCGTCATCGCCCTGAGATACCAGATATAATATAAATAGGAAGTATCATTTCCGATACAAGGAACTTTACTTAAAGATGAGATTGAAAAACTTCGGGCGAGTTTTATCTCTTTTCGAGATAACTTTTTAAGGGATGACCTCATTTTAGGAATGTCGATCTCAAGCGATATAATATCACATGTTAATGTTATGTTCTTACAACTTTTATTGTCTAAAATGAAAGTTGAGGTAACCTGGGTAATTTTCCCTGCTTTATAGTATAAAATTAGTTACTGATTGTCTTTTATATAATTACTAGTTGACCCGGCGAACTTCGTTCCGCCTAAAAACCGAAAATCTAAAGTTATACGTGTTTCTCCCGTATTTATTTATTTATTTATTTATTTTTAGGAAAACTTACAGCTAAACTTAAGAACAGTGATAGGCATAGGAAGTAACACATGAAGGCCATTTAAAAAGTTTCCACATATAGAAACATGTGTATATAAAAATAAAAAGACAGTCAGTTGAGTGCAGTGAGAAGACATTTGAGTAATAAAGAAACAATATAAGGTAGAAACGGTACACACAGAACAATAGTAAGATAGAGATAGGTATTAGGACTTAAAGAAATCATCCGATAGCGTACGTTTAAGTTTAGAGTCTGAAGTTTGGTATAAATCAATGTCTATTTTTTGCGAAACTATGTTAAAAGATCTACATGAGCGTATGAGGAAGGAGTTCTGTCGGTATTTGCTGTTGACTAAGGGTACAGATAATAAGTTACGTTTTCGACGGTTCAGTGAATGTACACAAAGGTTAATTTTACTTAATAATTCCGGGCAATCAACGTCACCTTTTGCAATTTTAGAAAGAAATGATATATCTGCTATATTTCTTCTAATGTGCAATGGCAGAATATGAAATTTTTTACATCTTTCAAGATAATCAGGCATGTATGTTCTTGATTTGAATTGAAGAAATCGCAAAAACCGTTTTTGAGTGCGCTCTAATCTATCGATATATATATCATAATTGGGGTTCCAAATTTGGCAAGCGTATTCCAGGTGGCTACGGACAAAAGCACAATAAAGAATTTTAAAAGTTTTTATGTTTTTAAAATTTGCCGAAATTCTTAAAATAAAGCCTAGCGCCTTATTAGCTTTCTTGATGACTTCGTCAATATGTGTGTTGAATAATAATTTAGAATCAAAAGTTATTCCTAGATCTTTAACTGACTCAATCCTATTCAGAGATTTATTGCACAGTGTATAATTGTATGTTAAAGGGGTGGTTTTACGAGTGAAGGAACAAATAGCACATTTCGATACGTTCAGGTCAAGCTTATTGGAAGTACAATAGATTTCTAGGTTCAGCAGTTCCTCCTGAAGAATCTGGCAATCTTTTATATTAGCAACAGGATAAAGGATTTTCATATCGTCTGCGTATAAAATTATTTTGGAATATTTAAAACATCAACAAAGTATATTATTTATTTATTGTATCCAAACTTATACCTAACACAATCAGTACCCGCGACTTCGTCCGCGTGGACCATAACAATATTTATCCATCCAGTAGACTTAAAATCTACTGTCCGACATAGTTCAGGGGAGGCCTATGTCCACCAGTGCAGAATGTTTTAATCAATAAATTTAAATGTGCGAAGTCTAAGTTTCCGAACAATAATATTATTTTTTATTTTTAATAGGAAGCCTAAATTTTATGCCAACTCCAAAAATGTGAAATATCTCTACAAAATTTTAACCATTTTCTTGAATTTATTGTGAACATATCTGGCATGATTTTCCTTCTGTCACAGACAGTTAATCTAGGCAGGGTAACCGTGGATAAAAATAGGAACTTTTCTTTGAAAGCTATGTGACGCGGCTTAGGACACGATTTAATATGTTAGACGGTATTTTGGACACTTTCTCGCGAATGTTGACTTTCAGGTCATCAAGAGTCCTTGAACGGTTTTTAAAGACCCGGGAATTCAGATAACCCTACAAAAAGAAGTTGCACGGGTTCAAATCTGGTGATCGAGGCGGGCACTCCATATCGCTTCTGAGAGAGATGAAGCACCCCGTCGGCTTGTTTTCATGAAAACACCATAGCCTGATAACCTTAACTAAGAATATCGCAAAAAAAACTCATAGGGACGAAAATTACGGTCTTCGTAAAGAATTTGCCACACAGAACCCGACAAACCAAGGACCTACGCATGATTGCTCTGACGGGCCGTATGCCTGCCTGGATCTTCCACAACAGTTCCCGTTTTACAAAAATTGTTGACCATACCAACAATTGACTTTTAGTCTGGAACATGGGCCAAGGGCGCGATATTAAAATGGTTTCGAAAGGCGCGTTGGGTTGGGACCCACCGTTGGATAAGTAGGCCTGTGTGGCAAACGCGACTTCCTCACTATTCCATGGCATCTGATAACTGACCTTTGAAGAGAACAAAATTTTAAGAGTTCCCCTTCCAAAAGAAACCACTCGTACCCCTCCAGATAACTGTCAGATATCAAACCACATAGCTATATACTAAGTTTCATTGAGTTTGTATTTACAATTAACGGCATGCTTTTTATTTTACTACTCCTATTTTTCCCTCTTAGGGTTTTCCTTAGACGCTTATTTTATTAAATTACAAAACCAAATACCTTATTTAATTAAACTTGCATTATATTTGGCAGCCTTAAGAAAAAAATGGTAACCCCTATTTTATCCCCTTAGGGGATGATGTTCTTAGTCTAGGGATACAGCCTTTTTATTATATCAAACCAGATAGATAAATACTAAGTATCATTAAGATAACATAAAAATTGGCGTATTTTCATACAAACTTTTCTCAATTCTGATCCCCTTAACGGGCGAATATTGCAAAAATTCTTTTAAATTGCTCACATACATCATAAAAAGAACTCCTGTACCGAATTTCAAGTGTCTAGGTTATATTATTTTCATATTTTATCTTTCAACAGACAGACAGACATAAATTTCCATAATAAATTATAGCCTATATGTTTTCGAGGACTATTAGCTATATAACAAAAAAAGTTTCATCAAAATCCGTCCAGTAGTTTTTGCATTAAAGCCGGACAACAAAAAACTTTTCTACAGTTTTATTATAGTTTTATTATTTCTTACAAATATCTAATTGTCATCCATACTTCATTACATAGCTGTGATTTGCGTTTTGTTATTCCAAGTCTGATTCTTTTTTGTTTTTATACCACGTTTTATATAACTCAGCCAGCGTACGCTACGGCAGCGCTGCCGGTCCCAAGCCCGGGCAAAATGAGGAGGGTTCATCGATGGGCTAATCACCCATCATGGTAAAAAACCCAGATGATTGAGAAGTCCACAACGAAGAAAACCGGATTGCTTTATTCACGACGACCTCGGCAAGGATTAAAGGACAAACGACTACTTATGCGAATTGGCACCTGGAATGTGCAGACAATGCTGCAAGCAGGGAAAATGTTGCAAATAGCCAACACCCTAAAAACTTACAAGTTGGACCTAATAGCTCTTCAAGAAATCAGATGGGAGGGATCTGGGTACATCAGGAAAGCGGAGTTTTCCCTTTACTACAGTGGTGCGGAGAAAAGCGGAATGTATGGAACAGGCTTCATTGTCAGCAAAAGATTAGATAAATGTGTACTGGGGTTCCGTGAGGTTAACGAGCGTATCTGTACTCTAAGGATCAAAGGCCACCTCTATAACACTACATACATCTGTGTCTACTCCCCAACGGAAAACGCCAACGATGAGGTTAAGGAGCAGTTCTTTGAAGAACTTCAAAAGACATGTGACTCAACGCCTAAATACGATGAATTGATCGTTCTTGGGGACTTTAATGCAAAAGTGGGTAGAGAGGCTGTTTTTGCCGAAGTTATTGGCAAGCATTCAGCTCATGACACCTCCAGTGAGAACGGCGAAAAACTTTGTTACTTTGCAGCCGCAAATGACCTCTTTATCACCGGCACAAAATTTCCTCACAAAAACATTCATAAGGTTACCTGGCGAGCTCCCGGCCGCGACATCTGTAATCAAATTGACCACATCCTGGTAGGTAAGAGACGACTGACCAATGTACAAGATGTTAGGACCTATAGAGGAGCTGATTGTGACACTGACCACTTCCTTGTCATAGCATCCGTTAAGCATAAAACTGCTATAGTTCAAAATAAAAAAGGGGAGAGGAAGATGAAGTGGAACATCAGTAAATTGAAGGATACCCAGACGCGACACAACTTTGCAAGTGAAGTGACCAAACACCTGCAAATTAGTACACCAAGCGGTAATATCGAAGAGGATTGGCAGGTTATTAAAAAGGTTGTGACTTTCGCGGCCCAAAATGTTTTAGGAGAGAGAGAAAAAACTCGAAAGGAAGAGTGGTATGACGAAGAATATGCACGACTGCTACGTAGGAAAAATGAAGCTAGATTGGAATACTTCCAAAATGACTCAGACGAAAAGATGGCGATATATAAAGAAGCTCGTGATTTGTGCAGAAAAACAGCAAGGAGGAAAAAGCGGATCCTTGAAAACAACCGGATTAGAGAATTAGAAAGTTCACGCATGAACAATCGTAGTAGAGCCTTCTACAAAAGGGTTAATGCTCTTCGTAGTGGGTATCAACCACGTACAGGTACAATAAAGAACACAAACGGCGAGGCCCTTACCGAAAAAGACGAGGTTGTGAACAGATGGAAAGAGCACTTCCAACAGCTCCTACGACCTACGCGTCTTGATGACAAGCCCAACAGTGACCTCATCTTCTATGACGTCGAGGAAGAACTGAAAGAGCCCACCCTCCTTGAAATTGAACGATGTATAAAATTCTTGAAAAACAACAAAGCACCAGGCCTAGACAGCATCAACGCTGAACTGTTAAAAGAAGGAGGACCCGCGCTGTATGAAAGAATTTTTATGCTCGTTAAAGAGATATGGAAAACAGAAGATATGCCTCAGGAATGGCGATTGGGTATCATAGTCCCAATTTTTAAAAAAGGAGACAAAACGATCTGCTCCAATTATCGAGGCATCACCATCCTATCTGCAGCATACAAGATCTTTTCAGGAGTTCTTTATTTGAGGCTTTTGGAATATGCTGAGCGAATCTTAGGCGATTATCAGTGTGGTTTTAGGCCAAACCGCTCAACTGCGGACCAAATCTACCTGATGCGGCAAACTCTAGAGAAAACCTATGAATTTGATATCAACCTGCATCATTTGTTCATCGACTATCAACAAGCGTTCGACAGTGTCAACCGCACCCGCATACTCCACGCCATGTTGATACTGGGAGTACCAAGCAAGATTGTGCGCCTTGTAAATATGACAATGCACAACTCTAAGGCTATAGTAGCCATCCAGAACGATCGCTCTGAACCGTTCTCTATTGACACGGGCGTGAAACAGGGAGACTCGTTATCAACGATCGTCTTTAACCTGGTCTTGGAAGCTGTTACGCGAAAACTCAATCTTAAGGGTCTTATTAACTACAACACATCCCAGCTGGCTGCTTACGCAGACGACATTGTTATATCTAGTCGATCCAAACAGAGTATGATCAATCTTGGAGGAATACTATCCTCGGAATCGGATAAGTTTGGGCTGAAGGTTAATGCTACTAAAACAAAATACATGGCTAGTAGCCGTAACGTAGCTCCGGCTGAGAGTGTGGCTGTGGGAGGTGAATCGATTGAGGGTGTAACATCATTTCAGTACCTAGGTTCAATACTGAACTCGCAGAACCAGATCGAAGAGGAGATTAAAGCCCGGATAACGGCCGGTAACAGATGTTTCCACGCATGTAAGAGCATGCTAAGCAGCAAGCTACTGACACATAGCACAAAACTAATAATTTATAAAACAATAATTCGGCCAGTTGTAACGTATGCGTGTGAAACATGGGCTTTGACTCAAAAAGACGAGCTCAAACTATTACTTTTCGAGAGAAAAGTGCTCAGAAAGATCTTTGGCCCAAAAAAAGAGAACGACGGGACATTCCGTACGAGAATGAACCACGAGCTAGATGCCTTAATTGAAAAGCAGACAATTGTCAGGTTCTGCAAATCGCAGAGACTACGTTGGGCGGGACACGTAGAGAGATTGGATAGCAGTAGAGCGGTCAAGACCATAAGTGACTGGACCCCGCAACAAAAAAGACCAAAAGGAAGACCCAGAAAACGCTGGAAGGACTGTGTAGAGGAAGACCTTAAGACGATGGGAAGAAAAACAGCTTGGAGGAGGGTAGCAGTGAATAGAGCAAAATGGAGGGAGATTGTTGAGGAGGCCAAGACCCGCAAAGGGTTGTAGCGCCGTAGGAAGTGAAGAAGTGACCACGTTTTATAGTGACTGACGTTTCATGTCAAGTCACACGGGAATGCTGTCGAACGGGATAAAAAGTATCCTATGTCCTTCTCCTGGCTCTAAACTACCTCCCTGCCAATTTTCAGCTAAATCGGTTCAGCCGTTCTTGAGTTATAAGTGGTGTAACTAACACGACTTTCCTTTATATATATAGATATTTAGCAAATATACATATAATATATATATTATATATTTTATATTTACTCATTTAGCAAACAGTTGTCGTAATTTATTAGTATATCCTTACACGGATTTGCATAAAACTAGTTACAACGAGGAGCTAGATCAACGTAACTTGACGTCACCAAATAAATCGTAAAGTGACGAACGACCACGCTTCGTGACGTCACGCTAGCTAAGCCGCTTACATCAGCTAAACACATGCTATGGAATATAATAAATGACGCGAGTGCCGTGCACTACTCTTTATACCAACTTGTATAAGTACTACGTACAAGGAGTAGGTACACGCCAAATCGAATAGTCTGCATTCTGTTTGATTTCAAAGTGTTTACTGCAGGTCACCCAATACTCTCAAACACCATATAAACTTTCTGGCTAGGCCAGGGTAGGTTAAAAATCGTTCCTGTGGTTCCGGGATTAGAGTAGGGCTACGGTATCCCCTGCCTGTCATAAGAGGCGACTAAATGGGGCTTCCGGTGTTGCGGGCGGCTAGAGTAGGAGCTCGAACCGTTCGGTCAGGCAACCCCGGGAAGGACAACGGTATGTGTGATCGCATACTGTCGTAAGGACTAGATAGTGCGGTGGGCCCAGCCGCCCATCTAGGAGAAGCACGATGGGGCTACGAGCTCAGAGGACTCCGGTTGCGTTTTTTTGGAGATCCCGGAGTTCTCTTTTTGCCACCGGGGTGGTTTTAGTGCGCTAATAATCCCACATAACTCTGCGTTGTTCCCACGGCATCGGGTACCTTTTGGTTTTCCCCTTAAGGTTTTCTCCTTGAGAGAAAAAAAGGTTAGGTTAAAGGTAGTAGAGCTCTTTGTGGTTAGACTACTACTACTACGGTAGTATCACCGTAATGTTCTGTTATGCAGGGTAAGAAAAGAGAGTCATTCTTATCCGACGCGTTTGAACTTAGTCCTTAGTGGTAGCAACGCATCTGTGTCTAACCCCAGGTAAGACTGAACTGTATCTATCTTATCTGGGGCTGATTAACCATGGACAATAGTGGCCATTTAAAATCGGGTGGCCTGCTACTTCCATTTTACAGCAGTAAATATCAACACTTGATTCACACCAGAAAAAAGCAGTTTCAGATCACCTAGTATTTTTTTAAAATAGTATTTTATATATAGAAGCACTGGAAGACGTTTATTTCGACGACCTATTTATTTACTGTGGGGCAAAATTATATCCACGCTCAGGGCGGCACGTTTTATGGGGCGGGCAAAGAACTCGTTTCCTTTACCGTTTTTGGAATGGCAGCTGGAACCTAATTATCGTTTTTTTTTGTAATGTAGAGTGTGCCTCTACTTACTACTTTGTACTAGCTACGACCCGTAACTTCGTTAACATTCTTAAATTTAACATTGAACATGGGTTCTAGAATTGATTATCTAAGTATTAATACGTAAAGCAAAAACTCGGGGTACGTTTTTAACATACTTGCTGTGGACGGAGAAGTATGAAATTTTACACGGTTTTACTTTACGTAGAGAAGGAGTACGAAATACTATTTTTTTTTTCAAATAATGCATATAACATACATACAATCAACTAATAAGACATTGCACACACTACCGTGAATTTGTCACAAACACATAAATAATAACCGAAATAAAACATTCAATCTCTTACTATGAAAAGACAGAATTTCAAAAAAGTCAGATGTCTTTGTCAAAATATCCGTTATTGCTTTTAAATGCAGCGTTTTGAATTAAACCTCCGAATGGTAAATTCGGGTGTATTAAAAACTTTAAAATTAATAAAAAAATAATCGAATTTGGGAAATACCTTGGACAAGTTTAGTTTTTGAGTTACGGTCGAGTTTCGACCGTTGCGACGGGTGAATAGTTTTATTAAAACACACTACAGCTCATTTACCGCTTCTGGTATATAAAAACAAAAGTAGCATCAGCTAAATGGAAAATGTATCTTTAATATAGCAGATTACACACACGTTTGAAACCATTGTAGAAAAGTTCCAAACGTGTACGTTTTTATCCGATGTTTTTCCTCGCCGTCAAAGCAAACTATAATTAATTTGTAATACCTTATAAGAGTTTTATTCTTATTCATAAGCCCGCACTTCAAAGATCGAAATCGAAATCATTAAACTATAAATTTCTTAAATATATACTACTATACAAGCAATAACGATAGACAGTAACGCACATTCTATGAAGACGGATAAATTCATTATATTATTAAGACATTTTATAATTAAGTGTTAGGTAATATTTTGTGTCAACAATTTTTCACTAGTTTGAAATAATTGGGATATACAAACACGATAACAGGTCCCTATGTCGCTACTCCGTTGCTAAGATAAAAATATCTAATAAAGCTGGAAATACGCAGTAAAAGTATAGTCAAAGTCGAATCATATAACATTCTGCCTCTTCAACATTATATAGACATACAAACAATGTTATATAAGAAACGACTTACTAATCGGCATATAGAGCAGAAAAACTTTTTCTCTGATTTGATTTACTGCAAAATTACGAACACAAGGCCTGTCAAATAAGAAGTAGTATCTGAATTGCTGTGTAAGATGTAGCAAGTTCCCCGAGATCAACTTTTATGGCTCCTATACATTTATAGCTCTCACATATATCAACCTCAGCCATATTAAACCCACATCAGAGTGTACCCATCTGTCTTGGCCGATAATCAAAAGCCAGTGGATTTTTTGCGTCAAATGACGCACTGTGTCTTATCAGCCCGAATTATATCTTGAATCTTGTCATTGTATGTCCTGCATTATGTCTGGTAAATAAACAATTATTCTGCCCATAATTCACGTCACGCTGGGGTGGTTTTAATCAAAGCTGAACTTTTGAAGAGTGTTAATCTCTTAATGTCGGGATGAGTAACTAGCTTCGAGTTAAATCACGCAGAATTCTATTGATATATTGCGATGAAGAAGCACATTTATTGTATGCTAATGAAATACAAGTAATATATATGACAAGGTTTTTCACATATATTTTAGTTATCAGATGGAGTCCCATAATAGTAGTTACTTGACACGCAACGCATGTTTAGGCTGTTATTCGAAAAATAATATTTCAAACATATGGACAGAATTAGGGCACTGTAATCCAATAATTTAAAAAGTAGAGACTTTCTCAGTTATACCTGCTTTGGATTAATATATCTTCATGTTTAGGAGTTAGATAATAATATCATATAGGAGAATATACATACATCATAATAATTTGTTTTTAGCCAAAATAAAAACTAAATCAGAAACTTTTTTAACTTATGTAATTACCAATATACCAATTCGTAGGATATATAGATTTAAAGATTTACGTTAACTAGTCACCCGTTGCAACGTTTGAAATTCGACCGTAATTCAAATTAAATAACTAAACTTGATATTGTCAAAAGTATTTCCCAAATTCAATTAAATTTTATTAATTTTCAAGCTTTTAATACACCCGAAAGATAAAAAGACTTTTAATGGACAACGCTGCCTTTAAAAGCAATAACGGTTATTTTGACAAATACATCAGACATTTTTGACATTCTGTGTCACCATAGTAAAAGATTGAATGTTTGATTTCGTTTATTATTTATGTGTTTGTGACAAATACACGGTAAAGTGTGTAATGTGTTTTAGTTCATTTTATATATGTTATATGCAATAATTGAAAGAAAATAGCATTCCGTACTCTTTCTCTACGTCAACTATAACCGTGCATTCATACTCCTCCGTCTGCAGCAAGTATGTTAAAAACGTAACCCAAGTTTTAGCTTCACGTATTAATATATAAATTATACTTTATTGTTTCGACTGAGATTTATTTTATATTATATATTAATATTATATATTAATATTTATTTATATTTTTTATTTATTAAGTGATACCAGTTGTCAAAGAAAATACAAATAGGATAGAACCGACTACCAACATCGTATGTACGAGTATATCTTTTTTCCGAAGCACTATAGATATCTAAAAGACAAAAATTAAAGCCAAGTTCTTTATAAGTAACAAGCTCCTTTAAATCTCTTTTAAAATCTCTTTAAAATTGTCAAGTTGGAAAAGAAAAGTATGCTTGTTCTTTAATAATGAATAGCTCGAAATAGGTTAACCATCCTGACCGCATTTTCTATTACCTGTTGCAAAAAGTTTCGTATTTAATATAGCAGAATTTGCTACTTGGAAACTGTTGCAATACTGTTATTTGCTTGACCTACCGTCAAAATATTTCTCATATATAAAATTCTCGTGTCACAATGTTCGTTCCCATACTCCTCTGAAATGGCTTGACCGATTCTCATGAAATTTTGTGAGCATATTGAGTAGGTCTGAGAATTGGCCAACATCTACTTTTCATACCCCTTAGTAATAAGGGTTGTCCACCCTTAATATTTGTTTAATTTTTTATATGGGAAATCAGCGTTTGCCGGGTCAGCTAGTATTGTTATAATTTTGTATCCCTATGGTGTACGTAGATTTACTCTACAATAAGAGGTTTGAAAAAACTTTGCCACGCTCTTCATAATAATATATTTTATTGTACCCAGAAAAGAGAAAATTATACAATGAGTATTTAAAAAACCAAAAAACAGTCTTATCACTAATTATTTTTGTATAGTAAAGTTCAGTAAAAGAACATAAAACAAGGTTTTCAGTGAAACGACGAAAATGGAAGTTATACGTATACAGTACAGAAAAGACAGAATGTAAGTATATCAGTAAAGAGAAATTGAGAATCTCTTCTAGTGCATTTTTTTTTCAAATTGAAGTACCAAATAATCATGCTATCTGGTAATAAATGGTAAATGTAGCCTATGGACATCTATTTGTACATGCATATCAAAAAGACGTCTCACTTGAAACTTATCTTAAACATTGCATCCTAATAACTAAACTGGTAGATAGTTGATCATAATTATACTAGTTGACCCGGCGAACTTCGTTTCGCCTAAAAGTCAAAAATATACACGCTATCTACACTCATAGCACCACACTAGGATTTTCTCCTGTGTCGTGGGTACTACGGAAACACACAAGGCGAATACACAAACACCCAGACCCAGAACATGAATCTGAACTCGTCATTCAGATACCTGTATGGCCGGGAATCCAACCTGGGACCCATTGCTAATCAGACCGGTATGGTAACCGCTCCGCCACGCGGGTCGTCAAATCATAAATCAAAAAAAAAAAAAAAAATCAATCAAAAATTATCAGTATTTCTCTATTATATTATACATGTACCTATTATACATAAAAACCTTTCACTTGCATCACTCTATCTATTAAAAATGCATGAAAACCCCTAACGTAGTTTTAAAGATCAGAGCATACATGGGACAGACAGCGAGAAGCGACTTTGTTTTTATACTATGTATTCATAAGCCTACCGGAATCATCACCCCTTCGTGGAAACTTAAGAATTGCTTCACGTTAGAAATAGATAAAGCGACGGTACCTACTGGTTGTACCATTTTTTAAACTTACGTTTATATTTTCTTAAGATATCTAAAAGCTAAAGTATATTTCGAATAAGGAGTCTGGGCGTTCGCTTTATTTAGTTAGCCGGAACTTTCAAACAATTAACGCATTTGACGGAAGCGCTGGGCATTATATAACACGTTAAATATGCTAAGACGCGCCATTTAAGGTTAATGGGGTCGGGAAAGGTTACACTAAGTATATTTATGTCATCATTAAGTTCACACTATGATATAGGTTAAACTTTGATGAGCTAAAAATAAACATAAAGAAATTACGATATTTTAATGAAAGTCATTTATTATCCTCTTATAAAGATGTGATTTTCATGATTTCTATAACTACTTTCTTAATTTTAATATCACGTATTGTATTCGTTTATTATCATTATTTTTCAAAACGTAGATCAAAAGAAGACGGATTTAGAAATGAGGTTGATCTCGCACTTCAACGTAACACACAAATGGAAATGAAGTGACTTATCTATCACTGCCATAGAAGAATACATTACGAACTGACAAACATCACATCTATTGATTTAAATCTGTGACGTTCACAATTCTATTATACAGATAAGAACAACAGCACGAACTCTCGAGTTTATGACGCAATCCCATCACACGCCGCGTTCCATTTCCCTAAACTATGCGCAGTATGCACGCTGATAGCAGTCATGAGGGATAAAAGCAATAACGCCTTATAACAACCACATTCTTGAGCAACCGATAAAGGAGGACCGAGCACCGCAAGATTAACTTCTGTATAAAAGTTATACATAGTTTTGTTGACTGGCTTAATCGCTCTACTATCATAAGCCCTCAGTCTAAAACTCAATTGATAATCCTACGTATTTTTTGACAATTCATTCAGCTATAGTTAAATGACTTTGGGTTTAATTCCCTTTATCTTTTACGGTGCATATAATAATAATAATAATATAACTTATAATAACTTATTATATAACTTATTCGTCTGTTCGTTCGAGCATAGCGCAAAAACTTCAAGGACGTTTTTTTTTATGTTTACCCCATGATTACACTCGTATTTAAAACTTTATTATTACGACTATAGTTTTTTTTTTACTTATTGAAGGAAATCTTACAGCAAAACAAACAAATATCGGCCCTGAAATTCAGGAATCAGAATAGGGCTACGGTATTTTCTGCCTGTCGTAAGAGGCGAGTAAATACAGTCGTAAAGACTGGATGGAGCGGTGAGCCCAGGTGCCCATCTGGGAGGATGATAGAGCAACGCGCTCAAAGGATTCCAGTTGCGTTCCTTTGGAGTTCCCGGAGTCCTCTTTGTAGCGCCGAGGACGGCCACCAGAAGAATTTTAGTGCGGTAAAAATCCCACATTGCCCTGCGTCGCTCCCACAACATCGGCTACCATTTGAAAATTTCCCCCTCGACAACATAAAAAGATATAAAAATATAGATGAAAGAGTAAAAGAAGAAGAGGCCATTTAAAAGTTTCCGCATATAGATACAATCATAGTAAATAGGTAAAAGGGTCGGTAAGATACAAGATACACGGTAGAAACATCAGAGATATTGATTTTCACGTAAGAAAACAATAAGAGAAAATTATTAAAAATGAAAGAACAAATTAGAGTTAAGAACTGACGAAATCTTCAGATGATTTGAGAGCTTGAGGTCAGAATCGGAGGTATGATATAAATCAATATCTATATTACTTAACATGTCGTTAAAGGATCGACACAGTTTCATATACATTTTATGTAGTATTAAGGCAGACAACACTTTGATACAGTGTACAGTGGATAGTGCACTGAACTAGTCATTGTAAATGGATAAAGCTACCAGCTGGTCCAATGATGCATAGCAGCCAATAAATAGTCGTTGTAATCTAGTACCGAAAAAATGTAAATATATTACGTTTAGAATATTTTATAATTCTACTAGCTGACCCAGCGAACTTCGTTTGGCCAAAGAATGAGGAGACTATGTATTAGGATAATAAATAAATATAAATAACTTGTTGGCCAGACGAATGTCGTTCCGATCAACGATGAGCAGACTTATGATTTTTAAATTAGTTTATTACATAAAAAAAATGACAATACATATGGCCACTGACTTCCATGCCACAAAAAAGTAAAAGAGGTACTTAGTACATACTAGATATAACCTTAGTTCGATAAAGATTAAAATTCTTCTTATCGCAGTCTTAATATATATGAGAATGAGAATTTAGTATGAAACTTAAACTTCAATTCACAAAAAGCTCATGTGCATACATTAGTAACTGATGTTATAGTTCTACTAACTTTGCCTCGTGGTATGATCGATATCCAATCTTATGTCCTATAAGTAAGATCCAATAACTTCGTAGTAAAATGGATTCCCATAACTTCAAAGAAAGAAAGAAAATGAAATTATAAACTCGCATAATAGAGATGCATGTATAGGTATGGGATAACACAGCCTAACTTTAGTTACATATCACTTAAACTTTAATACGATATAGGTAATTATTATGAGTTTTAATATTATGAATTAAATGATTAATGAATTTTCTCTTTGTATAATTTACACTATTTTGTTTTCACATCATTATGTCATTGATACGTGAAAAATGATGTGTAATGCAATGAATATTACACGTATGTTGCCCTTTAGAAAATAAATTGAACTGTATTTAAATGGATGAATTATAATTTAATGGTTATATTCTAGCTAAGATCCTTTTTCTGACTTTGCTGATTATAGCCAAAAGTATTAGCAGTAATTATTAAACTGAAAAAACGTGATATTTCTAATATATAAGCTGTTTAGCATCTACACTCACTGCTTTCACCAGCACGCATATTAGAGTCAGAGAATTTTTGCAAAAACATCAAAAACATCAAAAATAGGACGGAACACTAATATTAAGACAGTCATATAGGCAGTTTTACTATCACTACGCCTATTTTTGCCTTTAAGAAGCAGTTAATACTGAAAATTCATATTCAAAGTATGCATTAAGTAAACCTTGCAAAAAATAAATATTACACGAGGTTTCGTAACCTAAAGTTCACGAGTAGCAACTATGTGTTTGACTTTAGGTTGGACTACAAACGGAACAAAAAATGCCTGCGAACACAAACGTTAAGTAAGTGCTTTATTTAAGCAATACTGCAGTATCTACAGCACGGATCCTTTATAAATATGGAGGTATTGAAGTTAAAAATAAAGTCACACATAGATTACAACTAGATCTATGGTTAACAGGCAAGTGTTGCAGACGAATCGTCGATTGAATCTTATTGAAATCGAATTTGCCGTTGTAATCGAATTATTCCCTTAGAAAACAATGGTTCTTGTGAAACGATAAATGGAAGTTCAGATGATTAACGAATGGAGCCAGTTGTCGAGGTCGCGGTGAGGATAAATGGAATTACTGCTCGCTCAACGAATGAGCCGAAGAACAACAGGACAGGTTAATAAATAAGGAAAAGACGATGATAAAATGTTCGTGTCTATCAAACTGTGTTTTGGAGCTAACATAGATTGTACGTGTGTGTTGGAAACTGCAAAGGAACATTCGACCCATAACATGACATTTATATCCTATCATAAACAAGACAGCAGGTTCATTCTAACTGCTAGATTCTAACTGAGGGTTGACGTGCAATTCTGCCGCTGAGGACTAATTTCATGTTTCCTTAAAATCTTATCCAGAAAACAGCTGCCTTATAGAACTCGCTTATGGCTACCACGCACGGCCACCTATTTTATCTATGGTACCTTAGATGGATGACTGTGGATGATAATGGAAAAAAGAAGATACGAATGAAGACCATGAACAACATCAAGTTTAGAAGGACATTATCGTAATACTATAAAATAATACTAAATATTGAAACAAAATAAATAAGAATCCTTTCCTTTCCTTCCTTTAATTAATATTCTTGACAACTATATTCGTAATAGTTTGTTAGTAAAATTAACAAGCGTAGTTTCCTAATCAATTAAGAAAAATACGTAGCAAAAAACATTTCGTCTGTTACAGTTTTTTTGTTCTAATTCGAACTAGCGACAAAAATAAAACAAATATCGTGAGACAATTTGTTTGTTCTTCTAAATTATAACAAAATTTAAAGTTATATTTTATAGCCCCTTCTCAGCTTGTGTGCGTGTGCTTATGAAACGTTAGCATGCAAGTGGCACGCGTGCGTGCGGTACGCGCGTGCGGGCGTTATCACGCATGTCAGATCCTAATGAATTAAACTTATACGATCGCATTATAACACTTTAACTCAAAAAAGCTAGTCGGTATTAGAGCGTAGTACTTGTTGTGTAACCATTAATGGAAAGGGGGACATGCATCCAAGATTGTCTGTGGCCACACGCTAGTAAAATGAACTGGATTCAGTCACCAATGCAACTAGAAACTGGTAGCTAGCTAGCTACTCTTGGTGGGTAAATTCAAACGTTAGTGAAATAAATTGGATTCAGCCACCAATCCAACTGGCAACTGGTAGCTACCTTCTCTTGGTGGTTAAATTCAAATGCGTTGGTTCCACATGGATGCCAGCAGGTCTGAAGTTTTATAGCCTTATACTGCACTAAATACGCAAAAAGAGTATTAGTAGTTTTTTTCTGACTGGAGCACCTTAATATTTGAGCAAAAGATAAAGATACATGTGTCTTCTATTCACGTATGCTTGAAAAATATTACTTTCGTCTACTGTAATCGTTAATCTTGATTAAAAAGTTAATTTTAATTAACCCTAGATAGCTAACCTCCGTCGATTCGACGGGCAGTGCAAAGAAATATCGCTCGCATTTTTTAACGGCGTATCCGAACGTGCTGTCTTGGCTAACCAACTCAGCCGCCAGGGAGCCCGTTGCAGTGGCACATGCAACGAACAGCTAAGTGTCATAGTTTTTGAGGTACCTGACCTTTGCCCGTCGTTTCGACGGGTGGTTAGCTTTACCGTCAGTAATTGAATTTGATTGCACTGGTTATTTTCAAAGTAATTTGCGTTTTTTTTTGATTTACGTCATGTTTTCTTTAAGTTCTTTACGAGAAGATGAAATAATTGATCTTCTACAACAAGAACTTAGTGACGCTGCCCTTGATTATAGTTTTGCTAGCGAGACAAGATTTTATAGTGGAAGATAATGTGCAGATTCCGAGGGGATGCTATGTAAGCGCACTACCAGACTTTCCTTCAGACGTGGATCCTGATTCACCTATTATCTCGAATACTGCACCTTCACAAACCATGCATTGTAGCATCATATTACTTCCTCAAAGGAAGGTACGAGATAGGAATCGGCACGGTTGGGTCACACTTCCACAAGAACTTCGGCAAGGAACATTGTGCATACTCCGAAGGGACCTACCCGTTCCTGTGGGGGATAAATGGGAGAAGCATCTTTTTTTTTTAAGTTTTTAACCATCGACATTTTTGAAGATATTGTAAAATGGAGTAATGTCGAAAAATCTGTCAAAATTATGTCATTATCTACCAATAGAAATCGCAAATCATCTCCTCCTGTACAAGGTCATAACACCAGAGAAAAGCCAGCAACATCTAGTGGAGAAAGTCGTAAAAAAAAGCGTTTCGGAAGTGCCACTAAGAGAAAAAGCGTATGACAGTGACAGTAAGCGTATGACAGTGACAGTAAGCGTATGACAGTGAACATAAAGTTTGATTTTTGTGTTACTTGCGCTGAAGAAAAATAATTTGTTTTATGTTTTAATTATTTGTAATGTTTCTATGTACTATATGAAGCCAAAAAAAATATTGTTTTATTTCAATTTATCGTTGATTTTGCTTGTCAAAGCAGATCATTAAAAATGTTCCAAATTTTTTAAGGAGTTTAGAAAAAGTTATTTTAATATAAATATATAATAAAGAAAGTCAATTTACAAAATGATTCTTATTTAGAATAACATTTATAAACGAAACCATAAAAAAGAGGTCAACTTTTTTAATAACTTGTGCCAAATAAAAATATTATTTGAATACCCGTCACTTCGACGGATGGTTAGCTTAAACAGGGTACAGTATAAGGTTAGCTATCTAGGGTTAATAAAGAGTAAACATTCACCGAGTAATAATTATTAAAAGTAATTATAATTCATTTCAATCTTGATAATAAAACTAACTGTTCATCTTTAGTCATACAAAACCGCTCAAAATTATAGAAGATAAGACTTTTATTTAGATACTAAACACTGCGATGTATAGATACTTATTTAATTCCATCCATCCATCCATCCATCAGCCTTTTGATGTCCACTGCTGAACATAGGCCTCCCCTAAATGGCGCCACTCCATTATTTAATTAATTAATTTTAATTGTATACACCGTTTTACATTTTATTGCGAGACGTTATTACCGCAAACAGCCCAAGAAAATAAATATAAAAAGGCCCCAAATTATTTGTTTCGTGATACTAAATTACCGATATCAAAATAACCTGTAATAATTAAGGACACTCTGTTATAATGATTTATGCTTGAAGTGGTCGTTAAATTAATTTGTTAAGGTTATGAAACGTGCCATTTGTTTGTGAAGGCGCTATTTTCGTCCTGGCTGACGTATTTTGCCTATTTGTGACTAATTTGCTTCTGTTTTTATACTGTTACAAAATTGCGCGCTTTTACGTAATTGCGATTATGTAAAAAGTTGCGTGACAATTCGAGTGTTTATTATTAACATAACGATGGTGCAGGGATATTTAAAGTTCCCAGTGGGTTGTCGTTTTTATATAATAAAATAAATTGAGTATGGGCCGGAAAACGACCCATACTGTCTAGCCCGCATGCTTGAATTAACCCGCTATAGTCTTTTCGCGACACGGATGTGTGTGACATGCATGACAAGAAAATACTTATAGGATGCAAGTATTGCAAGTAGTAAGTGTCGACGTTTCGTTTCTAAGAGCATTTTGAACGTCTTATCCCCCGAATTCACAAGGTAATGGGTGCGCCTCACATATGCAGACCAGAGAGATCAGAGTAAATACGGGAGACTGAAAAGATTCTTAAACCGTCAAGATTTTATTACAAACTAGCAGAATCGACGCGACTTCGTTCGCGCAGACTATAATGTAACCTATCCAACCATTATACATTTCAGCACTACTCCTGGACATTTTTTTTTATTCTATTATCAATAGGTATTACAGTGTATGCAATGAAAAAAAATTTAGACACTTTGAATCACATTACTCAAGTTTTAGCAAAGACGTCTTATATATTCTAGTTATAAAAATAGCCTATGTTTCTCAGGGATACTGTAGCATTCTAATGGCGAAAGAATTTTTAAAATCGGTTCAGTAGTTTTTAAGTTAATTCATGACAAACATACAAAAATACAAAAATACAACGTTTTCTTCTTTATAATATTATAGTATAGATCAGATGTTAAGTTAAACTTTGTAAATTAGATAGATATAGGTACGGTTTTGCATGGGCCCAATTCTTTAAGTTTAATATCCGAAATAATTATTGGTAATGTAGACAAAGGCTCAGTTTAGAGTTTTTACTTTATACTTTATGCTTTCATCTTACCTAACGAAAAGACTTATGGCGTACTCTCCCTCGACGACTGATATTCTGATATATCATAGTTGCCGCCTGTAAGTTTGAGCCGGCAGCCACACTTAGAGGTGGTAAAACCAGTGTAGTTCGACCGGGGAAGTTCCACCGCCACGCCTATTTGTAGCAGTTCCTGCGTTTCGATGGAAGGGTGTGGTTATCGGCACACTTTTATATGAGGCGACCATCTTAGTCCTCGGGAGTGGCACCGCATCTTTGATTGACTTCAGATAGCACCCATGTTCTATTTGAAGTTTTTTTACAGATTTCCATGGACGGCACTTGCCATCATGTGACCACTTACCATCAGATGGACTAAATGCTCGTTTGCTACTTCAATCAAATAAAATAAAAAAACAATCTTGCAGCGAAACGGAAAAAATGCTTCACGCTAGAAATAAGTGCGGTAGTACCTCCACAGTAAAACTACATTGGTTCTATCACATGGAAAATAAAAATATAGCTTCCTCCTATATTTTGCAAGTGCATGTCTGGGATTCAAACCAAAGATAGGAAATCGAATTCCAAACCAGTACCAATTACTACAGCTTGAACCCCAGAAATATTTGTTTTTGCTTGTATACATTTGGTTCGTGTAAGCGTCCGTCTTCATTTAGCCGACACCTTGCCCGGAACGTGTACTCGACGGCACGACCCACCCCATTACGCCCTTAATCTTATATTGAACTCCAAATAAGATTTTCCGCCCTCAATCTTCTATTAAACTACCGTTAAAACTTTAGGTATATCTTTTCGTAGTTAATACAGTAGTTCGAAGAAAATATCACTTTTTTCGCAGAAATGATCGCAAATCGTTCTGAAATATTATGTTACGTCTCTAAAATAAATACATTAAATAATTCGAAAGTGTTGTCTTACTTCAATGATATACATTTCAAGCTTATGGATAAAATGTGTATGAATAAATATGGATAAAATAAGGTATTAGGTAATATTTCAACTAGTTACTGTTACGGTTATTATATTATATACTAATTTGTACGTTGGCTTAGTTCATTATCTACTCTAAACCTATATATAATTGTTGAGATAACTTTCTATTGTTAATTCACTTTAGACACGTGAAGCCTAAAAATTTTAAATAAACGAAATATGTTTAAAAGAAAATAGAAAAATCAAGTAAGAAAATACCTAAATAAACAATTAAAAGAAATATTTCAAAATGTAAAAAAATATGTCAAGTTAACCTTCCTATACTCGATGTTTGTAACTCCTAGGTGCTGGCGCACGATGTCACAGACCCACAATATATTTTTTATTAAGACTTTTTTACTATTTCCTAGTTCATGAAGCAAAATAATACAAATAATACTTAATTTATAATTATTTTACTGACTTTCAGTCTATCAATAAATCTTTGAAAATGAGATATTTTTAGCATGTACCTATATATTATAACAAAAAAGAAATGAAAAACTTTTTTCAATACAAAATAAATTTCTAAATGCTAGAGCCTAAAAAAGTCGAAAATATTTAATAATTCAATACTTTTTCTTTAAACTAATATTAAAAAATATCATATAAAATTAACCATTTGCGGTTTGGAAGTCGCAAACAATTTAAAAACAAAAGGTTTATGTATTTTCCCTTAACGGACGCTGATATGTTACCATCTTAACATGTATATAAAACTACTAAGTTCCACAAACTAGATTAAAGGTACAACGGAAAGATCTTTATAACATTACAGATGAGTTTCTGGGACGAAACAGTAAATGAATCGTGCAAATAATATTGCTTCAGGGCAAAATAGCTACAAATATCAAATGTTAAATGGGTGACTATTTTCGCTATTTACTATTACATATACTGAGCAGTGATAGCCTAATGGTTGATACTTGCCCTCTCGATCGGGAGGTCCGAGGTTCAAACCCAGGCACGCACCAATGATTTATGTGCGTATTAGAAATTAATTATCACTGCTTTTCGGTGAAGGAAAACATCGTGAGGAAACCTACACACCCGAGAGTTCTAAAAAAAAAAGTTCTCGGAGGTGTGTGAAGTCCACCAATTCGCACTTGGCCAGCGCGGTGGACTATGGCCTAAACTCTCTCATTCTGGGAGAAGACTCGTGCCCAGCAGTGGGCCAATAATAGGTTGATGCGACTATTACATATACATTGTACCAGTAGAAGTTCTTGAACTCTGATAATCTCTTAGAATTCCGTATTTTATTAGTTTACAAAGGTATTAAGGCTATTTTAATAGGTAGCAATATGATAAGTCATGATATGTTTTTTTTTATTTTATTTTGACGACCCGCATGGCGGAGTGGTTACTATACCGATCTGACGCGCAATGGGTTCCGGGTTCGATTCTCGATTCGAGGTATCTGAATGATGAGTTTAGATTCATTTTCTGGGTCTGGGTGTTTGTGAATTGGTCTTGTGTGTGTCAATGGTACCCACGACACAGGAGAAAATCCTAGTGTGTGGCTCTGAGTGTAGAACGCGTATGAACGCGTATGACTGCTCTAAAACGGAGGTGATACCTACATTCTCCAGAGCAGTTGAATGTATGTATGTCCATTTCTTTAGCTCACTCTAAACTCAAACCAAAGGGCTGGACGAACTTTTACAAAGGAAGTGTCGTTGGATTGGTGTCAAGTGTGAGAATAATATTGTATTTTTATAACATTAAAATAGCAAACGAACATGCAATCCACTTGATGGTTAGTGTTGCCAACGGACATCTGTAAACAACATCATACAGAACAAAGGTTACAGAACTAAAGTCAAGATGTTCGCCTCATATAAGAATGAGCCATCAACCACCACCGAAACGCAAGAATTACTTGCCATAGGAACGAGAGTGGTGTCAGTGATGTGTGATGTAAAATTGAAACATGGCGTTTGTAAGAAAGGGATAGAGTAGACGATTTGTTTATAATTAAGTTTGATCAATGATATACATATTTTTTTCTAATTTAACCTAACGATAAGGCAGACGGGCTACCAGATGGAAAGTAGTCACCGTCGCCTGTGGACATTCGCAACACTAGGGGAGTCGCCAAAGCATCGCCGGTTGTGAAGGAGAGCTCTTTTCGCACCTTTCTTGAAGAACCCCATGTCATAGCGCTCTGGGAATATCAAAATAGTTTACACATCCGACATAAAGCATACAATGTGTTACTTGTTTACAGCCGCACGATATACTGTAATCAAATTGTCACACGTAAATTCTGAGTAAATGTTATTTTACGCCCGAACCTATAAAGAAAGGACGAGTAGAGACTAAACAAACACGCACAAGTATCAAGTATTTCTCCAACCTGAAATGCTTTCCCCATTTACCGTTAACGTGTAGTTTCACCGGGTAAATATAATTTATTTCGGTCAAATGCTTTACTGACGAATCTGTTCAAAGCATCATACAAATATATAGTACACGAATATACAGAACAACCTTTTATTCCGTGCACCGAAACACTTTGCTCTCAAAGCGTTTGTAGCAAATAAAAGTGGAAGTTGTCGCCTATATAAATGTATTCAGCTCTCAGTTTAGTCTCCGCACAAACAGATTACTAAATATTTTTATTTTTAAAGTTGGAATATTGAAAAATATGTTACTTGATCGTATACAAAAATATTTTTAAACAATTTTATGAGAGTTACAGAAAAATAATGTAGTTATATCTCGCATCGTAAGTTTGTAATTAATTCTTTTGTAACGTTTGTAATTCAAATTATACATTCCAGTTTCCCTTCCAGTCATTTAGGCAAGGTTAACAAAATAAGCAGTTAAAATATATTTATATGAAAACGACTACTGTACCACTACTCATTAGTCACATAGAACTCATTTGGTCGTCCTCAATTCAATTACCAAAGTACTCTTTGAAGCAAAGGGAATGCACGGGTCACGTACATACACGTACATGTTTCATTCAACTGAGCTAGGCTGAGGTGTGGCTATCAAATCACGATCTTAAAGAATAACAAAAGTACTTTTATATAAAATACTTAATGTTTGTGGCCTAAATAAAGTAAACAAAAGCTGCGTAGATAAACATTCAATTCAAGTATTTTATACCAAAACATGACTATCAAGGGGCGTTCTTCATTCTGAATTATTTTCTTCTTAAGAAATCTCAGTCAATGAATATCCTATAATAATACGTAATATATCATTTAGCAATCATACACTATTTCTCAAAAACAATCCAAGACTTTTCATTGTGAATCAAAACACTCACACACACACTAACTTTAAGTATAATACTAATTACATTAACTATAATACTAAGTATAATACTAAGTACACTAATTTTAAGTATAATACTGCAGATAAGTCCTCAAGACTATTTATAGAGAAAAATATTTAACTGCAATTCAAAGTTGAAGATACCGTTTTGTAAATACGCATTGTCGCACACTTCTCTTAATTCTAAGTAAAAAGTTTCTAGTTTCCTGACAAAGAAAACTAGAAACTTTTTGTTCAAATGTATAGAACTTACCTTCTCGGAGAAGTTGTACCAAGAGAATATAAAGCAGTCATGTAGTTCAAAGTGTTTAATTCAACATCTCTAGAGTGGAGCGAGGTTGTAAGGCATTATTATCTTAAGTATGAAGATATACTTTTGTTAACATTTTAATGAAATTAGACAAGTTTTCCACCAATTTGCATTTGACCAGCGCGTCGGACTACGGCCTAAAACTCTCTGACTCTGAGAACAGACCCGTGCCCAGCAGTGGGAGAATAATGGGTTGGTTTTAGTGAAAACGTCTCCTTACAGTATTATATTTGAACTATAGTGAACTTCTAAGGTTAAAAAAATAAATATGCGTTTGTAGTGACAAGAATTGAACGAAAATACACACACAATTCTAATAAGCTAATGCAGCGAGTTTTGTTTAAAAGTTCTCACTTCTTTTTCTTTCTTTTGTGTCAGACCTCTATTGATTAATATAATTAAATAATTTCATTTTAAGATGTTTTTCACGAAATCCAGAGAAAAAGTAAACTACAAACATCATTTAGTGCACAAAAACACGTTAACCTTTCAAAGCGTTTGTTGCTAAAAGAATATAAAGCGGTCGTCACGTTTCAGGACGTGTGTAGTTGAACTGCTCTAGACCGAGGTGCGGCTAACGAGGTGTACTCCTGCTAAGTATTGACACTGCAAGTACTTCATGATCTTTCCTTTTACGGTTAAAAAAATAAATATGCGTTCGGAGTGAGAAGCGTCGAATGAAAATACACACACAATTTGAATAAGTTAATGTAGTAAGGTTTTTAAACGTCCTTAATTCTTTTTCCTTCTCTTGTGACAGATCTCTATTGATCAATGTAATTGATTAATTTAATTTTAAAGCGTTTTTCACAAAATCCAGAGAAAAAGTAAACTAGACATCATTTAGTGCACAAAAACACTTTAACCTTTCAAAGCGTTTCTTGCTAGAAGAATATAAAGCGGTCGTCACTTTCCAGGACGTGTGTAGTTGAACTGCTCTACACCGAGGTGCGGCTAACGAGGTGTACTCCTGCTGAGTATTGACACTGCAAGTACTTCAAGGTCTTCCTTTTTATTCTATGTAGAATTCTTAGTTTTATAAAGTTTGTAAGATTTAATTTATTGAAGTTTTATTATAATAGTGTTATTAGGTGCAGGACTGCGTTCAAAGACGAATTTATAATTAGAAAAAGTGCATTTACTAGTAGAATTCTAAGCCCGATTATATTTTATTCTACAAATACACCAAGTTCGATGTTTAGTGTATTACGATTGTAACAAAAAACTATGCATTTAAACATAAAAACGTCTTCTTTACCCATATATACTAGTGTCTACACTTTGTAACATAACAATTATACGTTTATCTTAAACTCTTTTTGATTAATCTTCTAACTTCATAATGAAGCATAAGGTTTATTCGTGGAAAACCAAATAAATTAAACTACCCGTTTAACGCATTCGAACCAAAGGACTAAAAGCAGTCCAACCAATAAATTGTGTTTAGTTCAACTGCTTTATTGCGAGGCTAAAGATGTGTACTGCCATGTATATAATACAAGTATTCAAAGTGTTCCTGCTTATTTTAGTGTAATTTTATTAATGATCTTATAATCGCCAAATACAATCTTATTTTACTCAGTACTCAAAAGGATTATTATTGTAGGATCATGGCGTAAGCCTATTTTGCACTTAGTCGGCTTTTAATATGCTATTTATAATTGGCAATACAATGACATCAAATCAGATGCTTGTACCTATGTATTTTCGTTAAAAGTAATTACCTTTCTTTTCATGTACTTGATACGTATTTTATGACATTGTGGTACGTTGTTAGTTTCTACCACTATACTACACTACTTGGTGAAATTAGCAACCGATTACGAGTATATTATGTTCTAAAAGATCCACCCTATTAAGGGTACACATATACACGGATTTAAGAATAGACAGCGTAAACTTATTCATAAATATTAATAATCATAAGTTCTATCAAAACTAAAAATCACTTGCAATAACTGGCACATAGATGAATTGTTTTCGAAGCCGACAGTGCTCGAACAAATCACAACTTTAATACAGTTACAATGTTAGTTCCAGATTTTTATTCAATCAGCCGATATTGCGCTCCTGTTATACCGACCGTATTTGATCGTGACGTAGTATCGAAATATTGGACAACGTACATTTTGTAGATTGTGCTCAGATATTGCCTGATTCGATTTCTGTTACACCGTCAGGCGATATGGCATATTGCCGCTTACAGCTTATCTACTCGTACCTCAGGATTCATTTTCTTTTTCGAATTTCATAAATCGTTTCGATGTTTTCCCATTATCAGTTTGGAAGATCTAGTTAAGTCAATAATTTATGATGTTTTTAAATAAAATGTTTTTTTTATGCAATTTTTTTATACACAAAGGCAATGTTTCATTAATATTAAAAAAGATGTGATGACGTGGGACATTAGGTAGAAAAGAAGATAATTTATAAAAAAAAACGTGGCTACTCACGATAAATGAATCTATAATCTGAGTATTCGCCCCGTGAAGTGGTAAAGGTAAGAGATGAGAGAACGAAAAGAAAGAGGGAAAAAGAGAAAAGTATTACACACTATTCGCTTGTATATACGGCTACAGTACTTGCGTTCTATACTTTTCGGGTTTTTTCTTACGGTTTTACTATCACATTTTCCTTAGTTTGGTTGCGCAGCAAAATCCCTATCTCCTCGAAGCCTGCCGTAAGGAACTTCGTTTCAAAATGAATTTTAGTATATAAAGTTTCCTCACAATTATATACAAGCAAAGAGAAACGAGCCGTTCATTACTAGTAATCTAATAATAATAATAATTATTCTACAAACTTCACCGAATGTATGTATTAAAATATAGCATGAAATAAAAATGCTTAAGTACAAAATTTAAATAAAAATTTGTACGTCAAAGTAGAACGTCATACATGAAACTTGCAATCCTAGAAATTAAATGTAAGCTATGTTTTTAGGAAAAGGCATGTTTGGGACAAGAAATAAATAAGAGACAAAAACTCATTTGGCGTGTGAGTTATTCAATCCTTTTTGTAACCTAAAGGAAATGAAATGAGTAAAGCGAGCGAGAATATTCCTGAGTACATGCATTTAGTCCCTCTCCAAATGAGCTGTGCGAGAGCTTTCAAGCCCATTTGCGGAACTCACAAATCCTAGACGAATAACGTTGCTCTCATCGCATCCGTTTTGTTGAGCTGGCTTTATTTTATTTTAAAAAGGACTTGCCTTACTAACTAAGTAGGGAGATTAACGACTAAATTATGATTCAGGCGTTGTAGCAAGAGTGGTGATGATTGTGACAAATTCGACCGTTTTGAAACTTATATGTCTATTTTCATATGTGCCATTAGATTACATTATGTAAGGGCGTAATTTGCATATGTGCCATTAGCTTACATTATGTAAGGGCGAAATGAGAACTCTCTTTCAAAGTCGACTAAACATAAGCAACTCCGCTGGAATTGCAAATGCTTATAAACGGTTGTCACTTATTTTATTCTCTCTTCTCATCAACCCATTATTGGCCCACTGCTGAGCACGGCTCTTCTCTCAGAATGAGATAGTTCAGGCCATAGTCCACCGCGCAATTGGTGGACATTTATTACACTTATTTTATTAATGTGCTTGATTCCTCAATCTAAAGCGTAAAGTTCTCAATCAATCGTACAGTTTATGTTTCATCATTTCCGATCCTTTCCAATCAAATTCAAATTGTTCAAAAATGTAGCAGTGTTAAAAGTGGCTAATGCTAATTATCCGTGTATTAGCCAATAAAATTTGTTTTTGTATATCACTACTTTTCTAATAAAGTATTTTTAGTTTTTGAATGTTGTCATCCCATAATTGTCTCACTGCTAAGCGAGGGTCTTCTCTCAGAATAAAAGAGTTTAGGCCATAGTGCATCGCACTGGCCAAGTGTGAATTGGTGGACTGCACGCACCTCCGAAAACTTTTTTCAAGAAATCTCGGGTGTGTAGGTTTCCTCACGATGTTTTCCTTCACCGAAAAGCAGTGATAATAAGTTTCTAATACGTACATAATTTTAGAAAAATCAGTGATGCGTGCCGACATAATTAGTTTCAGTAATGTATGAGACATACTTTATATTTATTTTACTCGTTCCATCGCTTCCTGTATAAGTAAGAGTCTATCAAAATACAACTTAATATGGTCGTAAGCCTTGTTGACATTTTAAACCAGATTACCGGCTTCCAAATTTCTATACCCACATTTTATACGTTGGCGCTGAGGTAAGGATATTTTGAAATTCCGTGTGACATTTCACTTTCAAACTTTGAATGGTTGAAGTTTGAACCAAACGTATTTTTCCATTCGGAACATAACTGGACTTTTTGTCAAAGACATGTATGGGTAAAAAGCATTCATGTTCTTGATTTTGGAATCTTTTTCCATCATCATGAAGCCTAATGAGGTAACCACACGTGTATGCCGAGACTAAATGTCATAGGTACTAAGTTTTGATATATTTTGCCAATTTCATCTTCATTGATTGAAAATATATTACTGATAAACTTACCAGGTTATTTGCAAGTATTATTAAATGAATTTTAGTTAATTGAATGTTGAAATTTAATACATTGGCTATACATGTACATACATTATGGTGCTTATTGCAGTACAAATTCGATTATTTTCGTGTGGGATGGATCCATTCGTGCGGTTCCGATTCTAATGTAAGCTACATCCGAACATACCCTTAGTTTCTAGTTTTAATACTCGTAGGTAGTACAAATAATTAAAAAAAGGTAGTTTAAAGTAGTGGGGCATCGAGGTTCTCAATATATCGAATACTGTAAATAAAGTCTCGAATACTGCATCATTAGTTTTGGTCATATATTATGAAAATACCTATATCTTAAGTAAAATATGTATGAGAATACCCATATCAAATTGAATGTTTACATATGCATCAAGATGTTTTGAAGGGAAACCCTTTTCATACGAATATCTAACGTAGATATTCCACAACGTGCATATATAAAACTATGCACCTACCATCCTATGAACTGACCTTCCTTTGTTATTCCTGTCCTTCCACTACATATTATAACACAAAGTCGCTTCTCCCTGTCTGGCCCTATGTAGGTATGCTTAGATCTTTAAAACTACGCAACGGATTCGAATGCAGTTTTTTTTATAGATAAACGAATTCAAGAGGAAGGTTTTTATGTATAATACATGTATAATACAGTGAAGAAACTTTGATAATTTTAGATTTTTGACTTTTAGAAGGAACAAAATCAACTAGTCGCCTCTATATATAAAAAAAAACAAATACCTATGTATCTAATATAAATATAGATCATGCAGTTCATTCGATTGTAAGTGGTCACTATCGGCCAAGGATATTTGTAAAAAGACGAAACATAAGGCCAGGGTCTTAGTCGTAGACTAAATACGAATGCCTCAAATAACTATATGTCTATTATGCTCCATTATTCTGTAAACTATTTTTGTCTTCACAGCGCTTAATACTGCTGTTAAGACAAAATAGGTATAGCGGCCACGCCTTCGAAGAAGAGCCAGAAGTTTTCTACCTTCTTCAAATCTCAATGTTCTATTTCTCTTTGTTCCAGATGAAACATCGCGTCGAACAACAGAGATCTGTGTACCTGTAAACTAAAACAACTAAGTTATTCTACGTCTCGCTAACTTAGTCCCTAGGTGCTTACTTTAGAACACCAATTAAAAATTAACGTGCCTGTAGTAACAAGTAGAAATAATTAAATTAGAAGAGAAACATAAGTGTTTTCTCAGTGCTTTAGCGTCCGAAATGATGATATGAAACTGTTATTTTGCAGTAACAGTATTTTAAGTCGTTAAGTAAATAATATAAACTTGAATTATCTAGTAAAATTAAATCATTAAATACTTATATTTACAAATGGTCGTAAAAACTTAATTTATACCTACGAATAGTTTTTCATATTTCAATTACTAAAAGATCATTGAAAGTGTCTACAAATAGACGTACTATAAAAGTAATAACACAAGTGAACAGTGTGTCAAGTAACATTATCTCTCTTGAACTAAATGCCTTAATATCCGTGAACATCTGTGTCAAGTGTTCCGAAGTGCAAGTGCAAGTCCCAATACAGTGTAAGTGCAACCGCCACAATGCTGCCAGTGCCACAGGATCGCATGTCGGGGCGGCGAAGCAGCTCGATTGTGAGCCGCACGCTTCTTGGTCGTCGGGCGTCTGTCTACGTCACCAGTAACCATCAAGACCCTACTAAGGTAAGCACGTATGTTATAGAAGGAAATGTTTAAATCCATTAATGTTAGCTAAGTTTCGCGCAGATGATCGGAGCGGGTGTCTGCGTCAGGCGTTCAATGAGGCGGGGATCTGTTATAGCGTTTGCTAACGTGTATGCATTCTTGTAGCAGCGTTAACTAGCAAAATTTTGGCCTCATTTGTGTACAGTGTTATCAAATCGACTGCCTTAGTGATTGGTTGCTCATTTACTATTGGGCAAAAAACGTCGGTAATGAAAGAGATTAATCTGTCGCGTACAACATACAAAACACGTACGGACACCATATAATCTTTAACATACGGCCTATAGAAGCATGTCTGAACTGAAGAAGCAGGTCGGTTGCAAACTGAGCTCTTAGAACTAAGAAGTTTGTTGGGTTTTCTAAAAATATTTCTCATTTTGCCTATAATTGTATAGCCAAATAAGATCCAGCAAATGTAACACAAGGTTTATATTTACTTTTACGGTTACTTCATATTTAGTTATCAAAATTTTAACAAGTTAATTGTCATATTCTCAATTAATTTGTATGTGTAGATTTTTTCAAAAAACAAATTATTAATTATTACGTAAACGTGCAGTAAATATTATTCGACAATTGAAATAAACACATTAACACGACTTAAACTTTATAGCAGCGCCAAGTCCATTAAACTGAGACAATAGTAGAACACACGCGAGATCAGATTATAACACGTTAAATTAACACGGCTTTACGTTAACATTGTTTTTAGCGGCAAACTTTGTTCTCACAGAGTTAACAGCCTTCTGTTAAGGCTCATTATCACACCTAATTCTGCTGTATCAGCTTCTATAAGACTGCTCTGATTGCAGTGAAGGAAGACTTATTCACACATGTCTACTCATATTTATTAAGTTTTCCAACAATACTTCATGGATAACGTAGAATATAGTTTAAATCTTTTCCCTGACGTTTTATAGAAATATCCATAAATGCTCACTTAACATTTTTACACATATGAAATGAAATGAAATGAAATGTCTTTATTTTGTATAGGCCTTTGTATTATAATTTTTTTTTTACACTACCACCGGATCGGAATACGACCTCAACTGAGAAGATCCGGCAAGAAACTCAGCGGGTTTGTCTTTTTTCTTATAATATCCATTTTTCTTAATAATTATAATCATGTTTTTTTACATGGTATCTTATACGACATTTTGATCGTAAAAACATATGTGCGATCAATTAGCGCATTGTTCAATTCATTCGCCATTAACATATCGTGCAAACAGCTTCTGTTATCTAGTTCAAAGCCTTTACGGTCCCTTAGGAGATAATAGCGCCCGAACAGTTTGAGATTACTATCGTTATTTGTGTAGTGTTCGTTTGTATAATCGACAGATTAAAATTATTACGAGACCCTCGAGAACTCGATCAGTAGCAGCTGTAGACTATTTGCGTAATAAATCGATTACCGCAGATGAGAATTGATGATGAGATTTCGGAGTATTTCGTTATATGATTGTCGTTTGAGCTTACGAACGTTGTAGATACAGCTCTTAACGATTGACCTTTCGAAGATAATGTTTGTATCTAGAGAAAGCTGTTTACGATTGACGATTTAAGATGAATATAGGCAAATCGGCCATCGTACTGAAAATCGGTCGTCGTGGATGCTACACGGGATCCGCGGCTTATGTCGAGTGCGAGTCCTTTTTCGTCTAGTTCTCGCTGAAACCTTAAACTTATAGAAATAAAATTTAGTACCTTACACACAATGTTGTTGTAGTGAAATCGGACGAATTTTTTTTTCTTTCTTTCAAATTCATATTAAGCTGTCAATTGAATTAAGTCGTGATTTCTATGCAACTTAAAGGTAGTAGAACTCCTATCAAAGAGCTACTACCACCAAACCTATTTCTGATGTTGCGATTTCTGATGTCTGATGTTGTTGCTTACTGTCTTACTTTCACATGAGGCGAACATCTCACACTCTAGCAGTAACAAAGCATCGGTGATCGTTTTCGAACCCCTGTTCTATTTGAAATTGTTTGCGGATTTCAAAGAGTGAAAGTAACCGCTTGTCATCAGTTGGACTGCATGTACGTTTGCTACTTAAATCAGATAAAAAACAAAAAAAAAATAGCGGCACTGCCGCAGTTAAGCTATTGCATAAACCTCATATTTTTAACCACTTTAGCAATAATTATTTATTTATTAATGTAATTAAGTACATGTTTTACATCGACACGACAATGTCGATGATGTGACATCTCTATCAAAAATTACCTTGTGACAACCTAAACCTAAAAGATGACAATCTTTTAGGTTTAGATAAAAGATCTCACAACATAAGAAGAGTAGATTAAGTATATGCATTTCACTTCTTATTTTACCACGGGTTCCATGATTATTATTTTTCCAGAGCCGAGCTACATGGTAGCCGGAGTAGGGGGTGTTAGGTTTTATTTTCGTTACGGAATTTCTTGATTCGGTCGCCGCTCTCAAAGCCCACGATAAATGCTAAGCAATAGCTTAAACAAGCAATGGCCATTGCTTCTTTAATTATATAACATTAATTAAGTAAATAAATTACTGATGTCATAGTAAAAAATCCATCCATCCATCCAGCAAAAAGTAAAATTAATTATAGTGTTTCTGTAACTCAACACATTGTTTGATTGTAATATTTCATTAACTCATGAAAGCTATTCACATATAACTTCATAAGGCTCTGAATTTCAAAGGCATTGTAAATTGGCAATTCGCAAACTGGTCCCTTCGTTAAGTCAATTAATACAAGGTATTTGCTGTTATGCCAATACCTTACAACCGTACCTCGTTTTCCAGTCTCTAATGGATAAGGATTATTGACGGGCCGCGTGATATATTGGAGACGACAACTGATGATGAAACGAAAATTCAATTAAATGTACGCTGGCTTTATAACAGGGTCAGAAACAAAAAATATTTCACAAAAAATATTCGTTCAATTTGTTGCTTTATGTAGCAGTTATCTTATATGCAAATTTTGTACTAAGAGGGTAAACTGTATGGCGCTGTTGTCGACTGTTCTCTAATGTCCATCAACCAAATATCTTTCATACTTTTTTACGAAACACCTAAAAATATTTACCCAAATTAATCATCTTTTAATAGCCATTTTAACAGTTTATATACACAATTAGTTACCAATCCGCTAGTTCTAAAGTATACCTAATTAAATCATGAATAACAAAGAAATAAATAATAATAACACGTGGAGCAGATGTAATCAATTAAAAAACGCTTTCTACACTCATAGCCCCACAGTAGGATTTTCTCCTGTGTCGTGGGTGCCATGGACACACACAAAGACGAATACACAAACACCCAGACCCAGAACAAGAATCTAAACTCATCATTCAGATACCTGTCTGACCGGGAATCGAACCCGGGACCCACTGCGTGTCAGACCGGTATGGTAACCGCTGCGCCTCACGGGTCGTCAATTCGTGGTTAATTCGTGGTTTCAGTCAATTATATCAAGAACAGTTATAGGTTTGTAACTTTAATGATCGTCCGACATTGCACCCATTAGTTTCAGATTCACTAATGAGATCCAGGTTAGATGATCATGTTATTATGATTTTGCCAAAATCGTATGTATTGCCATAATTATTTCTATTCAAAGTAGCACTGTTATGTTATCTATACTTACTAATATATAGTTGCCGGCACACTTTTATATGAGACGACCATCTTAGTCCATAGGCGTGGCAACGCATCTGTAATTGATTTCAGATAGAACCTATGTTCTTTGTGAAGTTGCTTACAAGACGTCCATGGACAGCAGTGTCTACTTACCATCAAGTGGACTGCAAGCTCGTTTGCTACTTCAGACACATAAAGAAATAATATAAAAATGAGATAGTGTGTACAGGAAACACGCAGTATGCAATAAAGTCAGTACCATAATGCAATTATCATACATAATGAAATTATACATATACACTTCTTTTTTTACACCAGTGTATATGTATAATTTCATAATTTAAGTATGTTTATATAAAAGTGGAAGGATACGCTTACATTGGACAAATCATCGCGAATTTGGTAGCTTGTTTAAGTAGGAACTGTGTATTTTTTTATAAAATTCCACGTATGTTCGTAGCTAAATATTTGTATTATTTTGCATTATAATAAGTGCGAAGTAAGTCGCGGACAACAACTATTTGACTTTAATTTTTCCTTCTAACGGCAACATTAGAATCAATTAGCATAAGCACTTGCTACATTACAAACTTGCTACCACCGTGTACGTATTTGTAATGAATTTCCATTATTAACGTTCCACGCAATTTGAGATTCAATAATGAGATCCGTGTACTCGGTCATGTGAACCAGCCACAATCAAACCTTGTGATATATTATGTAGGGAACGTAATGTAGGTTAATATTATAATCTCTAATTGATTTATCGATGGTTATACCGTTTATATGTAACGTTGCTTTGTGAGCGAAATGTTTCAGTAAATTGTGTGCTTGACGAAATAAAGGTGTATCTTTTGTGGTCTTTTTATACGCTTTATTTACCTTCACGAAAAGAAACATCTGTTTTATCTCAGATAAAATATTTGTCCAAATAAGGTTCAATCACAAATGTTTGACGGTAAACAGTAAACATATCACATCATCATATAAAAAAGGTCATGCAATAGGTCAATCATAATTCTCAATGTGTAAAACGAATCACTTAACTAATATATACCTATAGTCCTCTTGTTTAACATTTTTTAGCTATTCTTATTATAATATTTTTCAATTACAGTAAAATAGTGTTACTGTATTATTGAAATACTAGCTGACCCCATATAAAATTTATAAAAAAATTAAGGGTGGACAACCCTTATCACTAAGGGGTATAAAAAATTGATGTTGGCCCATTCTCAGACCTACTCAATATCCTCACAAAATTTCATGAGAACCGGTAAAGCCGTTTCGAAAGAGTACGGGAACGAACATTATGACACAAATTTATATATTAGATTATGCCCCGCTATGATTTATTGCATTATGTTTATTTAAGTCGCGTCATTTCTTAAAATACGAAGCGTGAGTAGCACATTCTTGAGTTACTATCCCGCATTGCCATGTGTTATGCGTTGGTATATTTTGGCAATACAATAATAATAAGAGCCGCTACCATACGTTTCGTGTTAAATTTACGATCCGTTTACATAAATCATTGCTAAAGTGTAAACGACCGACTTCTGACGATCAGCGAAATCGTAAACTAATTTTCGCGTTAAAACGTCTTTAGAACAAACGATTCCTTTCATGTAAGGGAAATATTGCGTTATTTCTAAGAAAAACGCGAGGTTTTACAGAAAAAACAAGCTGTATGTTGCATAGTAATCTGTTTAATATGGTTACCGCAAAAATTTCGTAGAATAAAAATCCGCAACAATGTAATTGCTAATAATTCTCTCTAACTTTACGTCGTATGTCGTGTAGGACATTATATCATATGGCATAGTATATTTTTTAATAATTTTAGGTATTCTAAATATTTTAAATATATACATATACTCCCATTCCCCTCCGTATGCAATTATTTACGTAAATGATTAGTTTACATTCTCGATAAGGTATTGCCTCATCGGTCTTTTAAGCACTAGAAGTATATTCTGTAAACTATTTCAACATTCTGTCCTACAATTATATGTTAAAATCACAAGAAAACACCTTAGATCTTACGAGTACTAAGTCTACGCGCATGAAGAAATTCATTATCATTTACTGCCTAAAAGGAACACATCGTGAGAAAATTTACATACCTAAGCGACTACTGTTCTCAAAGGTGAAGTCTGCTAATCCGCAATATATGGTGCAAGTGGTGGGAAATTTGAAGGTGGTAGAACCAGTGCAGTTCGACCGGGAAGGTACTACCGCCACATCTATTTGTAGCGTGAAGTATTCTTTGCGTTTCGTTGGAAGGGTGTGGTTTCCGGCACACTTTTATATAAGCATCTGTGATTGACTTTAGATAGAACCCATGTTCCATATGGAGTTGCTTACAAATGTCCATTGGCGGCGGTGACCACTTACCATCAGGTGGACTGCATGCTCGTTTGCTACTACATTATTAAAAAAAAAATGTAGGGAAGTGAACAATTATCTAACAATTCTCATTCTCACAGAAAACTTGTACCTATAATTTAAACATATTTCAGCATTATCAAGCTTGAAAATATAACATCATTGTAATATTGGCTAGATTTTTTTATTAACCCGTATAAACGTATAATTTATGTGATCGATAGATACTTCCAAAGCGTGGCATAGTGTAAACACTTAAATCAAAGCATTACCCAATTTATCCGGCGAGTTGTAATAGGTAGCGTAAATTTAACGTAACTGCTACGGAATTAGTTTACAAACTCTAACTGAAACAATGCCTATGTCAACCTTCATAAACTAGTTGCTTTCGAGAGGTGATATATATTATTTAGTTGCACAAACTCGACCCGAACTTTGTTAACGATTTCACACAAGTGTTATTGGACCGTTGCTAGAAGCTTCTAGATCTAGAGCTAGATTACCGTATAAAAAGACTTTAAGCACTTAATAAATAGCATTGAACACAAAGTCATTGGCTGACATGTAGTGACATTTGATGGATTGCTATTGAGTCCGCCCCCGTTGCGCACAAGCCCTTTTACAATTTAATTTTCCTTTTTTTTTCATTAACACATTTTGTAATTAAACCTTTATAAAGAGAAACTGAATTATTAGTGCCCCTATCCTATATATCAGGTAATTACCAATCAATTAATTGGTAGGTAAAATGTTTCCGAACGATATCGAGCAGCAAAGTAGAACATGGTCTAGAATTCTTACAGTTGTGAAGAAAAACTCACCGCCATTCGCGAGAACTTAAAACTTAAGGTCTTAAAATGCTAGAAGTGTAATAGCTTCCAGTTTGACATGGTTATTTTTATGATCAATAAAATAATCAACATTGTATAGACAGTTTAAATCATTACGATAAATTTAAAAAAATTTAAACAAAAAATACAACCGACTTCCATGCCACATAAAAGTAAAAAATAATTTAAATACATGTTGGTTTAGAGCAAACACAGTTCTTAGTACATAGTCCCGAAGTCGGCGCTTACCATATTTTGCTGGATCATGACAAAACTACATGTATCTTATATGAGCGCCGACTTCGGGACTATATACTAAGAACTGTGTTTGCTCTAAACCAACATGTATTTAAATTATTTTTTACTTTTATGTGGCATGGAAGTCGGTTGTATTTTTTGTTTAAAATTTTTTTTTTTACGCTTTTCAGTCACGATAAAATCAGTTATGGCTGTTGCTAGTCGTCCGCAAACCGGATGAATAAAATTAATTATTCGTCCGATTTTCGGATGAATAAAATTATGTGCTGACGTCCTCATATAAAAATAGACTTCTTTGACAGAACCGGTCGGGGGCGCTACCGCGCCCCCTCCCTTAGATTCTGAATTAGAAAAATCTGTTCGAACCTAACCTAACCGAATAAAACAACTTTTTCTGAGTAAACATTTATTTAAAGAATAGACCTATAATTATCAATATTTAAAGTAGAAAAAGTAATATAAACCTTATAACTAAGAGTATAATTCATCTGATACTGATAAAAATAACCCATCCAATTTAAAAAGGTTGGTAGTACTCTTGCATCTTTTAGGTAATTGTATTCAAAGTGGAATTTTTGATCATAATTATATCCTCTCCGAAACTCATTGTTGGTGTTGTGAACAACAACATTATGTATACGTAAGCACAATATGGCCGATGCCTACGGTTTAAACTTGAAGAACCCCAGCATTATCAGGGTTGAGGAGTTGAAGGTCAAAATTATCATGTCATATCTTTGCTTAGTAATCTCATTACATATACGTAAGCACCATATGGCTGATGCCTATGGTTTAAACTTGCAGTACCCTGCATCATCAGGGTTGAGGAGTTGAAGGTCAATTTTCTTATCATACGTCTTTGCTTTGTAAATATATTACATATCCATAAGTATCAAATGGCCAACGCCTATGGTTTAAGCCTGAAGTACCCCTGCATCATCAGGGCCGAAGAGTTGAAGGTCAAAATTATCATGTCATATCTTTTCTATGTAATCTCATCGCATGCACGTAAGCAACAGATCCCCAACTTCTATGGCTTGGGCTTACAGTACCCTGCATCATCAGGGTTGAGGAGTTGAAGGTCAACTTTTTTATCATACGTCTTCGCTTTGTAAATATATTACATACCCATAAGCATCAAATGGCCAACGCCTATAGTTTAAGCCTGAAGTACCCCTGCATCATCAGAGTTGAGGAGTTGAAGGTCAAATTTTTCATCTTATATCTTTGCTTAGTAATCTTATCAGATATACGTAGCGATCATGTAGCTAACGCCTATAGTTTAAGCTTGAAGCACCCCAGCATCATCAGAATTGAGGAGTTGAAGGTCCAATTTTCCACCGTATACAACCATTTTTCTAATGTTTTACCTTACATTTTTTTAAATATCATTTTGAATGCGTAAGATTGAAATAGCTAAGTTTTATGGCTTAGGCATTCAATACCCCTGCATCATCAGGATTGAGGAGTTGAAGGTCCAATTTTTCGTCGTATACCTTTGCTTAGCAATGTTATTACAAATCCGTGAGCAACAAATGTCTAACGTTTATGGTTTAAGCCTGCAGTACCCCTGCATCATCAGGGTTGAGGAGTTGAAGGTCAAATTTGTCATCGTACATCTTTGCCTTGCTATCTTATTATATATCCGTAAGCACTAAATGGCCATCACCTACGGCTTGGGCTTACAGCACCCTGCATCATCAGGGTTGAGGAGTTGAAGGTCATTTTTTTATAATATGTCTTTGCTTAGTATTGTTATAACATACCCATAAGCACCAAATGGTCAACCCCTATGGTTTAGGCTTGAGGCACCCCTGCATCATCAGGATTGAGGAGTTGAAGGTCAAATTTTCATCACATGTCTCTGCTTAGTAGTCTTGTTACATATATGTAAGCACCAAATAGCTAATGTTATAGTTTAGGATAGCTGTAACCCTGCATCATCAGGATCGAAGAGTTGAAGGTCAAATTTTTCGTCAACCTATATAAGCATAGATATATAATACATATTCCAAGTTTCATAAGAATCGATTCGGCAGAAGCCGAGTTATCTCAAATTATCTAAAAAACTTGAGGAGTGGTGGTGGTTTCCACCCCATAACTCAAAGAGTTAAGCATCACAGCATACCCATGTCCAAGAGAAAAAGTTGCGAGACGAAATTTCCTATCAAATGAAAGAAAGAAAATGGAAATCGGTTTATAAACACTCAAGTTATTCAAGATTTTAAGAAACCGACATTTTCCAATTTTCCGGGAAAACCGCCCGAAGGTTTTCATTTTCCTCAATATGGGACTGCCTGTGAAACTAGTCGCATACAATGTCATATGAATCGTGTCGGTAGGTCGACGATTTCTAGCCATTTCGCCCGAACATACATAAAAAAAAAAAAAAAAAAAAAAAAAAAAAAAAAAAAAAAAAAAAAAAAAAATATACGTGACGAATAGATAACCTCTTTCCTTTGGGAAGTCGGTTAAAAATGTTGTTCAAAATAGTTGATTAATATAGTCAAATGCAACGCAAAATATTTTATGCTAAGTAAATGATATAATTGGGCATGGTTAACAACACAGGACGGTTTAAATGGTGGTAGTGCTCAAAAGAGTGCAACTGATAAAACAATTTGAAACCTTTAATTAAATTATTTACCGCTACTTACTGTAATGTCAAGTGTAAAAGACAAAGAAAACTTTCTTGTAAATTAATTGAAGGAAGCGGAAAAAGACTTTATTCTAGATTATTTTCTAGAAACTCAAATAATTTTATACCAAAGAGACTTTATTTGAACGCTTGCGAACAGTGTCCAATTGACCAAATATTTTTGTATGGTTAGGTTTTCATCATTTGAGTGTTCGTTGCGAACACTTTAAATTTACTGTCGAACTCGAGTGCCATTCCGTACACGAACCCACGTTAACATTTATTATAAAATGCTTTACTGTTTGCACTAAATTACAGCTTTATTTCTACAGAAAATTGTATGGTCGTGTTTTACCGTATACAACGTGTTTATTCCATACAGCAACATTTGTAATGTAGTTTACTACGAATGTTATGCTTAAGCATCTTAAGCAACTCTTATAAGTGTGAAAAAGGCGCGCAAGTTGTTCCCGTTTTAAAAGAAGAGGTACTCTAAGTCCATCTTAGGAAAGGAGCTTTCAAGCAGGCCTAGTGTCGGCAGGTCCACTGTGTATTCGAAAACAACCCATAGTGTCATAACTCGAAATAGAGTGGAAAACCATAGGTGACTCCAACATGACTCTCTGTTGCTCTCATGGCAGCTGTCCATTATAAATGTTCCCACAAATAAAAAACAGACCAAGAGCGAGTCGGACTCGTGCACGAAGGATCCTGTACACTTGTAGATAAAAAACAGCAAATAAAACGTTTATTTCATGTCCTTAAGTTTATATTATTTTTGTTCAATTTTTCATTTCAAAGAGAAAGTATAACTAACGTTAATAATAAGATATATAACTAAATATTCTATTAATAATACCAGCATCTACCAATCGCCGTTATTAATATAGAGCAAAAAATGTAATTCGTTTTATTCCAGCTCCCATTGAATATTTATTTTATTATTATATGTTTTCTGTGTGTCTATGTCATTGCTGTTATAACGACAACAGGAATACTTCATCTGTGAAAATTTCAACTATTTAGCTTTTTTTCATGAAATACAACCTGGTGACAGACAGACGACCAGAAGAACAGCGAAGTCTTTTTAATAGGACCTGTTTTTTCCCCTTGGGGTATAGAACCCTAAAAATGATAAAACGTTAATGTATTTAAGAAAAAACTTTGTCTATACATTCTTAATATTTGAAGGTTGGTATAAAGTAATACTTTAGATCTAGACTAAAGAATTGTACATATAACTCAATGTGACAGGGGACTTCATAAGATTGTAACATATTGAAATGTTTTTCGTGTAATCGTTCTAATTTATCAATTTGTGACAAGGTTTTTATTATTCGGATTCAAAGCTGGTAGAATTTTGCGTTTATTTTTTGTCACGCTACTACTATACCATCGCCACACCAATTTCTAGCGTGAAGCAGTTCTTGCGTTTCGGTGGAAGGAGGTGGTTGCCGGCACACTTTTATTTGTGGCGACCATTCAGTAACAACGCATCTTTGATTGACTTCAGATTGAACTCTTGTTCTGTATGAAGTTATAGCAATAACTACTTACTTTTAGTAGGACTGTTTGCTCGTTTGCTTCTTCCAATTTATTAAAAAAAATCTATAGCTACTACGGAAGATATGGCCCAAAATAATATCTATATATATAAAAGCGAAAGGTCACTCACTCACTTACTCATCACGAATCTAAGAAACTACAAGTGCTAGGAGTTTCAAATTTTGCATGCGGGTTCTTTTAAGAGCGTAAGTGCTCGCTAAGACGAGATTTTATGAAATTCAACTCCTAAGGGGGTGAAATGGGGAAAACTTTTTGGTACATTGATTTGAACGCGGGCGGAGCCGCGGGTACAGCTAGTATTACAATAAGTATACAAGGACTACAATACATATATACTTGTAACGGTCTTCTTATTCCCTTTCATTTGACCCCTATGTTGTTATGAATTATACATACAAAATCGTCTCTCCCTCCCGCCCTTTTCTCTGACTACAGACGCCATATTAAAATTATATAGCCTTTGTCACTATTACAACCATTACAACCGAGTCGTTTTAAATGATATGTTATAAGTTACAATCCGTCAAGCCTGTAGCGCGTGCCAAAGAAATGGACATACATATATACAAATCTCTACTCGAAAAATATTACCCTCCTTAGGCAGTCGGTTAAAGTGTTAAGTGAAATATATTTTTAAAATATAAAATAAATAGGACTAAAATTTTATTTTAGCAGTCGAGTTTTTTGTTTTTATAATAATTTCTTGTTGATCTGTCATCCTTTGGTTTGATTATTTTATAATTACTTGATTTAATACGAGTAAATGCCACTTCCTATAAACGTAACCTTAATAAAACTTCTCCTTAATGAAGTATAATGGAAGATGTCCATTAGTGTGTACAACAAGAGGGATATGTGCTGTATTTCAGTTTGCTACTTCCATTACAGAAAAATAGTTTTTCAAATCTCAAGACATGTCTCGCCTTTTGTTTGCTAAGAAGTATAATAACCCTTTATGTCAACGAAATGTAGTAAGTCTGCACGGTTACAATATATAATACAAACATGAAAGGCATTTCTTGACTCTTTCCCTATTCATACGAAGAACAATAGCTTATGGCAGGATAATGTAAAATACAAAATATGGTGTGGGCTGTAAGCAAACAAAGGTACACGTGTTCCATTGTCAAGTATAAATTTCAAAATAACACTTTAATTATATAAAACCATATCGGTTACCTGATACACAGAGCGTCCATTAAAAGAAAGATATAAATAGGCTTTGAAAGCTTTTATACATGAGTTGGTATAAGCGAAGAGAAACAAAAAATGAAGTATCTACACTTATCATCCTACGCGTTTTTCCATTTTTTTAAATAGGTACGCAAATTCCTTAGCTCAGAAAAGAAACTTAAATTTATAACTGATATACATATGTCGGTACTTAACCGGGGATCGAATCCGAATCGTCTACTAAATAATATTTCACTCGGAGCTGTGGTGGTATGGAGATCAGTCTTGCTTGATCATGTCGATGGTATTGAGAGATAGAATAAAATAGAACAATAACATACAATACAAACATAACATACAAACATAACAATAACATACAATATAGGTAAGTCCTATGCAAGGTCCATTACCCCCTTCGTAGATGTGTTTCAAGAAATTATGGGATTTCTTGAAACTTAGATTTTTTTTGTTTTCGAGGGGGAAACCTTCCAAAGGTACCCGACGCCGTGGGAGCGACGCAGGGTTATGTGGGATTTTTACCGCACTAAAACCCCCCCGGTGGCCGTCTTCGGCGCTGAAAAGGAGGACTCCGGGATCTCGAAACGCCTTCACCGGAATCCTCCGAGCGCGCTGCCCCATCGAGCTCCTCCCAGATGGGCGGCTGGGCCCACCGCTCCGTCTAGTGTTTACGACGGTATGCGACCACACATACCGCCGTCCTTCCCGGGATTGCCTGACCGAACGGTTCGAGCTCCCACTCTAGCCGTCTGCAACCCCGGAAGCCCCTTTTAGTCGCCTCTTACGACAGGCAGGGGAGACCGTAGCCCTATTCTGACCCCCAAAGCTACAGGGACGGCTTTAAACATACCTACGAAAAAAACTCGTGTTCTAAGTCATTGAAATGTATTAAATGAAACAGCTAAAATAACCAGCATCTGTAATACATGACCTGGCAATCTCTGATCGCACATCTTTAGAGATTTCAAAGCAAACGGAACGGTATCGCATGCACTCCCATTCCGCCGTTCCTGTCTGTAATTACGCAAACTCCTTTGCCATCCGAACCGGAAAATGTCATGGCGCACTGCTCCTAAGAGGGTACATCCGAAATACTCAAGTTAGTTTACAAAAATAGCAGCGACAAAGTGCATACTTTTGGTCTTATACTCAAATACTTAAATATTGGTCAGTGCCCTCAGTTCGTTTATTTTGCTAATTGGAAACGATAACCGTTTATGTGATCGCTCAATATTGCAAATAACAATGAAACGTAAAGCTAAAAATAAAATAATGTGAAATGTACATTGGAGCATATAGTTCAAAACATAAACATAGATTGTCACGACACAGTTTACGTGTAACTACATATGTGTGATGGCCACTAATGTTAGGACTAACAAAACCTGCTAAATAAGTAAATAATACTTTATTAATAGTTGCTTCTGAATACATTACCCGAAAATATACCATCTTTACACACAAAATAAATACAATTATTTTTTATAAAGGAAATAGTTATAAAATTATGTACATATATGTAATGATTGATATACACAGTATAGTAGATACAATTAAATTCTTACTAAAAGATTTATCTTGTTGTTCGAGTAGAATCATTGTGCTTCGTGTAGTTACAAATGATATTAAACGCCCTTTATCTACTTCTATTTCATTAAAAGAGAATAATGTTCCGGTTACTTAACTGTTCTGGGCTCTGTATTTACACCGAATATTCCCTTTCGCTGCTAAAAGGGTACTGCCTCAAGTGAACAATCTACTCAAATATCTACAGGGTAATAATAAAGCCAACACTACCGCTACAGTATTTTTCTTGTCTTCATATAACTCGATGATTTTTACTACATAGTATAAAACAAAGTTGCTTCCCGCTATCTGTCTCTATGTATGCTAAGGCTTTTTAATAGAATACGTGATTGAAGAGAAAGGTGTCTTTGTATAATATAGTAAAGAAACACTGATAATTTTAGATGCTTGACTTTTAACTATCAAACTACAACTACAACTAGTTAAAATAACTACTCCTTAGTAAAAATGGATACTAAGGAGATATGATATACATTATAACTCACAAACACACATTTATAACGTTAAAAAGATTATACTTAATTTTACCTGGTGGTGGAAGAAGTATGGTTAGACGGGGAAGGTGACACCGAAACACATATTTCTAGTATGACGCAGTTCATGCGTTTCGGTGGAAGGGTTACCTGTTCACTTTCACCTGAGGCAAGCACCTCTATTCTGTGGAGTAGCAAAGCTTGTGGGATTGACTTCAGATAGAACCATTATTCTTCTTCTTTTTAAAAATTAATTTATGTCTGTATGTCCTCTTTAGAATCATAAACTATTCATTTGATCATGTGGTTTTTAACAAAGTTCATGTTAGTCAGCATTCATGAGCTCGCGAAGGTTTTTGGTGTATTTTTTTTTGAGATAGCGGGCAACGCTGAGTGCGTTGCCCGCTATAGCTAGTTGTACATATAAGAAGTTGCCTACTGCAGATGGCAGTTACCACTTATCATCAAGTGGACTACATACTCGTTTGCTATTTCAATCAAATGTAGATAAATATGTAATAGGTTTATTTTAACACTTTACGTTAACGTAAATTACGATATTTACTGTCTCACTTCGCGATCTAATAGTCCAGAATTGCGCTCGTTTGGCTTTAACCTTAGTTGCTCCCACGTCTATAATTATGCCTTTGACTGGAAATAGGTACCCTTTAAGTTTAATGGTTACATAATGATAACATTAAACAAATAGTGTTATTCACATACATTACCTTCTAGAATTTAAATAATATCTTAACAATGAAGATATAAAATCTTCAAAAGCCATTCTACTCTGTTCCTCCTTGTAATTCCAGGATCGGAATAGGTTTACAGTATCCCCTGCCTGTCGTAAGAGGCGACAAAAAGGGAGCTTCAGGGACTGCAGGCAGCAAGAGTTGGAGCTCGAACCGTCCACACAGGCGATCCCGGGTTAGGACGGCGGTATACGTGGTCGCATATCCTCGTAATGACCAGACGGAATGTTGGGCCTAGCCCCTCACCTGGAAGGAGCCCGATCGGGCAAAGTGCTCAGAGGACTCCGATAGCGTTCCCATGGAGATCCCGGAGGCCTCTTTGTAACATAGTTTTTTTCTAAAGCCCTAAGTATTTTTATTTCATTTATTTTAAATTGGGCTTTATAAAAACAACAAATCGGTATATTTATTTGACTATGTATAGTAAGCAAGCGTAATGAGTTGTGCACATTTTCAAACTATCTTAAATTTAGTTCTGAGACACCATTACATATAGATACAAAAAAACTTCTTTCATAGCAAAATCCGAATTTTGAAAGAAAAGGTACCTATAAAGAAATATATTTGGCAAAATTTTAACATTTTTACTTACAGGTGAATAAATACGAAAAACTAAGACTCGGGTCCCGACAGAATCTGAAATTGATTAACAATATAGCAACAACTGTCGCCTGTGCAAGTCAGGCTTATTACATATTGTTTTAAACGAAACGGCAGCCTATAAGAAAATATTTTTCGAGAGAAAATAAGGAGAAACTAAATAATATAATATTGAAGTTACGAGTAATGGAAATAAGCTGGACTATGACACGGGTGGCGGGATCACTACCTACGAGGGTACGGGATTTTTGCAAAAGCTCCATTGTCTATTAACTACATTTCTTGACCCGAATGTAACTACGAAATACATTTTAGGTTATCTTTCATCAAAACTAAATAGGGCTAATCTATATTTGCTTTGTTATAGTTTTATATACATTCTTAACAATCGGAGCTTTTATACATTCATTAATTTTAAATTTTAAACTCTCTCATTCTGAGAGAAGATCCGTGCCCAGCAGTGGGACAATAATGGGTCGACGAGACGAGATTTTATGAACACCAATCAAGGTTTAAATAAAAATGTACCGTCAACTGCCTAAAAGTTTTATGGTGGCCGGCAAACTTTTATATGAGGCGACCATCTTAGTCCTCGAGCAACGCATGTGTAATTGACTTCAGACAGATAGATATTCTATGTGAAGTTGCTTACAGATGTCCATGGGCGGCAGTGACCACGAAACCAGTTGCTGACAGGAAGGAAAGGGTTAATATATAAAATGGTGCTTACTATAATAGGTCGATGATGTTGATAATAGCGATGATAAATTTGTTTTGTTATACATATGATGTTTATATATATGTGAAAATAATAAATTATGCATACAAATGTAACGGTTATAAATTTTAATTAATTTTGAAGGCTTTATCATTAGTCATGCTGCCTGTCTCCACACATCAAAATTCGTCAAGAAGTTTCAGATCCTTTCGAAAGTTGTCCTCTACTTCGCCGTCGCGACCTTGCCAACGTACGATACATTGAAATATAAATCAAATACAATCACGCTTAAAATCGTTTATATTTCTAGCCACTTTCCAGTGTCCGTTATTTTGCAGATTTATAAAAACGGTAAACAGTCACAAAGCCCAAAAAAGATCTTTCAATGGTGCACATCTTAGTGCTCGAATGTTGTCTTTCCAAAATGCAAAGTAAAAGAGATACAGAGAGACAGATAGCGGCACACATCTAAGAAGTTACGGACTCGGAGGGATCTGGCGCACCGCGGGACGTCACTATCAGCTGTCAAGTCGTTCACTCTTCGTCAAGCCTGTCCGAAACAGGCACACCAGGGAAGAAAATACTAAGATCCGACCAATGTAAGAATTTCACATAAAAAGACCGAATACAAAGAAAATAGTATAAATGACGGTAAGAAACGAACATACGGTCCATTGACCATAGCCAAAGCTGCCCATGGATGTCTGTAACTAGGGGAAAGTAGTACGAGTTATAATCTCTTGAGGTAAGATGACCCAAATAGTACACTCTTAGTAAGGTTTTGAGTATGCAGAAACTTAGATAGATAAATATACTAGTAATAGTCGCCCTTATTGTTGGGTTACCTTAAAAATATAATTTTCACAGCGATTCCCGCTTAAGAGGATCATCTCGTACTACCTTCTACTAATTACGAATCAACTTCATCACAGAGGATTAATTTGAACCCTTCAGATAAGTGTATCTTTCTTACCACACCAGATGAACTATAAAGATTTCTACCACCTTGTTCTTTACTGAATGACATTTTTTTATTCAGTTCATTAATCCCAAACTGGCATCATAACTTTAAAAAACATTCCCCTTTTACCCTTTTTTCGTCCCTTTTTTGATACTGTACAGAATATGTATTTAAACAGATTATACTCCATCTCGTCAATGTTATGCCCAGATTTCGTGTCGTGAATGAAAGCAGAGAGTAATGCCACCGTTACATAATTCAGAGCGTCCCCGGGGTGGTTTCACGTTGCTGCCTACATTATTAAACCCTACCGTGTGCCTCACACTTGTTTAACCATTCATGTTCTAGACTCTTTAAGGCCTGCAATATTGTGGCGACTCGAACAGCATTTAATGTTTCTATGACTTACGTTTTATTCTATTAGAATACTGTAGGGTTGACTAATTTTGTTGAAGGAAAATTATAATACATGTTAGAGATAATTAATCAATTTAACATGGTTTACAACCTCATTCATATTATAAGAATATTACCACGATAGTTGACAATGTGAGTGAATCAGTCAATAGCACTTGTGATTGTTTTTGTCAATAAATACGTACATTGATTTGGAATTGAACAAATATCGATATGTTGGACGACAATGGCGACCATTCAGATAACAAACCATTGGGTTCTGCGACATATATATCTAATAGTAAAAATAAAATCGGTTACTGCCAGCTTTACTAAACATAAAAGACAAAACACATTTTAGAAAGATGAAAGAAATGTGTTTAAAATGCGACTATACCACACAAACGACTTTGCATCGATGAGTTCTAAACCCAGACATGCACTTCTAATTTTACTGAGTCACTTGTATTAGAAATTGATTATCACTTACGACAAAACTGGAGTTCTTCCATTAGGTTACCTAGACGCTTGATAGTTTTATAAAATGTCTTCAAAAGTATGTGTAATTTACCAATACCCAGTTGCCCACCGATAGGCCGGTTAATTGATTTATGAGAAAAAAATCTAAGGTTTTTTATTATGATTATAATTACAGAAGGATTGAAGGCCGAGGGCCCTGAAAACTGAATAGAACCATAGCCAGTGTTCAGTAGAGGGACAATAATAGGTTGATGATTATTTAATACCGAGTGAATTTTGTAGTATGTAGTACTTACGCGTTATGGATAGAAATTGTGTAAGAGATTTTGCCAGCTGGTAGAACCAGTGTGGTGCAACCGAGGAAGTATCACCATCACCTATTTCTAGCGCGAAGCATTTCTTGCGTTTCAATGGAAGGGCGTGGTTGCCGGCACACTTTTATATGAGGCGACCAACATAGTCCTCGGGAGTAGCAACGCATCTGTGACTGACGTCAGAAAAAGCCCATATTCTAATGGAAGTTGCTCACAGTTCGTTACTTCAATCAAATAAAAAAAGATAACTAGACTTTTTTATTATAAACGTATCATAGAAATCTCCTTATACAACGAGTAGAGATAAATATAAAAGCTTCCAACTAATGTGTTGTGAGCACAATAACCGCTCTCGATATCTGATCTGATCAGTCTGAGATAGGAACTTGATTGATATACTATGGGGTTGTCGGTAGTTTCCGGTGTGATATAGCCAACCGTATACTTGATATTTGTAACACGGATAACACCAACTGACCCTCTATAAAACTGAATTTAATAGAAGTAAAAATTATTTAACAGGATTATGTTAAAACTATAGTATATAACTCATTTTTTTATTAAAATTTTATTACTGTCCAACTACTAAGCACAAGTCTACAAGCGGTTTAAAATACTTTAAAAAACTGTAGAACTGAGTTTCACAAGCATCATAATTAACAATCAAGAAAATGTAAATTATACAGCCGAATTAAAATTATATTATCCATATCCATCTGTTGATCCTTGTGGTAGACTGTTAAGTACAATAATACCTATATAGTTTTTTCTATGTAATACAATTACGTAAGTTGTAAGAGAATTTAAAGTAATATATTCTCAAATATGATAAATCTTTGGTGATCTTCAATTTAGCGTGTTCTACGATGTTAACATACGCTCCCCCAATGTATTACTTCTATATACGTCTTTAGCAGAAATATTATTGTATATTAATTGAACGAATTTCTGTCTAAATATTCTTGTAACAATAGACACCAACAATCTAAAATAATATGTGATTCTTATTCTAAGCGTTGCTATCTTCTATTCACTGCCAGCTAAGTAAATATTGCGTTAGGCAATTTGTAACTCATTGTAGTGATAGCTGGATAGCAAATGTGCGTGTAAAATATGCAAATAGGCCTTTAAAGGCACTGTCTTTGCAAATTGTGTACTAGCGAGCGTCCTACTGAGTTCCGAATTTAGCGGGATGTTCTAGCAAATTATATTGACGCTATTCGCTCGAGATATCTGAATTTGGATCTGCGTGTCTTGAATTTGATTGTAGACTTCAGATCATTTCACGAAGTCAAAACTTTTTAATACTACCATCACTGCTGATAAAAAAGCGGGGTCATTACAAGTATTCGATAATACTCATAATTATTATTTATAAAATATTACAAAACGTTTTAGTTACTTACTTAGATTCAAATAAAATGGTATTCGAATTAGACTGTACTTAGTAACGGTAAATGTGTCTAAAATATGCAAATGGGCGTTTAAAGACGCGTCTTGAAATTCTACTAGCGAATACTCTAGAGAGTTCGGAATGTAGCGAATTGTTCTAACAAATTAAACTGCCGAAATCCGCCATTCGTGCGAGATGTCACGCCCAGCTCGCAAACTGCCTCCGACCGATTCGACTCACTTCACAGATACCGTCAATACAAAGAACCGAGTTTGTCTTTCTACGAACATTTTTATGGCTTAATAAATGTTTTATTTTTTGTAACTAAACGAGTACGGATATGACAGATTGTGAACGTTTAACTAGACAATGTTTGACTTAAATCTATTAATCTTTAGTTAAAACATATGCCCTTTAGCTCTATATACAAAGAACCCAATATCACTGATAAAGTCTTATGCTCATTCAAATTGGTTTCGCTAATTTTACTATTGTGGAGAACGTGATATTTCACGTTTAAGTATACGTAAACATTACATACAATTACTTATTTTACTTTACTATTCTTAATAAATAAATAAAGTGTATTCACTTGGTCAATCAAATCACGTAATAAAATATTTCCACGAATTGTATAAGAGTAGTTCTTTGTAATATTGATAATAGCGAGGTAACGAATATTAGCATTCGCATTCGCGAATACTCGCATGTTTTCAGATATTCGTATTTGCATTCGCAAGAATTGGTGCGAATGTTTTGCAATTGCATTGATTCGCAAAAAAAGGTCGCCAAATTTATATCCTCCGGCACCCTATACCAAGAACTGAAAAAAATAACAACATTCGCATTCGCGACTGTCAAAGAATGACAATTGTTACATCACTAATTATTAAGTATAGAAATTTCCATAAGCTAGTCACCCGTGACACCCGTCGCATCGGTCTAAACAAATAAACAGAACATGTAGATACAAAATTAACGCCCTGTAGTTCCGGGATCAGAATAGGGCTACGGCATCCCCTGCCTGTCGTAAGAGGCGACTAAAAGAGGCTTCCGGGGTTGCAGACGGCTAGAGTGGGAGCTCGAACCGTTCGGTCAGGCAATCCCGGGAAGGACGGCGGTATGTGTAGTCGCATACCGTCGTAAAGACTAGACGGAGCGGTGGGCCCAGCCGCCCATCTGGGAGGAGCCCGATGGGGCAAAGCGCTTGGAGGATTCCGGTTGAAGTCGTTTCGAGATCCCGGAGTCCTCCTTTTCAGCGCCGAGGACGGCCACCGGGGTGGTTTTAGTGCGGTAAAAGTCCCACATAACCCTGCGTCGCTCCCACGTCGTCGGGTACCCTTTGAAGGTTTCCCCCTCGAAAACAAAAAAAAAGATACAAAATTAAGTGATGTATTGCTAAAAAACTTAACATAACATAATTGTATCTGTTCATCACTCTTCACATCAGGAGTCAATATTTGCCAGTAAATGATAGATCTTTCTGATGTGTCTCGGTAGTGGCTAAATCAAATAAAAAAATCACAAAGGACAACGTATGACAAAAATCTGTTTCAATAACATCAATCTGATAACTTCGCATGATGGTAAGTAAAAGTTTCTTAGCCTCTACAATATTTACAAAGGAATGATGGATGTTGTGATCTTTTTTGAGCGAAATTTGCTTAAGTATATTAAATTGTACCAACACATAGGCCAACGGGTCACTAACGTATAACGCTAATTAAAATCAGAACGTACTAATAGTATCTACTCCTTAAAAGACTTTACTAAACATATCACTAAACTTATTTTTACCGTAAAGCAGGTCTTGCGTTTTTCGTGCTCATTCATATGTGAAGCTGTTTACCGGGTGGTAGAACCAGTGTAGTTCGGCGGGGAGGTACCACCGCCATACCTATTTCTAGCGTGAAGCATTTCTTGCGTTTCGATAGAAGGGTGCGGTTGCCGGCACACTTTTTATATCAGGCGACCATCATGAACCTCGGGAGTAGCAACGCATCTGTGATTGAGTTCAGATAGAATCCATAGTTCTATATGAAGTTGGTTACAGATATCCATTGGCGGCAGTGACCACTTACCATGAGATGACTTGGCATGCTCGTTTGCTACTCCAATCAGATAAAAAAATAAAACTTAGTTGTGGGAATTAGCAACGCCTCTGTGAATGCTCACAGACAAAATCCCTGTTTATTATGAAGTTACTTACAGCTATCCGTAGGCGGCAGTAACTGCCTACCATCAGAACTACATGCACGTTTGCTACTTGAATGTATTAAAAAAAAATATTCTGTTGAAACGTTCCAGCGCGGTGCCCCGTCAGCAATATTTACTAGCGGATGATGGATAATTGCGATCTCTTCAAACGCCTACTTAAATACGTATGATATACTAGTATTATGTATATATACTGTTCAAAGCCTGAATCAGTACGCAATACTAACAACATGTTATTAAACAAACTTGCTTAGGAATAAAGGTGACATTCCATCACAGACGTGCTAAGTAGTTAAGCTATGGATCTGTGTCAAATCTAATCAGGTTAGCTTGATCACTGTTGGTTACCTCAACTTAGCTCTGATAGAAATATAATAAGTTTCTTAAAAGTACTTTTATGTTTAGAAAGATGCGAACGAATCTGCGAGTAATATAGGTATAACATCTTCATAGCACATGTTACTCGCTTAGGTTTGGTGGACAGGGTTAAATAGTTTCATAGCTTAACTTCGTTTTCGCACATTGTTTAGCTTTACACATTTAGTGTAAGAGGGCCCTAAGCGCGGTCCTCCACGTCAACGACATTTACTAAGAGATGATGGATCGTTGCGATCACTTGGAAGCGCGACGCAACTGCTAAATACTCTCACACAAAACTACACCAATTTAGTAGTATTATATAAGGTCGATTTTATAATTTCGAATGCTGAATTTGAGCAAAATTTCAAACGGACGAAGTAGCGCCGCTCTTTCATTGTAGACTGACTTGAATTACTGTGTATGAGGAATTCTAGCTATGAAAATGTTTGTGTACCGTATGTGTAAGATAATTCACGCCCGAATTTCGAGTTCCATAGTTTTTGAAACAAGAATTTTCTTGTCTCCATTTCAGTCGTCTCAAAGGAAATTGCGATGTTTCAAGGTTTGAATTCGTTTACTGCAAAATAGTACTAATGTAACTGCGATGTGAGGAAAAATCACTTGTTGATTTTTTATGTTGAAATATTACAAATATAAAACTGAAAAATGATATACCAATAATCAATCAAATAGAAAAAAATGATAAACACGACACTTAGACACAGATACGTATAATAAACATAGTTTTACTATGAGTACTTACTTTAGTTTATTAATTTCCACTTGTTTTGTCATAATCAGTTAAAGTGACATGTAATCCATCATTATTAACTCACTGAAAACTTTCGCCTAATTCCTAATGATTCGTCAGACCGAATGCCAACTTTTTCGACCTAATAAAGTCTACAAAGGTTTTATTGGAGCCCGCTAGCTGTTTCGAACTCGTCTTCATTATCTTAATTTAATTTGAGGCGTACTTATTATGTATCGAGGAAAACTCATTACATTCGCGTCTTTCAGATACAGGTGGGAATAAAAAGTTTATTACTAATTTTGTAAAGAGAAGTCTAATTTCATCTCTCTTCAGCCCTCAACGCAATATTATTTAACGTATATATCGGTGCTCTTTGAAAGAGTGGACCGATTTTAATGCTTTTTTTGTTAAAAAGCATGTCTGATCGAGAGACCTTTAACTACAAACGAAGAAAATTTGACCAAATATTTCAAGATTATTAGCTATTCAAGTCAATCCGACTGTTTGGTCATCTTCATAGTATTTAACAGGCTTATGTCTGACTGATTATAATGAAATTTGTATGAATAGACACACGTATGTGTGTGTGTGTTTGCTTACACGTGCACGTAAGTTAATGCTACTGCTACTTCTAGTATATAACTACTAATAATATTGATTTGCACTTCGTAGTTCCGTAACACAACGTCGCTTAAATCAAAATTTCAAAATACTATATGTGTTTTGGAATATAGTTATGTACCAAAAAACAAAAAAACTTTCGATCGCGGTTGCGTTGATAAATAGTTGTACAACAATCGACTAGGTTAATGTGTATTGACTCGATTAAAAAATGATTTCCAACTTTAATATATGTCTTAGAAAATAAATCGTTTTTGAACTTAATGTTAAAATAAATTACCTACTCGCTTACCTTATTGATTATGCTAAAGTATTTTAGTTTGGAGTTAACAAGTAAGCTAACTAAATTTCATAAAATATGAAGTATTTTAAATAGCATTATATCTATAATATTTTACTTCACAAAAATACATATTTTGATCCAAATTAAACTGTGAACCAAAAAAAGTATTCCGAATTGAAATTGCATATGCATGACAAACGACACTATGGGGAGAATGTAAATCGATTATTTTCCATATTTAATAAAGAGTTTTTCACAGCGATAACGTATATTTTTCACGCGAACAAAGTCAAAACATATACGGACACCAATTAATACGGACACTATTATAAATAAATTATGTCCAATTTAATCTTTAATTAACCGCCACTATTATAATTAGTTACATTTACAGGTAAATAAAAATAATAAGTATTTTATCCCTGCGTTTTTATTTTTTTATGTACACTTGTAGATTAAACATAAAAGTTGAACGCACGGAATTAGTTAATTGTTAGATGCTTGAAGATCTTTCAAGTAAATATTGCTACGTATTTTCACTTGTTTGCAGTATTATATAAGGAAATAACAATTCCTCATATAAGAGTTACTAATGAAATTGTATGTAGTGTAACCATTTATTTTGTTTTAAAGGTTGTTGTAACTTATTGATATATTCTTATTCCAACTAATTAAGTCAAGATCAGTGATAACTAATTATTTAATTACCAAGATAAATGTCAAAAATTAAAACTTATCTCTTCAACACACACAAGGAAATGGACCGAGGTAGTCCATATTTGTTTCTTCTATTTCAGATACTTGCAGCTATATAGGTAGCTGCAGAAAATGAACTACATATGAAAGCGGGATATTTTAACTTTTGCTGCGGATAGCGGGACATATAACCAAAATTGGAACAGTCCTTTTCAAATCTGGACATAATATGCTCACATCACCATAAATTGGATTCAAACTGGCCTATTTCTATTACTCCCTACTATTTGGAATATTCCATCAAGATTATAAAATGTTCCTCACGAAGCATGTGCATGGTGCCTCAGCCCCACAAAATTTTCTTATGCGAGAATATCATGTGAGTGCACCAAGGCTCTGTAGTTTCTTGTTGAGAACAATGAGTTGTCTGCTCCATATCGATAGTTCTGCTGACAGTTACACCTATCGGGTCACATGGCTTTGTGTAAAAGTCAGTCGTGAATTGTATGCCCCTATGATATAATATGAAAAGCGCTCACCATCCATTGACGACTATTATTTAAGCATCCCAAATAGACTGTACCAGATAAAATAAATAATTCCTTTATGTGTAGATCATTTTATTTATTGTCTCCAATATTTAGTACATTCGAGCATTAATTATTTTACACAACTAAAAGGCGTCACATAATAATTAGAAAAAGTTTGTCAGGAACGGTTATTCATATATTAGTAATTTCTAAATCTAAAATGCATAGAACTGTAGTCAACATACTTGCAGATATTTGGTAAGTTGCATTTCCATATTGTTTCGAGTGCATGTACTATTTGCACAACCTAGAAACTGAAACACAACAGCTGTTTGAGACAAATATATGTATCATTATTACACCAAAAGTTTAGTCTTATCTATTTACTTATCAAACAAAATTACTGTCATATTTTATTATACAATTTGATCATAATGTTGCCTTGTTCGTATTATCGGGGTTTCCATTAATACCCAATGGCATTATCGGTTCATGAATAATAGTGTTTTGCGCAAGTTCATTTCAGATAATCGACTGATAATCACCTGATATGCGTCAACGTTTTCTAGCATTATGACTATTACTTTTATTTAATATCTACTACGATGAAACACACAAACGATGAAATCCGTAGACGAACAAAGCTTACCGACATAACTCTAAAAATTAGCAAGCTGAGGTGGCAGTGGGCCAGCCACATCGCTTGTAGGACCGATAACCGATGGGGAAGGAAGGTCCTCGAGTGGCGACCACGTTTAGGCAAAAGGAGCACAGGTCGCCCCCTCACCAGGTGGACCGATGACCTGAAGAAGACAGCGGGAAACCGTTAGATTCAGAAGGCACAGGGCCGGTTAAAGTGGCGTCATGTAGTCCAGCAGTGGACCTCATAGGGCTGATGGATGGATGGATGGAATATCTACTACATATAAGTACGATAAATTTCTTAAAGTAATGTCAGTAACTTTAATTACTTTTCTACTTAAGATACTTTTTTACCGAAATACCTTCTAACCTACAAAGGAATTTTGGAAGAGACACCGGATTATGAGGGATTTTTTACAGTTAATCCCCTCATTTAAGTGAATCAGGACTCCGGAATCTCCAAACCAAACGCACCGGAATCCTCTTAGGGCGGGGCTCCTTTCGCTCTATGCCCCGGGCTAGAATTCATCTCACCCACACATGCGGATGTTTATACGAAACACCACTCATACAATGATTATTTTCAGGGTCGCTAGCTGAACAAAGTCCCACTCTTGTAGCTCGTATCCCCAATCTACAAACTAATAAACTGAATATGGTACTTTTCTTTAGGATCTTAATGTGCGAAGAAGGATAAAACACCTAGGACAATTGCCGAGCAAGCATTGACATCAATGCTAGACATTTAATTATGACATTTAAATAGCCCAAATGCTACACAAACCAAGTTAAAATACCTGCCATAATAATGAATACATTTTTTTTGTTTTTCTATGTTCATTTAATCTTTAGCCGCATATACACGTTTCACTAGGTTTATCTTTTAAAGCGCTAAACAGACATTTTGAGACTTACACGAAATTATATCATTTAATTAAAGTAAACTAAATCTATCTAATATATTTTATATATAATATAAAATAGATGTGTAATGTTCGAAATGTTTTCCTAAATTTATATCCTCATAAAATTACCATTAATTCAGGTATCGTCAAAATTGATCAATTCAAACATTAGGTATTAGTAGATATACAAGTCGATGCAGTTTGCTGAAACATATTAGAAATGCATATTTAAAATTAAATATAAACTTTTATTAAAGAAAGTTACTTTGACGCTTCGAAAGCTTTATCAAATTTATTTCGCGCCATATGCCGTGAAAGTGCAGAAATGCGATAGTTCCAAGCTCCAAAGGAATATAGAAATTCGGCAAATAAGAAATTGGCTTTTGTCTATTTTTAAGAAAATTTTCCGTGCCAAAAATTTTTTTTCATATATGTTTACGCAGAAATCTTGGCTTTTACATACATAAAGTCGTCTCCTTAAAACATATTTTGAAATATTACCGAATTATTATTTAGAATGGATGCTATGAAACAATTCATGCTCTGTTCGTATCTATTGTTTAAACCGCGTTTCCTTCATTTCGTCCCGGACATAAAGTTTCAAACTGAATAAAAATACACGCTTATAATAATTAGCCTTTTAACGCTTTACATTAATCATATAAAAAGAAAGATTTTTATATAGGTATAATGTGGAACTAGCATACGAGCATGCAGCTCATCTGATCTCAGACATTTGTAATCAACCCCAGATAAGGTCAGAGTCTTACCTCAGGGTAGTCCTGGCGCGCCTTCCTGTTGGAGGGGAGCTCCATGCTCCACGCGAGGGGGTTGCGGAAGCGACCAGGCACCGGCGGGTTCGCGGATGAATGTGAAAGCGCGCCCGTGTTCCCGCCAAACGGTGCGGAGGTGAAAACACAGTGGGGGTTTAGCCGGTAAGAGTCCGGCATAACCCAGCTGCTGCCCCGGGCGGCTAGGTATCCATGAGGATTACCTACTAAACAAAAAAAAAAGGGTAGTCACAAACGCGTTGCTATCCCTGAAAACTAAGCTAAAATGCCTTCAAAGACAGACGTACATAAACGTCTCCCTTACCATACCCTTCAGACTAAAACTCAGCAGCAAATAACACTGACATTATTATGTTGTGAAATAGATGTGACGGTGATGTTTTTGTACTCAAATTATAAAGAGTTCTACCACCTTTAAACTTACATAGTTTATTTCAATACCCGCGTGGCTGAGCGGTTATCATACCGGTCTGACGCTCATTGAATCCCTGGCTCGATTCCCGGCCAGACAGGTATCTGAATGATGAGCTTGGATTCATGTTCTGGGTCTGGGTATTTATGTATTCGTCTTGTGTGTGTTCATGGTACCCACGACACAGAAGAAAATCCTAGTGTGGGGCTATGAGTGTAGAAAGCCTGTGTATTTAAATGCATTTTATTACTAACTATTCCATACGATTGTTTTGTAACTATGTACACTACGACAATCGTTATTAGCACCGCCTTACGTGTCATGAACACGCTCGAAATGCACGCATTACTTCAATCCACGCTATTCATACATACATTATCTCCAGTCACCCTTATACTCACTTACACACGAACAGAACCCCACACACCGAGCTGTTTACACTTAAATCGTTATTTAAAAGAGCCCTCCACATAAATGGAAATCTCAACACGATCTAGGGACGTTATTTATTTACGTGATATCGAGTTGCCGATTGTGGCGCGACCTTGTCCCTTTTACGCCTCCCATGGCTGGTATCTCGGAATCCTTTCCGCGTGCTACAACTTTTAATGGGTTAAGAGGTTTTAAGGGTTCATAGATAAACTTCGGAAGGTCTTTCAAGTTGAGAAAGTTCAGCGTCGTCGTCTATTTGTCACAGTTATCTGACTTCCACAGTCACTGTAATTGAAACAAATTTCATAGAACGCTTGCTCTGAGCCTTCTAAAGGCTTAACTTAAATATATTTACGAAAGAATATTATGTGGTCGTTTCAGCGAATAAATTGTTTTAACTATTCAAACTGACAAGTACCTACTTTATCAGACTAGTAATTCCAATTTGCTTTTCAATACATAGCTTAGTAGTTATTAATTTCACGATATGTATGCTAATTGTTGTAAATATATAAATACCAAAGCCAGAAAATCAATAAAGACGACAGAAAAACAAACTCGTAATCCTTGACAAGACTACAACAACATAAATAAGAATCCAGTTCGTCTAATATTTTGATTATTTCCATGATAAATAGATTAAATTGATTTATGCCAAATATGATGGATGTTCAATAACTCGAAGATAACTGAACAAGTTATATCACTCAAAATCCTTATGATTATAATAGATTTCATCGGGTCACGATGATATTAAATTTCGAAACCTTGCCATTTTCCATTTCCAATCGTACTTAATCCCTAAAAGATAACGCCTGCTCCAGTTAAAGTCCATCCTCAATAGCCATTAAAATAACGAATGTTAGTTCATTTCAAGGTTCGGATATTATTAATTTTTCGGAGATCTATGAGAACTTGGATCTGAGCGGATGGCTGAAATAAGGTACATGTCTTATCTGAAAAGAGGTATTAATAAAAAATATAATATCAAAAATATACCTAGTAGTAATTGTTTAAGGTGGCTAAGGAGAGTTTTTTTTAATAATTTATAGGCAGACATTTGATCGCAATCTCACCTGACGGTAAGTGATGATGCGGTCGAAGATGAGTTACCCGAGGACAGCAAACATTATCGAGTGTTTTTCGATAAGCGAGTGTTAAAAATAAATAAATGTAACTAATTTTAGAAGGCAACGAAATTTTGCTGCAAATTGTAGCGAAGTTTCCGAAATTCGGTCTACACTGATGCTTGCAACGCCAAGTTAATGAAGAAACATTAGATAAACATGAAAACAGCACGTAAACCTTTTTTTCATAGTTTAAAATAGAAAGATGTCCTGCCAAGCAAGTGATCAGGTATAGGTAACAGCCGAGCTCTGATAGTTTCTATTCAGAACTTGTATCTACCTATATATGTAAGATGTTGAGAAAACTTTGATAGCGTGTTAAAGGAGGTCATCACAATAGTATTAATTACTATCAATTAAGAATTACTCATACAAAATATTTCATTCAGGTAAACTTAAACAGACTGGAATGAAATAAACATAAATAAATACATCCTTGTCCACCAATTCTCACTTGGCCAGCGCGCTGGACTATGGCCTAAAACTCTCTGATTCTGAGAGAAGCCCCGTGCCCAGTAGTGGGACAATAATGGGTTGCCACCACATCCTTGTAAGATTAAAACAGCATTATTTGATATATTTCGTAGTACTTAACACTAATTTACCTTATTTTCAAATTATTTTGATTTTTTATAATATTGAAGTAGCAAAGGAGCGAGCAGTCCACCTCATGGTAAGTAGTCACTGCCGCCCATAGACATATTCGTTTAAGCAATGTAAACAATAAGCAATGTTCATTACTTCGTACTTCGTCAATAGATCACAGATGCGTTACTACTCGCGAGGACTAAGATGGTCGCCTCATGTAAAAGTGAACCAGCAACCACTGCCATCGAAACGCCAGAAATCAGTGGTACCTTTGTGGTACTTCCCCGGTCTGTGGTTCAACCACTGTCGCGGGGCGTGCGTGCCGTGCGCCCCACGTGCGTTGTCGTGAGTGCGCAGGCGCGTCCGTCGGCTAAAGCGAGTCCTCACCGACGGCTCTTACCGCGACGGAGGGGGGCGGGCGTGATGTTGATACGGACGGACTTTCGCTCGTCCGGCGCCGGAAGCCCGCTCGTGTGTGTACTTCGCGTCGGGGAGTTGCGTCGTTCTCTTGCCGCGTCGATGTAGAGGGTGCGGGGGGTAGGTGAGGGGGGAGACGTTTTCAAAAGAAACAAGAATGACGTTATCTGTTTAAGCCGTAGTGGACCAGCCAAAGCCTAGCCCTAATCCCCCTTGCCTAGCCCTAATATCCTTCGCTCTTCTGTCGCGGAGAATCTTCTTTCTTCCTGCTGCAGAAGGTCCTTCCGTCCTGCAGAGTTTTCAGTCTTCAATCTTCAGTCTTGAGTCTTCTTTCTTCTTCGGAGTCTTCTTTCTTCTTTTTCTTCTTGGTATTGCTTCTCTCTGGAGGCCATGTTCGCCTTTTTGACTTTGACTTTGAAAGTCGTCCTATGCCGCGGCGTGGCGTCGCCGCTTGGCGTAAGGTCTGCGGGCCTCAAGGATCCCCTCCTTACCCGGGCAATTCCCTCAGTGGAAGCACTGTCCACCGGTGATGTGAGCTGCCGTCAGGCAGTGTTGCAGCCTTCGGCCTTCTGTGACCGCGCTATGCTGCTACGCAGATTTAGTCCTCCAGATGGTCGGAGGATACCTGGCCCTCGAGTTCACGAGGGAGCGGACGCCCCTCGGGGGGTCGAGCGTGAAGGGGCGCGAAACCTCGTAGATGGGCATGTGGCCCACTGTCAGCGCGTTCGTACATACGACGCGCCAACTGGGCCACAAACCTGTCCAAGGTTTGCACCTTAAGGTCGCGCTCCAACACGTCGTTCCGAACGAAGCGACCCGCCCCGACGATCGCCCGGAGAGACAGGTTCTGCTGCGCGCGGAGGCGTTTTCTGTTGGACTCTGACACCAACGCGTACCACGCCGGCGCCGCGTAGGTCAATCGGGATCGGACGTACAGCTTGTACACCTTTAGTTTTGTTCGGAGCGGCAGATGAGATGCAAGCACCGGTCGGAGCATCGCACGTGCAACACGGGCCTGTCGGATCACGTGGTCCACCTGAGGCACCATGTGCAGCGTGCGATCGATGTTACATCCCAAGTACCTAACTGTGGGCTGCCAAGCTACCTCCCGATCACGAAGACGTAGCGGCGGCGGCATGCTGCGTTTGCGGCTGAAAAGTGTCGCGACCGTCTTACCGACATTGACAGCCATACGCCACTTATCCAGCCACTCCGGCAGAAGATCCAACAGTCGTTGCATCCTGCGTGTAGCTATTGCGGGATCACGAGAAGACGCGAAGTATGCGCTGTCGTCCGCGAACAGCGCGAGCTCCACGTCCCTTTCCCATTCCTCGAGGTGACCTTCGAGGGTGGGAATGTCGTTCGTGTAGAAGGCGTAGAGTAGTGGCGAAAGGCAGCTACCCTGTGGTACACCAGCACGTATTGGGCGGGGGTCTGAGGTGACGTTCTCGACCGACACATAGAACTGCCGCCCATCTAGAAATGACGCCACTAACCTCACCAATAGCGCCGACAGGGGTGACTCCAACAGCTTGAAAACGAGCCCAGGGTGCCATACGCGGTCGAACGCCTTCTCGATATCGAGGAAGACGCCGACCGTGTGTCTACCGTAATTGGTCTCGCTTGCAAGATGGTCCATGTTCGCCGCTATAACCCCGTCGGGTCCGCTGCCCTTCGGCTTTACCTTAAAGAGAGCCGCACGGCTCTAAGCCCATATTGCCCAATATTTCGACATAATTTTCACTTTGGCTGACCCATGTCCGGCTAATTCTTTATTTCTTCCCAAAATCTTACATACATGTGTCATACATCGTTACATTCGTCTTAAAAAGATCTATAAAGCCATACAATTCTTATTCTTATATCTAGAGGGACAAAAAAGTTATTCGTAAAAAACATCGTAAAAACATAGCAATTTTGTCTTATCCTACACTTATTTTCCTTAATAACTCCTTAGCTCTAAACCTTATCCTTATCTATTGTACATAAAAATGTAGAGAAATGCTTAACCTATCGATCTACACTAATTATAACAATATATCTTAATTGAAACTATCAAAAATTACAACAAACTTATGATTTACATAATACTTCCATACAATTTTCTTAAACCTATTCTCTATCTCTTATTTACATCTTGCATCTCTTTCATATCGTGTTATAATCATAGCTTAAGTCTATTGTGATCCTATCGTAATGAACACTTCAAAAACATTTCTCTTAACTAAATTCGTAACATATTAATTATTCGTAATACAATCTTATTCTTATCGTACATAAGGGAACTTAATCTAATTAGATGTGTCGCCGACAACCACCTTGTATAAAATGTATGGTAAAAATCATCGCCTGTCTCTTAATCCGTCGCAATGAAACAAGTCACTGGGATAAATCATCTAAGTTGTCGACTCAAAGTGTGCCATCCGCCATTCACAGCCCCAACTAACTTTGAATGAAACCGTTCAAACTCTTGCCGTGTCGATACCATTACATTACGCGAATTCGATTTGTATAATGAAACGTGAATAATAAAACTAATTTCAGTTTACATTACGGGAACATTGATTGAAAGTTGGATGCTTTTGCATTGTTGGATATGTTTGTATATGCTTAGTGAGCACTGTGATGGTGCGGTCGCTATACCAGTCTGACACACTGTCTGGAACTCATTGTTCCAGATTCGATCCTCGACCAGTTAGATCCTTTAATGATTAAATTAGATTCCTGTTTTGTGTCCTAGGTGTCTGCGTATTTATCTATGTGTGTGTCAATGACATATATTTTTTTTGTTTTCGAGGGGGAAACCTTCAAAAGGTACCCGACGCCGTGGGAGCGACGCAGGGTTATGTTGAATTTTAACCGCACTAACCCCCCCCCCCCCCCCCGGTGGCTGTCCTCGGCGCTGAAAAGGAGGACTCCGGGATCTCGAAACGACTTCAACCGGAATCCTCCGAGCGCGCTGCCCCATCGGGCTCCTCCCAGAAGGGCGGCTGGGCCCACCGCTCCGTCTAGTCTTTACGACGATATGCGACCACACATACCGCCGTCCTTCCCGGGATTGCCTGACCGAACGGTTCGAGCTCCCACTCTAGCCGTCTGCAACCCCGGAAGCCCCTTTTAGTCGCCTCTTACGACAGGCAGGGGATATCGTAGCCCTATTCTGACCCCGAGGCCACAACATCTACCACACAGGAAAACAGTGTACAAAGCGTTATTTATGTAGGTATGTATTTATTAAGCTAAGTTTTACGACGAGCGATCTTTACTTGTTAAAATATCGATCGAGAGAGCGATAAATATTTAACTAAATGTTATTAAGAGCAGATTTCTGCAACACCATAACCTTAAAAATCTGACCTACTTTGGTCAACTTATGCGAATTGCCAAGAGCGAACTTCTTCAATTAATTATTCAAATCAGGGAGAAGCAATGTGTGGGTATAACACTTTTTGTAATTACACAAGTTCCGTGGGGCATCTAAACGATGTAGTCAAATTTCGAGTCCGAGAAGCGACAAAATTTAAAAAAAACGTGCTGATTTCAAATTTTTAAGGAAGCGATAAAATTACTTCATGGCACAGCTGGATACTGATTGCCCCTAAAGTATTCTGTATATATCTAAGTGATATTAATTTATTTATATGAGTTCAAAGTGTAAATACACAACGATTAATAATATACAATATTACAGAGAATATGCTCTATATAGGGTTAACACTACCTATATTACAAAGGCTGGAATAGTATTTAGTTTAATCGTAACCAGACCATTGTGGTTACGATATAATATCGGCGATAAAATAATTTAAAAAATGCATACCTTAAGTACACGTACATTAAAATTAATCTACGGATAATATTAGTCTAAGATAATATTTGTCATATAATATACTAGCTGACCCGGCGAACTTCCGTCTAAAAGTCAAAAATTTAAAATTATCAGTGTTCCTCCCCTATATTATGCGTGTATCATACATAAAAACCTTCCTCTTGAATCACTATCTATCTATCTATTAAAAAAGTGCATTAAAATTCGTAAATTAGTTTTAAAGTTCTAAGCATACGTAGGGACAGGCAGCGCTGCGCTTTGTTTTATACTATGTAGTGAGGCAGTGTAGCTTTCACAACAATAACATATTCTACTCTCGAATCAGTAAACTTGTGTAAATATTGATAGTCGAAACTGCAGTCACCGCCCGCTAAGGAACCAGCTTCGTCATCCTAGTTAATGGCCTTGACATACAGAAGTATATGCTAGTGACGTAACGAATTTCATTATTTGAACAATCGCGAACCAATAGCGAATGAGAATGCGGATGTTGTTTTTTTTAGTTGTTTAGTTGTTAGTTAGTTAGTTGTTAGTGTACCTTTTTTTTCGCTCGTCAAACTGCAGTTCGATTTTAAGTTGGATAGATTTGGCCGCAATTCGATGTTCGCAAAATATTGGCACAATTTTTGCGAATGCAAACATGTGAATATACGCAAATGCGAATACGAATATTCGTTACATCACTAGTATATGCATAATTTAGTTATTCTAACACGTTAAATCGGGTTAAGGTTATATAGGAATATAAGTTAGGAACTATATCCAGTACTTGACGTCAGAGATCTTAGGCAGTATGTATCAGAAACTAACCACAACGTAAATTTAACATCTATCACGTTCCAGACAAAGTGAATTTGCAGATGAACGTAGACGGATTGTTGTGACAATATTGGAATTCTTGGTGCTGTTTTAATATATTATGATAAATATTTGCCAGGGAGTAGAACCGGTGTAGTTTGACCGGGGAATTATCACCGCCGCATCCAATTCTTGCGTGAAGCATTTCTTGCGTTACGATGGAAGGGTGAGGTTGCCGTACACTTTTATATGAGGTGACCATCTGAGTCCTCGGAAGTAGAAAACGGCTGTGATTGACTTCAGATAGAACCTATGTTCTATATAAAGTCAGGTGGACTGTATGCTCATTTGCTACTTCAATCATATAAGAAAATAATGCAATGAGTTAGTTAATATAACAATTATAAATCGTATCCGATAATAACTGTAAATCATTTTTTCTTTACTTATCCAATGCATTTCACTTAGTCCTCAGGAGTATCAACGCACCTATAGCCAACTCGAAATACAAAACTAAATGAAACTAAGAATAAACTTACCTGGAATTGATTACAATTTTCATAGGTGACAGTAGCCACCTATGAAAATTGATAACTTACATGTTAGGTTTAATACATAATTTTATAAAAAAAATTAAAAACTTATTTTACTACGTTATGTACAAAATTAATGTAATATTAAATTGTGTTTTGCTTAAACTGAAATTCCTTAATCATAACGAAATCTGGATTCGTAAGAAATTCATATCAAATTCGATTTTTGCAACAGGAATCTTCTTGCCACATTTTAAGTCGTCTTAGATCAATAGAAATTCTTTTTTTTTCAAAGCCAACAATCTAATATCACACGTTACTAAAAATAATCGATAGAATTTTACAAGACTCGGCCTTAACATTGAAACTCAGTTTATTTATTTTAGTCTTAGGTCTCGCGAATGAGTCATCTAAGCTCTTCCAAGTCATATAAATAGTATAGGCCAAAACGAAAAGAATACATCATTGATTACTTAAGTACCTACATAGTTTCGATTCTCTACAATATTTTAACCTCGAATTATTGCCAGTGTATCAATGAGTCCTTCAGAGTATCATAAATAGATAGTAGAATTATGCTTAAGAATCGACTTAGTTCTAAGTTAAGATACTTTAACTCGTACGTAAAACTTAAAAGATTGTCAAACCGTGTGTCTATAAAAATGAATCTAATCCCTTTAATGTACTTAATAAAAGACGGTGAGACGGTTTTCTACAATATTTTAACCGCGAATTATAATAGCGAAAAATAAGTTAGATATAATTATGTTCTTCATTCATTTCAATTGTCATTATTTACCTTGGTGGATGAGCGGGGTACTCTGTAACACAGGTTTTCCACCCAGTATGGGGGCCCTTGCGACTTATTTATACTGTAACTTTGAGATGAATAAAGAATTTTGAATTTAGAATTTTGAAAATTATTGCCAGTATATCAACGAGTCCTTCAGAGTACCTAAATAGATATTAGAATTAGGCTTAAGAATCGACTTAGTTCTAAGTTAAGATACTTTAACTCATACTTAAAACTTAAAAGATTGTCAAACCGTGTCTATAATAATGAATCGACGACCCGCGTGGCCGAGCGGTTACCTTACCGGGCTGACGCTCAGTGGGTCCCGGGTTCGATTCCCGGCCAGACAGGTATCTGAACAATGAGTTTAGATTCCTGTTCTGGGTCTGAGTGTTTGTGTATTCTTGTGTGTTTCCATGGTACCCACGACACAGGAGAAAATCCTACTGTGGGGCTATGAGTGTAGAGAGCGTGTGTACAATAGATTTTTAACCTCGAATTATTGCCAGTATATCAATGAGTCCTTTACAGTATCATAAATAGATATTAGAATTAGGCTTAAGAATCGACTTAGTTCTAAGTTTAAGATACTTTAACTCATACTTAAAACTTAAAAGATTGTCAAACCGTGTAACTATAATAATGAATCTAATCCCCTTAATGTAATAAAAGACGGTGTCTTTTCATTTTAAATACAATCGCAAACACCTTTGAAGTAATAGAGTGCACTTATATACGATATAGACGTAATGGTACCTACAAGTCATTGCGTTCCGATCCGCTCAGAACGATCCATCATCGCTCGGTAGGACATATATGTATACCATATATCACGTAAATCTCGAATACACCCATACTTCATAAGTACAGTGTAGACCGTACCATGCCTCAAATATTATGAATTGCCTCTTTACCTACGTAAATTTTCCGGATTTTTTGCGATCACGACCCAATAATTTACAAACCAAGTCACAAAGGTTAATGTACATTTTGCGATATAATAATAAACGAAATAATAGGTACTTTTACAGTGTAGAGCCTGTTGTAAATATGTTATATTTTCAATTATTTGCGGTATATACCAAGTCAGACAAATATATCTGGAATTATCAAATTAACATTTTAGAGGTACCTATTTATCGTAACTACAATTAGATTTTTCGTATAAAAATCGTTAGCGCTTACTCAGAATCCTTAATCGTGTACAACAAGTCTGCTAATCCATTATTTTTAAATAAAACATGAAAAAAACAACAAATAGCCTTTTTTTTAACAAAACAGCATAATATATTATGTAATCGTGGGACATCAAAATCGGTATTACACGCCAGTGAACAAACAACTAGCAGGCGGCGGGCCTGTTTTAGTGTTAATTTCATCAAATTGATATTATTTCAAATATAAACTAGACAAAACTAGACATTATATGCACTATCGAAATGCCAAAATATGGTGCATATTTTATAAAATAGTAAATTATGACAAATATTAATGAAACAGTACCAAAATATGCCAAAACGCTCTAAAAGTGTCATTATATTCAAATGCATATAAACCGATGTCTGGTAATTACCTATATGCGGTATGCATGAAAATTCCGAAACACCAACCAAGGCACTAACCATGGCAGTTTAACTTCAAAATACCCAAGTTTGTATTCAAAAGACATACAAATTGCACAAAGTCGGCTCGCCGCTGAGCCGTTCGTGACATTTTGCTGGAATTGCGGACTTCGACAGTTTAATTTCTCAAAGCGATTGTATAGATGACTAACTACTACATATATAGCAGAAAGCTATTCACAATGCTGACAGATATCTGCACTTTACTCAAATCCACTAGTTTGATTTATGATACAGATTTTCCTGTAATTCTATACGAAGTCAACCACATATCTATTGAACCCTCCTGAATATTAAAATGTAACTTTTTTGTTTTATAAGATTGAAATACCAAACGAGCACGCAGTCCACCTGATGGTAAGTACTCATAGTCGCCGATTGCAATCTGTAAACAACTTGAATAATAATATGGGTTCTTTCTGAAGTCAATCACTGATATATTGCCACTCCCGAGTACTAATATGGTCGCCTCATGTAAAAGTGTGCCGGCAACCACACCCATCCATCGAAATGTAAGAACTGCTTCACGCTAGAAATAAGTGAATATGTAAAGTATTTTGTCCTCAGATGTAAATTAGCAGAAATCTACACCTTTCTACCTAAAACGTTTCTCCACAAGAACTGCTTCAAGCGAATATATCAACTGGACCCGTGGCGGTCCTCTTCGATTCGGTTTGCGCGCTCGTTTCTTCCACGGACGTGCAAGATGTGGAACGAGCTTCCTCCTGAGGTATTCCCAGGGCATTATGACATGGCGCTCTTCCAAAAGGTGCGAAAAGAGCTCACCTTCAAAGCTGGCGATGCATTGGCGACTCCTCTGGTGCTGCAAGTGTCCATAGGCGACGGTGATCACTTTCCACCAGGTAGCCCGTCTGCCCTATCGTTACGTTTAAGTATAAAAAAAAGATATGGTGATGTACCGTAAATGATGTTAAATATATCATAACTTACCAAAACAGTTGATCATTAAATAACAGATTTTGAAAACAATCGGAAGTTGTGACATGATTCTCAGATTCTCGTTATTTCAATCCTTGTCAGTAGATGACATTCGTTCAGCATTCGACTGTAGGATCGGATGCTTAGCGATAACCCGCACGCTGCAATTTCATTTCCCCGCTGCAAACCTCTGTATGATCTGAATTTCTAAACGATGGATATAAATGTCTGTGCTAAACGTGAGCTAAACTTCTTTGTCTATCTTCATGGCCCCATACTCTTCACTGCATAATATAATCATTTCGCACCTCTACATATTTGGGCGTACTTTCCCTTCAACCAAGTATCATTTAAGAATAATGTGCATCTTTAAAAGATAGGTAGATAAAATTTATGGCGCGAGATTTGAAAACATTTTATTTTTATAGCAATTTTGTACAAAAATTAAAGTAATTTACTGCCCATTCAATATGGTTCTGCAACAGAGTTATTGCCGTAGCATCGAGTGCTTGTAACACGTGCGCTGCTGATGTAATATATTTAAAAAAATAAAATGTAGCGATTTTGTATGTGAATAAACGTTATTAATATGTGTTTTATCACGAGGGATATTATTACTTCATTAAGCGAGCAATATACATTTCATATACCTAGCTTGAAACGGTCCTAATCGAATACACGATACAATAGTGTAATCAGTCATGTGAATAATTCTCAACGGGATATAGACGTGGACATCAATAATAAACTGAAAAAAAACTAAGAAAATTAAAAACCTTCACATAAACGTTCAAAGGTAAAAGATAAATAGGCTTTAAAAACAGTATTACCTGATTTTTATTAAAAATATATAAATATTTGAAACCTCGGTTCAGTTTTAAATGTAATTCTCACTCCGATAAATTATAAAATAATAATAATAATGGAAATTATTAATCATAGATAGAATTATATGCATCGAAGAAGCAAGAAGCAGAGATATTAAGAAACGTGCCAATGTTGATTATAAATAAAAATATTTGTTATTTAATATTATTATTATCACACACTAGCTGTACCCTCCACGCATTGCTACGCCATCACAAAAAAATACCCCAGAAACCTTCGCGAGCTCATGAATAACAACTTTGCTAAAGATCATTACATGTACATATAGACAAACATTCATTTTTATAAAAAAGAAGAAGAAGATTTAGTGATAATTGATAAGAGTCCATTGACTAAAACAAATATTTACAAAATGAAAAAGAAAATATTTTAAAATATTACCATCGCTCTCGCTCTCTACTATTTAAAATTGCATGCAAAAGATAGGTTTTAGCAAGGTGGTAGAACGTCACCAGTTTGACAGTTACCAAAGGTACATCTATTTCTATCGTAAAACAGTTCTTGCGTTTCGCTGAAAGGGTTTGGTTGTCGGTTCATTTTTATATGAGACAACCATCTAAGTCTCGGGAGTAGCAACACATCTATGACTGAATTCAGATTGAACCCTTGTTCTATATGTTCTTGGTTATAGATTTTCATGGTTGGCAGTAATCTTTAGGTGGACTGCTTGCATTTTCGCTACTTCAAGTTTATAAAAAAAATAAAATTTTACAAAAGCAACTCCCAATAATTAATTCAACGAAATTCTACACTCACTCTTTGTACACAGGACCACAGTAGGATTTTCTCGTGTGTCGTGGGTTCAATGGACATATAAAAACGGATACACAAACACCTAGACGCAGAACAGAAATTCATCATTCAGATACCTGTCTGGCCGAGAATCGAACTTAGAATCCACTGCTTATCAGACCGGTATGGTGACCGCTCCACCACGCGGATCATAATTGTAATCAAATCAAATCAAATCAAAAGAAATAATGGTGTCTACGTTATTTTCTCCTTAATCCTGTTCCCCTCTTCCGACACATATGCCAACATTCGACAGGCTTCAATGGACAATATGTGAATCTTTTGGTAGCATTCATGCAGAATACGAGACACGAGCATTCATAAAACTGAAAGGAAGGAAACTAGAAGATTTTTTTGTGAATATATAATTATTAGTTTTTGTATGGGTGGAATGTAATACAAACATATAACCCTAGGCTGTTTTGTATTAGGTGTCTACATGATTTCTATTATGAGAAAACTATTATCCAAATGTAATAGTTCCAGCTTGTGTAGTTTAGACTCAGTGATGATTTCTCAATAGCTAGTATCAATTCCTTATATTAGTTGTTACTATAATATTATTTAGTCCAGTGTTTTACAACATTGACGTAATACCTATATTTATCTTACAGCACTGTAGCTGTAGAGAAATTTCAAGGAATTCATCAAATTTAGCACAACTTGGTGCGAACCTTAGGCTCTTGAAAGTATTTGTAATTGCGATTTTATTTTTTACGTATACCTATACGTATTTATTATTTACCCTAAGCTATAACATACAGAAATCTGAAACTTAGTCTCCATAAATCTTCTTTACATAAAATCATTTAATATTAAATTGCAACACAACTTGAATCTATTACTACATCAGCTTAAGACTGTCCAACTATTACAAAACTATCGATGTCTCGTCAGCATACTAATGTAACACTCTCTTTTTCAATTTATCTAATCTATATCAAAGAATCTTATATATTTATTCAATCAATGAAAAAAAATCATAGTTATTCATACTATACTCAAAACTGACAAAGGGTTCGCTCATGAATTCAGCAGATTGCTTGTAAGCTCACCAATCTCATTTTCCCTCATAATTGCATTCTCTCTTCCTAATAAGCGTCTGCAAGGCTATTACCCGTCTGAACCCGTGATCCTTGGTCCACGATTTCTTATTAGGAGCGATAAATTGGAGCACTCTTAAAGTGGACAGCGGGTGTTGCCAGATATATGACCTTCTTGTAGAATTCAGCGACAATATCAGCGAAATGAGAAGCATTATATTTATAAGTATTTGAAAATGAGTAGTTTAAGTTATTTACCTTAGCAACCTGCGTATGATTATATATTTTTCCAAGTAATAATTATACTATACTTACTAAGTGTCAAAAGTGCCTAAAGACAAGATTTAGCTTCACTGCGTTTATATCTTCTAATGTAAATGGACTCGACTTATAATATGTATTACGGCTCGAAAGATCTTTTGTTTTAAGTAATGTTTGAAATTCAAAGTTTATTAATCTGAATGTTGCCTTGTACCTTTTGGAACATCTAAATTACAAAAGATACAATATACAAAACAAGGCGCCATCGCGTAGGTATTTTACAAACAAACGAGCTTGTATATCTGAATTTCAACACCATCACAGTTAAAAGTAAACGCTGAAAACGCTACCAGGTAACGCTTAACACCTTGATGAATCTTCTTAATGAATAAGCTGACTCATTAGCCCATCCAAAAATTTATGGAGTATGCCCCAAATTCCTTAAACACTGCCGCTTTTGTCTGCCTTCATCATTGTCTTCTGCCGTTGAAATTGGTCACAAATACCCCCACTTCACTTAAAGTAACATTACTGTATTGTCTATACACCCAACGTGTTTTTTAAACAAGTACGCATTTTTACCAAAACGGTTAAATGAAAATAAGAATCTTTATTTTATTTGTATCGAATAATTTGTTCCAAAATTAACATTCCGATAAAATTAAAGTGATCATTAAGAACCATCAATTGTTTGGCGCACGACTTGTGTCTCCCGGACATTGAGTGACTAATGGCATCTCTAGTATTCACCAACAATTTGTGCTGGGAGAGATCGAATGGAATTCAAGCCAACTCTCTATATTGAATTTATCAACACAGTAGCAATGTCGATTTCTTTTGTTTTGTTTCAAGATGTTCAATTGTTCTTTTCGAAATGTAAAACGTTAAGAAACAACGACTATTGGACTTGCTTTGATTGAAATTTAACAGATAATTTTGAATTTTCCTTGTTAAAATTTTCTACTAGTATTTAACGATTTATAATGTTCTTATTAACTACCTACTAACTGATTTCGTGTAATTCACTGTCTAATTTGGGATTAATACATGAATTGTAAATGACTTCGTAGAACAGATGCGAAGGTCCTGCTTTATGGCTGGATACTTTTAATATTCTTAGTTTCCAGTTGTAAGATAGCAGGAATCTTGAATAATTTAAAATATAGTCTAAGTTTTCACTAACGTAAAGGTTAACATTGGAACATACACATTGTAGCTGATACCGTAGAGAGCGTATTTTTATCGTGCTTCTAAAAATAAATTGTGAGCTAAATACTACACTGTAATAAATAATTCTGGGCACAATTAAAGTGACCGTAAGACATTGAAAGATGTACGGCCCTTTCGTAACATTCTCTAGAATTTGTGCTCAAGAAGGGACCGAACAGGAAAAAAAAAACAAATTTCTTTCGTGAAAAATATATTATTATTTATTAACTAAATTACTTTGTAGAGGATAATAAGTCAATTTCATGAATTCATCGTCAAATTAAACTTTAACATTATTGTATATCTTAGTAAATGATCATATCAAAATTATTGGAAAATAACACTACATTTATACATATAAGAAATTTGTAATTCGAAATAAACAATAAATATATTATTATATAAAATCCAAACTTCGGCCACTATTTGGGAAATTTTGCATACAAAAACACGAGAGTAGGACTGCAGAAATATAATATTTATGTGTAATAGATGTTTACAATAAAAACCATTTAACACAACAAATATTTGTTAACAATTTCTAATGTCAAATAAACCTCGTTTTACCTATAGTGAGCGTTATAAAATTACTTGAAATTGATGTACAGACAAAAAAATACATATATAAGCTTTGTGTTCTATTAAAATTATTGTCCTACTGCTGGGCACAGGTCTTCTGATAGAACTCTCACTGACTCCTAATTGTAGATTCAAACTTTTAAGTTACAAAGGTAATACAGTATTATTGTATGTTTTCCGAATTAGTATTCCGCCCTGACAGTACATTTTTATCCAATTTCTATAACTATACAGGGATTAAAATCAAATTTTATGTGGTGGAAGTGATATTTCTAGTACATTTAAAAAGAGTAATAATAGCAGTATTATTACAGAAACCCGCTAAAAGCTTCCTGGCTCAATTCTATGATATAACACTAGCATACCCGGCCACGCGTTGCCCTGGTTAAAGAAATGTTACATAAACATTTGCAATTAAACCTATAAATTAAGATATAAACTATCCTATCTTTCAAGTTGGATCAAAATGCACACGTTGAGTAAATTTGATTATAATCGGTTCAGAGGTTTAAGAGTCCATTGCGGACAAATAAAGTGACACGTAATTTATATATATTAAGACAAGAACAAGTTAGGAGAGTTGCCAAACTTCACGAAACGCGGAATCCAAACCAAATCATTGTTGTTCGTGAATTGTTTTCGACGTTAAACTGAGATCCAATTTCTAACTTTTAACGGATATAATAGACATCGGCGTCATACTATTTTGTCGAAATGTCATAATATTGTTAGCGTATCGTGTTGCCTACTTACTTCTTAACGTAATAGCTCATATCATGGACGATAATAATAATAATATATATTTATTTCATAAAATAACACAGTAACATTACTCAATATCATTAGGTTTAGGGTAACATTGGACATAACGTTTCTTCAGTTGCCTAAACTGGGCGAGAACCTGTAATATAGGCAACTGAACTCTCCCGTGTGAATCTAGCATACTATAATTATTATTTACGTTACTTTGCCGAGGATAATGATGTAATAGTTACAGAAACAGTAGAAGTAATTTGATGTTGTGACGATGTGAATGTTATCGCAATAAAATATCCTAATATCACTGTTAGAGTCGGATGCTGGTTAGAGTATTAGCTATATTTAACTCGAATGATTGCTACTGATTGGCTAAAAGTCACACAAAATCCTCGTAAATATATATCTTCCAGACCTTTTCATTTGAAACGTGATTTTTGTTGGTTTTGGAATTAAAACTTATGATTTAAAACACTGTGTGATACAACTCCGGAGGCACTACCACTACATATTTTTCTTCCTAATAAACTCTATCTTTCTTTATCTGACACAATACCTGTATTCAGCGGTAGAACCAGATTTTCCAGATTTTTTCAGCTCGTAGGGACAATGTTTACATGTCAAAAATACGTAATTTAATTTTTTATCCGGACAAATAAAAATATCATTATTTACTTATATTTTTTACACTCTTTACTAATGAACGTGTAAGTTTTCACGTATTATTGTTAACTTCGATAGCATTCCAAACTTCTTCCCATTGGTAGAAAAGCATCTGTAGCTGACCTTAAATAGGACTCTTATCTTATCGGATACTGATTATAGGTATCCATGGGCTGTAGTAACCACTTTCTATCATGTGAACTGCACGCCGTTTACTCACAAACTTATAACAAGTCAACAATTATTATCAAAACTGACAGTTTTCTTGTGCTCGTAATATTAATACCCAAAAATATATATTGTGCAATAAATATTTTGTAGAAGAGCTCGTAAAATATTTTACTTGTTCAAATGATGTTAGTGCTGCCATCTAGAGCTTTATGCGGTAAACTTCTCAGCTGATAAACTCTCCGCTACGTTACACGCCGCCTTGCCGGGATGCCAACGTAGGCAGATTTAGTTGAGGTGTCGAGCTTTTTCGATAGATGGCGCTAACTTCAAATCAAGCTTATAAATGAGTCATAATTCACGTTTAATCTTTTTTTATCCCATTGAATTTACTAACGAGCATGCATCCACCTGATGGTAAGTGGTCACTGCCGGTCATGGACATTTATAAGCCATTTCATGTACAATAACATACAATCTGATGTCCATTACAGTTAGGTGCTACTCTTAAGTGAATTGTCAATCGCCTCATATAATAGTAAGCTGGCTACCACACCCTTACTCTGAAATGTAAGAACCGCTTTACGCTAGAAATAGGTATGTGCTGTGTGCCTTCATAAGTTCATTTAACGTTGTAGCTTTCCTATGAATCTTCTTCCCCCCTTATACTTGGATAGATTTGAAAGTGGTAGCACCAATGTAGTGAAGCATTTGTTGCGTTTCGATAGAAGGGTGTGGTTGCCGGCGCAGATAGAAACCATGTCAGGTCAGATAGAACCCATGTTCTGTATAAAGTTGATTACAGATGACCATGAGCGTCAAGGCCCCTTACCATCAGGTGGACTGCATGCTCATTTACTATTTCAGTCAGTTAAAAAAGTATACTAATATATAACATAGTTGTATGATTAATGACACTATTGAGTGTCTAAATAAATTGTATTTTTGTTTTTTAGTCCTCTGAAATCACAGAGCGGCAGTTTCATTTCTTTTTACAAACGTTTAATTTTATCACTAAAAGAGAGGAATTTCACTTAAAATTTCTTCCCTCATTGAATTTTTACTTTGTTGTTCTCAATTGACTAATTCTATTTCATGAAACTTTAAAAGAATGTTCTACTTGCCCGAACTTTAATAAGCCCCTTTGCAAACGCTGGAAATGTTTAAAACAAAAGTAATTAAGTTTTTATCACTTTGACCACGTGAAACTACCGTTTTTTGTTAGTGGATATTTAAGTTTCCTGCATTTAAAAGTTGCTTAGTTAAGTAGCAAAATTTATATTGAGCTACATATATTTTTATACTAACCGAATATTAGGAAGACGTTTTGAGTTGTTTTAAAATTACAAATTTAATCAAATCAATCAGATATCATCACTACATAGTATAAAACAAAGTCGTATCTCACTGTCTGTCGCTATGTATGCTTAGATCTTTAAAACTACACTACGAATTTTATTTCAGTTTTTTAATTGATAGAGTGATTCAATAGGAAGGTTTTTATGTAATACTTGTATAATATAGTGGTGAAACACTGGTCATTATAGATTTTTGACTTTAAGGCGAAACGAAGTTCGCCGGGTCAACTAGTTAGAATTAATAAACAGTGCAAACAAGGTTTAGGAAACCTTGTTTGCACTGTGAAAAATGTGATGTCCAACAATATTACCTTAGAAAAGACATAAGGTCTGTCATATAAATATTTTACCTAGTAGAATTCGAACCAAAACTCCAACTTTTATGATAGAAAGTAGACACAAACGAAATCTTATGTATGCAACTTTCGTGGATTCCATTTTCAATTGACTCTGCTCATAACAGCAAAGTCAGAGAGAAGAGTCTCTGTCTCTGCTCTTATGAGACAATGAAGAAAAATGTATTGCCTCTGAACAAAACTATAAATCACAAATCACTATTTAATTTAAATGAGTACAAAAAAACTGGTATTGGTTTACTAAACACAAACATTTATAAATATTTTAAGAAACATTGACAAAGAAAGGTTTGTAGGAAACTGCTCTAAATATTTTACAAACGATTGTCAAAGAAAACTTCCTAGGAAAAGTCTGATTCAGTTTGCAATGACTTAATTCCGTTCGTTGGAATTTAACAAGGCGTTCTAGTTCAACAAAGTTAGAGAGAAAACTTTTTGCACCCTCCTTACGGCGTATGAAAAGCGTCTGAAAAGTTCTCAAGTTAAGTAATTCAGTACTTTAAAGAGTACGAGTTTCTCTGCATGAATAGTATTTAAGTTCCGGTGTTGCCTTGGTGCTTGTTTGTTAGTTTTATGATAAGAAAGTACTATTTGGAGCAATTCCACTGTATAAAATTGTTACCGCCGCCCCAATGGATACTTGTTAATAACTTCAAATATAATACGAATCTTCGGATATAATACGAATTCGGTGAAGGAAAACATCGTGAGTAAACCTACACACCCGAGAGATCTTTAAAAAAAAGTTCTCGGAGGTGTGTGAAGTCCACCAATTCGCACATGGCCAGCGCGGTGGACTATGGCCTAAAACTCTCGCATTCCGAGAGAAGACCCGTGCCCAGTAGTGGGACAATAATGAGTTGACGATGATAATACGAATCTAACAGAAAAGTTTATCATAACTAAGCTATGCTGTGTGGTCTTGAATAGCATCATTCCCTTTTTCCCGTGAATGTTTTACGAGGTAACTATAGGCAAAAATTTAGGAGATGGATAGAATTTTTTTCCTGTATAACATCATCACTCAGCAGTCACCAACATGCATGGCAGGCGCGGTGCCTGGTGAAAAAAAACCTATTAAGGGAAGCCTATGTGAAACAGTGAACAACACAAGTTTGACACATGCATAGTTTAAAATACAAGATATTGTATATAACAAATTTGTAGACCGGATTAAATCATACCTACATATTTTATTTTTTATTTTTAAATATGCCCCGATTTTGTGTGGATGTATGGATCTTTTATTATTATTTTATAATATTAAAAGTTATTAATAAACAATGATCAGGATTTACACTAGTTACTTTAACAACGTTTTTCTAATTTTTTCTTTATTTTACACACGAAACTAAAGTGTTTTTAAATAACGAAACGAACTCAAAAAATTGTGAACGATAACACCGCCTTGCTAGCTAAAAAAGACCTCGCATTTCGCTGAATCGCTCAATTTACTGCTCTACTTATTTCCTTGTCCACAGAACAGCTAGGAACGCACTTTATGAATGTGAGAGGCAATAAATTGTGTGCGTCTGTCGCACTTTTCCTAAAGAGAGCACTAAACGGGCGAAGCTCGTTAATTTCGAAAACTGTTGGCCGCACGCGACCTCGAATGTCGCCTTTCGTGACTAATATTGATGTCACTTCGTTTTGAGACTCATATTTTAACGCAACGTCGTAACACAAAGCCGGCATAAATAAGCGGCTAATGATAAAACACATTTTTCCTGACAAATGATTCCTCGCGCGTTATTATCATATTCAATGTCGGTCCCGGTTACGTTTCACCTATTTTGTTTTACATAACAACCTAGTATTTTGTAAATGTCACACATATCTCCTATATTTGACTGGCTTATAATGTAGAGTTAATGAACGATTATGTGCTCTTGTCTGAAGGATTGTAACCAAGGGAGACATACTCGGGTATGAGTGATATTTCAACCTAGTTCTTAATTTGCTACTTTTATATTACTCGAATATAAATAAAAAAAGATGTGGTGTCGTGGGACACAGGGTAGGAACGAAGTCAATTCGGCTAATATAGAATTGACGTAATTTGCGAAAAAAAAGTGGTCAATTTTATATAGATTTTTCTTGATATTTTGTTAAATTTTGCCGATTAGTTTTTATTGAAATTTATATAAGTATTCAGGAAAATTTAGTATTTTAGGAAATAACCTGTTACATAAATTACGTAAATGATCTGGTCAGGTCGTAATTATCAGGTCAACTGTTTAATACAACCAATTTAAATTAAAGTTTTCCATTAAGATTTAACAATATTTTTTTTTATCTGACTAAAGTAGCAAACGAGCATGCAGTCCACCAGATGTTAAGTGGCCAATGCCGCCCATGGACATCTGTAATCAACTTCATACAGGACATGGGTTCCATCTGAAGTCAATCACAGATGCGTTGCTAATCCCGAGGACTATGATGGTCGCCTCATGAGAAAGTGTGCCGGTAACCACACCCTTCCAACGAAACGCAAGAAATGCTTCACGCTAAAAATATGTGTGGCGGTGGTACTTCCTCGGTCGAACACACTGGTTCTACCACCAGCGATTACCATACCGATCTGACACGCAGTGAGTCCCGGGTTGGATTCCCGGTCAGACAGGTATCTGAATGATGAGTTTAGATTCTGTTCTGTTCTGGGTCTGGGTGTTTGTGTATTCGTCTTTGTGACACAGGAGAAAATCCTACTATGGGGCTATGAGTGTAGAAAGCATTTTAAGTTTTAAGTTTCCTAAAAGTAATGATTACATACTATGTACCAACTGGCATCAGCTATGAATACATAGTCTATGTAGTTGTACGTTGATCCCGACTCTCACTCTCACACTTTTAAATATTTATACGATATAGCAAAGTCCCGTCTCCAGAAATTTGACACCTTAAAACGTAGTGAAGGTTGTAGTAAATTTATTCCGTTTCACAATAAATTATTTTGCAAATCCAGCTTAAAAATCTAGAAAGCTAACATTCGTGTTAAACTTTAATCGTATGTGGACATGTTAATTCCTTACAGAAATACATATACACTTCTAATTCTAATTCTGTAAGGAATTAACATTATAATCAACGACACAATATTGAGAACGGGAGACAAGATTTTGATCTATTTTTCATTTGTGGTAAATATTATGGTAGTTCATTATAGATGAAATGAACATGAGCGGCAGTGACCGCTTACCATCAGGTGCAATACATCTATTACCACTTGCATGCAAAATTCAAATAATACCTTTGTTTCTGCCCTGAATCGGATGCCAGTTTTAGTGAGTTACTCATTCAGATTTTTTTATACGACTGAAGTAGCAAACGAGCATGCATTCCACCTGATAGTAAGTGGTCACTGCCGCCCATGGACACCTGTAAGCAACTTCATATAGAACATGGGTTTCTATCTGAAGTCAATCACAGATGCGTTGCTACTTCTGATGACTAAGACGGTATACTCATGTAAAAGTGTGCCGGTAACCACACCCTTCCATCGAAACGCCAGAACTGCTTCGCGCTAGTAATAGGTGTGGCGGTGGTGCTAATAGCTGTTATTAGCAATATATTTTCATGTTCGAGTTTTTTATGATAAAACTCAATAGTTATATCAGATTTATTTTACGACTTAAACAGTATAAGCAAAATACGAACTCCTTTATATTATACCTTCAACTGCTTCTGAATATACTTTATGCAAATGGAATCCATTTTACACTGGTAACATTCAAATTTTCTCCGCGAATCCACCGGAAATAATATTTCCGTGTGTTTCTGATTTGCATCTACACGTTTCGACAGCGTAACATCTAGTTAAAAATACAACGAAAACCGTCCTTGAATAAGATTTAAGAGATGTTTTTTCTTTGTGGCCATGATAACGTGAAAAGTAAGCATTTGTTTTTGGAGCAAATGAATCTGAACGCCGATTTTTTATTGCAATAGGGTCGCTCTTTTAGCAAAACAACATTCATCGAAAAGTTTTGTTTTAATTGAAAATGATGACTCTTTCTACATTAATAGCTCTACACAAGGGTTTTTCAAGTGGGTGCCATGAACCTACACAATGAAGAAAACAAAACACCCAAATTTGAAACAGACAAACAGATATTTTTTCGATTGCTGTTCTATTTTACAATTTACAAATGTTCTTATTAGTATTTTTGTTTATATCAGTGTATAACTCAAAACCTGTGGACCGATAAAAATATTTTCTTCACTTTTAGAAAATTACTTTACCCGAATGTACATAGGTTATATTTTCCCAGGAACTTCAGGGAATTAAATTTTTCACGCTGCCTCGTGTTTTTGAATTCGAATACTCTCCCGTAAAAGTACTCGTTCCTCTAGATTTATGGCGTATATTTATAAGAGCATATTATAAACAATGTTTATGTTTGTTTTCCAAAGCCTTATTGCCTCCATTATGAAAATGAGAAATTCCATAAAGACGTTATTACTTGCGTTGAAGCCTTCTATGGAACTCGCAGACCGAACCGCTTATGATATTATTCTTCAATTTATTATCTATAAATATAAATAAAACTGTAGTGCCCATATGTATTTTTAAAATAACTGTCATAGTCTATGTACTTTGAGGTTCTGTTACACATAGTAAATTCACCAAGTCGTCTAAAACTACTGCTTTCTTTAAGGTCTTCCACACGATTGATGCCAACACTAAGAGAGCTAATACACAAGAAACAACACCCGCGACACAGACAGTTGTCGCCACATCTACTCGACCGTCGCCATTTAATTTCAGGTAGCTAGCGACAATTAATGATGATCGTCGACATTAAATGTCGCTCGTATAAACGTTTATTCTGCTCGTCGTCCAAATAGCAATCTTTTTATATAATTATAGCCTAAACTAAAATCATAAGACATCGGGTACACGGTAATTTTTTCGTCAGTTCAGTCCCTCTTTCCATTCGTGCTTCACCGCTACAAAACGGCAGACACGTTATTTCGTCTGCCAGCTGATGGAGTGTTAGCTGTAGTTCTAAGTATACTCTGATCTGTTAATATAGTTATAAAAAGTGAGGGACCGATTTATAAATAAAAAATGATAAAGTGCGTTTAATAAACTATCGATTCTTAGTTTTGAACTCTGAATTTTTGCTACGGTTTAATAGTTCGTTCAACCAAGAGTGTCTTGGTCGAATTTCACTTCGTTGTATTAAATATTAAAATCCATATTACCGGATACACAAGCTTGTTCGAGCAGAGCTTAATTGTGCGGCTCTGCAGTCTTTGTCTTGTCTTAAATTGTGTGGTAGCGATGATTGTACACAAAAAATATCCATGAAACAGTTTGTTTTATAAAGAAAATTGTAAAACGAGTTATTTAAAAAAATACAAATTTATGAATTTTATTGTTAGTTAATAATCGGTTCTTAGATTTTAATTATGAATATTTGCTATCATTTAATACTTTGTTTAAGAGCATCTTGGTCGAGTCTCAGTTCGCTGTAGTGAATAAGAAAATCCATGGGCTTAACCATCTTACCGGATGCACAGACCTGTTTGAACAGAACTCAATTGTACGGCTGTGTAGGCTTTAAGAAAAGGTGACAGCGAATAAAGCAAGTTTTTTTCGTTTGACCCACTCTCGAAATATTTCCAGTTCAGTGGCACTGATCGCAGCGCAGTGGCTCGTACACAATGATCGGTTCTTGCTGTTTGATTTGCTCGGCCTCGCGTGAGCTACAAACCACTGCCCCGCTGCCGGCAACCTGTTTGGGTATAGGGCTAAAGAAATATACACGAATATATACATGTTTGCCTATAGGATTATAGAACTACATATAGACGAATATTGACGTTTGCGTAAATTTTATAAATATTCTTGTTTCAAAATTTTAGCTTTTAACCACGCACACTTACATGGATTATAGTAAATATTGGGGTAGCTATAATTGTACGCGAAAAATATCCATAAAGCATTTTGGTTTTATAAAGCAAATTGTAAAACAAATTATTAAAAAAAATACATATTTAAAATTTCATTACATGCGTTTAGTTAGTATTTTCTACAGTTCAATAATTTATTCAAGAGTATCATGGTCGAATCTCACTTCGCTGTATTAAATTAAAAAATCCATAGACTTACCCATCTATCCGGAAACACAGACTTGTTGGAGCAGAACTTAATTGTATGGCTTTGTAGGCTTAAAGTAAAGGTGGCAGCGAGTAAAGCAAGCTTTTTTCGTTTGACCCACTCTCGAAATATTTCCAGTTCAGTGGCACTGATCGCAGCGCAGTGGCTCGTATACAATGATCGGTTCTTGCTGTTTGATTTGCTCGGCCTCGCGTCAGCTACACATCGCTGCGTCGCTGCCGGCTACCTGTTTGGGTATAGAGCTATAGAAATAAACACGAATATGTACATGTTTGGCTATAGGACACAGAACTACATATAGACGAATATTTACAGTTGCGCAAATTTCATACATGTTCTTGTTTCAAAATTCTGAGCTTTGGATCACGCACACGTAACATACGTTGGTAAATTTTGTGGTAATGATGGTTGTGCGCAAAAATACACATGAAACAGTTTTTTGTTTTATAGAGAAAATTCTAAAATAAAATATTTTGAATTAAATTAATCATTTCAATCAATCAATCATCAATAGATAAATACTAATTAAACTTATTTTACCTTTATTTTTTCAGAAATGAAATATTTAATTTCAATTTCTATGTTACAATTTCTAAATAACAAAGTACCTACCTATATTAGAACTTTGGATAACTTTCAATCACGAAAGTAAGTAATATTGTGGCAAATCTTTGTGACAAAAGGTTTACTGCAGAGAGAACTACATATACAGTGGTGAAATATGATACCAATAAAGTAAGAAAAAAAGACGAGAACGAACGAGATGACAGCTATTACAGAGGAGTGGAAGGAATAACATATCGCGTTGACCGCAAGCTAATTGGAAGCAGGGCAAAAAATTGTTATTATGCAATACATTAACTGTTCTTATAGCAGCGTACAAAATAAGAGGATCTCGACTGTTTTTGTATAGAACTTGTCTTTTTGTCTTTATATGGCAATAGCAGCCCGCCCCAGCTTCGCCCGGGTGTAGTATTATTTTCAAAGATTCTTAGAAGTATTATTATAAATAAATATAATAAAAAATATAGCCTATACTAATTCGAAACAATGTAGCATTCTAGTGGTGAAAGAATTTTTAAAATCGGTTCAGTAGTTTTAAAGTTAATTCATGACAAACATACAAAAATACAACATATTCCTCTTTATAATATTAGTATAGATAATACGTCAAAATTTAGTGCACGCGAGAAAACAAGAGTTTTTGTTTAGAATATGTAGTTTTTTACCCGACTGCGTGAGAAAGAGAGTAAAATTTTTCAAGCATATGCTTGTATATGTGTATGCCTACATCATTGGCACGGTATAGCCCAAACGGCTTGACACATTATGACGTATATCATATAATTGGGATCGTCTCAGTTAGGAAAGTGACATACCGGAGTCCCCCAAGCGCGATGCCTATTTCAGGCTCTTCCCTGGTGAGCGACGCTCAATGCGCCTTCTGTTATTTACGGTGGCATGCAACCACACATGCCACCGTCATTCCCGGACTCGCTTGGCAGGACAGCTCGAGCTCCCATTCTAACCGCCCACAATCCCGAAAGCCCCTTTTAGTCGCCTCGTACGACAGGCTGGGATACCGTAGCCCTATTCTGGTCCCGGGACTACAGAGACACATTATACCTATCACAATAGGTTAAATATTCGTCACTAAACTAGCTACGTTAATTTTCATGTTAATTTTATACTAAGAAAGTATATTTTGTTCATACTTTTGATCGTCTGGTTTTATTTACTTAAAACATTCCAAAATAGTTTGATTGTTAATGTGTTTATTCGAACTGATAGATTTATAACATTTTGTAAATATTAAAACACTATTGGCAAAACAAGGTCTTGCGAAAACCCACACATATTCTATTCCCAAAGCGAATAATATGTTTGCACTATTACATCCAAATTAATAACTATAACTAAAAACATTTGTATACAATTGTAAACGAAACTAATACCTATTTATTATATAACAAAATTGTTTTATATAAAAAGGATGATCATTAATGTTTCTCTTCTTCTTTTTGTCACCCCATTATTGTCCCACTGCCGCGCACGGGTCTTCTTTCAGAATGAGAGAGTTTAGGCCATAGTCCACCGCGCTGGCCAAGTGCGAATTGGTAGACTTCACACACCTCTGTGCACTTTTTTTATAAAACTCTTGGGTGTGTAAATTTTCTCCAGTGTTTACTTCACCGTAAATCAGTGATAATTAATTTCTAATAAGCATATAATTTTAGAAAAATCTGTTGTGCATTATTTGAACATCGGACCTCCCGATCGAGAGGATATGTTTCAACACTTTCAACCATTAGGCTATAACTGTTCATCTGTGTACCTTACTCGAATATATTTACTGGTTGTCAACAAACTAGGTACAATATAAATTTGGCCGATTTCTCACTGGCCGAAATACTAAAAGAAATACAGACGTCGTCCCGTCGTATAAGGTTTATATGAAATACAGTTCTTTGTATTATATTTGTGGTGGTCACGGGATCTGTAAGTCTGGAGAAGTGATTAAGGCTTATCGAGGAAAGGAAGAAGAAGAAAGAGGTATTATTTTTTATATATTTTCACATGCAACTGTTACCACTAGTACTCAAGAATTTTAATTCTTATTTTGGGTAAAACCAGCGTCCTAAAATCGTATATATACTCTCAAAATTATGTAAGGACAATTCTAGTCACCCGTCGCAATGGTCGAAATTCGACAGTAATTAAACTCAAAAACTAAAATTAATAGTGTCCAAATTGTCCAAAGTTGCGCTAATATTTCCCAAATTGAATTAAATTTTATTAATTTTCAAGTTATTTTAATACACTTGACAGGTAAAAAGAGGTTTAATTGACTAAGCTGCATTTAGAAGCAGGAACAGGCATTTTGATAAAGTTTAAGTATTTCGTTTATTATATGCCTTTGTGTCAAATGCACGGTAGTGTATCATGTCTTTTTAGTTGATTTTATGTATATTTAAAAAAAAATATTAAAACCGGCACCGTGGGTGCCGTGGATACACACAAAGACGAATACACAAACATCCAGACCCAGAAAAAGAATCTAAATTCATCATTCAGATACCTGTCTGGCCGGGAATCTAACCCGGGACCCATTGCATGTCAGACCGGTATAGTAACCGCTGCGCCACGCGGGTCGTCATTTTATGCATTATTTGAAAAAAAATATTAGCATTTGGTATACCTCCTCTACATCAATTATAAACATGCAAAATTTCATACTCCTCTATGCGCGGCAAGTTTCTTAAAAACGGATCCCGAGTTTTTGCTTCACGTATTAATATATAGTTTTTTACTACCCAAAATATTAAAAACGAAAATGAACATCAACATATTATATTATTATTTATGTAGAAACATCCAATCACTTAACTTTCATCTAGCCACCACTAAAGTATACGACGGGGTTGTTATAATATTCAAAACAATGTAGGTACCTCAATCATGCAACAATACTATAAAAGCGTGACATAACAATATTTGGTTAACAACGCGAAACAGTATGTATTAGGGATAAATTGAAATGGGTACTAAATAATTCAATCCAATGATTTACACCAACCCGGAGTATCACCCTTGTCCTATGTCACTGTTACGAAGCCATAAGATCCTAAAGGCTAAAATATGTACATTACAATGAAGCAAAGCAGTGATAGCCTAAGGGTGGAAACTTGCCCTCTCGATCGGGAGGTCTGAAGTTCAAACCCAGGCATGCACCATTGATTTTTCTGAAATTATGTGCGTATTAGAAAATAATCATCACTGCTTTTCGGGGAAGGAAAACATCGTGAGGAAACCTACACACCCGAGAGTTCTCTAAAAAAAAGTGCTCGGAGATGTGTGATGTCCACCAATCCGCTCTTGACCAGCGCGGTGGACTATGGCCTAAACTCTCTCATCCTGAGAGAAGACCCGTGCCCAGCAGTGGGACAATAATGGGTTGACGAGAATGAAGCAAACTATTAATTAATTCCGCGGTGTAATTATACGATTTTTGTGTAAAATTGAGCATATTGTGAATGTGGTGGCAATTGTCTGCCGACCATGGACATCTGTGATTAATTCTGCAAAGAATGGAAATTCTTACTGGACCCTTAGTACGTACTTTATTATATATTGTCAAGATAACCATTCGTGTTTCCGCTCATCATCTCAAAGTACCTTACAATTTACAGACGTACAGAAAATAAAAACGTAAGTGTGCAATGAACATTTCAATGTATTAGTCACCTTTCGCGACGGTCGAAATTCTACCGTAATTTAAATTAAAAAATTAAACTTCATATTGTCCAAAGTAGCACGAATATTTCTCAAATTAAAATAAGTTTTAATAATTTTCAAGTTATTTTGAACGCACCCGTTACAGGTAAAAAGAGGTTTAATTAGCTAAGCTACATTTAAAAGCAATACACACTTAGATTACAGCTTCCCCATTTAAAAAAGCTTCCTCCTGAGGCATTCCCGGAGCGTTATGACATGAGGCTCTTCAAAAAAGGTGCGAAAAGACTTTTCCTTCAAAGCGATGCATTGGCGACTCCTTTGGTGTTGCAAATGGCCATAGGCGACGTTCACTACTTACCATCAGGTAGCCCGTCTGCCTTATCGCCAGGTTTAAGTATAAAAAACTGAAAAAGTAAAATTGTTGCTTTTACTGAATTTTTATACAGGTTTTATTAATATTATCTATCCATAAACGTCATATAACTTTTGCCTTTGTATGAAAGAAAAATTCCCATGGCTATCGTGAATATCTCGATTCTCGTCGGTATGCAACGCAGCTGCCCGCCCACTCGCGTCTCATTTTGACGTATTAATTGCCCCTATGTGTACCGCAGCTATAAATAGAATGCATTCAATTAGTATTGTTGCTGTGTTGTGGAAATAGACGCCAATTCAAAGTTTAATCCATGCATTTAATAAATGTGTGGTTGCGTATAAGCTTAGTCCGCAACGACTAGTATCATGATGGGTTGGATTTTGGTCATCACGTATAATCTCGTAATGTTGGACTGGTTCTAATAAATATTTTAATGTTAATAACTTATGTAATGTTATAAATAATATTAATGTAAAATATGCTGCGGGCGGAAAGGCTGTTTAACTACGAGAGTTATACTTTTTATTATTTTATCCCTTTTATGCAATCGATATGGTAAGTGTTATATTTGATTGTAAATCACAGATTTTCGAAGACAACCATATCCTTATATATAACGTATCATCAAAAACAGCTACTTTGAAATAAGAGTCATTTTCTTGATTTATATTTTCTCTGTATGTAAAATGTATAGATTAAGAAAGGGAGACGTTTTCTATTTAATCGCGAGTTCTCAAAGAAAGACGTCTCTTTTAGCCGAAGTCGCTCAATTTAACGCGTAATTTATTTCCCGGCTTACAATACAGTTATTCAAGGGTATTTTATGAAAGTTAAGAGGCCCAATAAATTGCTTACGTCTGTCGCATTTTTTGTAAGAAGAGTATTAAACAGGACGCTCGTTAATTTCGAGTAGAACTACCCGCCGCACGCGACCTCTAGCGACTTTCGTGACTGATTTTAATGTCAGATTCGATTATAGATCATGGGTCTCATTTAAAACTCGGTCATGTTTACTATTATTATGGAACAGGACATATGACCAATATTCAGTAGCAGTTTTTGCGAGGCAATAAAATGTAAAGGTATGAATCTCCCGGGGAAGTTCTACCGCCACACCTATTTTAAGCGTGAAGCAGTTATTGTGTTTAGGGTTAGTAACGGATTTCTCTTCGCATACTAAATATTATACATTCTCCTACTACAAATATTTATTTATCAGAATCTTAGTTTACAATATTTTTTTTAAATCTCAGAACGACCGGCCGACGGTCGATTATTCTTTTAGGTTTTTATTATTATTATAGTTTTTACGAGTTTTTATATAAATATACATACATTGTATATTAATTTCAGTATTTTGAGAATGATGAACGGTCGAAGGGTTTGATTGCGTTTCACTTTACATCTGGACACCGGTTTGGTCCGATGGAGTAGTATGGAATTTGAGATTGACTTCGAATAGTGGCCTTGTTGTAATAAAGTTGCTGGCAGTAGTCGATAAGCATTAGTTACTATTTGTTACAGAAGTAGAATTGGATGGCCAAAGTAAACGACACATTATGTACAACATCGTTATATTCTCACGATTTTACACGTATACAATTTCAGAATACATTCGGACAGAGTAACGTCTTACACTTGCGAATTATTAGAATGATCCATATTACGATAATACTCTCCCTTTTATATTAAAAATGGCAGGCGTTAAGGAAACCGTCACAGAGACAAAAACATTACTATTAATCTATTACATCATATAAAATTAAATATATGCATTTATAATATTTATTTATATAACCATTTATTTATGATGTGACTTCTATTGATTTATGATATTTATAATAACATAGCACGATCAATTTAAATACAATCATTATATAGATTCTTATTGATGTTTATAACTAATGTAGTCACGAGTTTAACAGTAGTGTCCCCAGGCAAGCTACTTGTTGGTTTGTAACATATTATACCACTATACTAACAGGTTTTTCGTATCCTCGTTAGCTATTCTACTATTATTAAAACAGTATGGCTTGACCAGGGAGGTACCAAAGCCACACTACCTTTTATCAATTTCCAAGATGAGGCAGTTCTTACGTTTTAGTGGAAGTTTGTAATGTTTTATAACGAAGTAAAAGCAAACAAGCATGCAGTCCGTCTTTTTTATCTGACTTAAGTAGCAAACGAGCATGTAGTTTACCTGGTCACTGCCGCCCATGGAGATCTGTAATCAACTTCATACAGAACATGTTTTCCATCTCAAGTCAATCACAAATGCGTTGCTACTTCCGATGACTATAATGGTCGCCTTATGTGAAAGTGTGCCGACAACCTCACCCTTCTATCGAAACGCAAGAAATGCTTCACGCTATAAACAGGTAGGTGTAGAGGTGGTACTTCCTCGGTCGAACTATACTGGTTCTATCACCTTGATACTGCCTGATGGCAAGTAATCACCATCTATAAATAATCAACCGCAAACAAGATTAGTGTCTCTCCTGAGGTCAGTCACAAATGTGATGTTACCCATACCTATTAATGTAGAACGACTCGCTCGAGAGTAACACTTAAGGTTTTCTCATAAAAAACCTATCTTTCATACCATCAAACCAGAAGTATAATAAGGAACTTCAGTCTACCTTATGCAGAAATGAAGACCGACTTTGCGGAGCGATTACCATACTGGTCTGTCACGCATTGGGTTCCGGATTCGATCCCTAATCAAACAGATATCTTAATGATGAATTGAGATTTCTGTTCTGGGTCTGTGTTAGTATCTTTGTTTTTGTTTGTGTCCATGATTCCCACCACTAGTGTGGAGCTATGAGCGTTGAAAGCGTTAATAAAACATGACATTTGCCCTTTTAGATGCGAACCATAACCACATATACTTATTTATTCTATTTGCGGAAATAAGGTACATTGTTAGGTGGTAGGTACATTAGCAAATCCTCTAATTTCATCAAATGAAGCATTCAAATTACAATAGCATACAATTTAATGTAAAGTACAATTACTTTATTAGACTACTACACACAATTCTATGTAAATTTTTATGTTATTGTAAAGCATGCCCAGGGTTCTTTCAAGTCACTTTGGCACATTACATGCAAATAATACAAACGTAAAATATATTTTATATAACCGACGTTATGTAAAGATCAAAAGGACCGCAAATAACTTTAGAAAGTTCGTTACTCAACACCTACACGGCTTCCCGGAAGTTGGTTCAACTTTATTCGGCTTCGTGTTAATTAGCATAAATATAGATTTGGTGTACAATTTACATTAAAGAATGAGACAAACACTTTATATTGTACCTAGTTTGTTGACAACCAGAAAATATAATCAAGTAAGGTACACAGATGAGCAGTTATAGCCTAATGGTTGAAAGTGTTGAAAGTTACCCTCTCGATCGGGAGGTCCGATGTTCAAATCTCAGGCATGCACCATTCATTTCCCTAAAATTGTGTGCGTTTTAGAAATTAATGATCACTGCTTTGCGGTAAAGAAAATGTCAGGAGGGAACCTACCAACCCAAAAGTTGTTTAAAAAAGGTTCACCGAGGTGTGTGAAGTTTACCAATTCGCACTTGGCTAGCACGTCGGACTATGGTCTAAAACTCTCATTCTGAGAGAAGACCCGTGCCCAGTAGTGGGCCAGTAATGGGTTGACGACAAAGGTGCACAAAATAGGGTAAGTGTACATTACGGGTTTTTGTAGCGACACTATTCTTAGACATCGTGGTGTGCTGTTGCTTAACTTTAAGATTTTTACAAACAATAGTAAACATAATGATTATTTCACCCGTTGTATCGCTTTCGCTGATATAGTAAAAATATTTTTTATAAGCGATTAATGTTTTTCACTAAATAAACTCCAAAAACGTCGGACACATTGTTGCTCATGCCAAAGTCGACAATGAAGTGTGACATTGCCTTACTTTAGATTGCCTCATTTCATTCAAAATATCACGTTTTATTGACTATTCAAAAAAACTATTTCTTATCCTAGTACAGTAAGTATTTTTTAAACAAAATATCATTATAACTTCCGTATTTGTAATAATAATAATAGGAAATAAAACGAGGATCACGCAGCTTACGACGTACTCTGTTTGTACCTAATTAGCTACCTTTTTAGCCACAATAATGTTACCCCGACCTCAGAGTAACTGTCTTATATAGGGTCAATCAAAGGCATGAGTTGGGTTGAACTGAATTAGTCCCCACAGCCCTAATCACAGGAGTGATGTAGAACAATTAAAGGAAGCGCAGTTCACCGTAGACTGGCTGTGGTGGAATAATCTCTTCATCATTTTGCCTTATATCGGCAATTAAACGGTACTATTTTTAAGTCCGAAGTAAAAATAACAGATAAAGAATAGGCATTTCTTTTACCACGTGGAAGAACTAGTGTAGTTCGACCGGGAGGAAACCACCGCAACACTTATTTCTACATACTTATATACTCTGACCTTAGATAGGGCCCATGTTTTGTATGTAGTTGCTTAAAGAATTCCATGGGCGAAAGTGACCACTTATCATCAGGTGAACTGTATGCTCGTATTCTACTTAAACCGGATAAAAAAAATCTCTTGTTAAGTAACATTTTTAATCTACTTCAATGGTATACTTATTGTTTTAATAATTATAGATGTCCAATTAAGTACAGTGGAGTATCAACAGTTACCTTCATTTGTGTCTTATTTCTTCATAAACACCCATATTTTGTATTGAACTCAATTTACCTATTATTTTTTGTAAGGTTATTAATTACCAAGCCGATTTACCTTTTACTGTTGTTAAGCGCCAGATTTCTTGTATTTATAATAATTTATTAATTACTCTCAAACTAATTTGTAAACTGTTATGATTTGGCTTCACCGTCAATATTAAAATAAGAATTTCAACTTTATCTTTAGATACATGGATGTGTCTATGATTTGAAGTCTACCCATTTACATGTTCGTATACAATAGCAAAATGCTCCTTTTATTCAAGCTTTTTGAATACGTACAGTTAAGTCTGTCATACGCAGAGTAACAATTCTCCACGTGCAAACTTCCTGACATCCCTTTCATAACATTAAACACGAAGTTAAGCGGTTTTCGCGGGTCGCTTTCCACGAGGCATTTCTTGTGAAAATCTTATCTTAGCATTGTACAAGAAAATAAAGCACAAATAACCTATCTACTGTTTTCTAGATCAGATTACATAGATTTATTATCCACATTTTATGTCACAAAACAAAATAGAGTACATATGTATTATTATAGTAGACGAGTTAAATATCCAAAATTAAGCAATATATTATGTAATCTACTTTTTCGCTATAAATTGAAAGTAGCAAACATGCTGTCACCCTGAACGTAAATGACCATAGCTATCAATGGACATCTGTAACCAACATCACGTACAAACAAAGCAGTGGATCCCTTAAACTCTTTGATACTTTGCCACCACGGCTGTAGCTAGGAGGGGCATCTTGTGCCAATATCCTATCTTAAAAATACCAAAACCTGAAATAAATTATTATAATTAAGTAAATGCTTCGTTTATGGTTTGATACAAAAAAATGTCCTTGCAATCATTTTGAGAAAACATAATAAACTCCTACAGAAGGTACTGTTCCTTCAAGACTTATATCGTTATTGTCATACGTGTAAACCTATCGACTGGACCGTTCCATGCACTTTATTATCGTATGCAATTGAATATTCTGCACAAATGGAAACCATTTTACGCTGACTACATTCAAATTTTCTGCATGAATTAAACGGAAATAACATTTCCGAGTGTTTGTGGCCTGCTTCTAATTTTAAATGTTTGGTTTTATCACAGATATATACTTATAAGACCAATAGGTACATTGAAAAAAGTAATCACCAATATTTCCTAAAAGTCATAGTCAATCTTTTTTTTTTACGAAATTGTTTGTTTTTTTTTTTAATTATGCACAAATTATTTTAATTACCTCCACTGTTTGTTTATTCTCTGTGGGTTTAGATATGCTCTACATCTGATCGATTTGCTTCTCAGGGCCACTAGCTTATAAGGTACTAGTACTCAATTCTTCTCGATAATTATTTGCATAGATATAATTTTACATGCGTTCATACCACAGGACATACAAGAGTAAAAGCAAAATTCTAGTATACCGCTAAACCACCTGCATACGATGAACCACACAAGCCTTTTTGATATTTCACGGGTGCCTTAGTTTTATTTTAGTAAGGCAAACAATGTATACTTCTGCTTACAGATTATAATAATAACTTATAAACGAAATTATGAAAACATATTTTCTAGGATTAACACCTTTTATGAAATGTTTTGTATTACAGATAAAGTTTTTCAAAAATCAATTAATTTTAGAGAAATTTGTAGAATATTTTTACGACGTATGCTCTACCTTTGTATTACAACTATAAGTACCAAAACGCTGCTAGCTGCTACATACCTATTACTCCATATGTTTGACATGCACTTAACGAGCTTTCAGCTCGCTAATTCAATTAGCGTTATAAATTGTTACTAAAACTGTATAGAAAATGATATACAAAATATATTTTGGAATTAACCCACTCAAGATACACGAGGCATACTTGTTTAGTTCACCCCCCCCCCCCCTTTTGTTTGTAAGTACGCAGGCACCGTGTTTAAAAACCACGTCGTTTACCATTGTAAGCACTAGATATCATTATGTCTAGTATGTTACAATCCTTCAAGACGTTTCAAAAATGGCGACACATATGCAAGGATACGTACACAGGAAAAAACACTCTTCTAACGCAGTCAGGTAAATATCCAAGTATTAATTATTCTTTAAATCCTTAAAATATTTCTACTACATTTCAGCATAAAATTTCAACATTTAAATAAATCCAAAGCTAAAGTCTTCATTTCTTCATCTTATCTCGTTGACGTAAATGCGGTGTTGGCTTTATTTTACTGCGAGTGGGCGATAGCGGAAATGCACCGGCGTAGTTCCGCAACAGGTAGCAACTTACGTATTCTTAGCGCTGGAAGCTATTTCTTTATGTATCACTATACATTTTAACTAATTTTACGCAAAGAATTCGAGTCGGCTCACTTTTATATGAGGCGACCTTTTAGTCTTCGGGAGTTACATAGCATCAGTGATAGACTTCAGACAGAACCCTTGTCCTCTATGAAGTAGCTTACAGTTGTCAACTCACGCATGCAGTCCTCCTGATGAGGACTGCATGCAAATGAGCCAAATCGCTGCCCCGTGGAAATCTACCCAAGACACTAGCAGCATATATATTGCACTACTAGCAGCATTTTCAAAATGGTCAGTCAATATTCTCATATTGACTGACCATTGACACTGATATAATGATAACTGCATTAGTAAATCTGCGAGATATCGCATAAATATATATTATGTAGGATGTAATTGTAAGAAAGGGAACTGTTCGATAGTAAACAATGAAATATTAATTTCTCGACTCACATGATTAATGAAAATGTGACAAGTAAACGATGGAAGGGTGTGGTTGCCGGCACACTTTCACATGAGGCGACCATTATAGTCCTCGGGAGTAGCAACGCATCTGTGATTGGCTTCAGATAGATCCCATGTTCTATATGAAGTTGATTACAGATGTCCATGAGCGGCAGTGACCACCAGTTGGACTGTATGCTCGTTTGCTACTTCAGTCATATAAAAAAAGTAAATATATAATGTATGTAAAGATAAGTGATAAGTAAAATGCCTATAAAATTTCCACTAAATGTGTAAATCTATGACGCTTTTAAAGCATGCCCACCGTAATGCACAAAATTATGTATTTTTATTAGTGACTGTAACAGTAACTGAAGTGTTAGGACTTATTCAAGTCCTAACACTTCAGTATAACCTTTCTAGTATTAACCTTTCTTTCGGAAGTCGCTTTTATATAAGGCGACCAGCTTTGTCCTCCGGATTAGCAACACGTCTATCATTGACTTCCGATAGAACCCCTGATCTGTATAAAGTTGTTTAAAGATGTACAAGGCTGGTAGTGACTACTAACCATTAGATGGACTGCAAACTCGTTTGCTAATTCAATCTTATATAAAACAATACAAATCAGTTGAAAATAAATACCTTAACTACTTGTTACGGAAACTTATAACAGTGAAATAAGCAACAGAGCCAATTTAAAACTATTAACAAGAGCACAACAGCTCTCGGATAAGTTGCACCATTACGAACTAATTCCGTAACAAAGTAAACAGACATTCATCCGGGTGCTCTACTGCGTGAGTGCGAAGTGTCATCTTGCAACAAGTTCTTGTCTTGTATTGTCCTCTTTGGATTAAATACCTTTTTTTTGCTATATAAAAGTCGCTAATATTCCGCAGTAGAATATGGTTCTACCGGGGAGGTTCCAATGCCGTACTAATTTCTAATGATACAGTTCTTGCTTTTCTGTGGCAGTGTCGATTGTCGGCTCACTATAAGAGACGACCATTTTAATCCTCCAGAGTAGCAACGCATCCGAGATTGACTTCAGATAAAACGCCTGTTCTCTATGAATTTGCTTAAGAAAGTACATACCTGGCAGTTGCCAGTTACCATCAGATGGACTGCAAGCTTACTATTTTAATCGAATAAAAAATAATTCTAGAGCACGCTTCCGGTAATGCACAGAATTATTTTTAAACTATTAACGAAAGTTGCTTAAGTTCTCGGATAAGTGTCACTATTATGAACTAATACCGTAACAAAGTAAACAGTCTCATTCATCCGGGTGCTCTACTGCACGAGTGCGTATTGTCATCTTGCAACAAGTTCTTGTATTGTCCTCTTTAGATTAAATAGCGTTATTTTTTCTGCTATATTGAAGTCGCAAACGTTCGGTATTAGAATATGCATCGACCGGAGAGGTTCCACTGCCACACTTATTTCTAATGATACAGTTCTTGCTTTTCACATACGCAAAACTTGCATATGAAATTTATGTCAGCGACTCGACTTTATTTGAGGTCGAAATCATACAAAACTCTTAATCTAAAATCATGTAATACTAGTTACCCATCGCATCAGTCGAAATTTGACCGCAATTTAAATTAAAAAACTAAACTTCATATTGTCCAAAGTAGTACGAATATTTCCCAAATTCAAATAAAATGTAATAATTTTCAAGTAAATTCTAACGCGCCCGTTAAATATAAAAAGAGACTTAATTAGCTAGTGTTTTTAATGGATTTTATGTATGATATATGCATTATTTGGATGCAATATTAACATTCTGCATTCCTTCTTTACGTCCACTATAACCGTGCAAAATTTCACACTAATCCGTCCGCGACATATTACTTAAAAATGCACCACAAGTTTTTGTTTCACGTATTAGGATATAAATGCTTTCTCTGTACCTAGACATAAAACATAAGACATAAAATATAAATACAACTTAAGTTATCGCACGAGGGATGCATTTACTCTCCATTAATTAAAATATAGCGCTTATTATCAAACGTATATTTTTCATTAGTGAAGTATGTATAATATTGTAATATTTCTCTCAACATCACCAGCATCATAGTTGTAGTAGTTGGAGTCTTGTTCTTGCTAATTTCAGAGATAATTAATGTTTTGAGCGAAGGCCGCCGAACTCCTGTGAAACATTTTATTCATTCTATTCATGTTTACTGTTTTGTAGTCTAATTGGCAATTAACTTTTAAAAAGTTATATGAAATAAATTAATTATCAAAATAAACTTTTCTGTTTCTAATTAATTTCGACGCGTGTATTTTATAAATAAATATATTTTATAATATAATTTTTATAATAGTTATTTAACAATAGTAAAAACACAAACCGCCTAGGTAGTGAAACTAGTGTGATTCCACCGGGCAAATATTACTGCCACACATAAATTCAGTGCGAAGCAGTTCTTGCCTTTTGACAGAAGTGTGTGGTTACCGGCTTATTTTTAAATGGGTGGTTAAAGGTGACTATCCTAATCCTCGATAGTATAGCATTGTTCTATATATATTTTGTAACACCGATGTCAAAAACTATCGATGGATGTAATGGATATGTTCGTTTGTTTCGAAAATAGATTTTAAATGAATAGTAGATATTGATTGATATATGGTTTTGCTGGACCTTTGCTAGATAGTTCGTGTCTTCACTATGCTGGGTATTGTGTTATAGAGATGAAAACCTGGAAAAAATGCAAGTTGAGTTAACTCGCGTGAACAGGCACAGGACTTTCAGGAATAATTGATTACAAATTACTTATTTTCGTGAAAGTACAGTACTTTAAACAAGGAAAGCTTACGAAAATAATAAACAACTGAAAAGTGCTAATGTAAATGATAACCACGAATCTGCAATTTTGGGTCATAGCTAAACTTTATTATTATTTATTTCCTTTTAATATCTAACTAAAAAAGTATTCAGTATTTGTTCAAATAGCGGCTGCCTAGATATTGTGTATTGCCTAGATATGTGGCTGAATATCATAAATGTGACCAATTAATTTTAACACCCTGTAACACTGAAATAGTTTTGTCAGTCTGGGGTTGAGCAGATGTATGCATATTCTTGCACATACATATTATTCGTGCCTTTTTGATACATTACCATCAAAAAGGCATGAATTATAAAACCGCGACATGATATTCTGTATTACGATTAATCCAGAATTTTGATGACATTGCAAACGATAACATTGTTTTCCCTTAACCATATATATGTGTTCATTACAAAAATTAAGTGATTTAAGTGCAGGATTGTAGCATATACAAAAATAATTCATACAAATTTTACCGCATTGCGATTTATGAATTTGTGTACACGTCCAAACCGCTGCCTTCAGAGCTTTCTCTCACTTATTGAAAAGACCTGGGAGCAATGACATCACGTATAATGTGTAGGGATGTTACGGATATAAAATTTCGGATCTGGATACAGATAAGGATATATAAATAATGTACCGCTTACGGATACGGTTAAGGATATGTAATTATTTCGGATTATCCGGTGGTTTCGGATAGTTTCGGTTACGGATATGAGGTTTTTAATAAAATACAGATAGGTACCTAATGATTTAGTTATAATCCTGTGGTATCAATCGAAGCTACCGTTTTTCATTAGGTATTGTTATGGGTAACTAGTCAATATAAGTGTAATTTGCTAAAGACATGTCTCATTAAGGTTTCACCTCTATCTGATATTAACTGAAATTTTTTACCGGTTTTGGTTACGGTCTTAAATGTAATTTACTAAATACTTATTTCATTAAGGTTTCACCTTTATCCAATATTAATCGAAAATTTATACCGGTTTCGGTTACGGTTAGATTTTTATTCCGGATATCCGATAGTTTCGGTTACGGTTACGGAGCTCCATAACATCCCTGATGTATATTTTTCTTTTTAAAACAGTCTCAAGGTCATTGAATAATCAGATCTCCTGACAGCATTAAAGTGCCCTTTCAACTTTCAAATTAAATGAGAAACAAAAAATTCTTAGCACGTACTTGAATTGTAATGTCGATTGGTAATTTTCTATTTCTTTGGAGATGTTTGTTTTAATATAAGAAAGTTAATTAAATTGGCAAATTCTAGAGTTTACCAATAAAACCCTTACGTTAATTAGTTTTATGTTTGTGCGTGTTTCTATTACCCGTTATTTTCAATTCTGTCTTAATCCGCTGTCGTTTTTTATGACAACTGCGTGATAGTTAGCAATGATTGCATTAACTATTTGCCAAATTATGTCATAACGACCCGCGTGGCGGAGCGATCACCATACCGGTATGACAGGCATTGTGTTCTGGGTTCGATTCCCGGCTAGACAGGAATTTGACTGATAAATTTAGATTTCTGCTCTGACTTCGGGTCTGAATGTTTTGTGTATCCGTCTTTGTATGTCCAAGGCACCCACTACACAGGAGAAGTGTGGGCCCATGAATGTAGAAAATGTTATGTGTTAAATTGCTATTTACATCAATTTACATATTTAAATGAAATTTAAGACTTAATTTGTGGATTAATTAAATTGTTTACATAATTCGTGTAAATAAATCAAAATATTTAATCTCAGCATCCCATAAGTACAAGTTATTAATAGTATTTTGTTCCAATCCTAAGGTTTGACAAGCTTCACAAAGAAATTGTACGGCAATTAGTTTATTAAAAAACCTACATAAGAGCTTTTCAGTCGTAGTCAATAGACCTGCCATTAAAAAACTTCAAAAAAATAACTTTTACAAAAGGTTTATTCTGAAAGCTTTTCAGAGTCACGCATTATTCCATGCTGGATCTGGTCATGAACTTTATAATATTTTTTTCTGAATATTTTTCAACAAAACCGCCTGCGAATTAAGTTGTCAATCCAAACAATGAATAATAGAACCTTTCGTATATCGAGCTTTAACGCCATTCGTTATTTCGAACGACGTCTTAATAGCCTCAGCTTTATTTCACAGGAAATTAGGCAACCGTTGTAAATAAAATAAGAACGTTCGTGGAAGAAATTGACCGCTACAAAAAATTACTGTAACATAAATACGGCAAGGACAAAGGCGCTTATTTAAACAGACAAACAATAGAAAATGTCGTATGACTATATAAAAATTGATAGAGTACTTTGTTTTTTTTTATAAGATTGAATAGCAAACGAACATGCAGTCCACCTGATGGTAAGTAGTCACTGCCGCCCATAAACATGTGTAAGCAACTTCATATAGAACATGATGTCTATCTAAGTCAATCACAGATACGTCTCCGTTCCTGAGGACTAAGATGGTCGCCTCATATAAAACTGTGCGCTCAAACACGCCATTTCATCGAAACGCATGGATTGTTTCACGCTAGACATAATTGCGGTGGTACCTTCTCAACAAACACTGATTCTACCATTGAGTAAAATTATGTTAATACGTGCAGCGAAAACTAGTGATCCAGTTTTAAGATACTTGCCGCAGACGGAGGAGTATGAAATTACGCACGGTTACAGTAGAGGAGGATTACGCAATGCTAATATTTTTTCAAATAATGCTTAATACATTCATAAAACCAACTAAAAACACATTACACACACTACCTTGCATTTGACACAAACACATACATAATAAACGAAATATTACATTCAATGTCTTACTATAAAAATACATAACGTCAAAAATGTCAGATGTTTTTGTCAAAACACCCGCTAATTAAACCTTTTTTACCTTTAACGGGTGCATTTAAAATAACTTGAAAATTATTACAATTTATATGAGTTTGAGAAATGTTCCTTTGGACAATATGAAGTTTATTTTTTTAATTTAAATTACGTTCGAATTTCGACCGTTGTGACGGGTGACTAGTTTGTATTAATTTTACATCGAAATATGTCGCAGATGAAAGTTTTGACAATGTCGAGGGTTGATGGACACAATTTAAAACAAAGTTAATACTAGTGAGGAATGGTTACGCTACTGATTTAGAGTTTCCCACCCTGACATAAGGATTTAAAGATACCACAAGAGCTTCTGCTCTAGTTTTTAATCCCCACAAAGCGTATGAGTTTAAATTTTCTGTTCGATGTGAAATTAATACCGCCACAGTTATTTCAACTGCATAGCAAAAATTTACGTGATACTCGCTGATTATACTTTTGAGCTTCTAATTTTATCCAGAACGAAGTTATAGGGGGTTGAAAATGGCCCGAATTGCTTTGCGAAAAGTATGGTACGGCCGAGCCGTTTTTTTGCTCGACTTGGCGGGGACTCTGCCGTGCCCCAGATGTTTAACTTGTTTTTGTGGAAATTACAGCTACTTGAACAGAGACGATGCTACACATTTCCTAAATACACTTTTCACAAATCTTTTCAAACACCATTGCGTATTCTGGTCATTTTGATTACCTCTCATCATTTTGATTGTAACCAAAATATTTTTTACAATTGTATCAATTTCAGCACACATAAAAACAATATGATCCGTTAAAAGAAACACGTGTCTGCAAAACGTGACGTCATCAAGTTACCGTGTCACAAACTTTTTGTTTAATTATAAGAAGCGGGCACATTGTCTACTAATGATCTGCCTTAGGACAGTCGGTCATGGAAGGTCAAGGTTAGCTCAGCTAAATAAAAGAATTAATTTACTGCGAAATTCCAGTGGATTTTTCTCATGACTTCGATATATCAAACGAGCATGCCGTCCGCTTGATGGTATATATCACACTCCAGATCGGAATACAGCATGGCATATTTTTTTTTGTTCTCGAGGGGGAAACCTTTCAAAGGTACCCGACGCCTTGGAAGCGATGCTGGGTAGTGTGAGATGTTTACCGCACCAAATGGTGGATGTCCTCAGTGCTCGCCTCCGAAGGAACGCAACCGGAGTCCTCTGAGCGCGTTGCACCATCGGGCTCCTCTCAGGTGAGCGGCTGGGCCCACCGCTCCGTTTGGTCTTTGCGACAATATGCGACCACACATACCACCGTCCTGCCCGGGATCGCCTGGTCGAACGATTTGAGCTCCCACTCTAGCCGCCCGCGACCCTGGAAGCCTCTTTTAGTCGCCTCTTACTACAGGTAGGGGATACTGTAGCCCTATTCTAAACCCGGAACTACAAGGACAGCAAGACATAATAATGTCAGTATTATGTAGAAATACGTGTGGCGGTGATACTTCCGGAGCAGAATCACAAAGAGTTTTTCCACCGTCACATCTAAACCTAAGTATGCTTAATCTACCACATTTGTGATCAGAAAATGTTTTAATATCGGGGCTTAAATAACATTACAATTTTAGAATACCTTTAAAAAGCAAAAGCTCGTTAGAAAAATAAAGCGAAACCTGAAGTTTCTACTATACGCTTGATTGCCCCTTGATTGCCAGTAAACTCGATAAACTTCGTAGTTACTCAGTTTACCTTATATAAATGAACCCGGATTGAATTTGCAATTGGGTTAAACCATTTTGAGAAATGATTCAAAGTGGTAAATTTGTTGTATTTGATTTTAAAGCAGATTAATCTTACGTTTGAATATTTGGGATTAACTAGATATATAGTATAATTATTTATTTTTAAACCTCATAGATACATGAGCTATCGTAGATATTAGCGCAAATAGCCTAGAGGAATGGTCTCTAAATTTTTGTTGTTATATAAAGTTTGTGTTTATTTGTTAAAGCTATTCATGTTAAGGCGTAAAATCAATTAATGTAGGTTAAATTAAACTATATGTTTCGGGCCAATGTCCTTTAAGCATGAAGGTAGGAATTCATGGAAATATAAAAGAATTGGAATTTAAAATCATACTAAAATTTTGTGTTATGTTGTTTGTTTCTTTAAACCGGTAACTTTTTTATTAAGACACTATGTTGTGGATAGTGTCTTAATAAATGTTAAATTTAGCATTTTGATACTAAATAATTTACAGCAATACTGAAATTCAGGTTGAACTCCCTGAAGGTTCCACTATGAGAGATAAAATGTATTTTGGTTTTTAAATCGGTAAACACAGGTAGATCTTATGCGACAGTATACTTTATTTTACCCCAAGTATTACTTATTACTATTACAATCTTATTAACTTTAGAATAAGGTGGCAGAAGACCACGGCTATATGCGAATGGATTCGATCATAATTTATATGAAAGTTGTCTAATTAAACTAAGTGTAGTTTTTTGGTTATTGAATACTTTTTAACGAATAATGTTAAAGAATATATTTTGATTCAAACCGCTTATATACATTTAGACCGATATTCATTCAGACCGTTTTATGCGTAAACGGGTTTTAATTTTAAAACATTTTTTTTTATTCTATGAGACGAAACATTTTTAATATTTGCATTTGACAATTAGTCATTAAATATAATAATAACGATCAATTAAAAATAATACAAAAAAGTGTCCATTTGTAAATAAATCGCGAAACAAACAAAGCCAAACTTCCAAACGAGTGCGACATCGCCTGTTGATTGCTCGATAACTCGATAATTTCCTACGAACTGGTTTACTTTGCGTAAATGAACATTGATTGCATTTGTAATTGAGTGTAAGCTATTTCACTGAACGCCAAGCATATTTAAAATATATATTTTCTGTCCTAAATGCATTGTGGTGAATAAATTAAAACGGGCGGTGAAATGTATGCACTATTTTAACTAAAATTAAAAACTTAAATCAACCAAAAACTCTCTTATTCTGAGGGGAAACCTGTACCCAGTAGTTAGTTGGTAATGGGTTGACGACGATAAATTACAACAAACAGCAACAGCAATGGATCGCACAGTAGCAATTACGCGACATTCTTTATAATATAGAAGTAGAACTGCATGCAGTCCATCTGGTGATCAGGGGTCACTATCATCCATCAAGATCTGTAATCAACGAATGAGGCCGATCACTATTAAAAAAGTTACTATTAGTAAAGCCTAAGTTGGTACACCCATAAATATTATATAACCTTACTACGCCACTCAAAGAAAAACGTAAAATTATAAACACTATAAATAATATATTTCCAAAATTTAAAAATATATTAACACTACATACAATACTTTCTTTCCTCTGACAAATATTCAACATAATCGTAGTCAGGTATGACACAAAGGAAGCCCTTATTCAAGGGGAGTCTCACTTAAAACGTATTAAATCCGTAGATATGATTCGTAACAATGGCCTACTTTACTGTTCTTTCAATGATGTAATCCGCCTTTTGAAAGGCGGCGGAAAAAGCTGAAAATGTTATACAATATCGTATCTTAAAAGGATTCCTTTTAAACCACAGACCTGTGCAAGGTTTGACTACGGAGATTTTGATGGAGATACATTTATGCCGCAAAACGTGAAAGATCTTACGCAACATTATTCTCATTTATTAAATGTGGTTGGCAACAGTAATTTTGGCACATCTTATAGAAACATTGGCAGTATCCAGAATGTTCACCCGCGTTAAAAAAAGGTAGCATTCGTTAAAACATTGAGATTTAACAAAAAAAATGTTTTAAAATACTACATTTATTTACTCTGTAATACTTACTCGTCTCTCTCTCGTCAACTCTTTATTGTCCCACTGCTGGGCACGGGTCTTCTCTCAAAATGAGAGAGTTTAGGCCATAGTCCACCCCGCTGGCCAAATCCGTATTGATGGATACTATCTAATATGGTGAATACTATATAATATTATTTATCAAAATAAATTTGGTTGCTAAAGCACAAATTACACTAAAATTCAGGAGGATCACTGTACTCGGTTGGTAGCCCGTCTCACTGAGTGCCGTAATAATTTAATCAAATAGGTACAATGTAACATAATTGTTGTTTAGGGTGTAAAATAAATGGTGTTAAAGTTTAATAAAATAGAGGCTTAATGTTCCGACAAAATACCATAAATCCTAAATTAAATTTAGTATGTTTGCTTTGTTGCAATTTTAAACACGGACAAACGGACAGACAAATCATAATAATAAATAATAATAATAATACATAATTTCAAAGCCTATTGCAACTTCCTCTCAAAATATAGTTATTTTTACAACAATATGTATTATTTAGACATTGTATTATTATGTATTATATGTATTATTTATGGGGAAATATTCCTTTAAAAATTAGGCTGTTGCTGTAATTAAAAAGATCTAATCCCTTAAATTGTACGTGTATTCTATCACACGCAGATCAGCCACAGATCTTGATTATTCAAGATTACTTCCTTTAGTCAGTAATTGTTCAATATTTAAAATAATAGTTTCATATTGTTACCACACAAATAATCACGCGAACTTTAAATTTTGCATTTAAAACTACAATAACTTGATTAAATTAGTAGAGAATACAAATAAAGTTTACAACAGAGCCTCTATTTCGAGTTTAATTCTCGAATGACGTGAATGATCGCTGGAGCTTACAATTGTCATTGTCTAGATCACAGAACTAACTGAGCACTCCAACATGCGGTCGCCTCATCTGGGAATATGTAGCAGGTGAGTGTTGGCTTACAAATAGAAATGAGAACAATAAAAATAACGTACGTGTCCTATATACGTCCAATATATCGCAGTGGAAATGTACTTACCTAACATTTACTCGATGAACTGTAAGTGTACCTTTGGGATTTTTGCATAAGCACCACTTTTACGATCAGGTTTTATGTTAATTTGCATAATGCTAAAATAAATGTAGATAGATAAACCTTCGAAATGCATATTTGTAGTTTTTAAGTTGTTGTCTGTTGAGATATTTCTATTGAAAGTTATGTATTTGTGCTTCAAATATCAAGTAACTTTTTTTTTCAAGCGTAAATATCGATTTATTGACATTTGATCTATAGATATATAAATATAACACTATGTTACCTAACAAATATGTAGTAGGATTCAAAAATGTTCTATGACACGTATATAAAAAGTTATGCACACATCACGCATTACCTACCAGTAATGCATAATGCATGGATAAAGTCTTCATTTAACGACGAGAAAAACAAAACTGTACCGTACAAACCTCCAATTCCGCATTGAAATACAAATTCTGGCGCCAGGAGCTAACTAAATATTTTACATGCCGGGATTCAAATCAGAGAACACAATGGCCGATTCAATTCGCTTGCCATTATACTTTCATATAACAGCCGAAACCCAAAGTCTCGAATGGGTTATTGTTAAATTCTGGTGTTTTGTATATTAATAGAACCTATCTTATTTTGATTGGTTTAATTCAGACAATTTATCGATTCTTCACAAAAATGCTACGTATATTTTAAACGTATTGTTTTATGCCTCTTATTTCTTAAACTTTTTCTTATTTTTTGTTTACTCACAATTAAAGGTAGGCAAGAACTTTGACAATTACAATCCTAACAGCATCATAGTCCTCGGGAGTAGCAACGCATCTGTGATTGAATTCAGATAGAACCCATATTCGGTTTGAAGTCCATGGGCGGCAGCGACCACATACCATCAGGTGGATTGCTCGTTTGCTACTTCAATCAGATAGAAAAAGCCGATATCACTGCAAACTGAGACAATTCTAATGATACGTTAAATGTCCATGTAAATCTGTTAGGGCTGTAATGCAGCACGCGTGAACGCAGACATGAATATAGGTACATACATTAATACATACGCTCGAATAGCCTTACCGAACAACAACAACAGAAACAAGCTTAACACTTTATGGCAAAGGTAAAATACGTAAGAGTGATTAAATGGAGGATTCTACTGCCATCATCCTTTTGAGATCCACTGATGGGCCGATCCAGTGAACGCATATTCACTAGAAAGGATTTGTCAATAGTATTATATACAGAAAAACGCAAATACTCATTTCTAGATCATTTTTAAACAACATCAACTTTAATATCCACGAGAGTAGAAGTAATATTGATATTCAAAACAGCAACACGGCCCAAGATAAAACATTCATAGAGCTTCATATAATATTTATTTACCTACATTTTTGTTGAGTAAACGCAGTAAACATTTCAACATTAGCAATTGTTCCGTCCGGGGAATACAACAGTCTGCTTCATTCGCTTGCTATTACACTTTCATGTAACTGCCGACATCGCTTCCGCCAGCACCCAGCTAAGTAGACTACAATAACATGGTTCCTTTATCTCTGAACTTTCACATTTGTGGTTTCCTTTCATTTATTTAATGCAAAGCTTTTTACATCTTCAGTTTTAAATTACTTTTTAAAAATGTTGTGTTGAAAACTCGTGACTTATAAAGTAATACATAGTAATAACATAGTTATAACTGTGCAACAATAATTTTTACAGTTTTTTTTTTTTATTTTACAATTCCACCAATTCGCACTTAGCCAGCGCGGTGGACTATGGTCTAAAACTCTCTCATACTGAGAGAAGACCTGTGCCCAGCATTGGGACAATAATGGGTTTACGTCAACAATTATTTTAAAGTACCTAAACTCATTCTATATGTTTTAAAACTGGACAGTTTTGTAACTAAGTACGACCTCTGGGACGATGTACTTCTTTGGTATTTGATACTACCTTAATTGATTTTATATGATGATATTAATTGATTTTATAATACGGTCGGAATGATAAAATTAAAAGTACCGATAGCCTATAGCTATATGTCTTACACGTTTATTCACATACCTAAAAGTGAATACAGTCATAAATTATCAGCCGTAAACTTCCATGGCAGTATGAATAGTAAAACACATTCCATATGATTGCTTACAACGAGCTCTGAACTTCAACCTAAAAATCCTATTAACCTGTTGAGATCGTGTATGGGGTTCCCCCTATCACTTTTATAATGTTATATGCATCTTCGCTACTAAAAACCAATTATATTTCCATTACCCCGATAGAAGCTAAGGCACGTATAGGATCAGCGATTAGATTATCGTAACGGAAACCCATGCGGGAGCGCTGATCCGTTTACCGATGACGTAAATTATTACCCAGAACATGTGTTACTGGATGCGCTCTGAGCAATTCGTTTACATCGATACGTGTTCCCCGCTGGTACTCCACACTTGTTTACGCGAGCTTTTTGCTCCTAAGAAAACACAGGTGAAGTATTTTGTCAATCATTACGGTGCGGAGTGCGCGGGTGAGCGCGGGCACTCAGCCGCAATCTGCGGCAGTCGAGCGCTGGCACCCGCTACGCCGGCCGTTCCTCGCGCGCTACGAACCCGCTACGAAACAGCGGACGCACATGGGTTACGCGCGGGCATCGCTACGCTAAAAAGTGACACTTTTGTAACTTACACTTCACATATTACACTCCCAAATATTCACACTAATTATTCAAGTTCCACGCGTAAAGCAATAAACGCGCTAAAAAGTTTGTTCCAAAGTTAAATGGGATTTCACTTTCATGTGGCATTTTATAGTTTTTATTTTGTTCGACCTCTCGGTTTAGTTCGAATGAGGGTAAACAAAAGTTTTTTTCTAATTAGAGATTTATGGTTGTTTAATTTGAAGCGAGTAAAATGTTGGAATAACATGGTATGTGTCTTTTACCACTGCAGCAGTGGACTGGTATGATTGAATCTATGTCGGCCACTCCCAATTATATGAATATCAGAATTTTGAGGCAAACGTTATTTATCGATATATGAATTACATCCGTATACTGTTAACATTATAGCAATATTAGGGTAATTGAAAAATATGGCAAGTCATGTCTTAATGTCGTTGAATATTACATATTACAGATCCATTATCCCGGAGCGTCATATAATAATAGCTTATCAAATAATTCCACCAATTGGTTAAAGGGGGATTAAGGGAGAACCGTCAAAGGTACCCTTTAATATGGAATACAGTTGAAATAAATTATCTGAAATTAAAATCTGATCTGAAAAGCCTGTTGTTTTGAATCACGATGGTTTTATATTAATTTATGAGCACGGCTTTAAAATAAACTCAGACAAAGTAAAATCCGATGTAGATACTTATTAATGATTCCGCAGAGTTCGTACAATAAATTCAAATGTTCTCACTTAAATATATTATTCATTGAAAAGAAATAGAAAAATATATTACTATACAATTAAACATACATACAGAAGTATTTATAAAATATATTTATTAGTTAAGCTTGGTACGTCAAGCTTAACAACTTTATAAATATATTCTATTCTACCCATTGCCGACGTGATTGTAAGTAGGTAGGTACTATATGGTATATAATACCAACAACAAGAAAACAATGTGTACAACATCTCTGTATGTAAAAGCTCTTGAAGTGTCTACTCGTATTTTAACTATTATAATAGTCTTAAAATAAATGGTATATTGCAAAAATATTACATCACTAGCTAAACCCCGCAGCTTCGCCCGCGTTAAAAAATTCGATGTATCGGTTGTACCGTGGGAGTGTGATATTTTCCCACAGTAAAAAGTAGCATACATGTTAATCCAGAGTGTCAACAAACACCTTACCAAATTTTATGAAAATCGCTCCAGCCGTTTAGACGTGAAAAAGCAACAAACATACACACTCACAAACTTTCGCCTTTATAATATTAAGTATGATATGATTAATAGGGTAGAAATCTTTATATTGCTATAATACGGTACCGCCACTTATTTATGTAAAAGGAATGTTAATTATTTCTGGGTATGTGACAATGTCTCACTTTCTAGTGTAAGCCAGACACAGTTTTACGAGGCATTCCATCCTTAGGGATAAGAAAGTATAATGTAAAGTTCATGGCGTCTCCACATGTATTTAAGATACGCTACGGATGTTCATTAGTTACTTCTTATCCATTTCGTTGTTACTATTTTGTTGTAAAATTTATACTTCACCTTGGCCATTTCCGCAGGTTTGCGGGTGTCTATCACGTCTATCACGGAATAGAGTATCCTATATGTTTAACTAGGTCAAAACCTATGAGTGTGTTAAACTTTTTGAGTTATATATTTTTTTATCTGACTGAAGTAGCAAACAAGCATGCAGTCCACCTGATGGTAAGTGGCCGCCCATGGACATCTGTAATTTACTACATACAGAACATGGGTTCCATCTGAAGTCAATCACAGATGCGTTGCTACCCCCGAGGACTATGATGGTCGCCTCATGTGAATGTGTGCCGGCAACCACACCCTTCTATCGAAACGCTTGAAATGCTTCACGCTAGAAATACGTGTGGCGGTCGTACTTCCCCGGTCGAACTACACTTGTTCTACCTTTAAAAAAATTCAAACGGACAAACATCCTCACAAACTTTCGCATCTATTATAATTATAAGTTATCGTCAGTTTCAAATTGATTAATTAGTTTTGAAACACATTAAACCGCAAATTTTTGGAATCCAATGCTAACGTAAATAACACATATTATTCTCTAAAACACGTATAATTCTAAGAAATTTCGCTCTACTACAAAGTAAAACTGCTATTATAAGCTCATTCGTGCCCATTTAAAATTATTCGGAGCTCGCTACAAAAACCTCAGGCACGTCTCTCTCGCACTTGACACGTATTTTAAATTAATTTACTCATTACCGCTTCCCGCAAAATATTATCTCAGCGTGCGACACAATGAATTGTCCGTAAATCTTTTGCGAGAGGTTTATTTTCGAAAGGAACAATTTGCAGAGGTGGTATGTTGATTTCTTTTCAGTTAAGCGCAAACGAAATCTGCTTCGTAACGCTTAAGTAATTTAGTGTGTACGGTTGAAGGTCGACTTTATTTAGGTACTAGTATTAAATGCTTACCAACTTGCTTATTTAACCAGCGGTTAGTAAACTATGCTTGTTCCAATTTACCCGACTGCGAAAGGAGGGTATTTTTTTTATTAGTTGTATCCGTAACTTAAATTATGAATATTGTTGACTCGGCAAACTTCGTTACGCTTAAAAGTCAAAAATCTAAAATTTTCAGTCTTCCTCCACTATATTATGTTTTTATTATTAAATAAACACCTTCCGGTCGAATCACTCTATCTATTAAAACTGCATTAAAATCCGTAGCGTAGTTTTAAAGATCTAAGCATACATAGAGAAAGACAGCGAGAGGCGACTTTGTTTAATACTATGTAATGATTTAGTAACAATTTTACAAGTGGTAGAACTAGTGTAGTTCGACTGAGGCAGTACCACTGTCGTGACGCATTTCTTGCGATTCGATGGAAGGGGGTGGTTCCGGCACACTTTTATGTGAGGCGACCATCATAGTCCCCAGGAGCGGAAACGCATCTGTGATGTACTTCAGATAGAACCCATGTTATCTAGTTGCTATCCGATGTCCATGAGCGGCAGTGGGCACTTATCATCAGGTGGACTGCTTACTCGTTTGCTACTTCAATCAGATAAAAAAGATAACATTAATGTGCTGTATTTTCAATTAACTGTACAAGACAATGTATTTGTATACAATAAACTTACATTGACTATTCCTACAAAGTTTACATAAAAAATAAAATAATATTTTAGTTTAAAATGTTTATGTTTAAAACGTTCATGTTATATGTTTATATACAGATACATTTATTTGATTTTATAAATTATAGTCAAGGCAAAATTTGGATACTAGAAGCAAACTGACTAGTTAGTGCCTACTAATGGCAGATCAATGTAACTTTGCAAAATAGGGCCGTTTAAATGCTCAATTGCTATTAGAACATATCAATGCTTTATCCCCTCTAATATGAGCTTCTGGATCGATTAATCTACTTTCATACTTAATTTTGGAACAAACACATAGTACTTATTTTATATTATAAGTAGCTGTACCATCAAAAAAATAAATAATAATAAAACACCAGAAACCTTCGCGAGCTCATGAATAACAACTTTGCTAAAGACCATCACGTGATCAAATTAACAGTTTACGGTTCTACAGAGGACATACAGACAAACATTTATAAAGAAGGAGATTGATACTTCCCTCGGTTTCGTCCGCTTTGATCTTATCTACCACGGAAATAAGTTTCCTTCCTTTCCTAGTTCCTTTAACTATAAACTATGCCAAAAATCAGCGAAAATCTGACCGGTAGTTTTTGCTTGAAAGAGTTTCATACACACCTACATCCTCACAAACTTTTACATTTACAATCCATATCGTCAGTCGAATGGAAATAATGCTAAAGCGCCTTAATAGCATTTGTGGGAAATGAGGTTTGAAGTTTTTTTTACAGAAAAAATCATATCACCTGTATTTTCGACGACCCGCGTGGCTGAGCGGTTACCATACCGGTCTAACGCGCAATCGATTCCCGGCCAGATAGGTTTCTGAATAATGAGTTTAGATTCATATTGATATATGTGTATAAGTTGTTTATACATAATGTTTTTCAAACCATCAATAGATGGCGATGTTCTGATTCCTGAAACACGTTAACGAAATAACAGTGGCGCTTATATAAGTAGACAGGATTTGATGAAATAAATCATTCTCATACAGTTCACTTGGAGTTGTTTATTTTATAGTTATTTATTTTTATAGTAGTTTTATTTCAAGAGCCCGATGGACCAGGATTTCAATGCGGTGCATAACTTTGTACATGGTCCTTCGAGCCGGATTAAAAAGATGGACCAGGATTTGAGTTCGGTACATTAAGTTTGTACATGGTCCATCGAGTCGGATTAAAAATATTTTTTGAGCACAGTGGTGGTGACCCCACTGAAACCCGTACTCGCAGTGGATCGCTGCAAGGACTGAGTACGTGGTCGGAAGACAAGACGTTGCTGGTTTGAACGTCGTGTCCAGGAAGATTTTTTGAGCACAGTGGTGGTGATACCACTGAAACCCGTACTCGCAGTGGATCGCTGCAAGGACTGAGTACGTGGTCGGAAGACAAGACGTTGCTGGTTTGAACGTCGTGTCCAGGAAGATTTTTTGAGCACAGTGGTGGTGACACCACTGAAACCCGTACTCGCAGTGGATCGCTGCAAGGACTGAGTACGTGGTCGGAAGACAAGACGTTGCTGGTTTGAACGTCGTGTCCAGGAAGATTTTTTGAGCACAGTGGTGGTGATACCACTGAAACCCGTACTCGCAGTGGATCGCTGCAAGGACTGAGTACGTGGTCGGAAGACAAGACGTTGCTGGTTTGAACGTCGTGTCCAGGAAGATTTTTTGAGCACAGTGGTGGTGACACCACTGAAACCCGTACTCGCAGTGGATCGCTGCAAGGACTGAGTACGTGGTCGGAAGACAAGACGTTGCTGGTTTGAACGTCGTGGAGGTGTCCAGGAAGATTTTGTTCACATTGTAGCGGAGGACAAGACAATACTGTACTGTACTAAGCGAGGCTTTACGTCACACTGCAAATCAAGAAGTTTGGAATATTTGTAAGTGTGTGAGTGAAGGTGCAATCGTGAGTACTGTTACAATTTGTTTAATAGACGGATTTCAACCTTATTGCAAGGCGATCCAGGACTTTAACTTTTAGTGTAAATTACTAACATTAATTTATAAGACTTATAATGTAATTTATTCGCAATTTGCAACCATAATTGTTTGTTTTAGTTAGCGTTTAAAGTTAAGTAAAATGGTTAAACTGGAATCGTTGCTTAGCTTGCAAGACGATTTATCAAAGCGAATTTTCAAATCCAAAATTAACTTTAAAAAGTCGCCAAAAGAACGTATTACTAAGGAATACGTCGAATATAGATTAGAGTCTTTAGAGCAGTTATGGTTGGAATTTAGGGAAGGTCACAAGGACTTATTGCAGCAAGGCGATCCTCAGCTATTAAAAAAGGAATCTTATATTATCTCAGATGTCTATGATAAAACTGAAGAAGAATTCATAGAATATAAATGTGAATTAAAACGTCACTTACCTGAGATGCAGGTTAGTACGGATAGTCAATTAAAATTAAATTTTGTAAAATTACCTAAAATAAATATCCCTAATTTTTCTGGTAAATATACCGAGTGGATTACGTTTCGAGATTTGTTTCTATCTATGATACATAACAATGTCTCTTTAGATAATGTGCAAAAGTTACAGTATTTAAAAGGATTTTTAACTGGAGAAGCAGAACAATTACTTAGGTATATACCGGTATCAGATGTGAATTATGAACAATGCTGGAAACTGTTAGAAGAAAGATATAGTAATAAAAAATACCTATCTCATTGTATATTAAAAAGATTATTAAGTCAAAAGAATGCAACTTCAGAGTCGGCAAGTTACCTGAAGGAACTCATGGATACTTCATGTGATTGTTTAAGTGCGTTAAGTAATCTCGGTATTGATGTGTCCACATGGGATATAATTGTTATTCACCTGCTTTCAATTAAATTAGATTCCGAGTCTCGAAAGCAATGGGAGCTGAATGTAACAACGAATGTGTCTTCAGATTGCTTGCCTACTTTTAAACAATTTAAAGATTTTTTAACAAGTAGATATCGTGCATTGGAATTTATTGAACCTAAATTTGTAAATAAACAAACTACATCTAATATAAAGTCATTTAGTAACAGTAATACAAAGGTGTTACATGCGACAGGGGTGTCAAAACTCGCATGTGAATTTTGTGGAGAGGAACATAAACTCAGTTTTTGTGAACAGTTTGGAAGTTTGGATTATGAGAACCGACGCGAATTTATAACTAAAAATAGAATTTGTTTCAATTGTTTAGGTAGTAATCACGGTGTAAAATTTTGTAAAACGCTCAACAATTGTAAAATTTGTAAGAAACGACATCACTCCTTACTTCATCCAAGAGGTGTCTCCACTTCAACCGTTATTTCAGGTGGGTCAGTTCAAACGGTTAAAGAGGTTTCGGGGAAGGATTCTGAAATAAGTACGGTTTTAAAAAAATTCGGAAAGAGCTATTACACCAACAATTGCTGCAAGTCACATGGCATGCGCTGCCAAGGCTAAAGAAGGCAGACAGGTATTGTTAGCTACAGCTTTGATAGAAGCTGAAACGAGATCAGGTAACTATCAAATTATAAGAGCATTATTGGACCAGGGATCTCAAGCTTCATTCGTAACGGAAGCTATAGTCCAAGGTTTGGGATTGAAGAGAATTCCTGTGACTAATGTAATATCGGGTCTAGGTGGTGACAAAACGATGATTACAAAATATATGGTTATATTGAAAATTAAATCTAGAAACGACCCAAATTTTGAAATGGAGTTGAAGGCTTATGTTCTAAGTAATATAACAACACATCTTCCAGGTAAACGAATCACTTTAAAAAATTGGGTTGAACTAAAGCCGCTATGTTTAGCAGATCCTGCATACGATGTACCTAACAGGATCGATATCCTTTTGGGGGCGGAAGTTTACTGTCGGATATTAAAGGAAGGTATGCTACGTGGACCTATCGGATCTCCAATAGCACAATGTACAACATTGGGATGGATATTGTCCGGATCCGTGATGTCTGACATTGATGAAGATAAAGTCACTGTTTTGCATGCACGGATGGAGGAATTCGAAATAAAACGATTTTGGGAATTGGAATCAGAACCTTTATTAAATTCAAAAATGTTGACATTGGAAGAACAAAGATGTGAGGACCTTTATGCATCCACAACTTCTCGTGATGAAGACGGCAAGTACATCGTAAAGTTGCCATTCCTTGATGTTGATCCAGCCTGTAAATATGGAAATTCACGAGAAGTAGCGATAAAGAGACTTAAAAATCTAGAAAGGAAATTGAATAATGATTGTAGGTTGAGGGAAAGGTACATAGATGTAATGAAAGAATACTTATTATTTAATCATATGGCATTCGTTCAAGAACCTGATAGTAAAAGAAGTCAAGCTGTATACTTACCTCACCACGAAGTAGTAAGAGAAGACAAAAATCTAAGCGTATAGTGTGGAGAGATAAACCTGAAGATTCAATCCAGGATTACAAGTTGCTGACTGTCACGTTTGGTACAGCTTCTGCTCCATATTTAGCGGTAAAAACTCTAAATCAAGTCGCCAATGATTACAAGTTCAAATACCCTATAGCTGAAAGGAAGGTGGAAAAGGAGTTCTATATGGATGATTTATTGACTGGCTGCCAAAATGTAAAAGAAGGAATACAGTTAATTGAGGAAATGGATGCACTACTAAAGGAAGGGGGATTTGTTCTGCAAAAGTGGTCAAGTAATAGGGAGGAATTATTACAGGTTTTAAATAGAAAGGTTAATAAGGAAAATAATAGGATAGATGTGAAGGAGGATGATTTGCCTCCATCAAAATGGTTTTTGGCAGGATTTTACAAAGGCATTCAGGCGCTGATGGTTTGACCAGAGTAGTCACAATAAAATGTAAAAATGCGGTTGTTAAACGTTCAACTTCCAAACTTATCATTTTGCCAATTAGTCATTAGTTGGTAGATTTAATGACATCTTTATGTCATATTGTACTTAAAATCTATACCTAATTTTAAAATGTTTTATTGTATTAGTTATCATTGTCTGTGTGGTTAATATTTTGTTAATTGTATGTTAATTTGGGTTTATTGTTTATATTTATGCGTCATGGTGGGCGGTAGGAAAGGACATTCTGTCCTTGGTGGGCGGAATGTATAAGTTGTTTATACATAATGTTTTTCAAACCATCAATAGATGGCGATGTTCTGATTCCTGAAACACGTTAACGAAATAACAGTGGCGCTTATATAAGTAGACAGGATTTGATGAAATAAATCATTCTCATACAGTTCACTTGGAGTTGTTTATTTTATAGTTATTTATTTTTATAGTTGTTTTATTTTACCTATGGACCAGGATTTGAGTGCGGTGCATTAGTTTTGTACATGGTCCTTCGAGCCGGATTAAAAAGATGGACCAGGATTTGAGTTCGGTACATTAAGTTTGTACAATATGACTGCAGAAAGCGTGTTTTTTTAAAGCGTGTTATTTTTGGTAGGATCAGGTTGAGTAGTATGAACTCCCAACAATCCCACCAAAAATAAAGGTGACATGATTTATTTTCTGTAAATAAAAAAAATCTATCCTCATTTCCCACAATTGCTAATTTGGTGCTTTTGCATTATTGCCTTTCCACTGACGATATCAATAATGTTATACCTACATACATCTTACAATTCTCGTGCGCCACTCTACGTGTCAAATATTAACAGTACTTAAATAACAGACGAAATTTGATCTACAGGAAATGTCTCCGAATCAAATAACATGCTAAACCCTAAACAATGATACGGTCAGAAAATATAATTTATAGTTTTTGCGTGAAAGAGAGAGAAATACACAAATACATCCTCACAAAATTTCGCATTCACAATACATATCAATAAGATTACAGCTACATAGGTATCTTACAATTCTCGTACACTAGCCACATACATTTAAACTGGTACTAAAGAGTACTTAACAACAAAAGAAATTCAATCTAGGGAAAATGTCTCCGAATCAAATTACATGCTAAACCATGTCAGAGAGAGATCGAGAGCGGGTCACGTGTCTAGAGTAACGTGCGGTGTATCGCGATGTGAGAGCGCGGCGAGAGCATGGCGGGGCCCGTGCGACACCTCTCCTACCACCACGAGCCGCCTGAGCCCAGCGCGAGTTCGGTGAGTATTTATATTGAAAACACCACTTCTGTAATGTATACACATAATACTCGAATTGCCAGTAATCTTTAAAAAATATATAAAATTTTCTTTATAATCTACTAGTTGACCCGGTGAACTTCGTTCCCCCTAAAAGTCAAAAATCTAAAATTATCAGTGTTCCTCCGCTATATTATGCATGTCTTATACATAAAAATCTTCCTTTTCAATCACTCAATCTATTTAAAAAAAAAAAAACTACATTACATTCCGTAGCGTAGTTTTCAAAATCTAAGCATACTTAGGGACAGACAGCGGGAAGCGACTTTGTTTTATACTATGTAGTGATATACGAGTAACTGGCTTTTTTTTTGCTGATTTAAGTAGTAAAAAAGCACGTAGTTCACCTTCCATCGAAACGCAAGAAATGCTTCACGCTAGAAGTAGACGTGGCGTTGGTACTGTCTCGGTCGAACAACACTGGTTCTACCACCTGTCAAAATGTACCGTTATACTGGTATACCGTTTAAAATCTTACTTAAGAAAATATTGTTTTACATGTCATAATAGAATACATCCTCGGACCAAGATGTAAAAGATATAACTAGTCATTAAAGCTTTAATTAATAATGTAAATGTTAATAGATATCCAAGCTTTAATGCAAGAATTTAATTGTCAGAAACTTCTTTATATTTGTTTCTAATTTATATTACTGGTTAGTTATACCGTTTAAAATCTTTCTTAGGAAAATACCATTATTTAAGATATGTCCTCGGACTAAGATATAAAAGAAATAAATTTATGTTCAAGTTTTAATGTAAGTATTTACTTGTAGTATCAAAAACCTCTTTATAATTTTTGTAAACAATATTACTGGCAAACTCTTTCATTCCGAGAGAAGACCCGTGCCCAGCAGTAGGACAATAATGGTTTGATGATTACTGGCAAATATACCGTTTAAAATCATACTTAAGAAAATATTGATTTTAAGACGGCTTTACAGAATATATTTTCGGACTAAAACGTCAAATTCGTAAATTCAAGCTTTAAGATACCTTTTAATATACTCCTACTTTACTCTAAAAATAATTCATATAATACTAACACTAACATAATAATACAAACACGACGTAACATAATTAAACATTAACACTCCCTTTTGCCAGGCACTGATTCCTTGTGTCGTGAGTAAAATTATTAGACATAAAGAGGAATAGATAAATACTAGAGCTGTCTTATATTTGTGCCTTATTACAATAATGTTAAATTTTAAAATAGTAAGAGAGACAAAACACAAGGCGTTCCAATTCGGGAGTAGCATGGAATCTGTCACCGAAGTCAGAAATTTAATCCTATCTGGGGTTTATTACAGATATCAGTGGGCGGACTTGCCACTTAGCATTAAGTGAACTGCAAACTCGTTTGCTACTTCATTTTTTTTTATTTTAACTGAAGTGTCAAACGAGCATTAAGTCTACCTGATGGTTAATGATCACTGCCACTCTGCGACATCTGTAATCAACTTTATACACAACATGAGTTTCATCTGAAGTCAATCACAGATACGTTGCTACTCCCGAGAGATACGATGGTCGCCTCATGTGAAAGTGTGCCGGCAACCAAACCCTTCTATCGAAACGCAAGAAATGCTTCACGCTAGAAATAGGTGTGGCCGTGGTACTTCCCCGGTCGAACTACACTGGTTGTACCACCTTGAAAAATATATCCCTTCAGTAATATATATCCCCGAACCCTGTGTAAAAGGGTAGTATGGTGGCTGGTCAAAATATGTACTCTTTTTCAATAACACCTATTCCTACCTCTAACGGCGGTAGCTCTGCTAAATTCTTGGGATCTGTTAAGGCTTTCTACCTCACGCGAGACATTCTTATTTAGTGCTCAAAGCAACTCATTGAAATTGAACTCATACAAGAATCTCCTACTTAAAGTAGATTTTATATAAGAATTTCCAGGAAAAAGTTACTAATCCTCATCAGGTCAAATATATCAAGAAATTTTGGTTGCTCGCCAATTTTATGACCAAAAGAGCTATAAATGCGGCTAATAATGTTGTAAAAGTGGATACAAAACAACAAAAAATACTGCGAAAACTTTAAATAAACTTTGAATAAAAGTCAGAAAAATTGTTCTTTTAAATAACTTGGCAGTTTAATGTTGTATGCGATGCGCTGTCTAGAATTGCCAAGTTGGCGGGGTGTTGCACGGATTGTAGTCTTTATTACTTACTGCAGGCAATTTGATTTTTTATTCTGTTTGTATGGAATTCCGCACAAGGCTGTGTACGGGCTTTTATGCACACGATGAAAACTGTCTTGTTAATATTGGATTTGTACCCCTAGTGAAAACATTCGATTCTAAGTTTTTGACAAATTTATTTCCTCTATCAAAATAATTGTTTTTTGATTCTACTTTTTTTGTCAAATTTACTTTCTCTTCCAAAATAATTGTTAGAAGAACGAAGATCTCTTGATTGTAACAATTTTGGAAGAAGTAAACAATTAGGCAAAAAACAAAGTTATATTCGTTTTCACTGATTATTATACATATGATATTATAATAATACTATAGCGAAATAGTAGATCTATTTAGTAGATTTATTAAAAACACAAAGCTCATTAATATATAAACGTTCTAACATATCAATTAACCGGACACAAATGACAAATAACAAAATAAACAAGGCTTTTCGAGTTCCAAAAAAATGGTATCCTACAAATAAGGGTTAAATCTTTTTTTTTTCAAGGGGGAAAACTTTAAAAGGTATCCGACGGGACTTTAAAAGGTACCCGACGGGAGCAACGCGGGGCCATGTGAGATTTTCACCTCAGTAAAACTCCTCAGCGCTGCGTGGGGGAGTCCGGGATCTCCAATGGAACACAACCGGAGTCCTCGGAGCGCGATGCCCCAATCGGGTTCTTCCCAGTGAGCATTTATACTGACTGCGCCTCCTGGTGTTTACGACAGCGTGCGGCCGCACAAGCCGTCGACCTACCCGGGACCGCTTGGCTAGACAGTTCGAGCTCCTACTCTTCCCCGCAACCCCAAAAACCCCTTTTAGTCGCCTCTTACGACAGGCAGGGGATACCGTAGCCCTATTCTGGTCCCGGAACTAAAGTGACAAAGTGCTAAATCTACTGAATAACCTCATGTTTCCAAGTAATATGTACATTACTACTATGTTGATTTTTGCGAGAATTTATAGTATTATACGAGAATAGGATTGTAATGAGGTTACAGATATTCCTGGAAAAGTTATAGGCCATATCCAGTTACGTAGCAACAACGCGATTCGCTCTGTTGATCGAACCTACTTTCACTAGAGTTTTATATTCCCTTTCTATTGTGAATTTTTATATTGAGGAATCTTTTTATAGTCTCAGTGTATCCTTTATAAAATATAAGAAATTTATGAATTTATTTTTATTATAACAAAAACTCCACAGACTGTTCATCCGTGCCTTTTGCATTTTTTTTTTAAATTAGTCTTTCTTTCTTAGGTCATCGCTGTCACCATCCCACTGTCGTAAGCGCTGGTGGCAACGGCAACGTTGGCTGTTTAGAAAATCTTACAATTACGCTTAATATATAGGACGGATAGGATTTTTTTACGTGGCATTGTATAATTTGATACGCATTATATATAGATGTATAAGTGAAATTTATATGTATTAGATACGCAAACAAAGACATCTTTATCTGTCACCTGACGATTAGATTTTTTATTTTTTTTATTTGACTGGAGTAGCAAACGAGCATGCAGTCCACCTGATGGTAAGTGGTCACTGCCGCCCATGGACATCTGTAATCAACTACATACAGAACATGAGTTCCATCTGAAGTCAATCACAGATGCGCTGCTACTCCCGAGGACTATGATGGTCGCCTCATGTGAAAGTGTGCCGGGAACCTCACCCTTCTATCGAAACGCAAGAAATGCTTCACGCTACAAATAGGTGTGGCGGTGGTACTTCACAGGTCGAACTACACTGGTTCTACCACCTTGATCACGCTAGAAATATGTGTGGCATGATCTTAAAGTAGATGAAGACTAGTTAAAACGCTTGATATTCTTCTTTATTTTACTACACGCATCAATCACGAACAAACTATACAAAAATATTCACTTATCAGATAAAAAAACGCCAACAATATATAGACAATTACATAAGTAAATTAATAAGCCGGCAGGGCCTCAAATTATATAATAGTTATTGAAATATGATTTTTTCTTTAAAGCTAATATGCTATTATAGACTTTTTCTGAATTAAATTTTTCAAGCAGAGGATTTTGGGCATGTGATCAATCAAGCTAAGCATCTGTCACCATGATCTATATTTACTTACTAGGCTTATTACCGTATTATTAGAATATCTATTAATTCGAGATCTATCAGCTAGCTTGTCAAAATGAATAAAAAGGAATTTAATCATGAACATTCAGAGAAATTTAATAAAAAATCTGTATGTCTTATTTGAACTTTTGAAAAAACTAAACTTCATATTGTACAAAGTAGTACGAATATTTCTCAAATTCAAATAAAATGTAATCATTTACCTACAAGTAATTTTGAACGCGCCCGTTAAATATAAAAATAGCTTTAATTAGCTAAGCCGCATTTAAAAGCAATAGCCTTTACATCCATGGCAATAGCGGTATTTTGTTTTTAGTTGATTCTATGTATGATATATGCATTATTTGAAAAAAAAAAAATAACATTCTGCACTACTTCTCTACGTCCACTATAGCCATGCAAAATTTCAAATTAATCCGTCTGCGACATATTACTTATAAATACCACAAGTTTTTGCTTTTTTGCTTCACGTATTAATATATAGATTTCAGCGCGGCTCATAAACACGAAAAGATACTCTTTTTTAGAGTTTTTAGAGTTTCATGATATCTTGCCATTAAAATGAGCATAACGAAGTTTGTTTCAAATAATTATGGCACGAGCGGTCAACAAGAAATGTGCCTCGTAATATGGCGATAACTGTGCGTATTTTTGTCCTTTGACAAAATGTCCGTTGTATTTTTTACATCCACCGAATTTTCTTTCAAATCGACAATTAAATTTAGAAGTAAAGTTACAAAAAATAACTTATAAATAAAAAGGATTTTATATACACATAAATTACTTATGTTGTTTTTGTCCAGTTTGGGCCAGATTATGATGCGACTGGTTTTTTGTGAGTTATGAGTGGTGCCTAGGTTGAGTAAGACTGGACGATGGTCCGAATAAAGCTTATGCAGGACCTCTATGTTCTAAAGTGGGAGGGTAACGTTCTTAAAGAGTGTTATATCAAGAATGTCTGGGCTATGGGCCGGTTGATCCCCCTGAGGGAACGTTGTTCGATTCAAGAGAGCTATAATTTCGTACTGTAGTTTGTCTGTAACTTTTCTAATCAGGTATCATTTATATTAGAGCGAAGAGAGTTCCAAGTATCGTGTGGAGTGGAGGCCCCCGGCCAGGATGACGGAGTCACCCACACTGAGCAATGCTCGAAGGTCGGTTTCTAGGATTGATTTCCCTGGTGGAAGATACCCTGAAGCTATGATAATGGGCTGATGTCTAGTCTTTCCTACGTGGCATACCGACGCCTCTATATTGGTAAGATCGGGGAGATCTAACGGGGTGTAATGCAAGGACCTTCTGTGATAGATCAGAGTTCCGCCAAGTCTCGACGTTGTCTCTAACTATTCTGTCGTTGCACATGATGTTGTAGTTAGCGATTTTGAGATCGCTTACGCTTAGTTTCATAAAGGTCTCTTACACTAGCATTATAGCTATCTGGTGAATTGTCAAAAAATCACTGACAAGGTCGGTTTAATGTTTTAGGCCATTTGCGTTTAACCCTACTTACGTGGTGTTCCTTACTTGTTGTAAAGTCCTCATTGTTTTTGTATAACAGTGCAAATTTCTTGAATGCATTTTTAATGAATACATGTTTGGACGCAGGTAAGAGTCATCGTAGTAAGATAACTTTTTCCATATAAAAGCAAAGACCAGAGTTCAGAACATGTTTCTTTTATTGTTTGTAAATAAATCGAACATTTGTAATAACTTAGGTTCAATCCAATTCCCTAAGGAATATTTGTTATACCTAATAACAGGTTGTAGCCATGGAAATGTCTCAATTAATCACATGTCTGTTTAAATAAAATCTTATATAAATAATAATTGTCTGTTTGTAAGACCAACAATTTGCTACCTTCTAGTTTAGAAAGGCATAGTAAATTACTGTTTCCTAATGAAACGTTCTAACTTAATTAGACGTAATGTCATGCATTTGTTATGGAGTTCAAGTGAACTCCTGCTCCAGGCATCTATGTAGCCAAGGTTGTGAATTCCCCGGGAAAAAATAATTCCATGACACCCAAATATATAGGAACTTTCGTGGAACCTACATACCTTTTACTTACACTTTCTACACTCAGAGCCCCACATTAGGATTTTTCCTGTGGTCTTGGGTGCCATAAACATACAAAGACAAATACATATACATACACAAAACAGAAATCTAAATTCATCAGTCAGATACTTGTCTGGCCGGATATCGAACCGAGAATCCACCACGTAATGTTAAGCCTTAACGTATCATGGCTTAGAATAGTGCGTTAAGAGAGAAACAGCCCACTTTATCTATGGGATATTCAAAACACCGTTAAATGCTGTTTCCGCATTTACTAATAATATTATCAAAATAAAAGATCTGTTTGCCGCCATGTTCAAGTGCCGTCTCTGGGTTTGAATACCATTGATTGGCACCGATGCCTTAATAAGCACGTAATAAAATACTATAAGCTTTTTATCTCTTACCGCTGGCCGTGACATTCATATTTCTACAATATGGCTAAATGAATACGCGAGGATACTTAAGATAAAAACTTATAAACAAAAACTCTTATAAAATATTATTGTACAATTAACACCTTTGTGTTTTTAATACAATTGAAAATAGTGACAACTAACACTAACACTAGCGATGTAGCGCCATAAAACCTTCTAATAAACTCCTAAAGTCCAATATGTTGGCAGCTCTCTGTTCGACTTCCTTTACCAAAAGTGTGCTTAACGAGGCTTTTTAAACGCTTTCTACATTCATAGCCCCACAGTAGCATTTTCTCCTGTGTCGTGGGTGCCATGGACACACACAAAGATGAATACACAAACACCCAGGCCCAGAACAAGAATCTAAACTCATCATTCAGATACCTGTCTGGTCGGGAATCGAACCCGGGACCCACTGCGTGTCAGACCGGTATGGTAACCGCTGCGCCACGCGGGTCGTCCAAGTTTATTCACAACGCGCCTAAAGAAGAATGATTTTAAACAATAAGATATTATCTACGGCTACCATCTACGCATATATATGTCCGTTCTGCAAACAAATACGTACTAATGAGTATATATTTAACGGTAAGTATTATGTACCTAATTAACAAACAAAACCCTGCTAAAATCCTTTTTTACCTAATGGCGTAAAGTAATTTGTGTACAAAATACAATTTGTTGTATAACTTATGAAAGTAAGCGCTAATTTCGTCCTTATAAAATATTACGACCCTAATTTCTCCTGTGAACATGCAATTTGCGAGAGCGCTTTTTGTTTTTCCTGCCTCACTTTTGTAGCGGAATTTTTAAAAAGCCTGAAATATTAATGGTTGCAACTTTTATTTATCACAAAGTTAATTAAAATATTTAGGTGGGTAGTACGCCATTTAAGAGTGCAAGAGCAATTTGTAAACTATAAAATAGTTATATTTTTCTGTATGTTATTTCTGTGATATTCTAGAAGTAGGAAGAAGGAAAACTAAAGCTCCTTCCTAACTTATTTATTACAACGCTCACCACACCAGCAAGGATTATGGAGTTCACGGAAGGCAATAGTAGACTAAATATAGCTCTCGTTTTGTCTTTTTAGGACATTGTATCCAAATTCACGATCCAAGTTGAAGACCCGCGTGGCGGTTACCATACCGGACTGGCGCGCAATGGGTCCCGGGTTAAATTCCCGGCCAGACAAGTATCTAAATGATGAGTTTAGTTGCTTATTCTGGGTCTGGGTGTTTGTGTATTCGTCTTTGTGTGTGTCCAATGTCCATAGCACCCACGACACAGGAGAATAACTGTAGGGGCTATGAGTGTAGAAAGCGTAAAAAAATGCAAATAAATCTTTATAATTATGCCTTGGCTATCTGTCTGTCTGTCTTAATATAAGCGTATATTAATCAGAGACTCGATATTATGTGCACAAAGTTTATCCAGCCCAGTTATGACAAATAACACATACCAGTATTATGGATGAATATCTAAGGAATACTTATTTAAATACTCAACTTTCAAGTTGATACTACATTGCTTCTATACTTATTAACTATTTTATTATGTTAAGAAACTTTAACATTTTTTACACATAACCTAGAAAAGTAAGAAAAACCTACATTAATAAAAGTTGTTTTATAAGAACGTGTGAAGATTTCAAAAGATAGTGTACGGTATAGTGATTTTCGTCTTAATCTTTCTTGTTATCTACGATCTGATAAGATCTGATAGAGGTGATCTACGATCTAATAAGATGTTGAAGAACTGCTTAACGCTAAGAGTGGAGGTGATTCCTCTCCGGTCAATCGCACTCGTTATAGAGGAGGTTAAGTAATTTATGTATATGACCGTTATGTACCTTATTCATATGCAAATAAAGATTATTGAATTATTGTTTACCACCCTGCAAAATGCGTATAAAGTAAAAGTATTTTTTTATTTAACTTAAGGACCGCAGTAGAACAAAAACGATAGAAAAATTGCAGCATACATATAACGCTTCATTGCAAGTTTGTATGATGTAAAATAAAACTGCGTCGAGTTTTCAAGCAGGAGCCAAAAATCCACTTTGTGATTTCCATTGCGAGATATTCTTTTCCCAACCAGTGAGGCATGTAACTGTACTTTAATTAATCTTCGGTTCACAACACTCATGCAATGCCAGAAATACAGAACGATTTCTCAAACAAATAAAATATTCGGAACATTTCTAGTATAAGAATCGCCTGTATATTTTTTTATCTCTACCGCAGTTTAAAAATGTTGTGTGCAGTTTCACAATTCAATTTTTGTTTAAGCACACGTCACGCAAACTACTGGTGAAATTTAAGCGTAATTTCGGAAAGGCAAAGGTCATTGGAGTATTATTCGAGTTATATTTCGTAACAATGAACCCACCAGACGAACAATAACAAGGTAATCCTATTTAAGTTGAATAAGAAGCAGGTATTAGTTTATAGAGGAATAAATCACGGGAAACCCTCAGGAATTACAGCAGTGTTAATACACTAATGCTTATAAATTACTAGCTGAACCCTGCAGCTTCGCCCGCGTTAAAAAAATCGATGTATTGATTGTCCCGTGGGAATAAGATATTTTAATCCAGAGTATCAGCTAACTCCCTATCAAATTTTATGAAAACCTCTTCAGCCGTATAGACGTGAAGATGTAACAAACATAGTCACTCACAAACTTTCGCCTTTATAATATTAGTATGATATGATTATATTTGGGAGTGTAATTAAGTACTTTATCTTTAGATTTATGGAATCCGCATACGAAACCAAATTCGCCAGACAGTGCTGGAAGACTGTAAGTAAGTTTAAAGCCTCAACATTCACTGGAATACTTGATATTTGTAGCAGTTTGCGTCTATTTACTAACAGTGCTATGATATAAATGATACACTTAATTAACAGTGGCATCGTTTGCTTTTGATTTTAAATTTAATCTATAATTCAACATGTCATTACAACTATTTAACAAAATTAAATGTGTAACTATAAATCAAGATATTTAGCTTTTACGTAATATTTGATACAAATGCAGAGTATATAACCTTATGGGAACTGATTTCATAGAACAATACCAAAAACAAACACATCATAAACATATTGTAAGTATAGTAAGTAGTAAGTAGTTTTATCTAAAACAAAATTACCTGCTCAGTTCCTTTGCTCTGCTTCGTTTGCCCGAAACTTGGTACGATTTCAGCGTGTTGAACATTCAAGCTAGTTTACGTGGAAATCTAGTCTACGAATCACATCGGCTTTGTATGCCTAAATAATGCATTAGTATGGCTGGAACAGCGGTGCGTTTGGCAAATTTTCGTTCATATTCCGCGGTACAATTCCCTTTTGGCAGGCCGCGCTGCATTCACCAATGAAATTTAATTGGCCTATGGCCGAATATCGACACAGACCCGCACGAACTGAATAATGCCATAATTTTAGGAACAAACCACCCATTCGCACTCTGTTGTTGTCTCTTGAAGACCCGTCCAGAAACTGGAAAGTAATGGGGTGATGAGTCTAGGGTCATTGGATAAAACCGTTAACATTTTTATTTTATATAAATAAATAATAAAGTAGTATGTAAAAATTGAGCATATAATTTACTAGTTCTAGAACAATTGCTGAATTGTTTCATTTATTCTTCTACATAACTTGTACTGAATACGAACCGCGTGGCGGAGCGGTCATCATACCAGTCTGACACGCAGTCGGTTCTGGGTTCGACTCCCGGCTAGCCAGGTATCTAAATGATGAATTGAGATTTCTGTTCTAGGTCTGGGTCTAGGTGTTTGTGTATTCGTCTTTGTATTACCACAATACACAAGACACAAGAGAAAATCCTACCGCAGGGCTGCGAGTGTAGAAAGTGTGTATTTGTTTAATTTATAGTTAAGTTATGTACTAATACATGTCCTATTTTAAAGATTATGTAAAATACTAAAGGAAGAGCGAGGCCACCTGCCACAAACATATGCCTATGTTTAATAGGTGGTTTCAACCATGGTTTTAATTGTAAAGGAAATGTTCTAGAGATAAATAAATATTTTTGTATTTTTTTGTATTTGTATAGTTAGGAAGTTTATCGTGAAAAATATCGATATGAGGCTCCGCTAAAAGCAGACGATAACTAAAGCGTATTAAGTATTACAAAAGTCTCGTTATGGTAATAATTTCTTACTTTATACAACGCGAAAGAATATTTGAATTTCAAATGGAAGTATGCCGTCATATTAAAAGTCTATATTCAAAGTCCTTTGAATGTTTCGGGCGATAATGAATATGCACTCTTGCAATTTTAAAGCTGTCTATTAAGTCATGTACTTACTCGTGCGTTGCAGCGCAATAGTCACAGAATAGAAAAATAAATAACAGTTGTATATGCAACACGCAAATAACTTGTTATGCCTATATACCTATCCCACCAAACGTGCAGGGTTCCACAACCACCAGGAAAGCAACATTCCGTAAAAGACTACAGCAACCACCCGACGACAATTTCGCTCCGCGTAGTTTGCGTGCCATGCTGATTTCAGAGCGGAAACTTCCTATTCCCCTAATAGTTAAAAAGGTATAAAATGTATAAAAGGTTAAAAGGCATCTAATATTTTTTACAAATCTAAGCTATATATATTGACGGATTCAGGAGACAAGCCTTATCTGCCAGGATTTTTCTTATTCTTATAACTCGTTGCAATTAACACATACCTAACTGTCTATTAATAGTAGGCATTTTCTCACATTTTTTTAAGGTGTATCTAAAAGTTTTTCATCACTTTTAATAGCATATTAAGATTATAATTTTTTTAAGAAAACTGAAAAATAATACATAGATGGCAATAATTTCCAATTTCTACGTGTAATTATTTCACTTTACGTTAGGACTGCGAACGATTTGCCGTTTAATTCATTCAAACATTTTATTCGCCGTTTTGATTTTGTTAGATACGTCTTTCCGCAATCGGGGGCAGGACTCATCGTCATCTTACTGTGTTCTACTACTCAATCGCGAAGTAGTCGGGATCATTTTTTTTAAAGTAGATATTATCATAAAAAAGTAATCCTTGACGAAACATTTTAACTTGAACATTTAAAATATTTATAAATCATGTATTTTTAAAAAGTTCATCTTTCTTTAAAACGATACCCGACGGTTATACGTAGTATTCAGCTAGAATTATTATTATTTGCCAAAGAATTAAACAAAAAATATACCTAAAAATAATCTAAAACATTCAGTGTGATGGACAAGCCACGATAAAATTGTTGACGATAATTCATACTAATTGCCTGTCGAAGTGTTCGAAATTCGAACGTAAATGAACGCAAACAAAAGCGAAACTTGATGTTCATCAAACTGTAACGTGGATAGTTCTCAGTTTCAATAGTTTGTTTTATTTTTGATAACACATATAATTCGTTATCTACTACAGTAATTATAGTAGTAGTATACCTATATATAATACTTTTCGTCAGGCATTATATAGAAAATCATAATTATAGGGTTTAGAGCCACTTATTCCTGTAGTTCCGGGATTAGAATAGGGCTACGGTATCCCCTGCCTGTCGTAAGAGGCAACTAAAAGGGACTTCGAGGAAAGAGTGGGAGCTCGAATCGTCCTGCCAAGCGACCCCGTGTAGGACAACGGCATGTGTGGCCACATGCTACCGTAAACACCAGGGAGGCGCACTGAGTACAATGCTCACTGGGAAGAGCCCGAAGAGGGCATCGCGCTCGGAGGACACCGGCAGCAGTTCGTTGGAGACCCCGGTGTCCTCCACACAAAGCCGAGGATGGCCACCGGGGGGGTTTTAGTGAGGTAAAAATCCCACATAACTCGGCGTTGCTCCCACGGCGTCGGGTACCTTTCAAAGGTTTCCCCCTCGATATAAAAAAAGGGCTTAGAGTCACTATTATTCGACTTCAAGCGTCATTCGCTGCAAGTCAGCATTGAGTTTTATAAACAAACGTTTCCTAATGGTATTCAAAAGCCACGGCATTTTGCTAAAAATTGTTGCGAAATTTGCTGAAAATTGCAAAAAAAAAACAAATCGAGTGCATTGCTGTTAAAAACACTAGTTTTAATAACTGATTATTAGAAAAACCAAGTGTTGTTTACACGATAATAAAACTTCAAGCTACAACAAAAAGTTCAGCTAAAGAATGTGTCTATAAGATTCATCATTCATTGCAGTCATTCGTCGGTACTCCATTTTGCTTATTAAAAGCAAACGGCTTAGTATTGTCACGGCGAGAAAGTCGAGTAATACCATTCAAGAGCTAGAATCTAACTACTTAAGCACTATCTACTCAGTTATTTTCAAAGATTCTGCTTCTTTAGCTTTATATCTCTGTTTCTATTAAAATTGGATCTTGTTATTGAATGCGGATAAATGTACCTACAAAGTGATTACAACTGAAATGTTATTAGCACTATACAAAAGGCGATTTAATCGCTAAAAAGCAATTTCGAGAAATGTATGTGCCACAGAATAGAGTACATAAAGCAGAAAAAAGTTTATAAAGAATACTAAAATGTAATAAAACTAAATTGGTTTTATTCCAACAAAAGCAAAAGATAATCTGATATATTAAATTTACTGATTATAAATTGCTATTTTATTTTTAAACGAACACAACGAATACAAAAGTTACCTTTTTTCTGTATGAAAAATTTGGTGAACAGTATCATTACTTCCAATCCACCACGCGCAGCATAACCCGGTGTTTCATGTCAAATATTAATATTATATATACCTGGTGCCGTCAAACGTGCGTATGAAAGATAGGAAAAAGTATTTTTAGGGTAAAATTTAAATCCTTTATGTTTATGCTGCTTCCATTACTTTCATTACCATGTAGAAAAAAACATGATTGTAATAATATTAAAAAAAAATGGATATAAATAAGAAAAAAAGACAAACCCGCTGAGTTTCTTGCCGGATCTTCTCAGTTGAGGTCGTATTCCGATCCGGTGGTGATGTAAGAAAAAAATGTGACTGACAATTTGTAAGTGCCCCCGTAGGCCTATACAAAATCAAGACATTTCATTTCATTTCCATCTTTATTCGGTGAAATACGAAAACAACAGATAATATAAAATCAATATTCATATACTATTATGCACGTTTAAAAAAGTCGTTTTCAAGTGACAGACGGTAACGAAAATTTATTTTATCCTAAGCCTAAGTCTAATATCTTACCAGGTTGCAGATCTAATATAGCTCTTCAGTACCGCCGTCACATCTATTTCTAGAGTGAAGCGGTTCTTGCGTTTCAGTGAAAGGATGTGTTTGTGGCTCTTGTACGAATCGGTCATTGGACCAGTCCTTGGAAGTACCAACGACTGAACAATCTGTGATCAGCTTCAGATAGAACCCGTGTTCTATAACGTTGCATACAGAAGTCCATGGATACTGCATACTCGCTGGATGGTTCAATCGGATACAAAGAACCCTAACCCACGAAACATTCGTGTCGCTACAAGCGTCAACATTGAATGTCAAAAATAAACGTATGTGTAACTTGTAAAGCTACGAAATTTCGGCGAAAATTGTTGAGGAATTTGCTTGTGTATTCCGTAGCGCTCGAGTAACATATGAATGCGACATTTGATAATACTCGTAATATTACATAAACATTGGTTGAAACTTTCAATAGTAGAGTCTCGCAATTTTATATAACGAATATTCTTTTATTCGGTTTTCAAATTACTATACAATAAAAATGGGTGAAAATGACATCGATGCCAGCTTAAATAGAACCATTGAAGGCCGCAATTTCAATGTAACTTAATATTCTAGTCATATTTGCGATAGTGCTTTGAGTAAAGAAAACAGGAAATGGCTCGGCGCGTTTCTCTGTGATTCTCGTCAATACTGCAGGCTTAGATTTTCCTATTTTCCAGTCTAGCTTCGACGATATTTCTGTCACAGTTTCTTATTGAATATTACTGTTTTATGTGAAGAGACAACAGGAAAATGGAACGGTAAAATATTGAAAGCATTTTTTTCACTTAACTATGTTGATATCAAAGGCATTTTTGGTGCAGCTTTTAAGAAAACCGAACGTCGCCGCATCGTTTTTACGAGTACTTACGAGTTATGAAGTTATTATATAGAGTGGTTTTTTAGATTATAAACACATGTCACACACACAAAATACAGACCAGAAATAGAATTTGCTTATATTCTGGTATATTTTCGTTATGCATCCTTATTTTAATTTTTTTTCATTTTCATTCTAATTAGTTATGCTTAGCTTAGTAAAATTGTAAATACCAATGCAATTGTCGTCAACCCATTATTGTCCCACTGCTGGGCACGGGTCTTCTCTCAGAATGAGAGAGTTTAAGCCATAGTCCACCACGCTGGCCAAGTGCGAATTGGTGGACGATGCAATTGCAGTACCTTAAATCAAAACAAAGCCGAGCTCTTCAGTACTTGTGAAATACAAAGATATTTATTTTTTATAAATAAATCGTAGAAACGTTTAAAATAAATACGTTATACATAAATATAAACAACATCAGCGTTATATTTTCATCTAACCACGTACGTTTAGCCGTAATATTTGTATAATTGGACACTAAATTAATGACTCGGTCATAATGAACGCGTTTACCGCGTTTACCGCATTATACATTATTTCATTAATGTTTCGACGATTTGCATGGCCGAGTGATCATACCTACCGATCTGACCAGGTTCAATCCCATGCCAAACAAATATTTGTATAATACGTAGATCCCACTTAAATCTAATGCTCCTTTAATATATACTTATTTACATTGTAAATTTATTTATATATTTTGCAACGAAAGTTTATTTTTATCATCTGAACATACTTTAATCTTTTGGTTCAGACTTTAATGCAAAAGCTTTCAAGTTTACATTTATTTCAATGATGCATACTTACTAACCAAGCGGTCAGAGAATTCAAATCATATCACCGGTATCTTCAACATAAATATTGAGTAGAATAGGGAACAGTCAATGCATTTATATAGATAACTAAATTGAGTAGGTATCTATTATTCTATTTAATGACAATTTGTGGACTATTTCAAGATTTTAGACTTAATTCATGATTCTATACTTTATTTTAATCGTTTGTCCTAAAGTGGTAGAATTGTCTGTCCTCAATTTGATTTGAAAGAGGCTTTAAGGATTACATAGTGAAAACAACGTTAAACACTCAAAACTTCGAAAAAACAAATTCCGTTTTCAATTAAAAAACAGCGCTATTGGGATAGATTTTTTTTATTTGTCCTTCAACGGATCTAATAAACTTCAACACAAGACCTTCAGTAGAATTGCTTTAGACCAAACATTGTATTTTGTAATGAAACCTACTACTCTTGATTCAATGCCAAATGTAAGACACATTGATAAGTTGAATTTAAAACATAGAATAGAATTTTAAAGTACTGTTCCAACACATACTTAAATATTGCAAGTTCGTTATAAAATATTTACTTATAAAAGTACTGCCATACACACAATACCATTTAAATACACCCATCCGTACTAATAATATAAATGTGAAAGTGTGTTTGCTTATTCTTCTTTCACGACGCCTCATAGTTATTATATGATATGGTTTACATGCTGGAAGATCCTATCTGGCGGAGAATGACGCTTTGACTACTTTTTACCGCGCCCTCTCATTCCCATGAGAATATAGATGTTTTGTTATTCGATACATATATAGTAGTTCCAGTCGTTGATAATAGATGGCGTTAGTAAAATTCTTTTGCAAGTTCTGAATCACGCTGTCAAATGCTAATGTTAATTTCCTTTGACTGTGCGGACGAAGCCGCGGGGTAAGAGCTAGTTTTTAATAATAGTTAAGTATTATATTCTTACCGTTCATTGTAATCTTATTTGACCAATATCATAATCATCCATCAATATATCCTATCCTACTAATATTATAAATGCGAAAGTTTGTGAGGATGTATGTGTATTTGTTATTCTTTCACGCAAAAACTACTCAACGGATTAGGTTGAAACTTTACAGTAGTATAGGTTATACATCAAAATAACACATGGGCTATAATTTATAATGATTTTTTTTAATAAGGTTATAATATAACGAGAAATATCAGGTTAGTCGGAAAAAAAGTTGTGCTCTGAGAGCTATCTTCGCATACGCTGCCTAAACTGTTGGAGATATCCAAATATAATGTAGGGTGGGATTGTTTGGCTTACATAGATCTAAATAAAAGTCCGCGACAGCATATGTCTATATTTTATGTATAACCCACAATAACTCTTTTTATACTTTGAAAATTTTAAAATTATAAAGTTGATGTTTCCATGGGTTTTATACAAACTAAATAATAATCCTTATCAAAATAAATGATTTCAAAAAATCAAGCATCTAATAAAGATTGTATCTGCCTTTTACACCATGTAAATTGGATAAGTAGTTTAGAAGATATTACGAGTATAACATATTGCGTAGTTAATTGATTGACCGGCAGTACGAGCCGTGCGCCGCCGCCGTATACAACGAAGTTGTATGATATTAATATTTGAATGGTTATAAAACACAGAGCAAAATGTGAAAGGTCCATGACGTCTCTGTAGTTCCGGGAATAAGGCTACGGTATCCCCTGTCTGTGGTAAGGGAGCTTTCGGGATTACGGGCGGCTAGACGGAGAGCTCCAAACACCCAGTCAGCAACTTAGGGAAAGATGTCAGCATGTGTGGTCGCATGCTATCGTGAGAGCCAGGATGGACGGAGCTTGAACCGTCCAGCCAGGCGATCCCGGGAAGGACGGTGGCATACGTGTGGTCGCATATCGTGGTAAAGACCAGATGTAGTGGTGGGCCCAGCCGCTCACTTGGGAGGAGCCCGATGGGGCAATGCACTCAGAGGACTCCAGTTGCGTTCCTTTGAAGATCCCGGAGTCCTGGTGCTATAAGAATCCCAGATAACCCTCCCACGGCGTACCTTTTGAAGGTTTCTCCCTCGACAAAAAAGAAAAAAAGTCAATGAGAATGAAACAGCGGAAAGGTTAAATATGTTATTCAATCGTCATCGACCTTTTAATGTTACACAACTGGGCACATATGTCAGATTAGCAGTAGTTTAGGTCGTAGTTGACCACGCTAGCCAACTGCGCGTTGGTAACCGTCACGCGTTTTGAGACCCTTTCTTAAAACTTTTAATTTCAGAGTAAGCATTAATATCTGTTGCCGACAAAACTAATTCAAATTAATATACGTGCCTGTGATTTGCAATTTGAACACACTGATTTAGGCGATTAACACACGGCACCGCGCACCGCCGCGAATAGCGGTGCCCCGCGCGGTAAGGCTATGTACTCACGGAGCGGTTTTCACCCGCAGCCGCCGCGGTTGCGGGCCCGCAGCTTCTGTGCGAAACTCACGAGACCGGTTATTTAGGCAACGTACTCACGGAGCGGTTTTCACCCGCGGCCGCCGCGGTTGCGGGCCCGTAGCTTCGGTGCAAAACTCACGAGACCGTTTATTTGCGCGGTTACGCTGCCGTCGCGGTTGCGATTATCGATCGCAAACGTGGTGGGCGAAAACCGCAAGACGGGCGATTTACCATCAGTTGAGGTCCTGACTACTGCACTCGCCCGCCAACTGACCGCAGAGCGCGCGGGCGCAAACCGCCGCGGCTGCGGCTGACCGCGGCCCGCGCGGTTCTACAGGTTGCCCGCCGGTGCAGCAAACAACCGCGCGCATCGCGGGCGAAAAACGCGTCGTGAGTATTGCTTTAATTTTTTACATTAATATCTGCATCCCACAGAAGCTGCGGGCCCGCAACCGCGGTGACCGCGGGTGAAAATCGCACCGTGAGTACTTAGCGTAAGGCGGTTTACGCACCTGTACGCGCGGATGGACCGATCATCAAAATAAACTTTTCGACATCGAAATGCATTTTTGCTTCAACGATGATCCGCGCAGTTAGGCGCCAGCCCGTGTGTGTGGCGCCGACTCCCCCACACTGTCGTTCGCGCGGAGACACGGTGGTGATGAGAACACCGCTGGACCGCGCGGCCAGTCGGTGTACGTTTGTGTGGCATCAACGGATTTATTAAACCCCAATACAACATGAGATCTGCTTCACCGCCTACCGTGGCAGTGAGCGGTACCGTATGTTAATCGGCTTAGGAAGTAGGGCAAGGGTTCAATCTGAACTAAATCACAGATGCGTTGCTACTCCCGAGGACTATGATGATCGCCTCATATAAAAGTGAGCCGGCAGGCACACCCTTCAAATGAAACACAAGAACTGCTTCACGGTAGAAATAGGTGCGACGGTGATGCCTCCCTGGCTGAACCATTGCTCTACCACCTTGCAAACTTTATGTGGCAGACTAAATTCCACGCGAGCGAAGCCGCGGGCAAAGGCTAGTATTGATATATACAAATAAGCTACATTTAAAGACAATATTAATACTTCTTTCATAATATAAGATGTGAATTAACGTCCTGTCTTAATGATAGAAATTGTTGTCTTCCACCCAGAGACATCACTCCATAGTATAAAACAAAGACGCATCCCGCTGTCTGTGTTTATGTATGCTTAGATCTTTAAAACTACGCCACGGACATTAATTCAATTATTTTAATAGATAGAGTGATTCAAGAGAAAGGTTTTATATATAATACATGCATAATATAGTAGTGGAACAATGTTAATTTTAGATTTTTGACTTTTAGGCGGAACGAAGTTCGCCGGGTCAGCTAGTCTTTTGTATACTCCAAGTAGAATAAAATTGATAGACTACGTTTGAGCGCCTTATGCAAGTGTCTGATTTAGACGAAGAACTCACGGAGCGATTTTCACCCGCGTCCGCCGCGGTTGCGGGCTCGCAGCTTCTGTAGTATGCAGATATATATGTAAAAAAATCAGCACATCTCACTATGCGTTTGTCGTCCGCGATGTACGCGGTTCTTTGTAGGTCCCACTGCACCGGCGGGCACCCAGTAGAACCGCGCGGGCCGCGGTCAGCCGCAGCCGCGGCGGATTGCGCCTGCGCGCTCTCCGATCAGTTGGCAGGCGAGTGCAGTGGTTTTGGCCTCAACTGATGGTTAACCGCCCGTCTTGCGTTTATCCCCCGCCACGTTTGCGAGCGACAAACTACCCTTGAAACGAAACACAACCGTACTTGACACTATGGTGATAAGGCATTTATGCGTATACTGATAACGTCATTACTAAGTTCTACTACATTTACAATAGTTACTGTTCCTCCTACACCGTCTTACCTTGGGTATTAAAAACTCGATGTTACCAACAATTATAATAATACTATTCCCGCTTGGGTTACGTCTACGACCTACGTTAGTATCCTATACGTTCAAAGGTCTTCGAAACCATACCAATAGTTTTTGCAAAAACCGATCGATAGGTTTCGCGTGAAACAGTAACACACACACAGAAATTCCCACGACCTTTCTTATTTTTATTATTAGATAAATTTATGACAATTAGAAATAAAACCAACATTATAATAATTCTGTGTGCCCGATTGTATAATATATTTTAATATTATACAATAGCTTCAAGTATAGATAGAACTGAAAGTAGCATACTTCATACTAGTTATACTAATATTATAAAGGCGAAAGTTTATAAGAGTGTATGTTTATTACTTCTTTACAGACGCAACGTAAACGGCTAGAGCGATATTCATAAAATTTGGTGGGGTTAGCTGACACTCTGGATTAACATACAGGCTACTTTTACTGGGGGAAAATATCCTATTCCCATGGGACAATCGATACATCGATTTTTTAACTCGGGCGAAGCTGAGGGGTTCATCTAGTGATAATATAAAATTCATTTTATGCTCAGACTGGAGTTGTAGATACAAAACTGCGTTGAGTTCGGAAAGTTTTTACATCAGTCCATTGTTCTTAGTTTTGGGGCCCATCTAACTTTGGCTTCACTTTGGTAGGATGGAATTAAATAGATTTCCTATTTCGCTATTTATTCTGTTGCTTGTTAGAGCATTGTATTAAAATTGAATAAATCTTTTACTTTTTAGTGTAGAGGAAATCAGAGATTTTATAATTTTTTTGTCATATATTTTTTTAATCTAATTTTCACTGTATGTTGGTGTGCACACATTATCTTTCATGTGGTTATTTTTTACTTGCTTTTGTGTTCTTCTAAACAACAGGCATTGAAATAATTTTGCTAAATCCTATATTAAAGTTCGATGAAATTCCAAAAATATTAGCTATTTTCGATGTAGAATTACCGATCAAATATCACTATTCATAACCCTAAATAGTCGAACTGGCTTTTATTACGTTAGTCGTAAGTAAGTCCGTAACGTAAGTCCGACCATATTATCAAAGATTTTCAAGAAAAGCCTATATAGATAGACAAAGGTTCAAACAATGTGGTTTTATTCCAAATGTTTAGTAAAACATTATAAGCCTACAAAATACGTAGCAGTATTTTTCCGAAATTTGAATTCTACAAATATAAGCAGTAACAAAGGCAATAATCCATTAGAAATGTACACTACATTAGCTACACCATCAATCAAAGGTCCACGTACCACAAAGCCTGTCGGAAAACTAACCTTTCCATATGTTCATAGAAGTCTGACATAGAGAAATAGAAAGCCATAGATCAGTTAGGTCGGCTAATAATTTTCTATAACAGAAAACCTTCCCTTGCACTGACATAGACTGAAACGTTTGCTACAAAAAATCCTATTTCCCTCCGAGAGTGATGCCGAATTTGATGTAGAGACGCAATGATAAATGGCTTTCGGAATCATAATTTTTGCGTACGACCGGTGCTTTATTAAATAACCAGGGTCCAAGCCTTTACCTCATATGTTTGGATTATATTAAAAGCCTTCCTGTGACAGAATTATATCAATTACACATCGATATGTCACCTATATTAATAAGTTTTATAAACTGACTACAATTTACAAACAAACAATTTTATAAAAGGATTACCTTTTCATGACATTTTTTATAAAACAATTAAAACCCACTGAAGTAAAAAGAGTAATTAATGCCAAAAGAAAAAAATATAATAAGTTTTAAAACTATTTAAAGTATAAAACGTTTTTTTTACTGAATTTGGTAAGCGTTGTTTTGACTATACACAATCATACAACTTTTAAATACTTGCAAACTCAATAAAATTTATAATTCTGTGTTAGCATTGTAGCAATTAGATCTTTCAAACCGACAGATGTTCTCGGAAGAGTTCTTTTAACTTACGTAATGTTCTCGATATATTTTTCTATGAACATCTGGCATCTGCTCTCCGCTAGAAAAAATGGTTCGTTTCCCGTGTAAAAACGTGGAAGGAGGCAATAAATCAATTTCAATCGCTGGATCCTGCGGCTGAACTCGCTGGTAATTAGTGAGTTCTCCTCAATTTATCTAAACACACCACGTCATTACATAATTTTTCACTCGATTTCTACTTAGAGACGAGACACGAAATTGATTACAACCGTTATCAAATGAGCGTGAATTGTAATAAAATAGTCTTTAACGTCTAATTCTGGCTATATTATTAAGCAAACAAACAGTATGCTATTTGTTTGCTTAACACGTACGAGATCATTACATTTCCTTAAACAATGATTGCTTATACTTCCCCATTTCACTTGCAAAATGTGGCTGTAAATGTTTGTTTTGCAATGTGTGGACGAAAACATAAACAATGTTTTTTGTCACAAACATAATAAATTCGTACAAGTTTAATGAACCTGTGATGGGCTTCCAAGTTTCGTTTTGCACGCTCTCTCCTGGCACGAGCGTGCAAGATGTGAAATAGGATTCCCCTGAGATATTCCCGGAGCGCGTCATATCGCGCTGCTTTTGAGTTGCAAAAACAGCTTTCTTTCAAAACCGCCGGTGAATTGGAAGCTTTCCACGTGTCACAAATGCTCATAGACGATGGTGACTTCCAATATCTTCTAGTTGGTTAAACATAAAATGCTTATAAAACGTTTGTTGCAGCTGATAACGGAGATCAACGTTCAACTGGCTCTGTTCCGGGACCTGTTGATCCACATCGGGCAGCCGCACGATTGCCCGGAGCTGCGCGAGCGCGTGCGCAGACTGCGCCGCGCATGCGTCGAAGCCACCAAACAAACAAGCCAGCTAGTTCTGCCTACGTGTAAGAAGTGAGTGACAAAGCCTTTGTCTTATTTAAAAAAAAACAGTTTTAAGCGAACCATAGGTTTAGTAGTCATCATCGATTACCGTTACCACATTATGATTGGTTCCTAAAGAGTTTTATTGTATTGTCCCTTTTACCATAGTGATCGATGTAGTTACAAAAAAGCCCCATTGGCTCTCTTTTGATCAATAACACAGCGTCTGACCAAGACATAGACGTCTTCCTCGGAAGTTGTTTATTTAATTATAACTGTATTAAACCTTAAACCTTTTGGTACAAAAATTAATATTCTAGTAGCATTTTCCATCAGTCAATATAAGACTAAGTAGAAAATAAACACTATTCATTTAATTCTTAAATTAAAAAAGATTAATACTTAAAATTTAATATAGGCATATGAGTAGGGAAAACCGCCCCATAACTGATTTCAAACGCAAAGAAAGGTGAATGGATAGATTATTATAACATCGTTAATTTTTAAAAGAAATAATCAAAATAAAAGATGTGGTGTGGTGGGTACACCAGGTAGGAAAGAAAAAGGAAAAACGAGAAATGTATTATACACTATTCGACTATAACAATTGCGTTCTATACTTTTCTTACGGCTGTTTTGTTACTGTTTTACTATCACATTTTTTTAAGTTCGGTTGCGCAGCAAAATCACTATTTCCTTAAAGCATGCCGTAAGGAACTTCGTTCCAAAAGATATTATATAATATTGTAATTGATAGCTTTTACTTTAAAGGGTGTATGGGCTATATTGGATAATAGATATATTAAAATTGCACTGTAAGCTGTTAGCCCAGACTTTGAAAGGCCTATTCAGTACTGAAACATAAAAGACTAGGAATGGTGATAATGAATCGTCGTTTCATATAGTTTTTTTACAAAGAAAGGCCTGTTTTTTGGTTGCGCCTGGTCTCTTAAAACATTCCTATTTTAGTGAAATAAATGGTATGTCTATTAAAATAAAATAAATGTGAGTCGAAACCCAATCGACTATAAAAAGACTTGTGAATGGAAAACAGTTCATAGGTTTGTTTTGTAATTTTTCAATAATAAGTTAAAATATGTAGTAAAAAGATGCAGGTCGCGTATCATTCGTGTATATAGTATGTAGAGTACAAATTCTATGTATAGATATAAAGCATATACTTATATCACGGAGGTTTTGTACAGGTATCATGTACTTATTGGTGGTTTATTTATATTTAATATATATAGTAATGAATTTCGCAGTATATATCCCTTGTATTCTCGACAGTAAAATACAATTTAAATAAATGAAAAACTTTTCCTTTAGATGATTGGTTAAAATAATCCCTATAATTTATTATAAAGAAACATAGTCTTAGTCACAATTAAACGTCTAAAACAAAGGCTAGTATGTACCAAAATATACCTAAATCGCAAAATAGAAGTTCCCAAGGGTACCAAGATCGTTGTTTGGGTTAGATTAATGTTCTTTCACGTGTAGATAAATGATTCCCAACATTATACGAAACGTTACGTGCATAATTTTATTCAGGCATACATATTTTAAAGGTAATAAAATTTAAAAGATTACTAATCTGCCATTGGGGGTGATATTTTGTGTAATTTAATGCCGTCGCGTTATAGACAAGTACAAATGATACGAACATAATAAAACAACACATATGGTAAAGAACTTTCTTTGGTAAAGATCCAAACTAAATTTCTTATGTTCGCATGCATTGATATTTGAATACATATATGCTTGATAAATAATTATGCAATATTTATGTTGTACTGTCAGTGTAGTTTTATTGTAGGGTTAATTACTTTAATCCTTCAGCTTTTACGATATCTCGTATATTATGTTTAAGATCATTAGATTTAAGTATATGAACAATTTTGTTTTAAATTTTGGGTGGCAACAACGAAGACTACCTTAATCATACGAATGACCACTCAAAAGATAAATTGCGTTCGTAGACCTTTATGTTAACTCAACCCAATTATTTGCATTTCAAAAGACTTTTCAGGAGCATACCTGTAGGTAAACCAAGATAGCCAATTACTACAGAAGTTCCCACCTTTCATTTATTTTATTTATCACTAACAATAAATCTTAAGCAAATGGACAGTTTTGTGTATGTAACCTTACTTTAGGTGCCTTTCAACGGTGTTTAAACTCTTTAAAATTATTTAATAAGCAGCCTTTTAAAAATTTGAAGCACGATTTGGAAACTGTATTGTAAAGAACACGCTTTTACTTTTGTATGTTCAAGTTATTTTTAAATCTTAAGTGAACGATAAGAGTAGCCCAGGGTTTATTTCTCACTATTTCTTCAATGGAATATTAATATGCAACATAGATTTTTCGTCGCTTGTTTTGTCAGTAAAAACATTCATAATCGTCTACAATTTGTCATAGTTTAAATACATACGTAGCATCAACAATTTAATAATAATTACAACTTTTTGTTGTTAATATACATAGTTATAAAATAACTCTATTAAGGGCATCACTACCAAAGCTTGCCTTATAGATGCATAGGAGAAGCGTATTCACACTGTTCTAATTTAAAAATCATTGCTTTCATAACGAAGCAAACTCAGGTGCTATCATCAACTCCGGTCTTAACTGCATCATGTCTGACAGGTCCACTAACGAAGGGTGCACGGAGCAGCCGCAGCTGGTGCTGTTGTACTTCATGTCGCAGTTGCTGCTGCGCGAACTCGCCAAGTGCCACCGGTTGGTGCAACTCGTGCCTATGGATATGACTTCTTACTACGGTAATCTATTCTAATTTTACTGAATACCTTAGATAGAGAACTATTTATTAGAGTTTACTCCTTAAGAATCGATTTGAAAATATAAGGGCCCGGTATGAGAAAAATATGAGGAGTGAATTCTACTGATGTATGACCTCGTTACGTTTTTTTATTGAGTATAACGCCATCTAGTTAAAACTTTAGAACTATTTTATCAGTACGCGTGGATGGTATGCATAGGTTTCGTGATTACGTTTTACTGAAATCTCAATGGTATTTAAAATAATAAATCGTTAAGATAGGTAATGTAAATACTCTGTAAATTAATATTTTGATACGTACTTATATATTAGGTATAGTTTTTAAAAATGAACCATGTATTGGTATTATTTAAATCTTTAGTGTGGGAGTATGGCGCTATCTATTTTAAATGCGAGTAAACTCCAGTCGTGCGTCGGAGCTGACACACACACTCTTTCTTTTCAATCAAACATCCTTTCTTACATAAGCCATATACATTGGCGACTAATGAGAGAGTTCTGCATCACCCGACTGCAACAGCACCACCACAACTTCATTTTAATTTTGAAAGGACCAGCTAAATTTCTAGTATTAAGTATCTTTACCTAGTCTTCAAGAACAGTAGCGCATTTGTGGTTGACCAATGTTAAGACGCCTGTTCTATTTAGTCCTTTACAGACGTCCATGAGCTACGAATTTCAATGCAAAGACAGAATTTTAATTACTATTCGCTCGCAGTGAAATGAAATCTGTTATGCAAACATTGAGTCTAGAAACACTGAAAACGTATGTTGGATTTGTGGCATGTTAATAACGATCCCAGATCTCTAATTATTCGCCTAGATTAAACACATTAGAAATAAATTTAACCTTGCTTTACCGCTGCAGTAGAGCGATGCGACGACAAGAGGTTTCTGTACTATAATATAATAACATACGTAATTTTAATTAACCTTAACTTTTTTCTTTCTAATAAAAAATCGTCAAAATGACGAAATTCATTTATGTAACCTGACAATTTCCCTCTGCAGAGAACCGCGCCGGTCCATCCAACTTCGGAAACGTGATCAGCCAGATTCTGCTGTGCAAACAGATCACGCCAGACTTCAACCAAGAAGAACTCTGCAGCATCGCTAAGGATACACATGAGATCACGAGAATAGTCGGTGACATACAAGAGTATCTACCGCAGCAAGAAAACCTGACTCACTTAGGTATATGGAAAATATTTAAAGTGTTCCAATTACTTTATTTCTAAATAGTATTAAGCGATGTTTTGTTCTATTCCGAATTGTATGATACGGCAAATATACGTATGCGAGGCGTTTCAACTAGTGTCCTAGGTAGGCTATGGCTAACCTGAGCTGAGTCTAATCTTATCTGGGATTGATTGCAGATATACGACAGTTGCCACTTACCATCACTTTGGCTGTATGATGATCGTAGACTACTTGAATACTATATATATTACTAGCTGTCCCGACAAACGTTGTTTTGCCATATAAAAAAAATAAAAAATATTAAGGATGGACGACCCTTAAGGGATATGAAAAATAGATCTTGGCCGATTCTCAGACCTACTGAATAAGCATATAAAATTTGGTAAAAATCGGTCAAGCCATTTCGGAGGAGTTTGGCAACAAAAACTGTGACACGAGAATTTTATATATTAAAGATATAAAGAAAACCTTTAATTTTGGCAGTCCAACATCGGCACAAATTTGTTGTATTATGATTTTGATATATAGTTTGACTTTTATACCACATTTTGAAGATCTTAATTCTGCTCATGAATCTCTCAATGCTCATTATTAACTCCAACGAGCACATTGAAAAAGTTAATTTAAACAAAGGCTAAAATTAAATTTTTGAAAATAATACAAACTTCAAAATCCAAACTTTGCTTTGGAAGTTAATTTGCCTTAAAATACGCGTGGAATAACCTCATACATTAAAATTCAGCGAACTAATCTAAATAAATTATGCGTAAGGAATTTTTAGACAAAAGTTTCAATCAAGTTTTAATTACGTTACATAGAGGAAAATATTATAATAATAGGATTGTTTTGTGAAATAGTAAATTGCTAGCAGGTTACAAATAACTATTAAAAGATTATATTTTATTTTTTAGTTTAAGGACATTCAATAAGAATGACGTAAAAAATATTAGAATAATTCAATTAAAACCTTGTACTAAAATGTTTATTCAATTAGCAGCAACATCTCCATATTTAGGCTACATTTCAATAGTTGAAAACTTATTGAGGGGGCGCATTACAAGGCAGGAGGGAATAAGTATACCTCATTCATCATTGAATTTTCTATATCTATATAATAATACGTGAACCAAAAACTTTGAGTAGGTACGTTTTTAACATACTAGCCCCGGACAGAGGAGTATGGAATTTTGCACAGTTATAGTTGATGTAGAAAAGGCGTATGGAATGCTAATATTTTTTCAAATAGTGCATATAACATACATAAAATCAACTAAAAAGACATGACACATACTACCGTGCGTTTGTCACAAACATAAAATTTAATAAACGAAATAAAACATTCAACTAACTATGAAAACACAGAACGTCAAAAATGTCAGATGTCTTTGTCAAAATACCCGTTATTGCTTTTAAATGCAGTGTTGTCAATTAAACTTCTTTTTACCTTTCGGTGTACGTGAAGTGTGAAGTAAAAATTAATAAAACTTAATTGAATTTGGGAATTACTATTGACAATATCAAATTTAGTTTTTGAGTTGAATTACTGTCGAATTTCGACCGTTGCGACGGGTGACGAGTTTTTTTTTAATCATTGTGAAATTTATCAGTCCGAGTTATACACACAGACTTAAACCTTATCCATTCTAGAAAAATCCTTAAGTTCAAAAGTGGGATAGTAGTGTATAAATATTTATAACGTGACTCATTCTACATATCACACCTTCGGCAGGACAAGGGCATAAATCGCATAAATTACGAAATAGACTTAAAAATGTTAAAGTGCTTTAAAAAACATCTTACTGTCTGGTAGAACAAAGTCAGCCATTCAGTCCCATCTCATTTTGACACAAGTCGATATATGCTTTTGTCCAATTCGTTCGTTTTTTGTCAATATTGGTGCAACAACATGGTATAATACTCGTAGTGAAAATTTGTAAAACACGCACTTATGCCCTTGTCCCACCGAGGGTGCGATATAAAGAGACCTTTGCTAGTTTATACCGCCATAATCTCTTACTTCATTTACGTAGGCAACAACGCCAAAATATCTCACGATTGTGAATTCGTCTCCAATCGCTTTTCCACCATTTACTCTGTTTGAATTATTCCTTATTCCCCTTTGAGTCGCACCTCAGAAACAAGCGAGAGAAGTGTCAATTTACATAAAGAGATTAGAATCGCATGAACCATTTCTCAAATCAGGTCATCGATTAGACTTACATTAGTACCTACCCTAAAATTTATATGCCTATTCTGTGTAATAAATGTATTATTTTCTACCCTCTTTAAACCCCCTATTTATCCTCGTTAGGAAGTAATCTTCAGAAATCCTGTCTCCACGTTTTACACATAAAATTCCAGTAAACCTAATAGCTAAAGTTATGTTGTATATCAATTGATATTTACCCAATTGCGTTAGAACGAGATTAATGTTTTTCTGGCGTATTTTTGTTGGTATGTGCGTTTGTCTGTCTATTATTACTTAGGTACGCGCTCCTGAAACGGCTTGACGAATTGTAATACATACATAAATAATTGGAATCAAATCAGTTGTCAGCTATATAATTGTAAAAATAGTGCCTGTGGTTAGAGAAAAGAGAGGAAAAGGGCATGTTTTATTATCATAACAACGCGAGTGTTTAAAAACAGACGACTGAAATTTTACAATAATCAATCCTTTTTAAACAGCGCATTTTTGTTTTTATAATTTAACAGTGTTACTTGTTTAATTAAGTTTATTATGATTAGATTTGACGTTTATTATTAATACACGTCTATACAATTATATAGTAATAACAGAAGTACCTATATCTTGACCGTCGAAGGTATTACTACATAATTTCAATATATTTAATTATAATAAAGTACAAATTTATTCACAGACGGTAACGCAAAAACCATAAATCATTTCTTAAAAATAGATTACGTTATGGAGATCTTTTGAACATTCGTCTCATCTCTATACGAGACTATTTTCCGCTCAGACAACACAAGTGTCGATTCACATAAAGAGATTACGGACGCTTGAAATCCGTTCGATTCGCAGATCCCATTGACACAGCTTTGACATAAGTTTTCTATGTTTTATTATAATATTTTTTATTTTCTTTACAGTGAAATAACAAACGAGCATGCAGTCTACCTGACGGTAAACGGTCACTGCCGTCTATGGACATCTGTACGCAACTTCATATAGAACATAGGTTCTATCTGAATTCCATCTCAGATGCGTTGCTACTCCCGAGGACAAGATGGTCGCCATTATATAAAAGTGTGTCGGCAACTACACACATCGAAATGCAAGGAACAATTAAACGCGGAACAAAATGACCAATAAACAACATATATTTTTGGTACAAGCAAACGTAAAATCCCAAAAACCGTTCAAGGAGGTATTTTATAACGCAATATTACGATATTTTTGTCACAATCTTTTTCTTATACCCTTAATCATTCCCCATATTTCTATTGGAAGCAAGACAAATGCTGATTTACATAAAGGGATTAGAGTGGATGAACGCTATTCAACCGGATTTCTGACGTTAAGTAGGTATATATAGTACACTTCTCTGTTAGTTACCCTATTTAATCGCAGGACGTATTTACTAATGTCAAATAATTACTTAAAAATAATATAATATAAGAGCAGTTATTTGTAAAGTTGATAGAAATCAGCTGGGATCCAAACTACTTAGAGTTTTTCTTGTGTTCTTAAACAATATTTTAAAATTGTTATTTTATAATATATAAATACAAATTTTACGAACACAGTTTAAGGTATTGATTTTCAAAATACTACTTTACAATAAACAAACATAAATTGATCTACGGGACGAAAATATTTTGCGATCTATGTCTGAAATTAAGATAAGTACAAAATATTGAAACTAACGATAAATGATACAACTTTTTGAAAGTCATTTTGATTTTTTGAAATTCCGATAATAATGTATTACCTATAGGAATACATTATTAAAACGAATCCACGGTCTACTAAACAAAAATATACCTTTTATTGAACTGAAGCTATTAGTTTCTATACTATAGATATCTAAGCATCAATTTGTTACATTATCTAAATTAGTCGTCACATTCCCTTTGAGGCAAGACAAGTGTCTATTTACATAAAGGGATTAGAGACGCATGAACTCAAGTTGGCTCGAGTCCTGATATTAAGTACAGTGCGCAATGCGGGGAATTATCCGCTTATTCGGACGCCTTCCATGAGACTGTTATTTACTGTCCTCGGAATAGCACATTATTTTTAGATCTTGTTGACCTTTATAAATAGAGCGCGGATTACATTTTCCCATAACTTCTATAAAATGTTTTACTATTAATATCTAAACTAAAGAAATATCCCAATAATCAGCAATGTGTTTTTTTTGTTTATGTTATGTATTTTAACGTCGAAATAAAAGGCACTTTTTTCATAAACTAAATTGGTAAAATTGCTAAATGCCATGTTTGTCCTATCTACAATCTTACTTATCTACAATCTACAAATTTCAATTATTGTTCAATTAACATAATTACCTAGGGACCAATCACTTCAATACAAATAGCGTGTAATATAACTTATTAATAGGTTATTAGTATACAATTTGATTGAATAATTTATAGATAACACATATACAAATAATACGGAATTCGTCCCGGTATGCGAGACGTTGACAATTCGTGAAAGGAAAGTACAATTCGAGGCTTTGTTTCAGAGAGTAACGTCGCTCTCAAAGGCGACGACGTGAACGGGCTTTGGAAGAATAAGCGGAGAGGCTCACTGTACAAAGGCATGGGCGTCCTCTGTTGCATGTCTCGCCCGAACTACCTCTGAGGGTGACGCGCCTCGCCCGCCGCCTCGCCCGGGCGGGACGCTTAGCGACCACGGCTTGAAGTGTTAGAACTATAATCAGTCAACGCAGTACCTAGTAGTGAAGTAAGTGAATGACTCATGTACAGATAAAAAAGGGTCCATTAGAATGTTCACGCAACGGCGAAGTGCTACGTGTAACGGAAATAACATGAATAAATATTATAAACAGTAGCATCAATTATAGACGTAATTAATGTATACCTATAATGTAAAGTACACGATATGATTATGGGTCATTGTGTATTATAATATATGGAATATATTATTATGAATTGCCTGGAGTGGGATCAATTGCGTCTAAGTAGAATAATTATTTCATTTGCACATTGACTTATCAAAAAATATGAAGTAATTGGACTACAAAAATTAAATTGTTCAATGTATCAGTGCTGTTTGCACGAGGAATACTTTGTAAGGTACGGTAATACATATAATTTATTTATACATTGCTCAAAAAAATTTACATATGTAATAGTTTCCAATTCCAATTAAGATGCCTCTAATCGATTGCGCTGCTGAATTCAAATTATTGTTACTTATAATTAGTTAACTTACAACCCGACTTCTATTTTTTGATAAGTCAATGATCTTGCACAATAGTTTTACGTGCTGGTAATGCTCTCTTCCTTAAATTATGCCATCGCTTACCATTCTTTACTTGTAATTCAATAATTCAAATAGCAGCATTTATATAATAGCACAATAGATTCCCCTATCGAAATAATGTGCTAGTTTTAAACAAAAAAGGATATTCACCTTTATTCTCATAAATTAAGATTAAATAATTCGAAGTCAAAAAAAAACAAAATATAAATTATTTGACAATTCGCTAACCATTTGAACGGAATATTTTTTAACACGTAGTTTTAAATTACTCATATAAAATACCGTTTGTAGTCAGAACGTCGCGGGCAATCTTATTTAAATCATTTAGTAAAATATTTTATTGGAAGAAAATATTGTAAACGCTCAAAATTGATGTAAAATTATTATACGTAGGTATACTTATTTTAACTTTTCGTCATCGTATCTCACGAAGACTCACTTTATATCAAAGTAGATTTGGCACCACCAGGAAATAAAATTAGGATTTCCAGGCGTAAAACTAGAGTTCAACTTTCAAAAATAATAACCGTGTTTACGTAAAGCATAGTTAATGCCTGTTTATTAGCCTGTCAGTATTTTATAAAGAGATACGTATACATTTTATAATAATTACAGATTATTGTAAATACTATTGTTTAATATTTTAACATCTAATCAATCACGAGTCGTAGCACCGGTACCCATTACATCCTACTTGACCAAAAATCTAACATAAGCCGGATAAGCTGTACACGGCTGCAAAAAGTCAAATATATCCGGCTAAAGCCGAACGCCTGGCGATCCTAAATATAATACCTACCTTATTATACACATATTTATAAACAGTTTATGTACCACGGTCTTCTAATTTACGAAATATTCGTATATACTCAACTATATTGTCTTCCAAATACCTAATTAACAGAACGATGCAATAAGATCTCATTAGATTTAAGCTGTTCTATTTATGTAAGATTTTTCTCTACAAAGCAGCATAATATTTATCATTTCATTTCTATTTAAATACCTACAAATTTCATAAATGACGTTCAAAAATAATTATTATTGGGTTACATATAACATTTTTGTTACAAAACATTTCGTTATACTAACCACCCTGTATCGTAGAGAAAAGCGTTTATTGACTTACTGAACAGACACAAGATTAGTCAAAGGCGCTAATTAGTGAAAGGTTATGTCCAGAACATAGACTAAATGTTCAATGGTCCAGGGCTAGACAATAAATTGCCAACCAAGTCAAATACAAACATAAATGTACCTTTACACAAGAAAGTAATTAGTTACTCGCATTCTACATAACATTTCTTCAATAACAAAAAACGCCATAAATATTTTATGGATTCGCATCAATTTATTATGGATACGTTTTATTGTAGGAATACATTCCATAAACTTATTTTTGCAGTATTTTACTATAAGATACCAGTGAATGCCTATGTTGTTATAATTTTATATGACTATGTTTCACAAGATTTGTTCAATTATGTTAACTATTTATTATTTTAGTTTATACGAGGGCCTAGTTGTATCGATTGTATAGCTTGCATACTCTAGTCAATTATTGTAATGCCCAATAATATCTTTATATTTACTAAGTCATATAATAAAAAATGATATTTAACATAATAACGGGATTATATTGGGACGAAGTTATTACTGCGGCATTTTACCCCGGCCTTGCGGCATGTTTGCATCTAATATAGCAAGTATTATTTTTAAATTATGTAATATAACGACGATACACACAATCAATTTTGTGAATATGGCAACATATGCAGGTGTGAGTCGGCGACATATGCCGCCATATTGACGGTGAGAAACTTATTTTGAAATATACATACATTGGTTTAAAAAGGTGTAAAAAAGAACGCAATTTAGAAATTAAGTACAATTTACTTTTTCCTTATTTTTATTGGCTCGAGCCAACTTTTAAAATGCTCCGTAATGGTGGTCGGCGAATACAAACAGGGAGAAATGTATATAATCTTAGACGCCTGTGTCTCTGCAATTTGGTGGGCAAGAAAGTGGTCACCAAAACTAAACATTCTACTACTCCCTAATTAAGATGGCTGTACGAACCAAGTAATAATATAATTTTGGGTTCACACAAAACTGCATACGACAATTTTATTCTCAGATCATGCAATATAAAGTATTTTTGCGTACCTTATGTTCATCAAAAAGTATGAAGTGCAATTACCCCATATAAATACCTTATTGTGAAGTAAGGTTGATATATGGTCCTAAATAAAGTATCACGCGATCGGATAATATTGCTCATAAGAAACAAATTCTAGAAACTAAGAAAGAATAATAAATAACAAATTAATGGTAAACCTAATAAAAGAAAATACATTTTCTTATTTGTACTCAGCCATGTTTTTTTTAACTAATTAATTATATGTGTTACAGAGAAAAGAGTAGAAATTACGATATACATTACCGTTTTATCAAAATAATTACGAAGCGACCTATATGAAATGGTCTATTTGATGCTTCTGTAGTTTGTGTGAAATATTCGTTTATACATGGACTGCATTGTTTCAAAGAGCGGTGTATAAATGCCTTTATATTGTGTGTAATAATGGATTTATGGATGCACTTTACCCGCAGCGAAAGCGCCATTTGCTAATGATGTCATTAAGGATTTATACCTCTACGTTTAATATATACTTGTGTTTTGTTTTCATGTATGATTTATAATGACGAATTTATGTTACAATAATTATATTACTTCACTCAGATTACACCATATTATGTTGTCTGTAACGTAAATTTCATATCATTTGAAAAGTATATTTTTGAAAAGTGTCGCAGTATGTATATGATTAAAATAATAATAAGTTAAATTATTTCTATATGTATATTCGTTTTTACTACATCGATTAGATCGAATAATTTCATACACATATTCTTATAATCCCATAAAACAATGTACGTCATACATTTCATACTTCTAGTCATACAAAGCTAATGCAAAACCATGATATTATTGTCCTATTAAATTTTAAAGACTATTTACATTTTAGGCTTAATTGATGTAAAGTAATTATTTGTATAAACCCCTTCATATTTAAATGTGAAAACGTATAGCTGTCAAATATTTATAAATATCTCTTTAAATAAAAAGTATAGTTTAGGTGATAATTATCCAACAATGCATCTTTATAAGGACTTTTAATATTAGAATAACAATAAATTCATATTCATAAAAATCTTAGGGGTCTCGTTTAATTTACAAACTATTAATGTCAGTCAATAATAAATATAATATATAAGAATATTTTATTAAAAAGCTTTAAGGACCTTTCAGATACTAGGTTGGTGGAAGATATACATGTGATTATAATTAACTGTCGAAAGAATGTCACAGTTTCTTATTTCTCATAAAACTTTCAGTGGGTTTAAACTCCGGCTACTGCATTTATGGACTCAGTATCTGTACAGCTTCTTACCAATGTCTGTTTATATCATAGTGATCTCAAAATTCCCTAAAAATATGTACCTATCCGAAGCTTTTAAATAGCTCTAAGCTCATACGTGCAATCCTACGTTACTTGGTATCTACAATAAATAGTAGGTATATCTAAAACTTTGCTTTAGTTCAAAACATTTCGTATCTAAAACATGAAGATAATTTATTGGTCGAGCATCAAGAAAACTATTTTTGCCAACATTAGGCAGGCCATTTAAATTGCTTTCAAACTCTCAAGTATTTCGCTTACCCTGAAGTTTAATTTGAGACAAATATAGAACAATTTTGCCAACTTTCATTAGAAGTAGATCTCATCTATATTCATCGATTCGAAGTCGACTGTTGTACGTTTTCTTTGCATTTACGAAGGTTTTAACATATTAAACATTGGCAGGAAATATGCGTGATCTCATATTTATAACTAGGTAAGGTAATGCTTCTTCCCCTCTTTTGGATTTATTCCCTTAATCCTTCCACAATATCTACATGAGATTATTACATGAGATACACATTAACAAAAGAACAGGATAGATTCCACAAAGGCGAATCCGGGAATAACATCTATATCATTGTCACTATGATGTGATCTTCCCACTTGGATCTTCTTTGGACAATTATCCCAGGCTTGCGCCAGTATCTAACATTTCTATGGTAAGAAGAAGTACGTGCATACAAAGTCCTATAACCTTGCGCGAAACTATCTTTATCAACTCAGTGCTTTCCAAGATTAGTCCATGAAGAAAGACTGACCAATGGCACCTTCAACAAGCGCAAGAGCTTAATCCTCAGATAATTTATTAATACTATGACATATTTTATTCGTATAAATATCAATAATTAGGCCTCCGTAACGAGGGTTATTACGTAAGTTAGGATTCACAGGTTTAGGAACACCATTAATCTAATATATTCTATAGAGCACCATTTCACCTAGACTATCAAAATCAATTTTTTCGTTTCTCAACACATTTTACGTATAAGTAGAAAATATATTGTACTAGTCAGTACCGTTCTTATACAGGAGTAATCTATACTTACGTATGCTGCACTTACTGAAGTGATGACTGTGATATACTCGTAAATTTAATTTATTATAGAAAAAAATGTGCATTAGTAAAGCATTTAAAACATTTTATGCAGTTTTATTATACATTAATCCCTATCCCGTCCGAAACACAAGTGTTTATCATAACTTTCCATGTATTGTCAAAACTCTTAAAGGTAAGTTATATACATCACAATACAAGATGTTATTTTCTAGGTATCTTTTTACGCACTATGCACGTATTGATGCACATACGTCAGTGTTTCTCAAAGTGAGCGATAAAGCCCTTTGTGGGAGCTAGCGGCTTACAGCAGGGCGGTGAACGACCTACCGCCACCCTTTAAGCCGATGCATTGGTTTTAAGAGCGATTTTTGATTTGTGTATTCTTACTAAAAATAGCAAATCTTTAATCATATCAATAAACGTATTTTTTTAAAACGTAATGTACCACTTAAGCTGCTATCTAATTGAAGTAGCAAACGAGCACGGAGTCCACCTGATGGTAAGTGTTCACTGTGTGCAAAATTATTAGAGCCAAATCTATTAATTTTCTCTACTCTTCTGGGGGCGCTAGATAAGTAAATGTTATCATACGTATATCATACAGTTTAAAAGTATTATTATGAAGCCACGCAGTATAAATTAATAAATAGTGTGTAGTAAGGCTGAGTCACGCCGATCGTTAGTGGAGAAACTAATGTTGTAATAATTTTCTCGTTAAAGTATAAGCTTAATGTGTTTTTTTTTATTTAATAATTTGGACATAAATATGGTTGTAATCTGACATGAGGTCAATTTTTGATACATTTCATCAGAAGGCATATCCCCAAATCACAAGTTTGAGTACCTTTTGAATTTCGCAGTATCACAGCCCCACACTCATAGCCCCACACTATTTTCTCCTGTGTCGTGGGTATCATGGACACACACAAGACGAATACATAAATACCCAAACCCAGAACATCAGAACTCATCATTAAGATACCTGTCTGTCCGGGAATCGATCTCGAGACCCATTACGCAGACCGGTAGATATGGTAACGGCCACGCGGGTCATGAAGTACAAAATAGTACAATAAATTGAGCTGGTATCTAATGTACTATTGTAGATAATAACTAGCGAGTACCTTTTCCATTTCTTGCAGAAAGGAACTTATGTGTTGTTGGAACGGTGTACATGCCGGTTCACTTAAACTCGTTGCTAGGTGGTGGACGCAGTTATCCATAGGCGACTATTTACCAGACGATCAGATGGACTAGTTGTATGTTACTTTTATTTACAAAAAATATGGTCGACAATTGTACGGTATTCGTTTGTACAATTTCTTAATCGAAGCAAAAGGTCACAAATATATAACTACCAATTATAATTTATTTATTAGCGTCTTCGAATAGCTATATTTAAATTAATCTTTTTCATAAATGTCTCTGTGCCGTATGTAAGGTATCGGAGTTCTTCCTCCCCCACCGCCATAGTCACCCCGAATTCTTTTTGGCTTGAAATCTTCAAGAGAGTCCGGTACTGAGTAAACTAAAAATATACATTGAACTCATGAATATAAATGAAATTGAATTCTAAATGTCTAATATAAAGAATAATAAAGGTTGTTAAAGCATTTATTAGGACGATGTAGAGGTCACAAGTAAGAGTAAGAACACAAATTATGATATTATTTTAGTGGGTTTTATGTTTACTCTTTAGATTTCAATTCTCCTAACTAGACTGTGGCTGGGTGGTGCAAAATAAAACCTACTATCCACCAGGATCAATTTTACATAAAGATAAATTGAAAAGCAATGCTCCCTTTATGTTGAGTCCTTTTGTGTGTAAGATAAAATCAACACTGACACTTGCATGGCCAAGCGATTATTTCTGGTTATGCGATAAAAACCAGAAAGCAGGTAAGTTAAGGATAGCAAGAAAAGGTATACCGATGCTGCTACCGTAATAAAAGCCTAAAAGAATTTCTTTCTATAACGACTTAGGTACTTTTAAAGACCCATAAGCGGTCTATACGTCCTGGACATTTACTAGAAAAAGTGCCTTAGGAAGTACAAAGTACAAGTAACTTACGTTCTTTGGATTCTCGGTTCCGTCGCCGCACTAGGTCTCCGTCTGCAACTCGGAATCCTTTATAACGGCGTTCTTTCTTTATAGGATCACGTTTCGAATAAATCTTCTTACTAGTCGAATCCGATAGTATTTGCGATAGCCTTAAAAAGATAACGATTAAATTAGTATTTATTTAAAATTCAAATTTTTTACTTATATTTTTAACTCGATTTAAAACATTATATTATAAATTAGACTTCACAACCCTACACCAACGAACCCAGGCCTTCGTAAGTTCAGTTTCCTGGCTTCATGTCTCTCCTTATACTACACCAACGACAAAATAGTCTCAGTTTAAAACGAAATTTCAGATCAAACATCAACAGACGGTTGCACGATTTTCATTTAAAGTGAGGCTTGATTGGCTAAAATGTCTCTCGCAGTAAAAAAAAAAAGCTATCTCTTACATACATTACATTATTTTCATCCCTATAACAGGGATCCGCCAGTAGGTAGGGTAAAGTTGCCTAATTCGTTAATTAGTAAATGCACTTTTTATTTCAAGCACCTACACTTTATTTACCCAATGTTTTATTATTTGTAAATGAAAAAGTAACATAAATGTTATAAACTTTTCATTTACAAGATTTTCGAAAACCTTAAAAACGTACGATTTAGGACTATTATTCTTAAATCGTATTTAACTTAACGATCATAATCGGCGTAATTAAATTATAAAGTACGTAATAAGATTAAGTCTTAGGATTCCGGCAGATGGTCTTCGCCAATTATTCTTGGCAGTCATCGTATCAGCTTTTACGTACGGTAACGGTACGTTTTAAGAACTTGCTCTATGTATATAAGCATGCCGGTTTTACTACGTCAAGAAAGATTCACAATATACGCATTAATACATCAGATTTAATTAAGCAAGTTTCAAAGAATATACTTTGATGCATGCCCTTATAAAATGTGCAAAAAGATTAGAGAAAGGGTGAAAAAAGTGATTTAAAAAAAAAATTAAAGCCGAGATATAGCCATGTACTAATTGAGCAAGTATACCTCCCTCATACGAAAACCTTTGAAGTAATGCTTTGTGCTAATAATAATAGAATACATAATTCATATAGGATACTTATTTACCTATACTTTTTAATATCAACTGTGCCTTTATTAGGAGAAGTATGATATGTGAACTAATATAAGTCACAAACTATGTTATTATAATTACAAGGTAATCTGATCAAATTAATTTGACCGAAAAGCGAGATTTAGTAGCAACAAATCCATTGAACTAAAATTTAACCATAAGACCACTATTACATGAAACAAAGAAAATTTCACTTCGCGTGTTGTACGACAAAATATGTCATTATAAAAGGTTATAACTCCATTTTATCACAAACACAGTAAACATTGAAAAGTATGATTAACCTACATTGTTGTAAATTGCATACTTTGTAATATTAGGTGTATAAATCGCTGCCACCTATACTACCTATTTACGTTTACTTCTTTATGCCTATAATTGTAAAAATAACAATTCTCTGTTTATGTCATATGTTTCGTCATACACCATACAGGCTACTCCACATCATAAATTATCCGATAATATAATTCAAACTTACGTATCACTGATATCCCTAAAATCCTTTTCATTCAAATTAGCTCTTGGATTCATAATTAAGTACGCTCTCGTAGCATCATTTTCGGCAGTAGATTCCAATGACTTTCCATATATTTTAGACAATACATCTTGGAAGGGGTTCTTTTCAGTTCTTTTCGGAGACAATTGTTGTCTTTCTCCGCCTTGCTCAAGAAAGATTTTATCGTCCTTAGGCCACTTCAGATCCTTCAAGTAGCGTTCCCTATTTTTGTTTTTATACTGATTATATACGTCATTCGCCGCTTGATTAATTAGTGCGTCAAGTTCTCGACTGCTGATCGCCACATAGCCGTTGTTTTCGCCCATTTGCAGTGATTGATCATCTCTTTCATTGTTATACTTCGCCTCATTTTGCTGTAAATTTTCTATTAAGTTCCTTATGTCCCGTAATTGTAGGGCAGAAGTTATTTTCAATGTATCGGATATAATCGCCGTCACTGTAACAATTATTCGGTGATTTTATCAATGCCTAATGGCTTTTGCGTGTACGTAATAAGAAATGGAATATTGTTACGCAACAACATTTAATTGGGGACTGAAAAAAACAATTCCAGAATCATTTTTAAACATCACAAACACAAATATTGCTATTTCTCTGCATCTTCTTCGCAAATTATCTTTGGTACTTTAGCTTACATAATTTTACTATAACGTAAGAAGCAGGATTTATTCATGAAATCGTTAATGAAACGGACTGACCTTACTCAAGTAATTTTGTTGATTAAAATGAAAATTACCCATATATAATATCTAAAAAAGCATGTATAAATTATTATCGTTGATGTTATCGACCTTTTTTGTATAAAATAAGCCTTAGCCTTACCATAAAAGAGGATAGCGTGCCTCAACATAACGAGGAACGCTTGGCGTGAAACCATAAAAACCTCTTGGCATCTTATCAGCACCCTGCTTCGAATTTTCACGCTAATTTTCAATTTTCATTTACTCTTATCGCGTTCCAATTGAGAAAACACTTCGTAACATTCATTTATTAAGGCTCACCGTCCATTGACTATTCGCTTGGGCAACAGTTGATAAAGCTACCTTCTGGTCGCTAAAACTAGTGAGCAGTTGCTAAAGCTGCCGCTTGTGATAGTTCTATTTCTTCCTTGTGCGACTGAGGAGTAGTACATGTTTGATTTTTTCGAAAAAGCTGTCAACAGCCGATTGTTTACGCATCATTCAAGGTGTTAAAACTCTTCGTGATTCACCTCCGGAAGCTCCGCCGCCGTACCTACTTCTGCCTAATAACAACAGGGGTAAGCGCTTGGGTTCTCGTCCGATGGAAAACGTTCTAATTTAGTCATAAGAGGTAATAAAGGATCTCTATGTGGACTGCATACGTTTTCTACTTCCATTAAGAAAAAAAAATATTTAGATGCATAAACTATTAAATAATAGCCTAACAATTTCCTGTAGTTGACGACCCGCGTGACGGAGCGGTTACCATACCGGTCCGACGCGCAATGGGTTCGGGTTCGATTCCCGGCCAGACAGGTATCTGAATGATAAGTTTAGTTTCATGTTCTGGGTCTGGGTGTTTGTGTATTCGTCTTATGTGTATCCATGATACCCACGATACAGGAGAAAATCCTATTGTGGGGCTAAAAAAATAAAAATAAGAATAAAGTTTAACAGCGGTTTTGACAGTCATTACTACTAGTTAGCTACCAGATGTTCTGGTGATAATACCCAGTATGCGGTCTGCCTTAGTATAAACATAGTTGAATTTAGAACACTGACCGAAGTACTATGTACGTTTCTTGAACTCAAAACATTTTTTAAAAGTCTCATGTTTAGTGCATTAGAATTAATTCGAATATGTACACTAATTTATTACTTATTTAAGTATCGCGTGTGAGTTGCATTAGAATTTTGTTTAAGTTCATTATTCTAAGTAACATGCACGACATTCAGTGATTTAAAAATTTACCTTTGTCATAAATTATATTTTATTTTCTTTGTCTTTTACACTATTAATGTAATGCATTATGTTTTAGAAGTATGGTATAAATCTTATATTTATATGACGTTGCAGAAATAATTAGGGTCAAATGTTGGTTATATGTATCTATACCAAAAACCCCCGGTGGCCATCCTCAGCGCTGCGTGGAGAACTACGGGATCTCCAATGGAATACACACAATGGAACACAACCGGAATCCCAAACCGAAGAGCCCAAAGTGGGCATCGCGCTCGGAGGACTCGTTATATTCCATGACCACCGGGGAGGTTTTAGTGAGCTAAAAATTCCACATTTTTTTATCTGACTGAAGTAGCAAACTTGTAACTTGTAAGTAATCAACTCCAAATAGGACGTGGGTTCTATCTTAAGTCAATCACAGATGCGTTGCTTCTCCCGAGGACTATGGTGGTCGCCTCATGTGATAGTGGGCCGCTTTCCATCCCACATAACCCGGCGTTGCTCCCACGGCGTCGGGTACCTTTAGAAGGTTTCCCCCTCGATAACAAAAAAGGTATAATTGCCTTTTTAAAATTCAATATTTAAATAACAATAGCTTTCAAGACTTTTAAATACACTAATAGTTGAACCTTCACCATGATTCCCATCCATATTTATTTTTATCTAAACAGTTGAAATAAAACTATTACATTTTTTTTTTCTATATTTGTTTTACATTCATTAGTACCTAGTTATATATAGCTGATTTGATTTGCGTAGCACTTTCACCATACCTTTTCTTTACCTGATTGAAGTAACAAACGAGCATGCAGTCCACCTGATGGTAAGTGGTCACTGCCGTCCATGAACATGTGTGAGCAACTTCAAATACAACATCGGTTCTATCTGAAGTCAATCACAGATACGTTGCTACTCCTGAAGAAAAAGAGGGTCGCCTCAAATAAAAGTGTGCCGACAACCACACCCTTCCATAGAAACGCAAGAAATGCTTCACGTTTGAAATAAATGTGGCGGTGGTACTTCCCCGGTCTAACTACACTGGTTATACCACCCGTTTTCACCTATGTCAAACGCAGCTGCATTTGATACTAGAGAATCTGTAGCCGACCTTGAATAGCACCAAAATCCTACTTTTGTTTATTAGAGATGTCCAGTGGCAGTGGTGAGTGACCATTAATGATCATTGACAAGGAATACAAATATTATAAAAAAATATGCGTTGACATCTTTCTATGACATCTCTCATTTCGAATTTTTGTGCAAGCCTGAAGTCCTTAAAATTTTTCTTCTCCTTTAAATTATCTCCAGATATTGAAGAACATTTCATTTTCAGGTTTCATTTGTTGACAACTACACATTTATAACTTGTATTTCCTGGTGCGTTACCTATCATGGTACATTTTATTCGTAATCCTCTCGTATACATTTCCACCCAACTGTCGAAATTTTGAATAATACAACCTGCAACAATAATGCAACCACTTAGGTATATGTCGCAACTTTTTAATAATAATTACAAAAATACATCATTGACGACCCGCGTGGCGGAGCGGTTACCAAACCGGTCTAGCGCGCAATGGATTCCGGGTTCGATTCCCAGCCAGACAGGTGACTTTAGATTCATGTTCTGGGTCTGGGAGTTTGCGTATTCGTCTTTGTGTGTGTCCATGGCACCCACGACACAGGAGAAAATCCTAGTGTGGGCCTATGAGTGTATAAAGCGTTTTTTTTTATTTATTTACACAGCAATAACATTCATTTGTATATCGGAAGATCTAACCGCATTTCATCATAAATGCCCCCAAAAATATCTGCGGCATCACATCAGACACAGACGACCGAATTGGCACAAAAACAAATTGCTATCTAATGTTTTAACAATAGACATTTATATCTTCCACTTTGAAAAGGTGAAATTATTTCATGATCACAGCAACTGTCACCCATACTCGCCATGAGCCCTCGCATGTAGATAAGAACAAATAGACCATTATTTTTCATGCTCTCTTCACGGACCATTTCTTCAAATATTATAATGATAACTTTCCGAATATTCCCCGTCTCGACTCCCAAGTGAACAGCGGCGTTTTTCAATTCCAAAGAAAAGCCTGCATTGCAGACTTCTCCGGAAAACGAAAAGAATAATATTTAAACGGAGAAAGAATAATGGGTGCCTCATAAGAACTCTACGCCAAAATAATGCCGCCAAATCGCTCGCTATATTATGTTACGAAACTTTCGTCCCGGTAAAATTTTAATGGTTAACTTAACTGAAAGTTGAGATCTTAATCTTTTTCTATTAATAAGTAATAATAACTATTTAGGTTTGTATATGTTGTTTTGCAGAGGTAAATGTTTAGAGGTAACTGTTTTGCGTGAATAATGCACAACTCAATATTTATTTTAGGGTAAAAATACATTTTTGTCCAAATAATACTTGGAAGTAGAATTTAAAATTACACCGTGGTAAATGGCCTTTTAATATAATTAACTTTTTCAAACTTATTCATTAAAAAATATCTAGACCTATAATAATTATAACCTGACTCTCCTGTAAAAATTGCATTTGTAGTTGCATCGATATACCTATATCTTTATATATTAGTCACCCGTCGCAACGGTCGAAATTCGACCGTAATTCAACTCAAAAAGTAAACTTAATATTGTCCAAAGCAGCACGAATATTTTTGAAATTCAATTGAATTTTATCAATTTTCAAGTTACTTCAAATACACCTAAAAGCAATAACGGATAGGTGTATTGACAAAGGCAACTAACATTTCTGCCGTTACGTTTTCATAGAAGACATTAATGTTTATTTCGTTTACTATATATATGTGTTCGTTTCAAATCCGCGGTAGTTTGTGTAATGCGTTTTTAGTTGATTTTATGTACGTTTTATGCATTATTTGAGAAAAACATTAGCATTGCGTGCTTCTTCTCTTCATAAACTATAACCGTGTAAAATTTCCTACTCCTCCGTCCGCGACAAATTTCTTAAAAACGGAACCCAAGTTCGCTTCACGTATTAATATATAGAGATTTTGCTACAATTGTAGCAAAATCTCTATATATTACACAATTACAATTGTTTCGTCAGTTACAGATTTATTTTTATTAAGGCTCAACGCAAATGAGACACAGGACGACTGATGCTGGAGCGAACGTTTCGTGCTTTTAGGGTACTAAAATTGTGTAGCTCGAATAAGTGATAGAAAAATACGTAGCTATAATTATCGTCATCAAAGAGCTGGTCTCTCTTAGGCTCACGCGATTTAGACTATATATTCATATCTTTGGCATTATTATATTAATACGTGAAGCAAAAATTTGTGACGGATTTTTAAGTAATATGCCGCGGACGGATTAGTATGAAATTTTGCACGGTTATAGTGGACGTAGAGAAGGAGTGCAGAATGTTAATATTTTTTTCAAATAATGCATTTTTCATACATAAAATCAACTAAAAACACATTACACACACTGCCTTGCATTTGTCACAAACACATATGTACTTAGTAAATGAAAATGAAAAGACACAACGTCAAGAATGTCAGATGACATTTGATTTTTAATTTAAATTACGGTCGAATTTCGGCCGATGCTACGGGTGACTAGTACAATTAAATAGGACCGATTTCGTATTATATAATATTATACATACTATGTAGTTACCCTCTTTTGCAACACTAATATTCTCAACTAAGATGAATGAAGTGATTTGCGATACGGGACAATGTTGCTGACTTTAATTTTAAGGAATTCTTATTATATACTAGAAAAAATAGTCCTTATAGCCAAAGAAATTCAAAAAAAAATCAGCATCGAAACATTGTTGGATTTACACCTTTACCGCCAGTAAAGCACGGCATTGGGTATAAAAACAGTTAAACATTATAGTGTACCTATTATGGTAGGAATATATTAAGTATTTTTAGAAAGTATAGCCTTAATGATGTAAGCTACAATGTACTGTTCAATTTTCTAAATTATACCTTCAGATATATTGATAAAAGGCTATCATCTCTATGGGATACTGATATATAAGACTAATGTATATATATGTAGTAATCACCAGCTGTAAGATGTTGGTAGGCCGGTAAATCTTGTAGATGGGAATCACAGGATAAAAGATAAATCGAAGTATAGGTATTTATTACGTCGTAGATACGAAGATGATACAACGTCTTTAATCAAACTAACTTATACAAACTTCTTAACCTCTAACTATCATAACGTCAAACTATTTTTACATCTATCTTATATCTCTTACTTCTTACTTCTCACTTCTCACTGATGCCTCAACTCTGCGTACAATCTTATAATACTAGCGTCTTACCCCCACCTAGTCGTACTGACCCTTATTTTATTATTCCTAACAATATTGTGTTCGGCTTCTTTGCAACACGCAGTTCTCATGCAATATTACACCTTAAAAGCTATTGCCCATTTACAATCCTTTGTCCTTTGTCTATCCACATCTGTACAGTATGTCTTAACACGATATTTTCTAAATGCTATTATCTAATTCTTAATTTTACAACTCGTTCTTATTCAACTACATCTGCACACAACATGATCGTACTAACAATATTACGATTATATTATATCCTAAACCCGACAAAAAAACCATTACCGTCATAAAAATATAAACTTAAATACTTAATTACGCTCTACAATAATTTTACGATACTACATATATCCTGAGTTGAAAAGATACATATGTATCTGTTCATTTGACTGACACATATTGTGTAGGTATCTCTATCTACACCCTTTAAACCATAACCCTGCAGTACTACACTGTTGCAAAAACAGATGAAGCAAGAGTAATTCAGATAAACTTTAAAAAAAATCTACCATAGATTTAAAGAAATAAACATAAATAATCCCTAAATCTAAATGCAAAAGATTACTCAACATTCACATTGCCTGACGTCAACAGCACAACAATATGAGAATACGACGAACACAATCAATGCAACGCGAAGTTATAGTTTTGCTCGTATCGATGCAATCAAATGTGTAAACATTTTCACACGACTCACTGAGCTGACTCGATAGCGACAGTGTTTCCGAAGCTATCTTCGACTTGAATAAACATGATTGTTTGCAAACTTCCTACGTATGTTCCTCGTTTGTATTGTTTTTGTATAACGTATCTTCTTCTGTGTGTATTGCTGTAATGGTTATTGTAAATAAATGATGAAACGGCTACATTGTATACCTACTATGTTACTAAGTTTTAACCACGACTTAGTACGTGCAACACTTTTATACCCATAAATAGATGTGACGGGGATGCATCCAGATTCAAACCACGAATTTGCCTTTAATGTTTTGAATGATAAAATGAAATCGCATGAAGTTTTAAATCTTATTCATTAAAGACTAAAATTTGGGTCGAAGTGAACATCAGGCTGATCTAAGTAATTAATAGGAGCCAAGTTTTCCGTGCCAGGGGTCCGTTAGGTCAAACATACTGAAGCCCATTAAACACACACGCGAGGCTCGCTTTGGCTGCCCTTGTTTCACTTTGCATACCAATCTAAACACGGACACTCACCCCTTTTAGCGACGGGAAGGTATAAAAATGTTTGTTCTGTCGACCATACAAGCGAGGAAAGGCGCCTCTTTAAAGTACCTATATATCAATGCAATATATCTCTTGGTAGTCCACATTGGAACTTGTAAATCGATTATCGGACGACTAAATTAAATATACTTGTTTTTTTTGAGTTATCAAAAATATTAGTCAAATTTTTCAGGTACTCTAATATACTTGTATAATATGTGTCGTTTATAATGTGTTTTCGTATTTTTAACATAGATATATATGTTTTACTCAAGTTTCACAAGGTTGTAGAACGTACGACTGGGGAGGTACTACCGCCACACTTACACCTATTACTAGCGTAAAGAAGTTCTCGCGTTTCAGTAGACGGGTGTGTTCCAGCTCAATCTCATAATGCATCTATCTTAATTCTCGAGAGTAGCAACGCATCTGTGCTTGACTTCAGATAGAATCCTTTTTCTATATAAATATATATAAATAGCTTTCGTATAGGCGACAATGGCCACTTACCATCAAGTGGTCTATATACTCATTCTCAATTAATCTCATATAAAAAAGATAAGATTATTATTTATTTACTCTCGTCAAACCATTATTGTCGATGGGCACGGGTCTTCTCTCAGAATGAGAGAGTCAGTGATCACCGCGCTGGCCAAAAGCGAATTGATGGATTTACTTACTAGAATTATTTAATTTCTTAGTAATCTTGTACCGAATCATATTGTATGGTTACTGCAACCACTAGTAACCATCTAAAAAGAATGTGTATTTATCAGTACATCTTCAATTGAATTCGAAAAGATTTTGGTTCAAATTACACACTCATTGCATTATGTGCGATGATATTTATATTATTTAATAAAGCCTCCTACACTTGTGTTAATCAAGGGTTTGTGAGGCGAGCATTCCAGTTTGTATGGAATACAAAGGATGTCAGTAAAATTACTTAACTAAAGCGTTTATTTCCGACCAGCGAACCGTATTCAGTAACTTATACACTAACTACGAATAGGGTAAGCAGTGATTAGAAGCGTAATAATACTATTAAATCAATTTGCATAGTAGAAAGTTAACAAGCATATATGTTTAAATATTTTCCGTCTTATTAATCTTTTTAGTTATACCGCCTTCGAGGAATTTCTAACCTCTTGAGGTTGACTGGCAGGGAATGCTTATAGCATTAAGTCAACCTTTGTACTTTAATTATAAGGTAAATAAACAATAAATAAATAAAGAATAATATTAAAATGATTAGTTTTTAAGTAGGTTTTTTTTTTTTTTTAGTTTTACGGTGGTAGAACCAGTGTAGTTCGACCGGGGAAGTACCACCGCCACACCTATTTCTAGCGTGAAGCATTTCTAGCGTTTCGATGGAAGGGTGTGGTTGCCGGCACACTTTTTTATGAGGCGACCATCATAGTCCTCGGGAGTAGCAACGCATCTGTTATTGACTTCAGATAGAACCCATGTTCAGTATGAAGTTGATTACAGATGTCCATGAGCGGCAGTGACCACTTACCATCAGGTGGACTGCATGCTCGTTTGCTACTTCATCAAATAAAAAAAAAAAAAAAAAAAAAAAAAAAGGTACTTAATATTAATATTAACATTGAGCTTCTAAAATTGCTTTGAATAAAATGAAATGAAATGTCTTTATTTTGCATAGGCCTTCGGGGGCGCTTACAAATTGTCAGTTACATATATATATATATATATATTTTACACTACCACCGGATCGTAAATTCGTAACACGACCTCAACTGAGAAGGTCAGTCAAGAAACTCAGTGGATTTTTCTTTTTCCGTTGTATAACTTTTTTTTTGCCATCTTGTTTTTACATGGTGACATAGACTATGAAATGAAATATACTCTCTAGTGATGTAACTAATATTCGCATTCGCATTCGCAAATATTTGCGTGTTTATATTTGCATTCGCATTCATATTCACATTTGCAAAAAATTGTGCCAATGAATTTTGTCAACCAAAAAAACAAGATTAAACTCCACGAATACCGAAAAAAAATGTGCATACTCATCTGTTAAATCAAGTGTCAAAATAGTTTATTATTGTAGGTTTTACTTGTTATCTTTTCTATATTTTATTTATTGTTACTATTATTTTGTGTTTCAATACTTATACTGTCACTTCTCGTTTCCATCTTCTCATATTTAATTTTTCTATTTTATCTTTTACTTTATTTACTTGTATCTTTCGATTCTTTTTTCTTTTACTGGTACCGCCTTCGATTTTTCTGCACTTCCCAAAGGTTGGCTGGTAGAGATTGCATTTTAGCATTAAGCCCGCCTATTGTATTACATTTTTTGTATATTGGTGCAATAAAGTGTTAATAAATAAACCAATTAATTAAATAGGCGCCAAATCTAGATCCTCCGGACCCCTGCACCAAAATATGAAAAGAAACAACATTCTTATTCGCATTTTCGAATGTCGATAAGGGACATTGCCATCGGCTAATCAATTAAATATGCAATATAGGATTGCACATTTTGATGCCTAAAGAGTAAATCAAATCCAATCTATAGGAGGAAGTTCTACGAACATTTCTGGAGCAATTAAGTGGCGCGCGTAGACATGCGCACCACTTACTTACCCGAAGACTACCTAGGCTAATTCAAATCAGCGTGGAATGTCAGCCAGTCACCGTATAGTTTCTGAATAATTCATAGTAGGTAATTAATAATTTAGTTTTTTCTCTTCATAGATAGATTTACAGGTACAGTTAAATTTGTCATTTGTCATTAATAAAGGATATGGAAATTATTAGGAACTCTACCCGAGTTTTAATAGTACTCATCATGATTCGTAGTAGTAGCACCACACCCGTATGGATAACAATTGAGCATGCAGTCCAACTAATGGTAAATGGTCACTACCGCCCATGGACTTCTGTAAGTAACTAGACTTCATTTAGACTAGAGATTCTACCTGAAATCAATCAGATACGTTGCTGTTCCTGAGGCCTAAAATGGTCATATAAAAATGAGCCATAAGCCCTTTTACTGAAATGTCTCACGATAGAAATAGGTGTAGTGGTGGTACCGCTTCGGTCGAACCAATTCTAATACCTTACAGTATGTAGTATTAAGCGCTACGTTGTTAGATTCAATCATTTTGTAATGCAGAGACATTTAATACAATACATTGAAACTTACAAGAGTACGCTCCGCATCAATGACTCGCTCCAAGGACTCATAACTCGTTTAGAGTTGATAACATATCCAGTCATTAATATATTAGCCTTTAGAAGTGGTGGTGAACTTTCTGGTGGAAATAGGACTCCTAAATGGCGCCACCTTAACCGGTCTTGTGCCTTCTGAATCCAGCGCTTTGTCGCTGCCTTCTTCAGGTAATCAGAACAAGATAACCGAAATCAGTGGATAACAGAGACCACTTACTATCAGATACTGTAAACTCGTTAGTTAAAATAATAAAAAATATTTTATATTGTACGGAATCCGAGTTACGTGCTTATTAATTTATACTAGCTAAGTGCGTAAAGCGGCCGACCTGTACGCTTGACCTAACCAATATTAATTAAATTTTAATTCATTACAACTTCGGGTTAATTTCCGGAATAGTTGAAGTACCCAAATAAGTCACAGCACGTTAAACATAACTGTTGTATAATTAAATTAGTCAGATGCTATAAAATTATATTATTAATATTGCAATTTTACTTTGGCCTATATTTACTGTAAGTCGGTCAGGCGAACTAACGAAAAGAGGAAAGGTACCTATGGGCTGAGTGACCGAATTCCTTTTTGTAGCAAAATTTCAATTAAATAAATTAAAAAAAAACATACGACTGCTTGAAATAATTACCGAAAAAGGGAGAAACAAGAGCAAACGTTCTTTTGGTAGTACTTTCTGCAATAATTTTTGACTTCGTCTACAGCATTGTAATACTTAATTGTAACAGAGCAGTGATAGCCTAATGGTTGAAACTTGCCCTCTCAATCGGGAGGTCCCAGGATCAGACCCAGGCACGCACCACGATTGTGTGCGTATTAGAAATTAATTATCACTGCTTTTCGGTAAAGGAAAACATCGTGAGGAAACCTACACATCCGAGAGTTCTTTAAAAAAAAAGTTCTCGGAGGTGTGTGAAGTCCACCAATTCGCACTTGGCCAGCGCGGTGGCTAAAACTCTCTCATTCTGAGAGTAGACCCGTGCCCAGCAGTGGGACAATAATGGGTTGTACCCCAATACTTATTTTATGTTTCTTAGTTAATTATTTTAAGCAAAAATGTAATTTATCGCATTTCATAAAAACACTTGAGGAGATTTGTTTATCTTTCTTTTTTCTATTCGTACGCATCATATTTTAAAATTATGTAGCTGTCACTCCCGCTATTGGAAACCCCAACGATGCCCTATACCTATGTGAAAATTCTGACGGATTTAAACATCCTGATTCATTTTTAAAATTTAGCCGTGAGGGTTGTAGAGCGAGCTACTGAAATGGACATACATTCGCTTTAAAAATATTACCCTCCGTGTAAAGCAATCTTGTAAAACTCTGCTTATAACAAACTTCACCTCGCCCCTTAAACCTTCGTTCTCAAGTTTTCACTTTACTACCTGTAAACTCTTGACAACAGGTAGGCGTTTAACTGTGTTTGGTGGGACTTCGATATTTTATGACCAGGCTGTACCTTGTTTATGGGGGTCTTATCTTGTTACCTGATCACGAGTTTTCTTTTTACGCAGACAATAATCACATTGTTCATAGATTAAGAATTGTATACCTAATTACTTCAAGGTTTATTCTAGCTTATTGTTCAATCTAAATATGTAAGTACTTATACATACTTAAAAGCTGTTATACGTGATCTTTCCGGATTCGAAGCAGGAAGGAATCCAGCTACATAGCTTCTTGACATGTAACCTAAAGTCCACATGAACGAAATCGTGTACCGAAATTAGTGCACTCTTAGACGGACTAACCAGAAATATTCCACCTTAAATTTTAAGTTTACCGCTTATAAACCCGAGGAGGTCTTAAGGTCGGAGTAAAGATCGGCTCCAATCAGGCGGCTGCTAAGATATTAAGTGGGAATGTGCCGTAGATGGCCTCGTTCCGGAATTGAACGTAGGAAATTAACTGGAAGCCCAGCGTTAATCTGAGGAAGCAATATACAAGCGGCCGACTTGTTCCACAGTACGCTAGAAGGTAAGACGCGATATTTAAAATTAAAAAATGTACATATTCAATATCATCATTTCATTAAATTATTATTGACACATTACTATTCTACTATTAGGAACAAGGCGGCTTTTGGCGTAACATAAATTTGAGGCCAAATCTTTCATGGAGATGAGTTTTCGTGCGAAATTAACATCGAATCTTTATGCTAGATTCGATTCTGTAAAGGTCAGATTTATTAATTTTGCCAATTGTACATCTGCTGCGCCGTACTGTATCCAGTTCCATTTTTAGTGCTTACAGTGGTGTGATGGAAGACTGATATCCACACACTAATATCCAAATTTTTGATTAATTTTTATGCCTGGCTGATACAAAAACTCTTACATGATAGTCGGTAATTGACGACCCGCGTGGCGCAGCGGTTACCGTACCGCTGACACGTAGTGGGTCCCGGGCTCGATTCCAGGCCAGACAGGTGTCTGAATGATGAGTTTAGATTCTTGCTCTGGGTCTGGGTGTTTATGTTTTTGTCTTTGTGTGTGTCCATGGCACCCACGACACAGGAGAAAATCCTACTGTGGGGCTATGAGTGTAGAAAACGTTTTAAGTTTTAAGGTAATGTTAATCATTTTATAAAGCAAGCAGTTGACGGCATGCTATGCCATATCCAAAACATATATTTTTGAACCTTCGAAGTGTACTTAAACAATTTGCTATATTAGGTATCTTCAATCTCATCTGCACCTAACATAACCTTTGCACCCTTTCCACGCTTTCTGCCAACAGTAAGACAAGTCTCGGAGGTTCGACGACGCCTTCTTTAATTACTGCAAATCAAACGCAACGCTTGATCAACCTATTTCCGAACATCATTGACCTTAGGGACGCGAGCCTAAGCCAGATTAATCTTCTAACTAGGAAATTGTACGAATTTTAAATTAGTGTAAGGATAATTTATTTAAGAAAGTATACTCAGAGACTGAGTGTATATTTCATTTAACAAAATGTTATGTGAAACTATTTAAATTTTAAAATTATGCTTAGAATTTTTGGAACAAAGTTCCTTACGGCAAGTTTGGAGGTGGCAGGGATTTTGCTGCACAACCGAACTAAAGAATGTGACATGCATGTAAAACCGTAAGAAAAAAGCCGTAGGGAAAGTATGGAACGCAAGTGCTATAGTCGTATACATAAATGAATACCTGTCTCTTTTTCCCTCTTTCTTTTCTGCAATACCAGTTTCTGTTCTGGTGTCCCACGACACCACATCTTTTTTAAATTGTAAAACCGTGGGTCAACCGCAACTAAGTTACTAAGCTGTGTATACTTCTGTTTCTTATAATAAGGTACAAAGAAGATTTATTATTGATTATACTCATTTTATGCATTAACTACTACATCTTATCTATGTTATCTTATTTATATTAATTAATAAGTATTATGAATGTGACAGGCGGGGATACTGACCACTATACTACCGAAGAACACCAATTCGCAGTCCACCAATTCGCACTTGGCCAGCGCGGTGGACTATGGCCTAAAAACTCTCTCATTCTGAGAGAAGACCCGTGCCCAGCAGTGGGCCAATAATGGGTTGATGAGATGATTATGAATGTGAAAGTTTGGGAGGATGTTTGTTGGTTTCTTATTTTTTCGCAAAAAAACCACCGGTTTTAATTCGCTGATTAACACAGAGAGAGAAGCGGGCGAAGCCAAAGAAATAGCCTAGTAGAAAATAATTAAACTACCATCAAATAAAGTATCCTTATTGCACTTAAGTGCAATATTAAATATTAAGTCGCAGCAAGAAACAAACTTAATAAAACTGGATGACGTTGCATTAGCTTTAAAGGGGTGTCATTAAGAGCTCAAGATTAAACGCATGTGGCACTAATACGCTACGTCCTTAATATAAAACGATAATAATATGCGTGAAATTGGCACCCGAGCAGCTAATAACGTCAGGTAACAGGTAACGTCAGGAAAGGTGACATCGTTTGACACGAGCAATAACCTGTTGATATTTCATACCTCCTCACTTAATCTGCGTAGAACTTTTTGACGTTGTATTAATGAATAACTTGAGTTTTAACAGAAGTGGGAAACATTCTTCTATCTAATGTTAAAAGGTCAGTGATGCCCATTTCATTATTATAAGAAATGCAAAACTTTGTGAGAATTTATGCGTGTTTGTTATTTTTTCACGAAAATACTACCAGTCGACTTTTACTGGAATTTAGCTCACACATAATTTATGACCTATATTAATACATAGAATACTCATTACCGTGGTAAACGCGACCAAAGTGGGCGAAACTGCGGAAATTACCTAGTAAGGAATAATTAAATCCCAAGCATGAAATAAGTTATTTATCTATTTGAACTTAAATGCTACAAATAGTAAGTAAAAGCATAGTACAAACATAATAAAACTGGATGATGTTGCATTACCTTTGAGAGGTCTCATTATGAGCTCAAGATTGAACGTGTGTGGCACCTCACACTACGCTACGTCCTTAATATAAAACGATAATAATATGCGTGAAATTGGCACCCGAGCAGCTAATAACGTCAGATAACGGCAGGTAGGGTGACATCGTTGACACGAGCAATAACCTGTTGATATTTTATACTTACCCACTTAATTTGCATAGATTTTTTAGATGTTTCATTAATTTTATTTATGATTTGTATTTTTAATACATGTAGGTAACAAGCTTTGGTCTTCCATATTTAAATGGTAAGTGACGCCATGAGCAGATGATCAACCCTGAATGTAATTAAAGCAACATTCAAAGTAATGAATTGTCGTCGAAATCGTATTAGATCCTATTACACATCTTTGTGGAATATGATGAGATTTGATTAATTCTTTGCACAGAAAAGTGCAAATTTGAAGCAGTACAGTAGGTAGGTAATATTAGACCTATGTAGGCATGACCGTCGCTTAAACAAATCGTTATTGTATGTAAAAAACTATAACTTCTTATGATATCGTTTTATATTAAAGCAATCGTGTACACTGTATATGATAGAGGCTAATACATTTTAATATCGCACTTTATTGAATTTTTCTATTCAAAGTAAAAAGATTTTCAATAAGACCTTTGAGTAGGGTCTGAATATATCTGAATCATGCTGTTAGATTCAAGGTTTTGTTGGTTTACATAGTAATATAAACACAATATGTGTAATAAATCTTTATACAAGTGGCTGGCGGAAGCAGGTTTCCGCATCTCGTCTAGGGCTCCAATACTAAATAATATTCTAGCGCGGAACTTACAAGTAGGTCTAACCTTAGATCAAAGAAAGATAGACTCAGAATATGTAACTAAATAGTACAATAAATAAATTTTGCCGTTTTGTGTAGTCCTTATACGCGGATTGCTTTTTATTATAATAAGTTACAGCACGTAACACTGTTACAATATAGAAATAGATATGGCGGTAGTGTCACTGAAATCGAATAATCAATTTTCTAACACCTTCAAATGTACCGTTTAATATAAATCATGACGTTTAGTTTCTAAGAAAAAAGTCTTAAAAGAATCGGTAGTTTTGAAAATACAGTTCATAAAATCAAAACATACAAACAACATTAAGATATAAATCATACACAAAAGTTATAAAGCATAGATATACGGATGGCATAGCATATATTTCTGTTTATAATGCAGAGCCACAAACACAAGCATCAGATTCCTTTTCAGTACTAAAATATGATTTTACAAAGTTTAAAGGAAACATTACAGAAATATATTACGCATAGTATGAACAAAATTACTGAATGGTTCTTGACAGCACGTACTTTGTTATTATAATATACGCCTAGTATGTACCTAGATTGTTAATCACGAACGTAAATCAAAATATTCATTTGTTTAATAAATATTATTCACAATGTACGAAGCATCTCCTCATGCATAAATTATTTTTGTTTCGCACAATTTCCTTTTAATAATTAAACAACGGTTTAAGGAACGTTTCAGGAAATCCTGCAAATGTTTGGAAACTTGCTAATGACGTCTTAATTATCCCGACTCATGCGCTCTGATATCCATCCGTATATCTCATTGAAATGTATAAGAATAAAAATATCGTGTTAAAAAGTTCAGTGTTAGTTTTATAAAATTTTACTGTAAGAAGTTTCCAGACGGTGTTCCGCGCGAAATATAAAATCAAATATTTTTAAATTTAGATTTTTACTGTTTGTATATTTGGCTACTAAATACCGTGTACTGAATGAAACTACTAAAAAATTAATCGTCGACAATGAATGAATTTGTCTTATAGCTTATTAGCTTACCTATCTACTGCGCGAAATACTCGGAAAGTAGATAGTAGAGATCTTTGGCCATATCCATTCACGCTCACTCACGTTATTTGGCCACATAATACCAAGCAACCAGGCGATCTACAAAAACTGGTTATTGAGGTCAAAGTGGATGGGACAAGAATTAGTCCACCCATTCGCGTCCAACTACCCACGAGATGGTGGTGGACCATTGCCGAACATGGACTTCTGTAATAGATAAGATTTATCTCTTACCTAAAATTATAAGATATTGCTGGTCTCTCAGTGACTGCTGCTTTGGACTCTGGTGACTTGCTGAAGACCAGGCGTACAGGTAGCTCCTCAGTTTAAACACCCTCAGACTTATCAGACCTATTTATGAAGTGTTGTTGCCGACACGCTTTTATATGGGGCGATCGTCCTAGTCCTCGGGCGTAGCAATGCATCTATGATTGACTTCAGATAGAACCCGTATTTTATGTGAAGTTGTTTGCAGATGTCCATAGGCGGCAGCGACCACTCACTATTAGGTAGACTGCATGCATGCTACTTCAATCTTATAAAAAAAAATTATGGTCAACTATTTTTGACTAATAACAGCTGTATTGTCCCATTGCTCGGCACGGGTCTTCTCTCGTAATGAGATAAATAAAAGCCATAGTCCACCGCGTTGGCCAAGTGCGAATTGGTGGACTTCACACACGTCCGAGATTTTTTTAAAGAACTCTCGGGTGTGCAGGTTTCCTCGTGATGTTTTCGTTCACCGAAAAGCAGTCATAAATAATTTCTAATACGCACGTAATTTTAGTAAAATCAGTGGTGTGTGCCTGGGTTTGATCCTCGGACCTCCCGATCAAGAGGGCAAGTTTCAACCATTGCTTGTTAGCTGTTAAAAACAAGTATATAGCAGCATGGTAGATAATGCTCCAGTCTAATTGCCTATGTAAACCAATATCACTAGACTACGCCCATCTGAGTTGTACTTAAGCGAAATTATTTGATGTGTCTGCCTATTCCATTGAAACTAAAAGCTGATTTTAATATTCTTCTAACTGTAACTTATTTTTATATTAGACTTTCATGTAAATATTGCTTTGGAAAAGTGAATTTTAGCCATTTGCCAAATGCATCGCGCGACCGCCGTGCATTATTCCAGGCCATTAAGCTATTTCTACTTGAATTTGAAATACGTATATGATATGCCATGATATCTTAATGTTTTTGCATATGGAATATTCATAAACATTATTTATACAGAATATTCGTGCATTTCTCAAACTTCGTTATAAATATTGTTTAAAGACGAGCTTAGAGCTTTTCTAAACTTGTATTTTTAGAGTAAGCCATACTGTATGTGATTATATTTAACCTGAATTATTATACTTTTTAAATATTGACCGCGATTCCGGAGGATTAATATGTTATTTAGCGGTAATAAACATTTTACCACTAAATAGTAAATAAATATATAAATATCTTAATCCACAGTGTAAGTAAAAAGGATTTCTAGTTAGCTCACTATTAAGTTATTCTTGTACCTGATAGAAAGTACGACACATCACATTTTTTATATCATTTACTTGGTATGTGGTTACTGTTCTCAAGGGACATCCGTATCCAATCTCAAAACATAATATAATCGTACTAAGAGCACTATTCGGAATATAGTCGTCGTCAACCCATTATTGTCCCATTGCTGGGCACGGGTCTTCTCTCTGAATGAGAGAGTTATAGGCCATAGTCCACCTCGCTGGCCAAGTGCGAATTGGTGAACTTCACACACCTCCAAGAACTTTTTTTTTTTTGAAGAACTCTCGGGTGTGTTGGTTTTCTCAAGAATGTTTTCCTTCACCAAAAAGCAGTAAAAATTAATTTCTAATACGCACATAATTTTAGAAAAATCTGTGTTGCGTGCCTGGGTTTGAACCTCGGACCTCGCGATCGAGAGGGCAAGTTTCAAACATTAGGCTATCACTGCTCAATAATATAGTAAAATACGTTAAATCCACATTTAACGGGACTTTCATCATGGAATCTTAAAGGCCAATTAATATTCCCAAAATATACGTTTCTAAAATTTTCTAATTGCAACTGACAGAGCCACACACGTTCGAATAAGTTTGAATAACCCGTCGTAAATAAGTTACGCTCAACATGTCGATTGAAATTTTCATCTATAAAATCAGAATTTCCCGACGCCATCGTTATTTCCGCCAATTTGTTACACGCGTGTAACCAGTCCTTTTTTCTATAAATTATGTTCAAATCTTTGAAGTAGAAGATCTACGCTACTTAAACCTAAGTATTTAAACGTAAGTATAACTACTTAGGTTTAAATAACTAAATCATTATACTATCATAGAGCAGTGATAGCCTAATACAGCAGTGATAGCCTTATGGTTGAAACTTGCCCTCTCAATCGGGAGGTCCGAGGTTCAAACCCAGGCACGCACCACTGATTTATGTGCGTATTATACTTTAATTATCACTGCTTTTCGGTGAAGGTAAACATCGTGAGGAAACCTACACACCCGAGAGTTCTTAAAAAAAAAAAAAAAGTTCTCGGAGGTGTGTGAAGTCCACCAATTCGCACTTGGCCAGCGCGGTGGACTATGGCCTAAACTCTCTCATTCTGAGAGAAGACCCGTGCCCAGCAGTGGGACAATAATGGGTTGACGACAACTAAATCATTTTACAATATCGGCAATAAGTTTACAATCAATAACTTACTATCCAATAATAGGATTTAGCAAAATTGTTCTCAGATATTGTTTAATGTTTACTGTAGGTATTTGATTATACACAAAAAATCACTCTGAGGAATAAATAATAGTTCAGTAATAATATGCGTTTAAACAAAACATAAAACCGTTTTTCTTTTTTAGAAAAATATTATAAAATACTTTACGTTAATAAGGAAATAATTAAAGAATGATCATTTACATAAAGTTATATTATATTGTAATAAATTAAAACATGCAGTCGTTTGAAAGTAAAAAAATCCCATCCTTTGTAAAGACGTAACATAAATGAGTGAAAATGTACATGTATATCATTTGTCAATTCAGAAATGACATAGAAACTATATGTACAATTATACATCATACACTTTTAATGTAATTTACATACATAAATAAGCGACTTAATCTTTATTTAAGAAAGAATAACTTTACTCGGTACGGTACGTCCACAGCAGAAAAGAATCTTAGAGGATAAAGAAAAACCATAAATGTCGGAAGACCCAAACCGACAGCAAAGTTTTGCTTATCGAATAACTTGTACCTACGACCTTCACTAGTACATGAAGAAACACAAAACAAAGTTTAAATAAGATTTCAAAAGAAGTCAGATACATTATTGTACTATTTACATTTTCTGTTTTATGATATTCAAGTAGCAAACGCGAATGCCATTAATCTGATGATATGTGGCCACTGCCGCCTATGAACATCTGTAATCTACCCCAGATACAATCAGAGTTTTACCTAAGATTGGCCACAGTTGTGTTGCCACTCCTAAGGACCATGCTAGAACGCCTCGGATTAATGATAACAAATGGCTTGATATGGGAAGGTTTAGTCTAGAAAAGTCCCCTCCAGTATTCATCCTTTCTTATAGGAAAGGGTGAATACTGGATGGGAGGCGAACTGGTGTTCAAGGCGTACTGTCCTTAGATAAGACATTCAATACGACATAATTATAAAGTTCATAAGCCTATATAAAGTTATTATATTCCGTTCGGATCTATAACGCAAGTAACTCGTTTATAAAGGACAAATTTGTTGTGAGTATATAATGCGATCCACAGCCTCCCTGTATCCCAATTACTGAGGATCATGATTAACCAAAGGCATTTCACGCGTATAATATCTCATAGATAATCCTTTAGCAGAGATAATAGGATAGCACGTCAATGTCAGGCTAAAGCCACAAATACAGCGAGAACCTTAGGCACATATCATTATGATTGATGTGAATGTGTAATAAATTATAGCTGCAATATATATCTTCTTAGAGTACGCCAAGAGAAATTCAACAAATCATAGCTGAAAATTTAAAGGTTTCTTTATTGATACCAGCAGTCCAGCACCGGTGCCTTTCAATCCAAATAAACAATTTAGCTAAGCTATGAATGTATGTTATTCGTAGGTATCAATAAAATTGCTTGATTTTGTTATGCTGGAGCTTTGATTTTAATTATATTCCAACTTACAGACAGCTTCATCAGAGATCGTCGCGGCTCATTATTTCTATTAAATTATATCAGAGATATTACTGTCTTGCAAATTTGCAACAAAAATAATATGTATTTATTTGGTATTAGATAATAGTATGCTAAATACTTTTACAGATAGATACTACTATACTATATCTTATCACAATTTCTGAAAAAATATCCCAGAAATATACATTTAACGCAATTCTTCGCAAATCCTTACTTCTTCTTCGTTTTTTGAATGCACAGTTTTAAATTGATCAATTGTAAATATAAGATACAGTTTAATCAAAGGTACTTAAGATTACAGTTTAAATTAAAAAGATGAAATTGATAACTTGGTACCTCAGCTTTAACACTGCGATTAATGAACGTTTGATATATTTAGACTAGATCTTTAACTGAACATTGATGAATAAAATCTCTCAAAATTCATCAGCACCACGTCAGTTAATCCACACACCCACACTAACACATATTTTACAAAACTAAATACCTAAGAAAAATCCCCTATAATCCACTTAAATTTAATGTAATTTTCAAATCTCTCAAAATTTATCAGCACCTAGTCAGTTAATCCTTTAACAAGCACACCCACACGGATTTAATGTAAATGTTATCCATTAGACCCTGTTACTTATTTAGGTCATTTAACTTTACATTATTATTACAGCTAAGCACGTGGCGAGGAAATCCTTCTAAGCTCTGAGACCGTAATGGCGTCTTAATGACTCCGCCCCTACTTCCCTTTGACTGCATTAACACAAACGAAAATAACCCGCCGTTCCTATTAATATAAATTAATAGTAGGCGATTAAATTAGCCACTAATTTTAGATGTCTATATTTTTCTTGCATTAACTTTTTTATTTGGTAGAAATCAAAAGTAGGTAATATGAGCTATCACGCGATGTTTTCATTTATCGGAAAACATTGGGAATAGACTTATAAATTCAAGATTCAAATAGACACACCATTACCCAGAGACTTCTTACAATATTATCTATAGCTTAAATCATAAATCATACGTATTCAGATGTAAAAAAGAAACTCAGTAGGTTTATCTCATATTACGTTTAATTCTCATTACAGAACAGAAATGTCATTATGTACATAGAAAATGTGTAATTGAATAAATTACATCCTTTTTTATTTTATTTCATATTATTTTATTTTATTAGCAACAGACACATTTTATTAAAACCTGACCTACCATACCTACACAAATATGGCTATAACACTACCAGGAACTCTTCGGATTCCAACCACAGAGGATTCTTCCAGTAATATACCCGTCAATGTTGAAACAAATGAGATGTAAATAGTTATTTACAGAGAATCAATCCCCCTAAAACAAATATAATCTCTAATTCGGGATACAGAATAAATAAAGCGATGTCATGGCAATACATTTGGCAGTCTGAAGATGGATCGTGTGTCACCGCTCGGGAGCAAGCATTTCGTCGTTGACATGTGGACCTCGGCAGCGCTCACACAATACGATGAAATTCTGAAACAACACGATTTATGTTTACTTAATATCTCATTTGCAAAAACTGAACATGTAGATCGTAATGTAGTGATAAGTATTTTGAAGATGTAATCCGATTTAAATGACACAAAGCCAGACACGGTCAACACACGACGACACGAAATCGGTCGAAGTTGATTAGTAGCTCAATTTCGTACACGTCTCCTTGGTCCGAGCATGTTATCTGTTACGGTTGTTATGATTGGAAAGCTGTCATTAAAATCGTTAGCCTTTTGGGCGCTTCGAAAACATCCGAAATGAGTTGGCCATTAATTTAGTATTTCATACATACAATTCATATAGTGTTAACATACATATTGAAATTCCAAAATGATACTAATAATAGAAAACAGTAGCACTTCGGAAGCGTTGGCAGAATAAAAAACTCGAAAAAAATGCCATCATGCTCGTATATCTATATGAACGTTTGTACATGCAAATTGTACATACTTATATAATATTTTTTATTATCTATTTTGATGTACAATGAACATGTTTTGTGTTGTATTTGTATTGTATATACTGAGTTTTCGGTGACGGTAACGGTATCGCGAGTTCAATGTTTTTTCTCGTCTCGTTAAATGCCCAACGCGCCTAAAGAAATAAAAAAATAATAATTACATATTTATAAAATATAACGCTTACGGGTAGCCACAAAATAGATCTCTTTGTGGTTGACTTGGCGCAATTTATACCGTGCCTCCAGAAAACAAAAATAATACTTACAAGATTATACTGTTGCCTTAAAAGCTCCATAGCCTTTTGGAAGTTTGATTCCGATTTAGTCCCATGCTTCTCCATGAGTGCGACGGTTCTATGAGCCAATTGTTCAAGTTGTAGTAGCCCAGTGGGTTCCATGTCTTTGTACTCCGCTCTTCGTCTCCCGTACCTCATGCCCCAATTATGATGACTACGAGGATGTTGTACGCGATCACTTCCTCTCTCACCCATCGCTCTAGCATCTTGCCTGCCAGGTTCAGGCAAATTTACCATTGTAAATAATTTATTTACGAATTATTAAAATTTAAATAACCGGCTGTACCTAAATACGTTAAGAATAGTACGAAACTTTCTATAAACATGTAATATCCGTGACTGATGTGCATTTCATAAACATTACAGTTTTATAGTAAATTTTAGATATGTAATTACTCAAATAATGACGCGAAGAACGTGGTAAATTACCTCATTACTTTCCTTAACGTAAACACGCGCGTTAGATAATTGACCATAAGGTTAACTAATGTTATTATTGAACGCAGCTGTCTTTACGGCTATCATGGATTAAATGTTCGAAATAATGGACGTTGACAAACAAAATAATATTATCTAAAAATAAAGTCTTTACAGTCATTAGTAAATTAGCAGTTGGGGTTTATGATCTTACCTGAAAGACAATATACAGCCCAAAACGCAATTAACAAATCCCTTCCAGGGACGTCAATAGTTTCTCTTGAAGAATATAACAAAAGGCTCGCTCCCACCCTAGCCCATGTGCTATTTATCTATACTAAGCCAACGTAAACCCCATAACGTTATGGGACGCCCTATCATTGACAACCAATTAGTAAACGTATTTGCTTATAATGGTGAAGTTGCCAAATGAGGATGTCTCAGAGAGTGACCTCAGTGAGGTGATGTTTTATTACAATAACCGTCGAGTATATACACACAGAGGTCCTGTGGGCCTCTTGGATTTGGAACACATAGCAGCGATGGCAGCAAACTACTCATATCTCGGGATGCTCACTACGTACCCGAATATACGGCAAACGGCGATAAATCGCATCCGACAGCTTTTTAATATGGTAAGTCACAATAGATACATATCTCTATATATATATTATCAACCCACTAATGTCTCACTGCTGGGCACGAGCATTTCTCAAAATAAGTAACTTTTTAGGGCGTAGTCCACCGCGCTGGACAAGTGCGAATTTTTAGAATTGTTTTTTTTTAAACTCTCGGGTATATATGTTTCCTCACAATGTTTTCCTTCAACATAAATCTTTGATAATTCATTTGTAATGCGCACAAAATTTAGAAAAATCAATAGTGCGTACCTCGGATTTGAACCTCGGATCTCCCGGGAGTGCAAGTTTCAACCATTAGGCTATCACTGCTTACAATATTTATATGAATAGGGAAAGTACACATGTTTTACTTACAAATGATCTTCCGTTTTACAATTTAAAAACAGGAAAATGGCAGAGTAAAAGTTGCTCTTCACTTTGTAAAGCCCTCTGCGAAAGTCCTTTCGTCAGAAATTGGTTCATCCTTTTTGAAAATTGGGTCACAGATACGAACAAATAATTTTTGACGGGTTTTTGTGTTTGATATTTCAAAAACGGTATTACAAAATGGCAATTGTTTTAAAGTTACAAAAATATATTTTCATGTAAGACGACCCGCGTGGCACGCTGGCACGGTTACCATACCGGTCTGACGCGCAATAGGTCCCGGGTTCGATTCCCAGCCAGACAGGTATCTGAATGATGAGTTTAGATTCCTATTCTGGGTCTGGGTGTTTGTATTGTATGTGTATATGGTACCCACGACACAGGAGAAAATCCTACTGTGACTCTATGAGTGTAGAAAACGTGTAGAATGTTAAAATCATTTGTTTGACTAATTTTACTCATGCTCATTATTTGCATTTAGAGACGCATGTGACACACGAATTATAGATATATACAAGGTGGCAGAACCAATGTAGTTCGACCGGGAAGGTACCACCGCCACAATTATTGCTAGCATGCAGCAGTTCTTCCATTTCGGTGGTAGGGTGTGGTTGCCGGCACACTTTTATATGAGGTGACTATCATAGTCCTCAAGAGTAGCAACGCAACTGTGATTGACTTCATATAGGACCCGCGTTCTATATGAAATTGCTTATAGATGTCCATGGAGGGCAGTGACCACTTATCATCAGGTGGACTGCGTGCTCGTTTGCTACTGCAATCATATGAAAAAGATATACTGTCTTCAAGTACTTAAATACATAAAAATTCCAAATGAACCATCATCATATATACATAATAAATCATCAAATATTTTCATAAAGTTAGTAATCGTAGGTATAGTATAGTGTATACTTTTCACTTATAATTGTAATTCAAATATTGTACCTACCTATAATATTCTATTTTTATTTACAGGAATTTAAACTCTTGTGTGATCATTGTGGGACTCCTCATTATCAAGATGAAATATCAGCACCTGAGAGATGATAGTTTGTAAAAAATGAAAAGTATTATAATTATAAATATTCTTGGTATTACTAAAAAAAATCTGAATAGTTTTATTTGTTGACTTATTTATTTTTTTGTACCGTCATCACTACGTCGCATAAAACAAAGTCCCTTCGCGCTGTCTGTCCCTATGTATGCTTAGATCTTTAAAACTACGCTACGTATATTTTAATGTAGTTTTTTTTTATAGATAGAGTGCTTTAAGAGGAAGGTTTTTATGGATAATACATGCATAATATAGTGGAAGGAGCCTAATAGTTTTTGATTTTTGACTTTTAGGCGGGACGAAGTTCGCCGGGTCAACTAGTAAAAATATAGTTCGTAATCGCAGTAAACTCAACATCTATCGTAGAAAAGCAGTGACCGTCAACATATGCTGTCAACTTAATTGTTTTCACCAAGGAACATGTTATTTTAATTGTTTTGTGCATTTGCTTTTATAAAAACAAAAGTTTAATTCATATTTGGTATGCATTTTTTTTATATTTTTTGATATGAAGCGTTCGTGCAGTATCTGATAGTGTGTCTATCTTCCGTAACCTTAGAACCAGACATAACACAACAGTGCTGAACACTGCTGTTATGAATTAAAAATAGTTTCACAGGTATAACTGTCCGATGTGAATGACGAAGTGTTTATTGCCATTAAAATATATTTAAAGCTTTTGGTGCACACGTGTTTAAATCATGCACAGTTGTACACAGTATGGTTTTAATAGCGATTATCTAATAAATAAAATTTCATACTCAATGAAGTGCAAAATTCATAACACAAATTCTCAACTCCCCAAATTTGGGAAAATTTAAACTAAAATAATATCGTGTTAAAGGCATGTTCACAACGACGGAATAATATACTTTTAAATTTAATAAATCATTATTATGCAAAATTATATGACATAAAGCAATTTTAAAAAACTCAAATGAAAATGGACGCGTGGGTGAACCAACTTTTATATTAAAAAAAAAACCTTTATTTTATACATTGGTGGTGGTTACAAAATTTGAAGAATTCCCATGTATATTATTTTCTGCTTTTCATGATTTTAATTCCGTTTATTTCCTTTTAAACCATGTACCTATTTTTGTTATTCTGAACCACAGAAGGTTGGCTAGCAGAAAATACTTATAATAGTAACATTAAGTCTACCATTGTGATGAATAAGCTTCTCAGTATGTATGATGATAGGTAAGCTTGAATACATAAATCTTTCTATAAATTAAGCAAGTGTTACCATTACTGTGTTAATTAAAGTAAAGTTAAAGAGTTTTGCTTTACTTATTAGTATGAACTTACCCAACCACGCTATACGCTACTTAAGTTATTGGAGAGTTATTCTTTAAAATTGTTTTCGTGTATACTGGACCTTAATTTAGACCGAAGACGAATGACAAAGAAGGATTTAACCACAAAGAAGGGGGCATTACGCCGGTTCTACGCATAATCCGAATAAAGCCGGCAATTAAAATACTTATCCGCCGGTATTTCATCGCTATACAACAGCCTGCCCTAAAGTTTTCTCAATTCCTGCGACAAAAGCGATTGGTTAGCAAAATCTTTATGATGCCCAAATTACAAGCATTTTGTTTCTAAGAATTATTCTGTCTAAACAACGATTTTATTGCGCAGGTTTATACAAAGGGTCGGTGAACAAAGCCGTTGAAATGATTATCTTTAGCATATTTATCCCCGCGTATCTGAAAATCTTATTAATGATAATATTAGTAGGATTGTTAATTAAAATTGCGATAAATACGTGGCAAAGCTGCTAATTTAACTGATAAGTTAATCTTTGTTTTTTGACTAGAAAAAGCAACCTATTTTTTTTCTCTATATAACTTTAGTTACAAATGTAGTACTGTTGTCAAGCTGTGTGTAGATTATTTCATCAGGGCCCATAATAAGAAAGATTAACATAAGTTCCACACGCTACTAATCACATTTCTTTCGAAATTTTTACACGTCCTTAAAATACAAATTACTTATACGAATTGTTGTTGTAACGGCCACAGGAATATCATCTGTCAAAATTTCAATGGTTATCTGTGAAAATTTCAATTATCTGGCTATCACGGTTCATGAGATACGGCCTGGTGACATAGAGACGGACAAATGGACAGCGGACTCTTAGAAATAGGGTTCCCTTTTCAGCTTTTGGGTGCGGATCCCTAAAAAAGGTCCTATAGGAAAAGCTTACAGTCCTGTTTAGTACTTTAATTTCAATAAAATTAGATGCATACTTACAAATAATTTAGTTACACGTTAATTATGTAAACAAAACAGTGTTAATAACACGAAGACGAACTAAATCTGTTTGTTTATAAACTTGACGAGGTACTAACCCCTTGTACAATATTGACTTACGGCAACTTGGAACGGCAACGATATTGAGATAAGCTAATGAATGTTCTACTTAAGAACTTACTGATAATACTGATTAAGGGTTGTTTTCATAACAATACATATTGTCGATGATTTTGATTTACATGATTATTTACACGAATTTTTGCCGATATTTCCACCCATCGTGGTAGCACTTTCGTTGTAACCACAATCCATGTAACTAGTTCGAAATATTGGCAAAAAAATAAAAGTCGCTCATCGTGAGTACCCTGCACATTAAATTGTTTTCAGATTTACTTCTGAAAACATTGAGAATGTGTATCGTTAGGTAATATAAAATGCTTTTATTTTATTATTATTTTATATTATTGTCCAAATATCATTGAACGTTTGACTTCGATGATTTTGCCACGAAAGATAGCCGTTTCATTCGTGGCAAAAACATCGCAACATTATTCTTAATATTTTGCCCTTGTTTCTTAACATAACGATGGTCGGTTTTCGTGGATATAAATGTGATTTATTTGTTTACTGAGTATTTTAAATGCGCGCGCACTCCGATATTTAAATTCAACGCCATAAAGTTGACAATGACATTGAAATTGAATGAAAAGAAAAGGCTACAACAAAGTAAAAATATAATTTTAATGTAATAAAAATGATAGTTTAGGAATGAATGAATAAAAGTTACATTTAATTATTACATTATTTTCTTTCAATTTATTGCTACACCTCTTAATTTCATCTTTATGTTTGTATTGTCCTTTACGTATTCATCTTTGTATCTTTTGTTTATTGTCTTCATTTCATTGTTTAAATTATTTCGTTGTAATTTTGGAAGTTTTTTTTCAAAAATATTATTTTAACATACCTACATCCTACATGCATTTCTTAACACGTTCGATGCATTAAAAGATCTATCAGATGTCTTGCAAGACTTTCGTATGGTACGTGGACTAAAATCCTGTCGTCTCACTCCTTGCGGGGGACTGTAACTTGTAAAGTTCTTTTCGTATGAACAAGACAAATATACATATTTGTTTTCTACTTAAGAGTGAGTTCAAAGACACAATAAAGAAAATAGGAATGGATTAGGTCCCTAATGTACCTACAGTACTTTAATTTCAAGTATATGTCATTGTTTATTTGGAAGATATGAATTATTTTCAAAGCTGTAGTTTGGGATACTGATTAGATCTCCAACGCACACATCTATCAATTAGTTTTGATATCTAAAAAGCCAGCTGAAAGTTCTATGAAAATGATGTCGCAGGCAAAGTGTTAAAAGGTACAGAAACAACCTTGGAATGGCAGTCTTGAACATAATACAAAAATGAGTTGTTTTAGTATTTATTATATCGGCATTGTAAGATAACACTGTCGAAATATACATAGATAGATCACAGCTTTCGTCCCTGTAGCCTCGGGGTCAGAATAGGGCTACGGTATCCCCTGCCTGTCGTAAGAGGCGACTAAAAGGGGCTTCCAGGGTTGCAGACGGCTAGAGTGGGAGCTCGAACCGTTCGGTCAGGCAATCCCGGGAAGGACGGCGTTATGTGTGGTCGCATACCGTCGTAAAGACTAGACGGAGCGGTGGGTCCAGCCGCCCATCTGGGAGGAGCCCGATGGGGCAGCGCGCTCGGAGGATTCCTGTTGAAGTCGATTCGAGATCCCGGAGTCCTCCTTTTCAGCGCCGAGGACGGCCACCGGGGGAGTTTTAGTGCGGTAAAAATCCCACATAACCCTGCGTCGCTCCCACGGCGTCGGGTACCTTTGGAAGGTTTCCCCCTCGAAAACAAAAAAAAAAAAAAGATCACAGCTTTAATCTTAAGGCTTGTAATGAATGATGTGGTGGTTTGAATTACATGTTGAGAGTATCATTTTATTGATAAATTAATCTTAAAAAAAGTACAACTAGTCTAGTGCGATTTGCAAATATTGAATTGCAGTGCTTTGCTAAGAAAGGTCGCCAAATCTCCTTTTCCGGTCATTTACGCCAAAAAGTAAAAAAAAAAAACAATATTCGCATTTGCATCAGCAAATGTCGGTAAGGAACATTCACATTCGCATTAGCGAATGTCGGTAAGGAACATTCACATTCGCATTAGTGAATGTCGGTAAGGAACATTCGCATTCGCATTAGCGAATGTCGGTAAAAAACATTCACATTCGCATTAGCGAATGTCCGAGTAACAACATTCGTTACTAGTCCTTAAAGACTTACATTTTAAATCTAACTTAAAACAGACGTAGTATTAAATTCTCTTTTTGATATCCGAAGCTATTGAATCCTACAAAGTGATTTGAAATGGATCTTACTTGCTTATAGACGTTGTTGAGCTCGTTTATAAGGCAAGAAAAGAATAAGGAAGATATTTGTAGGCAAGGAATATTTTTTATTAAACTTTAACACAGTCCTCTAAATTTATCTACTTACTGTGTAACAGATTTAAAATCGAGAGTAGTTTTTAACATTTCAATCTCTTCACTTCCGGAGAAGACAAAACGTATGGCGTCTGTGGAAAGACTTAACAAGTCTTTGAGGAGCCTCGTAGATAATAGAAAGTAATTATCGAATATTAAAAAGGTATAGAGTAATATATAGACGAAGCAAACCTAATAGGTTACTAATAATTATTTTTCGTATAGAAATATAAGAGCTCCCAGCGATTGATAAGTGCATACTAATTAGCCCTCGACTACACATAGATTGGCTTAAATAAGCACGCGCTATACCTAATAAGTCCAATTATATTTCCATATAACTAATACATAAGTGTGGATAAAGTAACTTAGTTTATGAGTAGATGGTTTGGTGCTGTAGTATGAGGAATAGTATTTTTTAAGCAAACGAACATGCACTCCACCTAATGGTAAGTGTTTAGAGTCGCCTATGGACATATGTAAGCAACTTCACACAGCTTATGCGTTCTATCTGAATTCAACCACAGATGCATTACTAAACCCGACGACAAAGATGGTCGCCTCATATAAAAGTGTGCCAGCATCCACACACATCACATCCTTCTATAGAATCGCAAGAACTGCTTCAAGTTAAAAATAGTGGTCTAGGTAAAAATACCTCTTCGGTCGAAATACACTGGTTCTACAAACTGGGAAAATACAAATATACTCATATACCTATAAATACAAATATAGTTAGTCATTGAATTTGAGTAGAAAAGAAGATGAACTTATGCAAATGCGATGTTCACTGAGATAGTAATCAAGCAACCCTTTGTTTGAATATGCTACGGACCAGTGTGCCCGATTGGGCTTAAAGTTTCGGGATTAGAAGGGTTCGATCATCAATCAACTTAAACACGCCTCCACTATACCAAGAAATTTCTTGCTGAAATCACTCGTACAATCCTGAATGTCGTCGTACTGGTGAGTAAAGTCTGTCGAGTACATTTGTTAGAAAACTTAGCCCCTAGTTTCAGAGATTATGTATAAAAATGATAAATTAGTTTTTCTGCTGGTAAGTTGTCATTTATTTAATCTTAAACCCATCCACCCATTTGAGATCTGTTAATGTAAGTGATCATGTCTGATACACGCGTTGGTTAAGCACAGAAAGAAACTGCAGCCTATCCTTTCGTGTCCTTTAGTTGCCGATATGACATCCAAGAGAAGAGAGGGGAGGAGCAGAAAAGACTTGCGAGTTCTGTTCAAGATCAAAACCACAGGGCATTATAATCTTAAATGAATTGAAATATTTGATCACGATTTGGTTGCTTGTGTATTAAACTTTTGGAAGATGTGTTCAAACTGATGTAGCGAAAAAGTTTTGACATTAACATCAATGGCGAACACGTTACACATCTTCGATTTGCTGATAATAAAGTTATCTTGGCAAAGTCGCTGACGGACCTCAAAATAATGCTAAGAGACCTCCACAGTGTCTCACAAAGGTGGGTCTTCAGATGTACATGGACAAGCTGAAAATTATGTCTTAGTCTAATAGTTATTGAAGGCACACGTCTCGAAGTTGTCCGGAACCAGATGGGTAAGTCCAACTTTGAGAGGGGGGGGTCACTCGAAGAACCCTGGAAGAAGAAGCTCGGCTGGACTGCGTTCGGGAAATTGCGTAGTCTCTTCTCGTCCACAATTCCTCAGTGCTTGAAGTCAAAATTATTTCTACGGCGCTGAAACGTGGCCTTTCACTGTAAGCCTTATTCGAAGGCTTAGGATCGCTCAGCGTTCTATGGAGAGGGTTATGCTCGGAATTTCGGAAGCTCCGGATTTGCAATGATAAAATCCGTATACAAACAAAGCTTACCGACATAGCTGTCAAAATTAGCAAGTTGGAGTGGCAAAGGGCCGGCCACATCGCTCGTAGGACCGAAAACCGATAGAAAAGAAAAATCTTTGATTGGCGACCACGTTTAGGCGAAAGGAGCACAGGTCGTACCCCATCAGGTGGACCAATAAACTGTAGAAGACAGCGAGAAACCATTGGATTTAGAGGACAGAGGACCGGTTGGAGTTGCGCCATTTAGGGGAGGCCTATGTCCAGCAGTGGAGCTCATAAGGTTGCTGGATGGATAGATGGGTGGATGTATTTAACTTTGCATAAATTGCACCCGCCTTAAGTAATATCCATATTCTTTATACGTAACTTTATTGAAATCAAAAAAAATCTAATTTTGCCTAAACTGTATCAATAAAACATCTGTATTGACCTTACCTACTTTATAACTCGTATCATGTGCGTTATAAACACAAGAACATAGCTATAGTAGTATATAAACATTAGGTAGATAAACAATGCCATAGAACATCTCATCAATAATAATTATACTGAATCATTAATTCGATTTATCAAATTATACTACGTGTGCAAGCATTTATTAGCATAATAAAGATTGCATAATGCCCCAGTGACATTATGACATAATCGTCGATTGGTCGAGCAATTGACTCAATATTATAGATATCAGATTCTAAGAACTTATTACTATGATATCTGATGTTATGTAAAACTCTCCTGGGTCTTATGTAGTTAGTTAACAATTATCTGTCATAGTGTAGCACCCTTGTTATGTTTAGTTACCTATCGATTACCCATCGTAGCGATGATCGTGATGATGTTGCTTTTGGTATGTATTAGTGATGTAACGGATATTCGCATTCATATGAAATGTCTTTATTTTGCATAGGCCTACAGAGGCACTTACAAATTGTCAGTTACATATATATTTTATTACACTACCACCGGATCGGAACACGACCTCAACTGACGAACACGAACTCATTCGTGAATATTGGCAAGTTTTTAGACATTCGCATTCCCAAGTGTTGATGCGAATGTTTTGCGCATATTAAACATATCCGAATTGAAATCGAAATTCAGTTTCATGACCTAAAAAAGGTCGTTAAATCTAGATCCTCCGGCAACCTATACCAAAAACTGAAAATTATCGACATGCGCATTCGCATTCGCAAATGTAGGTAAGAGATATTCGTATTCGCTAATGTCGGTAAGGCATATTCCCATTCGCATTCGCTAATGTCGGTAAGGGATATTCGAATTCGCATTCGCAAATGTCGGTAAGGGATATTCGCATTCGCATTCGCAAATGTCGGTAAGGGATATTCGCATTCGCATTCGCAAATGTCAGTTAGGGATATTCGCATTCGCATCCGCAAATGTCGGTAAGGGATATTCGCATTCGCAAATGTCGGTAAAAGATATTCGCATTCGTAATGTTCAAATAATTCATTACATCACTAGTATGTATGGTGGGAGAAAAGGAAGGCAGAAGTATACTTATTAGAGACAGTATCAACTTATAGATTAAGATCCGGCTGCAAATATGTGTAGTTATCGTGTGCGTGCTGAAATCCACATTTTATATAGATGGTAAATATTGAAGGTGAGTGAGAGGAAGCTAGCGCGTAACATCACCAGTCTAACAAGGATAGAAATTGCCAGCTGTACAACGTTTTAAAGTTTTATCGGCCACATTTTGATTGGCAACCTGGTAGATTTTTATTCTCCTAATCATAAATATGAGTAAAAATGTAGATTTCAGCACGCACACGATAACTACACATTTTTGCAGCCGGATCTTAATCTATTAGATTTTAGTTTTTCAGCTTTCAATATTTATTCCAAATTAATGATTATAAAGGGTACCTTGTAAATGGTAGGTATTTTTAATTACAAGAAAGTGATATGTGAATATTAAAAACAACAACATTTTCACGTGCAGAAGTATATACTTTTTTAAAGCAACGCATGATACATACTTCATAGTTTAAAATGTACATATACCTACTTACCGTCAACCCTACCAACATGTGGTAACGACCTGTTGCTTAGTTTACCCTTTATTTTGAAAATGTATTTTCCGAAAGCACCACAATTTACTATTTCTTGTTTGAATAAAAAATAAGTTGCGGCTGATAAAATGACAATTGAAATAAATTGGGCATTGAAATCATTTGCGAGTCATCTGAAAGTCGCACTTGGCCGCTTTTTAAATTCTTGTCTAATCGACTTTCCAAGGATGTCTCAAAAACTTTAAAATCGATTTAAACTAAACTATCTCTCAATTATACATGTACCTCACCAGTAATAGTTATATTTTTACTACAATAAATTTATGGAAACCTCGCTACTAATTGTACACGATGTAATATGGATTGAGCCGAGTAGGATTTGTGTAAGAAAGTCATAAAATAACTGTGCCTTGTATGTTCCTCAAAAAAAACTAAATCACAACACAAAGTGAAACAAATAACAATCTCAATTAAATCGCAAGGGGATACGTCGCATACCCACCTTCTAATTGGGATTTCGGAATAGCTCGCCTGACCTCGTCGTAATAAACTCTTAACTTGTTTAATTAAACGTTCCTTCTCCCTAAAATATAAGTGTTCGAATGAAATTAATTTTGCATCAATATCGTTACATAACTTTCGTGTAATAATGAATAACTCACTTTAAAACCCTTTCCTCTTACTAGTCACCCGTAGCATCGGCCGAAATTCGACCGTAATTTAAATTAAAAAACTAAACTTCATATTGTCCAAATTAGAACGAATATTTCTCTAATTCAAATCAAATGTCATCTGACATTCTTGACGTTGTGTCTTTTCATAGTAAGACATTGAAATGTGTTTGTGACAAATGCATGGTAGTGTGTGTAATGTATTTTTAGTTGATTTTATGTATGATATATGCGTTATTTAAAAAAAATATTAACATTCTGCACTCCTTCTCTACGTCCACTATAACCGTGCAAAATTTCATACTAATCCGTCCGCGGCATATTACTTAAAAATCCGTCACAAATTTTTGCTTCACGTATTAATATAATAATGAACAAATTACGTACAGGTATGTATTAAAAATCTGTTTTTATTTTTTTATTTTGTAGAACAAGTAGCAAACGAGCTTTAGGGTTATACTTCTTTAAAATGCTGAGTAGTATGATCACTACATAGTATAAAACAAAGTCGCTTCCCGCTGTCTGTCCCTATGTATGCTTAGATCTTTAGAACTTTTAATCCAGTTTTTTTAATACATAAAGTGATTCAATAGGAAGGTTTTTATATATAATATACCTATGCATAATATAGTGGAGAAACAGTGATAATGTTAGATTTTTTAATGTGATGTCATATCATACCTTTATGCGGAACAAAGTTAGCCGGGTCAACTGGCAGATAATAAACGTATCGTACTTGCAGTGTCAGACATGATTTTATTTATGAGTAGGTATGTTACATAGTTACGAAATATGTTATATTTTCTATCTCTACGTGGATACACTGATTTATACCCCCTAAACTAGAAGTATCTACTACATATATAGTATGCATAGTGTCTCGCACTTCAGATGCGTCTTACACCTGCTCTTATTTTAAAAAATAAGTTCATGATCTTACTCTAATCATCATATATTAATAACTCTCTGTTAACTAAGTACTTTTTTGTGTCTACTTTTTTTGTAGGTGGTAGAACCAGAGTAGTTCGACCGGGGAAGTACCACCGCCACACCTATTTCCAGCGTGAAGCATTTTTTGCGTTTCGATGGAAGGGTGTGGTTGCCGGCAGACTTTTATATGAGGCGACCATCTTAGTCCTCAGGAGTAGCAACGCATCTGTGATTGACTTCAGATAGAACCTATGTTCTATTTGAAGTTTGTTACAGACGTCCATGAGCGGCAGTGCCCACTTACCATCAGGTGGACTGCATGCTCGTTTGCTACTTCAATCAGATAAAAAAAAAATCAGTATGTACCTAAATTTGATGAATTCTGTGAGAACGAAATGCTATACAAGGAAATAGTTCGTGCAACGTGTTACGCATGAATAGGAGTAATTAGTTTTCCTTTTTAAAAATACGTACGACTTTTGATTTAAAATAATATTCAACATTTAGTAAAATATAATTTCCCATTTTATATTCCACTCGTAAAACATAATCAAACTTAAGACGTCAATATTCCGCACGAGTACAGCGGTTATATTGGCTTTCAAGGATCAAATGATTTACGCGATGGAAAATGGGACAGAATTGAGCAAAGAGGAAACAAAAATGGGTCGTTTTTCGCATCCAGCTATTTCAAGTCTCTTTAGCCCTGCTGCCATGAAATGGCAATGCTACAACTAGAATTTTTCTATTTCGAGAATGCTGCACAAAAAGCGAGTTGGAACGCCACGCTAGCCAGGAAATCTTTGATGAACGTCGAATAAAATGAAAAAGAGCACGTAACAGATTTATTTGTGGCGTTATTATTTTTTGTTTACACAGTTTGACCCGCATTAAAAAGTGTATTATAACGATAAATTGTATAGCTTTAGGTAGAGTTCAAAATACTATTATTATTACACATTATTAGTTCATTATGTAAACTATATTATGAAATCTGTTAATTTAATTCAGTACTTTTTGTGGTTTGCATTTACTTACATTTACAATAATAGATTTGTACATTACGCTCATAAAATAATAATAGCAAGTATAAATTGCTTATTGAATATAGGTAGGTACATTTCAATGATTATACTATATTTTACCGGGGTAATTCGATAGTTATAATAATTAATACGAAACTATTATTACATTATTCATATGTGGTATTCTATGCCTGAATATAATTTTTATGAACTTTTTTCTATGCGTTTACTTCTTTTTATAGTTTTATTATTAATACCTGTAAGTAGGACCCTAAATCCACTCTATGAGAGTCGTCACAGGTTCCTGTTCGGAGACGATAAACCACAAAGCAAATTTAGGAGTAATGGTTCCGAAATTGATATACATACACGCGTGTTGTTTAATATTAACATTGAGAAACGATTCCGTCTAACAATGAATATGAATATCCTTAGAGACTATGGAGCGATACGAAACAGAATATTTTATTATGTCTCGTTCTGTCACGATACGCTTACATCTATCACAGGTTCTTATATTTGACTTTGGAGAGAGGGTTACTTATTGTGATCCCAAGTGTTGTGTCTGAGTTAAAGTAAGAATGGAGGCTACTTGCCCTGGTTATAGTCAATACGTTTGCCAAGTGGTAGGACTATAGTGGTTCGACCGGGGAGATACCACTGCCAAACCTATTTCTACCGTGAAGCAGTTTTGCCGTTCAGTGGAAAGGTGTGACTGCCGGTTCACTTTTATATAAGACGACCATCTTAGTCCTCGTTACTAGCGATGCTTCTGTGATAGACTTCACATAGAATCCCTGTGCTATATATTGTTGCTTAACGATGTCCATGGACGAAAGTCTAACGGGCGGCAGCTGGACTGCATGCTAAACAAACACACGCTTTCTACACTCATAGCCCCACACTAGGATATTCTCCTATGTCGTCTGGCCGGGAATCGAACCCGGGACCCATTGCGCGTCAGACCGGTAGGGTAACCGCTCCGCCACGCAGATTGTCAGTGCTTGTTTGTTACTTCAATGTGACAAAAGGTAAATCGTTACAAAAACACGAGTTAGTTGTTAATATATCAGAGTCCCCTAAGTATGTAGATATGTACACAGTTTGGCACTCAGGGAGATTAATAATGATGGAAAATCTTTGTCGACATCTTCAGATTTACCTAATTAGTAAAAACTAATCAGTTCATATTATATCCTGCCGAGTGAATCACAAAAACGGTCACAAAAATCCGACATTAGTAGGTTTTACTGCTTAATCTGACATTTGGTATTAATATCCACGAGCGAAGGGTCTATGAGATTTTTATTTACATGAAACTTTTCTCATTTTGCCATCCCATTAAGGTAAATTCGCACAAAAGTCAAACATATTTACGACATAGAGTGCGCTGCTCAACTAGCTTGCAGTTATTTGGATATATATCCTCTTCAAAACTTAATATTATTGCAGTTAAAGTAACCTGCAGTTGCATACGTTTAACAAATTATTTTCGAATTCATTTCGTATTCCAGTAATCGTTTTAGAACATATTTAAAAAATAAATGATGTTTTTTTTAATGATAGAGACGTAGGTACGTACATTTCACGTTTATTTTTCACTTACAATAATATTCATTTTACTTTATTTTTTTATAAAATCCATTCATATGCTTTGAGCATTTTATACAACAAAGCACACTAAAGTGCTGGCAGAACAATTTCGTTATTTTACTGACTATTGTAAAAAAATCAGAACAAACGACCTACACATTTTTCATGAGTGCGGATCGCATGTTAAACAGCCATAACCCAATCTGCATATTAACATCGGTGAAGCGAAATATATGGACTACGAAACTTTATCCTATCGTGTTTAAAGGTTCGTGAAAGTAGGTACCTGCTTGTTGAAGTGTTCCCATAAATCACACTTTAATCACATGACTTCATCCATCTAACTACGGCGAAGACAATTAAAAGTATTACTACTATTGCGAACCCGTAAAATGGTACCGCACATAATTTTATACTGCAAAGGATATAGGATTAGGATATAGGATAGGATTGTAAGGTCTCGTTTTATGCGGTAGATACGTTCTACAAAAAAGCGCATATAAAAAATAAGCATAAAAAAGACTTTATTTATCTTGAATAAGTCGGGATACGTTCTGTAACTTCTTAAAATCGCATAAAACGATTTAAAATTAGCTTAAAACCGCATAAAAATTTAAGAAATTAAAAGAAATAGGCTACTTAATGATAAAACAAATAGGCTAACGAACTACATAGATTTTTTGAAAGAAATTCATATAAAAGTTTAAAATAAACTTGTATTCAACCTTCATTATTTATTTTTTATTGTTTTTTTAATAATACAACTACAAGTCATTTTACATTTTTTAATCGCCATCTGACCGGTTTGCACCGTTCACTGCATACGAAGTGCTTTAAATTCACCTACATCATTAGAAGAGACTGTCTCTGCAATATGCGGTAAAGGCGATGGATTTTCACAAACTTCATTGTTGTCCTATACATATAGGTCTTTAATTTCAAAACAATTACAGTTTATACCTTTCAATGTGAATCTCAGAATTTTTAGATGAAATACAAACCGTAAAACTTCGGAATCGCATAAAAAATCCGCATAAAATGAAACCTTACTGCACTTGTGGGCCTAGAATGGTTAACTATTTTTCTCACTGGCCCAAATTATTTTATAAAACGGCGAACAAAAAGGCAATACTTTCATAAACATTCGTACAAAAAAAAAATACGGTTTAAAAATTTGCTCTTTTTTGGATATTTGACTTCAGGTGGATTCCTCGCGAATTATCAGCGTTAGAAGCATGCTTGATTTTTAATTAATTCTGATAATGAATTAGCATCATAAGGACATAGATTTCGTTTTGAGTAGTTTGCTGTTAACACATAAATTTCAATAATGTGTCCCTGGCGTGTAAGTGCCAAGTAACAATTTCAACGCTACCAAACCAATTGCATGTAGGTATGAGTGGAGTTCGGCGTTGCGGGCGGCTAAAGTGGGAGCTCGAGCCGTCCACCCAAGCGACTCCGGGAAGGACGGTGGCATGAGTGGTCGCAAGCCACCGTAAATAACAGAACTTTACAAATTTGATTCGCTTACTTATATTATGCGAATAAGGAGTGGACATACCGCCCACCAAAAACTACAGTTTTTAAACATAATGTAGAAAACAAAATTTGATAATTACTACAATTACTTGCCAAACAGTTAAAATGTTATGTTTATATTATTTAAGCGGACTGTATCTATTTTTTTGATTTTAAACTTTATTTTTAACTAACAATTTCTCCAACATTATGATTTTAACAATTGACAAATTTTACATGAGCTATCTTTCTGCAACACAAATTTGTTATTATATTACATGCTTTGATCTTATACACATTTACATTTTTTGTCATTTTCTTTTTACAATATAAGTACATTCTATTACATGCACAATCACTGTTACCGCCCACCATGAAATATCTACTCAAAATCTTTTGGAAGCGGTATCACTTTATACAATGGTCTCTTCAACTCGTGATCGCCCTTGCATTGTATGGTTACAACTCTGACCAAATTATCCTTTCCAGGGTGTAGTTGTTTTATTCTTCCATGTAACCATTTTGTAGGGGGCGCAGCTTCATCCTTCACGATGACAACATCTCCAACTGCGGGTGATGAGAATGTCTTTTGCCACTTGTGTCTTTGTTGTAGTGTGTTGAGATACTCAGCCTGCCATTTTTTCCAAAAATGTTGAGTTAATTTTTGAATCAACTGCCACCTGGTTAACAAATTTATATTTTTGCTCTCATAATTCACATCTGGAACGTTAACTAAGGGCTCGCCGACGAGAAAGTGACCAGGTGTGAGAATGTCTTCGGTTGAGTTGTCTATTTGACAGAGGGGGCGTGAATTCAAGCAAGCCTCGATCTGTGCCAGAAGTGTGGCCATTTCCTCATATGTCAATTTGGTGTCTTTATTTACTCTCGTCAGGTGTCTCTTGGCTGATTGCACACCAGCTTCCCATAAACCACCACAAGTCGGCATTCGTGCAGGTATAAAGTGCCAAGTTGTTCCATCATTTGCCAGAATTTCAGCCACTTCCTTTGCCATGTTGTCTTTGCCAGCTCGAAACAAATCCTTCAACTCTTTTGCAGCGCCCACAAAATTTGTCCCATTGTCACTCCACACGTGTTGGCAGTATCCTCTGCGAGCGACAAATCTTCGGAATGCAGCAATAAATGCTTGTGACGTGAGATCTGTAACCGCCTCAAGGTGTATCGCGCGAGTTGCCATGCATACAAATAAACAAATGTAGCCCTTAGAAGCATGATGTCCACGACCCTTGGAAGATCTTATCCACACAGGCCCGGCGTAGTCAACTCCACTGTTCAAAAACGCTCGATGTTGATTCACTCTTTCTGCAGGCAGCTGACCCATCAGTTGATATTTTGTTTTTGCCCTATCCACAATACAAATTTTGCAATTACGCACGCATTTTTTGACACTAGATTTTAACCCCACTATCCAATAACCTGATCTTAAATAAGACATCATTAACTGAATACCTCCATGAAGCGTTCTTATGTGAGCTTCATTAATTAGTAGTTTAGTAATATGCTGGTTGGCAGGAATGATAATTGGGTGTTTAGTTAATTCGGAAAGTGACGAATTCTGAAGTCTACCACCTACTCTAAGGATCCCTTTGCGATCTAAAAATGGGGAAAGGCTGATTAGGGAACTTCTACTCTTAACGTTTCCTTTCTTCTTAATTTCTTCAATTTCCTTTTCATATACGAGATTTTGGTAATATTTAATGCATTCGTTTAATATACTATCCAATTCCTTTGGTTGCAAATATTTTGGTCTAGATTCTAATTTATCCACCTTCAAAATTCTTTTACAATATGCTAATACCCGTGTCATCCTAGATAATGTTGAAAATCTTTCCCAAATTGGCTGTTCTTCTACAACTAAATTGCATGTAACCTTTGATTCTAATTGTGTTTGTGGTATATCTATGTTAGCTCTATTAAAGACAGCAATTTCCTCCTTGAGCCATGTCGGTCCAGTCCACCAAGTTTTATGATTCACTAATTCGCATGATTTTATACACCTTGTTGCGATATCAGCTGGATTGTCAGCGGATCGTACATGCCTCCACCTATCGTTGCTTAGTATTCTAGTGATTTCTGCTACTCTATTAGCAACAAATGTGCGCCAACGATTAGGTTGTGATTGTAGCCAAGATAACACTACCATAGAATCCGTCCAAGCGAAAATTTTATCGTTTGTTATCTTTAAAATATTCACTACATCATTTATAAGTTCGACAAGAAGTACGGCAGCACATAGCTCCAACTTAGGTACTGATAACTGTTTCAATGGTGCAACCTTGGTTCGCGATGCAATTATAATTACATGTACTTCATTTTCTTCTGCTATTCGTAAGTAGGTCACAGCTGCATATGCTTGAGTAGAAGCATCTGCAAAACCATGTAGTGTTACGTTCTTAAAGTTTTCAGATGTTGTTTTAAGCCATCTAGGTACTTTAATGTTTTTTAAATGTATTAAGTCTTCTCTGTAGCTTTTCCATTCTTCTTTCAAATTAGTTGGTAATTCATCATCCCAACCTAGACTGCAAAGCCATAACCTTTGAATTAAAACCTTCGCACTTATAACAATTGGTGCTAACCATCCAAAGGGATCAAATAAGCGAGCAACATCAGATAAAATGGATCTCTTCGTTATAGGATATCTCAATTCTGGTAAGTTAACTGTAATTTTAAATTCATCATCTTTTCTATCCCATGTTAAACCTAGTATTTTAATGATTTTATCTAGTTTAATTTCTATTGTATTATTTGTCTTCTCTTCTTGTAAGTATACTAAAACTTCTTCAGAATTACTTGACCATTTTTGCATTTTAAATCCTCCCCTTTCTAATATCATTTTAATTTCATTACACATCCTTTTTGCATCCTCAACATTTTCATGTCCTACCATCAAATCATCCATATAGAAACCATTTTTAATTATAGGAGCAGTATCCGGAAAATCTTGAGCTTCATCATCAGCTAACTGCTGCAACGTACGGACTGCAAGATATGGAGCGGCGGCCGTACCGAATGTTACAGTAGTCAAGTTGTAGCTTTCAAGTTCCTTATCAGGGCTATCTCGCCAGACAATACGTTGAAGATTTGTATGTTCATCGGTCATGTTTATCATTCGATACATTTTTATAATATCTCCTACTACGCATATTTTATGAGTTCGCCACGATATAATCAAACTTCGGAGATCAAGTTGTAAAACAGGTCCAACCATCATGCAGTCATTAAGAGAGTAGCCGTTGGATCCCTTCGCAGACGCGTCGTAAACTACTCGCAATTTACTAGTCTCCTTGTCCTCACGAATAACTGCGTGATGTGGTAAGTAAATAACGTTTTTGTCGTCTGTTGTTTCAGATTTTCTCATGTGACCCATCTCCTTGTATTCATTTATAACCTTCGTGTACTCGTTTTTCAATATTTCAGATTTTGCAAATTTTCTTTCTAAACATTGAAATCTTCGTATTGCTTGTTCCTTTGTATCTTTACATAAGTTGACTGTCTCCTCTATACTGTATTTTAGCGGTAGGTGAACTATATATCTTCCATTAGCTTCTCTTTTAGTTGTATTTTTATATAATTCTTCACACCTTTCATCTTCCTTTGTAATTATTTTCTTCTTGTTATATAAGTCTGTTTCTATTTCCCAGAACTTACGCAACATATTATTGTCTTCTTCAACCATTCTTGTAATATGTAGTGTAGATAAATTGTGTTCATTGTTTGTTCCTATTTTGTCTTCCCTTTTTCCCGATAGTATCCACCCCAAACTTGTTTTCTGAGCCACTAATCCTTCACTCATCTTAAGTAAACCATCTTCTATAATTTTACAAAAGACGTCAGCCCCGAGTAACATATCTATCTTGCCCGGTATATTGTATGTAGGGTCAGCCAATGATAAAGTTTGAAGCTGTGAATTCGTCGTGATGTGTTTCGATGGGAGCCTACTACATATAGTTTTCAGCACATAAGCTTTAACTTGTATAACATCGTTTACATTAAATCGCGACGTAATTGTTAGATCAACACAATGTTTAATTGATATTCGACTTCCTCCTCCAACTCCAGAAACAACACCATCAATATTATTTTTGTATAAACCTAAAAGGTCGACAACCCTAGCCGAAACGAAAGATGCTTCGGACCCCTGGTCAATCAATGCACGAAGTAGGTGTTTGTGTCCATTCCTTGAAGTAACCTCTACTTTTGCCGTGGCTAGTAACACTTCATGTCCAGGATTGTGAGAAAGATGTGCCGTTGTGATACATGGCTCCATTGATATAGCGCCTTGTGAAGTCTCCTTTGCGTCGTTGGAGTGATGTAACAGAGAGTGATGTTTCCTTTTACAAATTCTGCAGGACGTTGTTTGTTTACACTTGAATGCGTTGTGATTAGGTACGAGGCAGTTGAAGCATAATTTATTAATTTTAACAAAATCTTGTCTCTTCTCCACAGGTAATTTCGAAAAATCTTTGCATTGGAATATGTAATGATTGTTTTGGCAATAAGTGCACGTATGTTGTGTTGTTACACTGGCGGGATTTTTTGTAGTCTCAGTAGTAGTAATAGTATGAAATAATTTTTGCGTTAGTATTTTGTCTCTCGAGTTTACCGACATCGGCGTGACTAATTCAAGTGTACGGAACTTAGCTTCGAGAAACCCCTTCAACATATCCCACGTAGGTAGCTCATTGGATTGATTTTTGTACGTAAACTCCTCCCAGTCCTTTAATGACTCCGGGTCCAATTTCTGACCAACTAGAAATATTAATATAGGATCCCAAGAGTCGGTTTTAATTGACAAATTATTTAAATTACTAATACATTCCGCCGTTGTATCTAAAAGATTTTTAATTTGACTAGATGTCTGATTACTAACCCTTTTTTGACTAAACAACCTTTTTAAAATAGAATTTAAAATCATTTTTTTATTACCAAAACGCCCCTTAAGTAACTCCCAAGCTTGTAGATAATTATCCTCCAAAGTTTGTATATGCCTTAATAAAATTTCTGCCTCCCCAGACACACTTGTTTTTAAATAATGTAACTTTTGAACATTACTAAGATTTGTATTGTGGACAAGAGCTGTAAACAAATCCTGATAGGTAGGCCAATCCTCATATTTCCCCGAGAACGTAGGTAATTGTATGCGTGGTAACGTGGCTAATGATGGTACAGTTGATGGCTGAGTATCATTACTTACTGTTGATATATTGGCATTCGGCGTATCCAACTTTAACAAATGATCAATTAAATCTGCCTGTAACACCAGGTACAAATCTTCCACTTGATAAAAATCTTCGTTCAAAAAATAAGGCAGCATACCCCTTTGTTCCCGCGGCGTGCATGCCGTAAGATTGCTGTGTGTTTGCTTAAATGTACTCCAATAATCCTCTAAACTTTTCAATCTTGCTTGTACATAACCTTTTGTTAGTCTTTGTTTCGGACATTTCTTCAAATTAATCTGCGTTCTCTGTATAATATTCGCCATGTCACTCAATATAGATAAATGTCTTTCTTGTTCCGCTGTAGTTGGAATAATCTCTTGAGCGGCCTGAGCCATGCTTAGATACTATTCTTCTTTTTAGGTACTCTTAATAAACGCAGCACGTGCTCAAACAGAAACAAAGTCCAGTTATAAAAATGGCGTTCAATAATAACCGCAAAAACTGTCCTTAATAATGAATATTGAAGTAAACAACTCCCGGCTTATCTAAGGAATGCGGCTTCCTATTGTCTTCGCGATCTCGAGTAACAGATGTGTCCGTCGATTCAATCCGGCTCGAAGGACCATATGTTTATTGCTTTTAAGTTGATATTAGGTTGTAAGGAACTGTGGACGGTTTGGAGTAAAAAGAAACGTGTGCACTCTCTGATTGTTTATTTTGTACTAACCTTACAAATTTGATTCGCTTACTTATATTATGCGAATAAGGAGTGGACAATGCTCTAAACCTAAAAATATTAGAATTATTTACTTGCTAAATACCTATAATGTTAAATCTATGCAGTAATACCAGATATTATAATGCATTTATTGTTGTTTTAATAATAAATACGCTTGTAATGTAAAATAATAATTAGTCAATATAGATACAATATAATGCACAATACCATATGTAGGTAATATACGGATTTTTAAATTTAATACACAGTTATTGCGATTACTATACTCAGATTAAATTTATGTATCCTATTACAAAAACACAATCCCCGCGGAATCCGTGCGGGATCGAAAAAATCTCACAAAATTTTCGCTGAGTTGAAAGCAGTGCAAGTTCCCTACTTGTAGCCTTTTTTATGACCCACCCTTGAAATGTCCCACAAGTCCACGAGTCTTTCCCCACAAATGAGGAGCATACACCACTATACTGTTCAAATTGTAGGAGCAAACTGTTGAAGATCACATTAAAAACACAGTTCATGATAAAGCGCAATTTGCGTTTTACAATAGTGGCAATGTACATTTTTTTATCTGATTGAAGTAGCAACAAGCATGCAGTCCACCTGATGGTAAGTGATCCCTGACGCCCATAGACATCTAAGTAAGCAACTTCATACAGAACATGGGTTCTATCTGAAGTCAATTACAGATGCGTTGCTACTCCTGAGGACTATGATGGTCGCCTCATACAAAAGTGTGCCGGCAACCACACCCTTCCATCGAAACGCAAGAAATGCTTCGGGATGGAAATAGGTGTGGCGGTGGAACTTCCCCGGTTGAACTACACTGGTTCTACCATCTGTAAAATTTTACTATGTATGGATAGAAGTACTGTGATAGAAGATAGAAGTCAAGTGAACTTATCTAAGATTTTTTAGACTAAAAGTCATGTTTTGTAGGCTTCTTTGTATAAATTTTAACACGACTCACTGTACTTACATATCAATCATTGTCACTATACTTATTATACCTTTACTCGCGAGTAAAAACTTTACTCATGAGTAAAAAGGGCGAGCTCCTACGCAATTTCCTGCTGACTCGGCATTTCTCATAAATCGACTCCCAACTACTGTAGGAAGTTCTTAGAAAAGGTTCGGCAAAATTGAGCCATTAAAATTTATGAAACCTCAAATGCTTACCTACACGTCTCACGTGTGTTTTTCACCTCAGATATTTTAATAGAGGTCGTAGAACTCTTTGTTCGGGTGCGACGAAGCACTGTACAAACTTATTATCTTGAAACGTCTGTTTTCGCATTTCTATAAGGTCGTTTGAAGGGAGTAAGGACGCATAATTACAAAAAATGTTTCATTTATACCTAATATCCTTGCCGACGATTATTATTTAAGCCATGACAGCTAGTCATAGCTTAAAAAATGAAAAAAAACATATCTTTAGTATAGCTGCTGTATATTGGTGGTATTCATTCATGTATATGTACATTTTAGTTGTTTGTAATATATTCTAAGATAATAAAGGTAGAACAGAAATGTGATTTTTCATTGATTCGGTTCATTATCCAAATGAACAGAAAACTATATGGATACTATGTTGATATATGTAGGTGCTTATATATTAAATTGTTTTACAAACTAAAATTAACATATTTCAAAGATATACCAAAATTAGATAACAAAATAAACGATCAAGTAGAGTCGGATATGTAATTCCATTCCAAAAAAAATGAAGAAAACATTATTATCAATTTATTTATTTATTTATTTATACTTTATTATACCTTACAATTTTGGTACAAAAGGCGGACTTAATGCTAGGAGCATTCTCTACCAGTCAATAAGTATTAAGTATATGTAACAATCGCGATGGACCACAAATACTATTAATCTCCGTCAAAGAAACATTGAACCCTATTATTTCAGGTTTAAACACATAAATTATCAACTTAGATTCGCACAAACAGAGCTGAGAACAAGTGTAGATCTCTCCGTATAATAAAATATTCAGCTTTCCGCAACAGTGTGACCCTCGCAGTGACCCTGTCCAGACAGATTCTGCGCTAATATCATAAAATTTCATTAAACCTACTACTTGTAGTTACAAGTACAACGTAAATATGACTAAAAGAGTAGGTAGAGTCCAAAAAACACCTCTCACATGTATTTAAGTTTCTTTAAACAAAAGGTAGAATTTTGAAAATTATCTTAACAAATATATTATTAAAGAGTTGGTTAGAAAAACGGATGGTTACTTTATATACTTAAACGTATGGTTTTTTTCTGACAGTATCTTTATCTTATTATTGGGGTAAGATCAATTAGAGAATATTTATTATATTAATGTGAAAAAGACGTTAACATCAGTTTAATCTTATCGTAGAAAATACGTCGCGTGGTGGACAAACACTCAAACTGATACATCAGTATTAAATAAATATACCTTCAAATAAAGATGACTATTCATGACATTCTCGCCGCCTAATTCTAGATAACGTATGAATCATTGAATTACAGTCATGCAAGTATATCCTGTATACTTTGTAATAAAATCGTCAGACCCCCAAGAGTGGGAACATCACCGTTAAAGTTGAAAGTTGTATTGTAGATTTATCGTAGTATCCACGTGAGGTGAAATGTGCGGAGCTTAATCACATAAACACCATATAAACAACACGGAATAGCCTGGTGTCAGGTATTTTACTTCCTAAACCTAATCCCAAATCAAACCCAACCAAATCCCTAGTATAAACACTGATTTTTTGAAGTTAGTTTTTGACAGTTATTACTATATATGTTGGAGAGAGGGGCTTAGGTATAGTATAAATAAGACACGAAAGTTGATTTCATATTTTAATTATATTGTTTAATCTCAGAGGAATAACTACTCGTACATAATTACTTAATTGATTAATGTTAAATAATGTGTTTATGCATGCAGGTGGTGCCTATGTAATATCTACTTAACTCGCAGAACAGCAGTAACATTGCATTCCACGAGTCATTGACGTAATGAATACACGCCAGACAGCATATTGGATGTATAGAATGGATAAACACAGCTAAACGATGTGTACTAACTGATAAGTACATACTAATGGGTAGGTCATTACGTAATAGCAATGGCAGCACCTACTGACGGTTCCTAGTACCACATCAGGCTCATGATTCACTCATTACGATCGTAAGATTCGTAAGACATGAATATATTCCATCTGATTAAACAGAGAGGCGGTTATAATGTTGCCATATTTTATAAATAATTTACAGTATAATAATGCAAGAAACACATGTACGAGTTTTTATACGAGATGCATGCGGCTCAATAAAATAAAGTCGTGCACCATGTGCGAATAAGCCTTGTTGAACATGCACATGAACATGAACACTAGCATAGCTCCGTAGCTCAGCAGCAAGCAAACAGCATAGACCTTACGAACGTAATAAATGATCCAATAAAGATGTATTTGTAACAAATATAATGTTGTTATAGCCTTCTTCAAGTCTTTATAAAAAGTATAGGAACATTGAAGACGCTTCCTACAATCATAACCCCACAATACGATTGTCTCCTTTGTTGTGGATGCCGTTGACACACACAAAGACGAATACACAAACACCCAGACCTAGAACAAGAATCTAAATTCATCATTCAATACATGTCTGGCCGGAAATCGAACCCGGAATCCACTGCGTGTCAGACCGGTATGCTAACCACACCGCCACGCGAGTCCTTATAGCAACAATAATTTGTCGTAAATATCCCTCAAATTATTATTTGTAACAAATATTTCGATGGGCATTTATTTAATAGTGAAATAAAAATATTGTACTAATCACTATATTCCAGTCCCGTCGAATACATATATTAGTAAAACCTTCTGCATGGTATACTAAGCATCATACAGAACGACTAACAAGACACAATTCAAAATTACCCGCCTATGTTAGGGACTATCAATATTACTGACTTCAAACAAATAAAAAATAGTAAGAAGAAAATTATCCAAACTATAATTTAATAATGTAAGTGTCATCATCTTCAAATACATAATGGCATAGTTTTGAGGTGTTTAACATATGTTTAACATAGTGTTTAACATTTTTTTTCTATATCTAAACTCAAATTTGTATAATTAGCAATGGCAACACAAAGTGAATGAAGCAATCTCACAAAGCTCGTCAGATCGTCAGTCCGTCGGCTATGACAAAAATATCAATGGTGACGGGCGACAGCTCATCTTTTGTGTATTTGTGTAATTAGATAAAGATTTTGACCAGATTTGTGTTGTTGTGATTAGATTTATATTCAAATAAGATGTGGGATCCAACTCACGTACAAGTTACCGTCCAAAGAGCTCGGGGACTGCTAATCAAAGGCAAAAACGGTACAAATAACTGTTTTGTTACAATCGCCCTCGGCAAAGAAAAATTTCAGACTTCCGTAAAACACAAAGCGACCGAGAATGTTGAATGGCTGGAGGAATGCGAATTACGCATTCCTTCTCAAGGTAACACAGCTGAGATTGTCCTTAAGGTCTACGATGAAGACTTTGTAAAAGACCATTTATTAGGTCAAGTATCGATTCCGTTAAAAGACCTCGATGTATACGAACGTCCAAGAAATCGTGTTTATACTTTACGTGGTAAACAAGGCAAGGAAAATGACAAGAATAGAGGAGAATTGGAAGTTAAAATTGGCTTCACTGTTAAAGAAGGAAGCCTAAATGACCTCAGCAAGAAAGAGAAACACAAGACTTCTCTGTCGAGCATCGCTCAAAACGTAGGCGGCAGCCTTATGAGCATTGGGAGTTTAGAAAAACGCAAAGGTATTAAAAAGTTCGCTAAAAACCTTGGCTCTAAAATTAATCTTAGTAAAAAAGATAAAAAGAGTGACTCATCCTCTTTAAGTGGTAGTATTGGAAACCTGAAAAGTTCAGCACTGTCTACACCAGATCATTCTACACCCAAAAGATTGCCAGGAGAAGCAGACCCGGGTGTGATCAGTGAGGATGAAGATGAATTTGCTTTTGATGACCTGTCCCATAAGAGTTCAGGCAGTTCACTTAATGTAAATGTTGCGGTGCCAAGAGGCGTCAAATACACCCCGTCACCTGTCAATACATCACTAGAAAACCTTGGTGGGGGTGAAATACTAAGAAGGTATACTTACAATAACTTATTAAGTACTGACAAACCAGCTCCACCAAAACCCCCAGTCCGCCTAAGCTTAGACACATTCACTGCTCCACAACTACCTGTAGAAGCTATAGACAAGGATGATGAATGGTCTCAGAAGCTTTACTCTCATCGTAAATCCGTCAGTCAAACAATGATTGATAGGGAAAAGTCTTCAAGTCTTGAAAGAAATAAAAAACTGGACAGTCCAAGTTCTTTAAAAGAAAAACCAAGCCCAAAGTTTTTCAAAAAATTTGGTGGTAATAGTAAACCTAAGAAACTATTAGAGGAGCGCATTATTGTTGGAGAAGAAAACATAGTCGAAGAAGACTCCATCAACCCTGCTTATAACAGCATACCTAAGACAGTGATACAACAGTTTGATGGCAAATCTCGAGAAGACCTCATTCTCATGATATATAATTTACAAAAAGATGCTGAAGTGGAAAAGAAGAAGAACAAGGATTTAGAAAATTATCTGGATGAATTATTACTGAGGGTGATGGAAACCACACCAAGAATTCTCCAAAACCCCTATACTAGAAATAATAGCATGCATATCAGAAACAAGTAACTGACAGTCTGAAAAGAATCAATGTTGCATGATATACATAGAAATTCAAACAATTAGGCATTCCTTTTCCGTACAAGAATTTTAACAAGCCTTTTATAAAATACTCTTCGTCCTAAGTATTCAGATGGGATTATATTTAATAACTTTATATTTATATGTGAAATTACAAATCATTACGTGGCATTACTTTTGTAAACACAGCTATGCCTTTACAAAGTAAGACTTAAAAATTCTAAAATAGTCAATTATGAGAAAGTTTGTAATAGAAACTAAATTATTTATATGCAGTCACCATAAAAATTGGTAGAGTACAGAAGCAATTTGAAATTGTGCCTTATATTTATAACAAACCTGTGATACAATTTGAATTCACTGATTAACAAATAACATTTTTATTTACACACAACAATGTTTACTAATAATTATTATCCATTAAGTAAACATCAAAGATAATAATGTCACCATTACAGATGAAACATCACTTATTGCAGTTATGTTTTTAACTTTCATTCCATTTCAAAGTTTATCTTAACCTAATTATGCTAGAATTTAGTGTCCCATAATTGGTGCCAAATTACCTTAACTTGCTTAATGGTAGCACTCAGGGTATCTATCCTGCCCAGTGTTTATTTTAAGCTTTTTCATGACAACCTAATTATATTACTATTCCACAGTTGGGTTGTTCAAAGTCCCAGTATGATACACCTAAAATGATAATGGGTTTTCTCTTTCAAATATTTTGTATTACTAACTGCTTACTAAACCCTTGTTAAAAATGTGAAAATAATTAATTTATACAACTTTAATTAAAATCACTGGTACTCCTCTTTTAATCATTGCTAATAGTATTCATACATATATACATAAGCTAACTGTTCATTTGATAAAATACTGTTAATTGTTAACATGCCTATGTTATTGCTTACATTACATATATTTTAAATAATTTATAATTTATTAGTGTACAAATGAATAATGTGTGATTTGGAAATATATTGGATTGCATTTGTTCAGTGATTTATTGTACTGTTAATATTAAATTTTATAAATAAAAATTTCAGAGTGATCTATCAAAATTGAGTGAGAGTATTGTTAAAGTTTTAGTTTCACAATATTTACTAGTACTATAACTTTAGTGATAAGCTATAAAATTGTAAAAATATATCTACTTGTTTGAATTTATTAAATTTTTGTCAACAATATTTTCTACATATTTAGTTCAAAATTACCTGGGTAAAATACCCATGTGCAATATAAATTAGTATTTAAGCAAATACATAAAGTCATATTTTTGTATCTCCCATCCGTTTAATTTAATCCACCAAAAATATAGATTCCTGTAACATAGTATATAATTTGTTACTAACAATTAATTGTTTACAAAAATATTTAGGATATGAATATATTTCAAATGAGTAAATTACTAACAATTATTGTCCAAGGCATTTTAATCATTAAAGGTTTAATTTTGCAGTTGGGGGTTTCGATCTTGAGATGTTTTTGATCAATAGTGATACTTATTAATGTGAAGAAATAAGAGGAATAGTTTTAAGAATGATTACAAATGGTTTAATACAAATATTTTAAGAGAATTGAGAAGCAATATATTTACAAGAATAGTACTTTTTTGGTGTGCTGCATGCCTTACTCACATTGAATGTTAAGAATTTATTATGTTATATATATGTCCATTAGCATAGTTTTAAGTTCATACATGTAATTCATTGTTAAAGTAATTTATTGTTTTCCGTTTATAAACTACTTACTCTTAAATAATTTTGGTTTGTATCTAAATGTTAAGAGGATGTTAAGTTTATATAAAATCATTACATGGGCATACAATAAACATACCATACTGTATTATTTTTTTTATAAATAAAAGTCAAATTGAATGAGTCTTTCATTAGCCAAGCTTTAATCAGGGTATATGATCAAAACCTTTAACTGATTATTCAAAATGTTTAATTGATATTTAAATTGCTGATAAAAATTATCATAATCACTTTTGATTACATTCTTTGACTACTTAAATGTTTTACAAACTGAAATAAGAGATGTTGTACTTTGTCACATAATAATAATTGTTTTTGATCGATACATTTTTTTACTGTTTGTTTAGGTATAATCAATTGAGTGTTATATTATATAGAACATAGCATAATTATATTCTTTAATATTCAGCAATATTCTGACAGACAATCTTGCGACTCGTATATGATTTTATTTAAAATTAATAATATTTTATTAAAACAAACTAATGTAGTAGTGAAGCAGTTGAATGATAGACTATACAATAACGCGACCAAGCGCATTATTCACATAAGTCATGGTGAATTAATTAAAGACCACAGCATTATCGTCAACAAATAATTGTCCCACTGCTGGGCACGGGTCTTCTAGCAGAATGAGAGTTTATAGGCTACAGTCCACCGCACTGGCCAAGTGCGAATTGGTGGACAAGGCCTCAGCATTACTTATGGTTAAACTAGCTGAACTCCGCAGCTTCGCCCGCGTTAAAAAAAACGATGTATCGATTGTCCCGTGGAAATAAGATTTTTTCCAACAGTAAAGAATGTCAACTCACTCCCTACGAAATTTTATGAAAATCGCTCCTGCCGTTTAGACGTGAAGAAGTAACAAACATACACACTCACAAACTTTCGCCTTTATGATATTAGTATGAAGTATGATTAGTTGAAGTGATGAACTACTCTCTTGCATTTTATAATTGGTAGATAAATATTTTTTTCTAGGGTGAAAAAATAATAAACATCGCCTTATTGAAAAATTTATTCGAATATACATAAAAAAAGGTTTTTTTTTATAAAATAAAAAACTTATTTATGACGGCGGCTCTTAACTGGTGCTGCAACAGGTGCTGTGGCTACATATGTTTTTTGTGACAATTTATTCATGTAGTATATAGTAATTAAGGAAAAAATTAAGCTGAAAAAGAAAACATTTTTAGTCAAAAAATATTCTAAAATAATATGTTTTCAATAGACCGAAACTTCAGCCAAAAAATCCACATTTGGTCTTCACCAAAGTTTTGGCAGAAGCCGGAGGTTTCTAGCAAGTGTCAAAATTAAACAAAATGGACCGAATGTACGACACCGCGGTGGAAGTGGTGATGCGTTGGGGTAAGCACACGCTCGTTTAATGCGCTTACTTTGTTCAAAATTCAGATTGTTAGGTTTTGAAAAGTTTCAAAGTAATCAGCTGTAGGACTTGCTTTCTCATGGGTTTTAACCTTCGGCCGATAGGTGGTGACGATAGCTGAATAATCGCTTGGCTTTGGCTTCGGTCAAAAGTCGACCTTGGGTCGGACAGTACTTCTCAATAACAATATTCATATTGTACAAGATTTGTTGGTAATATCAATTTTCACTACATACAGTGCTATTTTGTCTCATAAAGCTCATGATAAAATAGCTATTGTTTCAATTATTCATCTCTTCCACACCTATTTGCCAAATAACCTCAGTGTTAAATACTGTTGTCTTCTGGTTTAAAGTGTGTTATACGTAGACATTGGATTTATGCACTATCAATATGTCAAAATATGCACTATAAAAGGGCGAAATATGCACAAAAATGTGGTAAATATACGCAAAGCATGCATTATCAGAACACCATTTTTGGTTGTGAAACTGAAATTGGTATAGATTTGTTTACCTTTTTCTTTGTCGTCGAACTAAAATTCGTATTGATTTGATGACCAATTTTTTTTGGTATTCAAGCTGGAAGTATGATGTGAATTAACCACTTAAAATGCATTTGCATATGGAAATGCATATAATCCAATGTCTAGTTATAGTTATACTTATTCAAGGCATTCCAACTCAATCCACAGCAATGCACCTGTGATTAAACTTGGATATTATCTTTGGTTGATTGCAGAAGTCCACAGGCAGCAGTTGAAGCATATAGGTGAACAACATGCTTAATCACTACTTCTATAGTAGGTATCAATAAATTCATCAATCGAATTAATTGATTATATCAAAATATAAGAAAATATTCCTATGAAAAACCATATTACCATGTTGTGAAACAGATCCTATGCACCATGCCAGCTGCAATGAGGGATATTGCCATAGACAAGATAATTTCTGGAAGCTTCAGTTGGAAGTTTTTGCCAAACAAAGTGGATTCCAGATTACCCACAGCCTGTTTAGTTTGCTAAGGAACATTATTTTAGCATACAAGCTACAAACAATAATTTGTAACTTCATGAATTATTCAATATCAATTTTGCTGTCTAGAAAACAAATACCCAAATAATAACCTAATAAAAAAATATCAAGCTGTTATTTTATTTCCAGGTTGTAAAAAGTAATATATTACATGTTATTTAAAAAATAACCTTATTCTACAAATTATCTATAGGGATTTGCAAAATAAAATTTTAAAACTACTTGGTTGATCCCTAGCTTTGTGGCTTTGGTCAAGTCTACCACAGAAATGAGTAACTATATATTAATGTAGGTCATAACGTATGTGTGTACCAAGTTTCAACTAAATCCTACTGGTAGTTTTTGTGTGAAACAGTAAGGCTGTGTCCCCAGTAGGCAAACTGTTACTGGCATACTGAATTTGCGACATATTGCTTTAGTAAACCCTTCCATATACTTGAAATGAAGTGTTCTAAGTTTGCTAGTTTGCGCTCACTTTACGCAGTTTGCAGCGGTACAGCATACAGTGAACGCAAACTAACAAACTTTGGACACTCCATTTCAAATATATGGCAGGGCATACTAAACCGATATGATACCAATACAAATTCAGTCAGCCGTGAACAGTTAACTGGAGACACAGCCTTACTTTTTAACACAGATCCCTACAAACTAAGTTGTACACACCACCACCACACTTGGTCATTAATTCATTATATTCAAAGAACTGAAATGTTACAACTTTGTTTAATACAGCCATAATACTCCTAGTTACCTAAATGTGTATATGTACAAGGTTCAGAATATTTGCTGCGTATTAGCGTACAAAAAAGAAGGCATTGTGGAAATTACTGAATTAATTGTGATTTATAAAAGGATACGGTCACGAAAAACATAAACATCAATGAGCCAAGGTAACCTCCAAAGATGATTGTAATTGGCGATCTTATCAAAAGTGGTTTGTACATCTGCATCCCCGAGAATATTAAAAGGGCTAAAATAGACGATAAAACGAAAGACGTGGCACTGTTCACTGCTGAAATAAGAGAAACATTTTAAGTCAGTAAAGCTTACAAAGCACCGTATAATAATACTGGTATTGGGTAAAGACGGGCTGATAGCCAATAATACTCACCCATTGCGGTAAAAGGATTAAAGTTATGTGTATAAAATCTATAATTGCAGTAACAGTAAGAAAACAATTTAAATTCGCCGGTATAGACTTCAAAACGATATTTTACGGAACTTGATGACGAGGTCGGTTAGGAGAAAATGACAGTGACACAACAGAACAACACACTGACAGAGTGACAGCACTAGTTTGACTTTCGTTGAGATGACAAAGGGTGCGTTCCATTAGACGTTCACAGAGTGCACGCTCACGACCGCAGATTTTCCCGTTCCACTAGTTTGTGAGTTTTACTGACGTATTCTCTACTGGAACGATCACTTCCACCCCAGTTGTTAGATGGGTCGTCGTGAGCGTCGAGTGGGCGTAAGTCATGACGTCATGAGTGCCGTTTCGGCCGCGACCACAACGACCACGATCGTCTTGTAAAACGACGTTTTGGGCGTTTGGGGCTTGGTGAGCTTCATCTAGAACGCGCCCAGAGAAACATTGAAAAAAATTGTTTTTTTAGGTACTTACGCCATATATGTTTGATTTAATACATCCAATAAGCATTAACAAAACGTTACATTTTTTAATTCGTGACGTAACTTACATGTGAGTTGTGACACGACATATTGACATTGACTTGCGATTATATAAACTTATATTAATAATTATTGGCAATGGGAACGAAATTCAATCAATATTGAACTCTATTAATATGTAACGAAAAGCAGTATTAAAATATTCGAACTTTCGAATATAAAGTTTAATCCTATTTCGTGTTTGGATACTTTTCTAAATTTAGAATATTTGTTGCCTTTATGTTCTCATTTAAATATCAACAAAATTAATTTAACGTACAATTCGTTGTAACCACATAAGACAATGCAAATAGAGTTACATTTTTCAAAAATTAATGTATCACTAAATTAGATTGTTTTCTTTGATTACGCGAGTCGTGATATCATTATCAGTAGGTAAGTTTAGCAAGCAATGCGTGATAAGTGCTACATCATCTCATATTTACTTTTTATCTCCATTATATCTCCACATTTTGCCTAAAATATTAGTTTATTACCTCAGCATATTTTTTACTACTTCCAAATACATTCGTAATAATGGCGTTGTTTAGAAAAGTAGGCATTTCAAATCTTTTAAAGGTTACAAGTCGTCCTCTTGTAAGTATTTCAATCTTATCTTAAATTAATATTACAAATGTGAAAGTTGTGTGATGTATGTGAGTTTGTTACGGTTTCATAAAAAAACTACCAGTCAGATTATACTAAAATTCGGCACACATACAATTTATGACCCAGAATAGGATATAGGGTAGTATTCATGTTGTACATGTGACCGAAGCGGATGCATGCGTGGAAATAAATAATAACACATTCTATACTTACAATCTACATTAACATTCCTTGTGTCATGGGTGTAAAAGTCATAAAGACATACTCTAGAGTGGATCCAGGAGGCTATGGGCTTAAACTGTACAAGTATTTAAGCCTACCTGAAGCTTAAAAGCGGCAACAATATTTCAGAAAAAAATTAATCCAAGCCTAAAATGGAAAACGAGCATGTTCATATTAGGGATGATGCCCTATTTTTTTAGAACCTACTAATCCACCTTTAAGAGAAAGTAAAATTTTAGCAACAGCAAACTTTATACACCTATGCTCTTTTTTGAACATTGTTTATACTTACCCTCCTTAATTTTTAAACCTCCAAAGATAAATACTGAAACTACTATAAATCCAAACTCCATATTCTTAATCACTACATAGTATAAAACAAAGTCACTTCTCGTTGTCTGTCACTTCTAAACAAAAGGGCCACAACTCGAATAGACCTAATTTTACAGGAGAGCCATTTAAAGTTTTGAAAATCAGTTCTTGCATAATTGCTCTGTAGTTTAAATCAGATAAATATGTGTTATATACTGTTAGAAAGGTATTTTTATTCTTCTTTTAATGGTTAATTCGGATATGGTTATTTTTTTTCTAAAAAAAAGTTCTAAAAAATAAGTTGAATATTTTTGATTTGTGGCCCTTTTGTTTTAAAGTAGCGATATGCTTAGATCTTGAAAACTATGCTTGGGATTTTAATGCCATTTTTTTAATCTATTGTTGAATACATGTATAAAATACTAGAGAAACACTGATAATTTTAGATTTTTGACTTTTAGATGGAACAAAGTTTGCCAAGTCACCTAGTACATCATAAATATGTGGACATTATGAAAACTAACTTCAAGTTCCGTTTTTCAGAGTTCCACTACTCCTGACGTTCGTATTTATGAAGTGGGTCCGAGAGATGGATTGCAAAATGAAGCTAAATTCGTGCCTACTGATGTCAAAGTGGAACTTATTCATAAACTTGCCGATGCTGGAATCAAACATATTGAATCGGCAAGGTAATATGCCTAAAGCACTTTTAGTAATTATATTATCTATAGATTCATTTAATTAGACATGTAATTGTGTCTTTAATATGATATAGAGGTTACTAAGCCACAAAATAAGTTATGATACCTGATACTTATGTTTATTTTACTACCTTTTTTTTGTCTAATAGGAATTTAATAGGAGTTTTAAATAAGTTCAATAAGATGGAGAATGCTGGCTATCCTTGAAAACAGAGTTTTTATACCTCTTCTAATTATACTTTAATACACTTGAACTAGAACAACAATATGAACACTGATGACATAGATTTTATGAAATGTAAAGACTATGAAGAATTCCTGAGCAAAAAAAAATTATATGGACATGAAATATCTATGAACTCTTTCTGATTTACTTATTTAATACATGCATGCATATTATCTATCATGTATGTAATAATTGTAATTCTTTTATTATTTTATCAAACCTAGCTTTGTCAGTCCAAAATGGGTAAAACAAATGAGTGATGGAGCAGAAGTGATGACGAATCTCAAGAGAGTCCCTGGAGTGAACTACCCAGTCCTCATACCGAATTTGAAGGGCTATGAAGCTGCTGTATGTATTCAAATATCATTGCTATAACCCTTCATTATGTTTGCTAAAAACCTTGCAAATGGCATATCAAGAATAATACGAAGGTTGAAAAAAAAAAAGAACGCCTCAGAGCGAGGTAACGCCGCATGACTCATGTTTTTTGGTGCGTGCAGCCAGCTCTATCGAATTATAAGACGTTGTCACGTCAAAAACTCGCAAAAATAACTGGAGTCCTCCCCTAGTTAAGATTGCATGTCTATTTGTTGCTACATGTATAAAAAACATCATAACTTCATCTCATAATTCCTTATATTGGAATGCCACAGCATGGACAGAGATGTAAATTTTATAAACATTAAAATAAACTAAATATAGATACGGGACATGCTAAAATTCATATTGTTAAAGTTGCTTTCTGCTTATTTTAATATATATACTAAAATATTGTTATTTTTAGAAAAAATGCAACATAGAAGAAATAGCCATATTTCCTGCTGGATCTGAAGGATTTTCCCAGAAGAATTTGAACTGCTCAGTTGAAGAAGGACTAAAACGGTTCAGGGAAGTTGCTGAGGCAGCTGTTAAGGATGGCATTAGGGTCCGTGGATACATTTCCTGTGTGGTCGGATGCCCATATGATGGACCTGTAAAACCTAAAGCAATTGCAAAGGTGATTCTTTTTACTGCTATGATATTCATTCCAACATTTACAAATAAATGCACAGTCGGTATTTGTGTATTACATGTAAATATAAAATATCATTCAGAGGACAATTTAATAGTTGTAGATAGTGTAGCAGAGGACTAATTTACAATTTTACAATTTTACAAAAAAAGTATAAATTCGCATAAAACGAAAAAGAATGAAAAACTTTAAAAGCTTGAAAATATATTTACAGGTTGTATGTATTTTAAATTAACATTTACTCCATTCTTCTCCAAAAATCCTTCTTCTCTTTCGACAGTAATTATAAATTAGAAAAATGTATGTTATATTTTTTTAAAACATCGATGGTAATGCGGAACTGTATTATATTAATATGTTAGTATAATAATGTTCCACTTCAATTAAATGCTTAAAAGCAGAATTTACCAATATTATATGATTTCAGAATCCATATTATCGCGGAATTTATACATTTTTCTATGTAAAGGGTATGCACAATTATTGTATTACTTGTCTCAAAACCCATGAGCGCTAATCAATTTGCCAGATAACGGAGCAGCTATTCGCGATGGGCTGCTACGAGGTGTCGCTGGGGGACACGATCGGCGTGGGCACGGCGGGCTCGGTGCGCGCGCTCATGCGCGAGCTGCGCCCCGTGCGCGGGCCGCTCGCGCTGCACCTGCACGATACGTACGGACAGGCGCTGGCTAGCCTGCTCGCTGGGCTCGAGGTAACTAAATATATGTTTTCCCAGGTGGTAGAACCAGTTTAGTTTGACTAGGAAGGTACAACCGCCACACCTATTTATAAAGTGAAGCAAATCTTGGGTGTGGTTGCCGGCACACTTTTATAAGAGGCGACTTTGTTAGTCGGCTACTACGAGGTGTCGCTGGGGGACACGATCGGCGTGGGCACGGCGGGCTCGGTGCGCGCGCTCATGCGCGAGCTGCGCCCGTGCGCGGGCCGCTCGCGCTGCACCTGCACGATACGTACGGACAGGCGTTGGCTAGCCTGCTCGCTGGGCTCGAGGTAACTAAATATATGTATTCCCAGGTGGTAGAACTAGTTTAGTTTCACTAGGAAGGTACAACCGTCAGACCTACCGTGCTACCGGCTACCGTCGTCACCGGCACATTTTTATATGACGAAACCATGTTAGATTCCAGCGTAAAGCAATTTCTGCGTTTCGATAGTAGGGTGTGGTTGCCGGCACACTTTTATATTAGGCGACCTTGTTAGCGAGGTGTCGCTGAGGGACACGATCGGCGTGGGCACGGCGGGCTCGGTGCGCGCGCTCATGCGTGAGCTCCGCCCCGTGCGCGGGCCGCTCGCGCTGCACCTGCACGATACGTACGGACAGGCGCTGACAGCCTGCTCGCTGGGCTTGAGGTAAGTAAGTTTATATATTTTTCCAATTGGTAGAATCAGTGTAGTTCGACAAGTTACGTACTACTTCCACACCTATTTTTAGCGTGAAGCAGTTCTTGCGTTTCGTTGGAAGAGCGTGGTTGCCGACAAACTTTTATATGAAGCGACCATCTTTGTCCTTGGGAGCAGCAACGCATCTTTCATTGACTTCAGATGTATAGAACATAACTTCATAGAGATGATAATTTTTCACTTTAGTTTAAAAAAAAATGTAAAAATGTTAAAATATTAAAAACCGGACTGCTTAAAAAATATGGATTGCCTTAAGTTTTAATTATTTTTTAAGCAGTCGGTTTTTTTAAAATATTTATGATAATTATAATAAAATGTTGTCAAAATAGAAATTCTTCATAAGAATTCAACCGTGTATGTGGCAATTACAGGCCACAACTCGATACCAATCTGAATTCAAAGACACATTAAAAGCGTCAAAACAATTAAAATTACACTACTCTTTAATTTCTTGAATATATAAACCGGATAAAAGTCGATAACTAATAATTGTATAGAAATTTTTTTTTTTTTTCTTGCGACTCGGAACGTATCTGCTATAATCCTATACAAAATACCGTTCCTGATTCACGGTTTCTATTAATTTTATTCATCCGGTTAGCGGACGACTAGCAACAGCCATAACTGATTTTATCGTGACTGAAAAGCGTGAAATATATTCGCACCATATTTGCGAAACGTAACCCCCGCGAATTAAGGGCTTTCTTTGACTGTAGTTATTTTTTGGCACAATACGTTGCTATTTTTAATGCAAACTTAAATACTAATAAATATTTATTTATACGAATAATTTAATAATAAGATAAGGAATTGTCATTGTTATGTAAAAGTAAGAAAATAAAACTGTGATCGGTCAGATAGAAAACTACAAGGTTAAATGTTTTTGTCTGGACGGAAACCGGAATTAAATCGTCTGATTATTGTATTGAAGATTTTCTCTTTTAAAGTCAGCCGAGACGAATCGCTCCGGTTCATTTAGAAATGATTAAGTCATTTAAAATAAAACAGTTAATTTAGTACAGTTTTTTAGTTTAGTATCACTACATAGTATAAAACAAAATCGCTTCCCGCCGTCTGTCTATGTATGCTTAGATCTTTAAACTACGAATTTTAATGCAGTTATTTAAATAGATTGAGTGAATCAAGAGGAAGATTTTAATGTATACATGGTTATAGTAGAGAAACACTAATCATTTTAGATATTTGACTTTGTGGCGGAACGAAGTTCGTCGGGCCAACTAGTAGTAGATATTTAAAAATTAGTAAGTCTTCCACTATAGAAATACTTACAATCCTTAAAACCTATTTCGGCTTCAAGTATCAAGGTAGTAGAACAATGATGGTTTTAAAGTACCGAACGTAGCAAAGTGGCAATCAAGCATGCAATGGTCGCCGCTCATGGACATGTGTAAGCAATTTCGTATAAAACGGAAATTCTATCTGAAGTAAATTACAGACGCGTTGCTATTACCGACGTTGTTACTACGATGGTCAACTCATATAGAAGTGGGCCGCCAACCAAACCGTTCAACCGACCTGCAAGAAATTGTTTACGCTAGAAAAAGATGTGGTGCCGCCGGGGTTACAATGAAATATAAAATTAATCACTTCAATTGAAGGCAATAAAATAGCAATTGATGTCCGAAACGCGCAGTCCCATAGCTTGTGTCAATCTTAAATTCGTAATTGATCATGGAAAAACAACATTGGGACTGCCGATTGATAAACTGGTGACCGTCGGTGACTTAAAATTACGTACTTCCGTACTTCGAAGGGCACATTCAGCCGTCAATCCTGTTGTTATCATTAGATACCGGGGGTACCTTGTCTGGGGTCTTAGGAACGATTTGAATACAACGATAAGAGGTGGGAAGTATCCAGTAATCTGTATTAGAGTACCTACTTTGCCAAGAACCATGCCCATGGAATTTTAAGTGTATTACCTAATACATGTGTGTTAATGGTATACCCTGAGTGGTAATGGTCACTTGACATTAGACATGCCTGATAGATACTTGGCGATGATACAAGTGATGCTTACTTGTTGTTATTTTCCACGTATGAATACGTTGTAGTTTACTTATAGATAACATGTTTACACACTTTTATATTTGTGTTTTACAGTCCCTGATAAATTTAATCCACATTTATGATTTGATGTTGTCAGAAAATATTCATAAAGTATTATTTTTAAAGGTATCTGAAATCTTATCTAGACGAGTGCAACTAAAAGTTCAGCGGTACAGATAACAGACACTAGCAAAACTGTTGTTAAGAGCAAAGGCATGTAAACACACCCACTCATCTCATAGCGTATTACGTCAACGCCATATATAAACGATCGTTGTTTTGCAGTTCGACATCAACACCATCGATTCGTCCGTCTCCGGTCTCGGCGGCTGCCCCTACGCTCGTGGTGCCAGCGGCAACCTCGCAACCGAGGACCTCATCTACTTACTATCCGGCCTAGGAGTCGACACGAACATCGATATTATCAAGCTCGTAGAGGCGGGCAGATACATCTCGAGCTTCCTTGGCAAAATGACAGAATCTAAAGTTAATAGAGCGTTAGGTGACAAATTTAAGAATCATGAAGACGTTATCAAAATAGCCACTTGCAGTGTGTAAAATGCATTTTTTCGTGTAAGAAACACAATGTATATAACAATGGATACAAAGAACGTGTAATAAAGGCGATGTTTTATGTTCTCCAGTCGTTTGTTATTTATCTACCGCGGGTCTCGTTACATATGGTCACGAGCGACGCCCTCCAGTATACTGGTTTTTATCAATTATCATGCGGAGTGGGTACCGCGGCGGGGCCGGCGCGCACTAGTGCGGCGGGCGCGCAACAAGCAGCTCGCTTTATATTGAATTGACCTTATTTATTCAATCCGATACCGAGCCGGAGGTCGATAAACTTCTATATATTAACAGTGTTTTTCCCACAAGAACTTTAGTCGAGGGTCCGTTCAATTTTCTATATGGAACACTGACGGCTGTGAACATGGTTGAAGTTAAGATTACGGAGGAGATTAGGGTCGGTGGCAACAACCCGTGTTTTATAATAGCAGAAGTTGGACAAAACCATCAAGGTGACATTGAAATCGCAAAAAAGTTGATAAAAGCCGCTAAGGTAAGTCTGGTTTTAACTTCATTTAAAATTTATTAGTAGTGTGTATTTTGGATCGGGAAACAAAACAATGTATGACGTTTGTTTATAACGCTTTGCCTTTGACAGGTGGAGACTTTATCTACATAACTAAATAGTACTTTCACTTTTATATGACTACGTTAGCTAGGTAATAAAGACGAGTTGATTTTAATACCATCCATAACGCTAGAGAAACATATTTAAAAAAATACATAAGGATTTTTACTTTCTAAATTGAAATGCGTAGTGTTGCTTAAAGAGTCATTAGATCAATTTTATAAATAGCTGTAATTATGGCCGCCAGCTGACCTTTCGACACATTGTCAATAGTTCTAAAGTAAATACATTCTTTTATATAATTAGCATGACAAAGCAATAACGTAGGTACCTATGTATTGGGTGTAACGATAATTATGTGAGAAATAATATATAATAAACTCGTAAGAAGTAATATTATTAATCAGTAATACCTATACTTATTATTTTGAACCTGAAGATATAAGTAGGCATGATAACGTAACAACTTGACTTTGTTCTTATATAAATACAGTATGGAGTTGCTTATTATTAAATTGTAAACAAAGACAGCGACAAAAGTGCGTAGTAATACCACTAATACTGCACGAAATTTTGAAATACTGCCAGGTGAATAATAATTAAACAGCAATTAAGATTTATTTAGGTTCCTTTGTCATATATTATGTTATCGAGTATGATATTATTTTTATTCTATAGATATTATTATCTTCAATTTTGATACAGGCTTCATTGTCTCTTTTGTTAATCATTAATGTCGAGGACATGACATATTGTCTTATCTCACTTACAGGCACTATTCAAGTGTTTTTAGTATGTTTTACGTTAATTTTCATTTTAGGTTCTTAATGTTAGATATGTATCTGATTCCTGTAAATCCAATAATAAAATACCTGAGTACAAATCAATTCACTCTTAAAACAAAACTGCATTCCATCTATGGTGATTTAAGTCGGTGGTGTAGTTGTGGATTCCAACTATGACAGTACACCTATGCTGGTGTGTGTCGGTGGTGTAGCTTTGTGTTCCTCGACATTTTACCAATAACATGCTAATAGGGCCTCCTTAAACACCCTAAGTTTAAATGCCAAATTCTGAATTAAAATAAACAATAAATTATAGTTTGTTTTCTCATAAGTGTCTTATTTAAAGCCTAAACAGTTAATTAAGCACAACATATTTACTAATTCATGCTAATATTACCTATAAAAGGGAAATTGTGAGAATCTCTTACTGACTCTTTGTCGCAACAACTGCTTACGACAGAGTATACGCCAAAGAATCTGGAGGAAATAGGGGACACATAGTTTATGACCTAAATTAACATATAGGATACTCTTGGCTCCGTAGTAACCGTAACCCAAATAGACGTGGGAATATTCTACTTAATCACGCGTTGATGTGTGAATCGCGTTGAAAAATATTTTCATATATTTCAGGATGCAGGCGCGAGTTGCGTGAAGTTTCAAAAGACTTGCCTCAAGGAGAAGTTTACGTCGAAATATCTGGAGCGACCGTATGACAATGCCAATTCCTGGGGCAAAACGTATGGAGAACATAAACGACATCTGGAGTTTTCTGAGTCCCAGTACCGAGAACTATTTAAATATGCAAATGAAGTTGGAATACTATTTACAGCTTCAGCGATGGATATGGTATGTTTTGATTTTATTACCGAGGTAGTGCCAAAATAGATATGTTAGCTTTGTGAATTGTAAATATCACATGTAATGACTGTAATGTGTCTAATGCATAACGCTATTATTTTCTTCTGATTTTACTTAATACTTTTATAACTAGAAATAAAAGTATTTGTTGCCAATAGTATTAGTAATAGTATTTATTGCCTATTTTAAAAATATTTTTATTAAAGTCTTTGTATGGAAAATCGCATTGAAATAACGCCTGCTTCATTTGTAAGTGGCGTGATTATTGTCTATATCGTATTCAACAAAGCGCAAAACATTAAATATACTACAAATATATATTTGTATTTAAAATAATGTTATAAATTGATATAATTTGATTTCCACGATATCAATTTATTACCTCACATTGTTAACAGTACAATATTACCAATATCTACAAGTACAAGAGACAGAGACAAAAGTACTTGCAACTTATATTCATATATAAATATAGTCATTCATAAACAAATATGTTCTTTATCCTAACTCTTGCTTATTACGATTATATAGGGCCCTTTATTGCCTTTATTGAAGTCCATCAAAAACGCCATAAAAACAATGTGTCTCAATTAAATGAGATGACATTATAGTTCGTTCAAGACGCCCTGCGTACGTTCCTGTATAAATAAAACAAAGAATTTTGATAGTTGGGGTTTAAATTCATAGGCGGCAATCTTTTCTTCGTGACCATTAAGCATTAAAAAGTTACATATTTCATTTTTAACGATGGCCATCACCAAATTGGTCAACTGCTCTCCTCTCCCCTTAAAAACTTTCTTTATACCTTCATTATTGCTTCATATATCAACTGTCCTTCCCCGGGTCATTGGCATATCGGATAATGACACTACGATTCAACTTATACATTCGAAGGATATAATTATTATCATGAACATTTATTGAACGTTTTATCAGTCCATGTCAGGTAATCCTTCTACAGATACACTATGGTCGTACTGATAATGTCGACATAGGTTTTTACATATTTTCTGTCGTAAATATTGAACAGGATTCTAACTTGCGATTCTTTGTTCATAAAAAAACAATTCTGTCAAAATCTTTTGCATTTTACATAAATACGTTAGGACATACAATAAAAAAAAGAAAACGGTTTTAAGTTATGTGATCTTACATCATTATACTATTAATTATTTTTGAAAGCCATTTTACGTTAAATGCAAAAAAACAAGTATGTATGATAGTTATGATACTAATATTATTCGTAATAAGCGCTAAGCTTTTCAAGCCAAACAAGCCGCAGTCAAGGCTAGCCAGTCTCCTCGTAACTCTATACCGTTTACAAGGAAGACTATACGCGTTCGTTGAACCATTGACCACTTTGTAAAACATACCTCTTTAAGTCTTTAACCAATTGAAAAAAGAGGAGGTTCTTATTTCGGCTACTTTTATGTCTAGTCAGGATTAGTTTGTCGCTGATAAAGAAATTTGGATAATTCTAATTTTATTGGATGGGTATGCTTCACGAGTAGTCGTTTTTATACTTGTCATAGTTAAAATACACTACCAATATGTTTTTGAAGGGATAGAACACGTGTGCACAAATAAGGCGTCAAAATTATGAAAGAAAAATATATCAACTATGAATAAACAATTCGCACTAATATTTCAATAAACTTGTATTGGTGTAATACGAATTAAAAAAAAATTGGTTCTTGTATAAAAATAGATTCAGACCTGATTTTATAATTATTTCCCGTCTGACTTATAACCAAATAAAACGTAATATCAGTCTACACTTCCAAAAGTGAAACAAATATCAATATAGCTGTAGCCTGCGGCTTCGTTCATATAAATTATGACTGTAAAACTACATTACCTAAACCTACAGTAACTTGCATGAATGGTCATATGTGGCAAAGTAATATGAATTACGACATAATATTAAAAACTAATATGCATTACGAAATAATCCCATGAACAAATAATGTCATCCAATGTAATTTGCAATAATATCCAATGTAAAATAATATTGCAAGGAAAATATTGCCTGTAATAAAACGATATGCTATATACCTACATTACCTACGCAATGCCGCAAGAGTAAAATGTTCAATAATCTAGTATGCTAGCCCGAAAAGTAGCCCGAAAGTTACCTCAGATGACAATTATATGAATCAAAATTTAATTTTACGATAAACTTATTACATACAATCTTATTATACTTTGGTGTATAGGCAGGATACCGGAACTATTAGCTTGGCTGGTATCATTTCATAAACGTTATTTTCAGGTGTCATTTGACTTCCTGGTTAATATAAAAGTCCCATTCATCAAAATAGGTTCCGGCGACTCGAACAACTTGTTGTTCCTGAAATACGCTGCGTCTAAGAATGTTCCCCTGATTATATCCACTGGGATGGTGGACAAGTCCGCCGTGAAGACCATCTATGACATAGTGTCGGCTCAGCACAAAAAGTTTTGCTTGCTGCACTGCATATCAGCGTACCCCGTGCCGTTCGAGGACTGCAACTTGACTGTGCTGCTGGACTACAAGAACACCTTTGACATACCGGTTGGGTACTCCGGCCAGGAACTGGGAACGGCTGTGGCTTTGGCTGCGGTCGCCCTTGGAGCTAAGGTTTGTAAAACATTTTACAATGCATGAACCGAACCTTTAATCATATAAAGAAATAACTCGAGTACGATAACTAGAGTTTATACCATAAAGCGAACGAACTATGTAGATAAACTCGCAAAATATTGAATTTTGAGCATTTCTTGTATGAACAATGGTGCGAAACTGTTCAATGATCTGTTCAATCTGCAGTACAACGACTTAAAATCAACCGTAATCTTTATTAAGTTATTTACTTATTTGTTACTTCTGTGTTCTAGCTTTGTGTACTAGTTTCGAATACGGTCTGAAGTCTGTTTATAATATTCACTACAAAACAATGAAGTCACTGTTGCGATTGAACAAACCGACGGTATATGTAGTAGATATTCTATTCAAATTATGACTTTACAAAATCCTTGTTATGTTTTGTTGTACTTTTAATTTGTGCTACTTTTCAATTAATGTCCTGTAGACTAAATTAAATTATAACTTTTCAATTTCTTTCGTCTAAAGATAACATAAAGTTATATAATAAGTAACTAATATTCTGCCTAGTCTTAAAACCAATAAAATTATACATATTTTAAACATATAAGTAGACAGTAGGTAGGTACATAAAATTATACATATTTTAAACACATAGACATTAGGTACCTACGGGAACAAGACAAGCTTTGATAATGATAATAATCTCATTTACCATCTTTTCATTAGCTGTTTCACTGACTGTTCATACCTTGGTTGACGTGACGCTACAATCGTAAATACTACGTGTAATGTAGAAATGTTTTAAAAACTTTACAAAACAATCGTCTGTACTGCCATTCTTCTCTTTCCGTCCGCATCAAACAACTGTGACAAATTAATTCTTCGCTTCGTTACACGTTGCATTCTAAAGATTCTGATCTATTGAATGTTTTATTTGACTTTTTCTTTGAACTTGACACCTCGTTTTTTTACTTTATTTGAACCGGTAACTTTGTTACTATTTCAACAAAAGAATACGTCCCGAACTTAACGTTTGTATTGAAGTTTGTTTTAAAGAAACAGTCTAGACGATTTCCTTGATAATCTTGTCTTCCTGATCCACCGGTAAACAATTCTTGGTTAAATTCACTCGAATGTTCTAATCCTCGATTTCATTACTCGTGATTAAGATTTTGAATCATTTAATTGAAATGTAATGTCGTCGTCGTCGTCAACCCATTGTTGCCCCACTACTGGGCGTGGGTCTTCTTTTAGAATGAGAGGGTTTTAGGCCATAGTCCACCGCGCTGGCTAAGTGCCAAGTGCAATTGGTGGACTTTACACACCTCCGAGAACTTTTTTTTTAAAGAACTCTCGGGTGTGTAGGTTTTCTCGCGATGGTTTCCTTCACCGAAAAGCAGTGATAATTAATTTATAATACGCACATAAGTCAGTGGTGCCCTGGGTTTGAACTTCGGACCTCCCGATTAAGAGGGCAACTTTCAATCATTAGGCTATCACTGCTCTGATGTAATGTAGGTATATCCAAAACAATTTCCTTTCTGTTACCGTGAGATCCACGGACATGCTTAGTTGAATATAACGTAATAAATGAACTTTTGTGTAATTAAGGCAATATATTGAACATGGAATAATATAAATTTCATAGAATAACCTACATCATTGATAAACGAAGTGATTGAACAAGTACCTATGATTTGAACAGGGAGGCACTATCGCCACAGTAATCCCTATAGTAGTCGTTCTTGCATGAAAATTATTTATTAGCGTATATTTTCAGTTTTTCGTAACAGAATACTCTATCCTTATCGATAGCTGATCGATTTTCCAATTTGCAGGTGTTGGAAAAGCACATAACCCTAGACAAAGGGATGAAGGGCACGGACCACGTGTGCTCGCTGACGCCGCCCGAGTTCGCGCAGTTGGTGCGGGACGTGCGCGTTATCGAGGCTTCTCTCGGGACACCTATCAAGAAAGTAGTTACCTCAGGTTAGTATTATAAATTGTACGTTACGTTTATGAAATCGTAACTTACAGAATTCTGTTTAAGTGAAATCTTGGTCTTTTGTCCTTCAACATGCGTATAAGTAACAACTCTGAGTTGTATACAAGAGGCTATTAGATGGTAGACTGTAACAGCACCACCGTTGCCTGATTTTTTAACGAAATCGGGGTTAAGCAACTTTTTGATTGAATGAAGCAGGATTTCATAGTCAAAAACGGGACACGGCGGACTAGGGCCTAAGGATCTAGATCTACATACATTTTTTGGTCGACAAATTGTCGATCGACTTAAATTCGTATAGATTTATAGATTTGGGAACCTATTTTTTTGCAAAAGTCCAGTCCTTCCCGATAAAGCGGGATGAGCCTGTCCCGCACGGGACATTTGATTTTGGTCAAAAAATCGGGACGTCTGGCAACGTTGAGCAGCACCAACACGATATCCATTTTTAGTTATAACATAAGTAGATGGAAGTTCTAGCTTGAAGGATGTGGTGTGGTAACAATACAAGACGTTTCGTATGTCGTTTCACCTCAGGTTACAAGGGCAAACGCACCTGCGATAAATCTCATTTCCTGAACGGTCCAATGTGGCGTGGAATAGAAATGTATATACAGTAATCAATGCATTGTCCACTGGAAATAGTTCATTTCTTCCATTGCATATAATTAAGACGTTTATTAAACAAGAGTATATAATAATAAAATAAAACGATATACTGGAACTGTTAATGAAATTAGGATACCTTATTAAAATACGAGTGGATCTTTTCTATTAACACCATACTTAAAAAATCGAAACAAAGATGATGTTTCTTCACATAATCAATTACTAAATCAAAAATATTAATTTTTCAGAAATCCCATGCATTGACAAACTGCAAAAATCACTTGTAATGGGTTGTACGAAGAACAAAGGAGAAATTTTGTATCCAGGAGATGTCAAAATAAAAGTAGCGGAGCCTAAAGGGTTAAATGCCCTGCACTTTGAAGAAGTCATTTACAAAACTCTCGTGTACGACAAGAAGGAAGACGAGCCTTTGAACGAAGGCGATTTCTGCTAGCTAACCACTAGTTATTGTGATTTTTTGACAATACACCATTTTATATACCTATTTTTATATATTACTCGATTTATTTACAAGAAAATAAATATATCACTTTATAATCATTTCCATTTACATAACGACAAAGAAAATGAAGCGGCATAATTCTTCGAATTTATCTTATGAGTCTGAATGTAATTTTCTTTTTTAATTTTGTTAATTATTATTGACAATAAATACTCCTATTTTTATCATTGTTTTACTTTTAGGGATACTTCCAGATAAGATTCTGTTTTTCATCTTTTAAAAATACCCGCCTTAATCTCTGTCAGTATTTTGTGAATATAGATAGGCGTAATTTAAAAAGTTTTAAAAATCTGTCATCATAAATTTCATCTAACACGACGCGATTGCGTTATTTGTGCAATATCATCTGATAGAAAGCCATTGGTCGTATTTTATATACTTTACTAAATAATTAAAATTTCCATGTATCCGCTTGTTATTCTGACGTCAACACCCATTCATAAAGTTGTGACGTTCATACTTTTAATATCTAAAAACGACAAATCGGTGTCTTGACGTTCGCCGAATGTTTTTAACACTATTCACCCTACGATCTATTTCGGAGGAAAGCGATGAAAGATATAAGAACGAACTAATTATTGCAACATCGCGTCGGGCGCGCACGCACCGGGCGCGGGTCTCCCGAGTCCCGAGTGTTCACTTCGCAGCGAGTTCGTTTTATTTTTATTGACGACACGAGCGGGCAGCGGCGTGCGGTCCATCGGCATGCGGTGTAGTAGTAGTAATAGAGCATAAGTGGCGCAGCAGCAGAATGTTGGCACGCTGCCCGCGCCGCCGCCAGTCCCCAGGAAGCCGGCTCGACCGCCGCCTGCGCCGCGCCGCCGCGATCTTCTCCGCGAGATCCTTACGCGATTCGCTTCCAGAGCGACGCCCCCTACTCGCAGTTGCATCACGGAACGCTCGCGACGCATAATATTTGTATCTGCGCGCCTTGAATGTCGGAGAAACTCGGAGTGGCCGGTTCGGAGCCGCCGATTTAGGTCGCCCGGTTAGGTGCTAGCGGTGGGATATTTTTATTGCCAGTGTGCGGTGCAGACGTACGAGCGCCTCGACCACGTTGCTAGTTAAATAAATTATTATTTATAGCGTAAAACCCATTCCATAAATGTTATCCAGTGATGCGTGATCGGATGCACAGACTACTCCATTTCCAGGACGGACGTGCAGTATAATGTTTGATAGAGGAATGTGATTTGACGAGTGATTGAACATTGTGGCATTTAGATAAACGTTGACATTCGTGAGGTGCATTTGTTGGTAGTGTGTGTATATATATATTTCGAAAATGCATCACTTATACCCATTGGCGAAAGGCGACCCGCTGTGTCCGTTGGGCTTCCACCCGCAAGTGCGGTGGCCGACGCGCTGCAAGCGCTGCTTCCGTGACTACAAGGAACACGGCGGCCGCAAGAAGGATGAAGATTTCACAGTCTCTACGCCAAGCCTCTCCACTTGGAACTCGCCAGCGTCACGGTCAGTGCTGCCATGACAAAATGGAAAATAACACCTATTTCACTTTACTTACCATTTCAATATAGGTCAAGTACATCTTTAATATTATAAATACAATAATTGTTTTCCAATCGCAGGTATTAAGAAGGAATTCTTTGTTTTTTATTTTTTATCTTATTAGTGTCCTAAATTGTATACATAGCATTTTGAGTTAGTTCATTATTACACGATTTTTTCCCAATTTTCCACTTGGTTGACTGGAAAAATCGTTTTAGTTATATAATTGGCCAAATTGTGTCAATGAAAACAAGCAATAAGCGAAACCAGTTCCTGTATTGCACGATCATTACAAGTACCCGCACAATATAAAAATGTAATTACCTATGTAGTCACGAATAACTAAGTAAGTATATACTCCAAAAGGTTTAAAAAAAAGGCGCTAATGGATACGTCTATTAGATCATGTAGGTGGTAATTTATTATCTTAAGTGTCCTGAAACAAAGCATTGTCTCGCTTAATAATATTGCTAATGTCATTGAGCAAGCCTGCCACCACCGGTCCAAATGTAACACCCACGTGTAGGTGCTAAAATGGTCCTTTAGACATAACACTCGTATGATTCAGTTGCGTTCTTATGCAAACAGGATAACACTCAGTTATAGGCACACATAAAATAAAAATGTTTGTTGTTTGAACTTAAAAACGATCTCCAATCTAATACCTAATTAGGGGGTTCGTTATATCCCTAGTTATCAGAGTTGTAGAGAGGATAAAGAAAAACATTGGATAAGACGCGGAAGACACCTAGTTTCAAATTATCCATTACTAACAGAATCCACGCGACTTCGTGTACTTACACTACAATGTGATCTATCCAACCACTACGCTTTTGAAACATGTCCTTTCCCCATCCGTAATGGGGATTTGGACAATAGTTACCGCGCTCGGTAAGAGTGTTGACGACAACAGTGGATATTGGAGCTATTTGGATAGAGGTCCCAAAAAACTTAATGTAACGTAACAGCTACGGCTGTTTTGCGTTGAGGCACACTGGTTATTACGCTGCGGTGTCCAACTGTTTCGTAGATATTGATATGTTCTCTTATATTGTAGGACATTTTTTGTTCTATTATCAATAGGTACCGCAGCGTATGCGATGAAAGAAATTTTTAAGCAAAATGTTTACACCTTTATTCATGTTACTGAAAATTTAGCAAGGACCCGTATTCTTGTAATTAAATAGCTTATGTTACTCAGGGATAACGTAGCATTCTAATGATAAAAGATTTTTTTAAATCGATTCAGTAGTTTTTAAGTTGATTTATAACAAACATACAAAAATAAAAGTTTTCCTCTTTTTATAATTATAGTACTTATAGAAATATAGAGATATAGGTACTTCTGTCGTTAACCAATTACTGCCCTACTGCTAGGCTACGAGTCTCCACTCATAGTACCTAAGAGAAGTTAGGACAGCGTTGCAAGATTTATTAAGTCGAGATTTAAAAACTTTCTGAGTGAAAAAAGTGGGATAGCAGTCCTCACGGTACAAAGGGCCTCACACCTCACAGACACTAAAATCTCCTTGGTCTAGGAAGCCGGAGGATTTGGCAACCTTTTTTTCTTGGTCGACAAACTACAATCCCACTTATATTTGCATTAGGAACTTTTTTTCCAGTCCTTTCCTAAAAGCTGGACTAAGCCTGTCCCATACGAGACATTCAATTTTAATCAAAAAATTGGGACATCCCGCCAAAATCAGGACGTCTGGCAACGCTGAGTTTAGACCACAGGTAGGCTGTATTCTGGCCAAGTGAGAATTCTTAAAAATCAGTTTTTTTCGAGGTACTCTTAGACGTAAAAGTTCACCTGACAATGTTTCCTTAACTGTTATAGCGTTTAAATTTCTGATAAGCATAATTTTGATGGATGCAGAGGTGCGTGAGGAGTTTGAGGGACCAAGTCTCAACATCTAGGCTATCACATCAGTATTATCTTGATTTATTTATCCATAAGATAGAATGATAAGTTTATGATAAAACAATAATTTTCGTATTGCCATAGTGCCAGGTAAACGTAGATACTTACCTACCAGAATATACCAAGTCTATAATGAAAGAGCAAACAATGTTTCAAAGTAATACAACTACTTATTCCTTGTACAAATTATACGTGTGATTTAGCTCGAGCGCATATAAATCTCTATAAAAACGTCCATTCCTCGAAACTATGTAATTAAAGATCTTTTACTAAAGTAATTCAACGAAAAACACAAAGTTTATAAACTATTAAAGGCTGAAAATACCTACTTCGTCTTCTTCAAAAGGTCAAAGTTGTACAACACGGTAAATAAGTTACTTATTTACTCATATGACACTTCTGATAGCGAATATTAAGGTTATGACTACTTATATTACGACGATATTATGATATCTGATATCAATATTCAGATATGCTTGACTAATTTTTACGCATTTTTTTCCAGCAAATAACTGTACCATGCAAGGCTAAACTATTGTCATAGATACGTTACCCTATATATTATGATATCATTGTACGACTAAAAGTATCAAAATAGGACGTTAAGAACTAGAAATGTTACTCAAAAAATTTTTTTTTTACTGACTTAATAAATTGTAGGAGTAATTGCACTTAAAACTACTTAGGTATGTACTTATGCACCCAACACACAACATCACAGTTTAAAAAAACGATTAATACTTCGCTGAGTAGGTAAAACTTACCTACTTGGACAGCTTACGAAAATCGAAAGGTATACCTAGGCGAAATCGAAGAAGAAACGGTATACAAAATCGAAGAATATTAAGGAATATCACAAAAACGAACTAATAGAACTGAAATAAATGAGCACTATTAATTATATGTGATTATAATAACTTTTTCCTCGTGCAAATTCCGTTGTCCATTTATATAACCGTATACCCACAGTCAATAGGTATAGGTGGTAAGTGGCTATTTTTATATACATAAATATAGCAATATTTTAAGATACATTAAAAATCAACGATATATACTTATATTTATACGTTATATACATTTACGATATACGCACCTAGGTATATTACAGCGGGGAAAACATCCATTGCCAGGTGATATACATTTTACAAGGTTGTCGAGTCGGTTTTGTCGGGTGAAATTGTAGAAAGCTTGTCACACGCCGAGGTGTGAAGGAAAAATCTAAAACTAATCGCGTTCTGTTTAATAGGCACTTATTATTATGTGGAGCTAGAGAAGAAATCTTTAGAATGAAAAATTTCGTCCCAGATACCAGGACAATAAAGTTAAATTTGGCACATTTAAACCCAAAAACAGACATGTAATGCAAATAAATTTCATCTTAAATACACACCTATTAAGAATAGCTGCTACATAGTGATGTAACGATTATTCGCATTCGCATTCGCAAAATAGTGTGAATGTTTTGCGAATATTTAATGTAGTCGAAAATCCATTATTGTCCCACTGCTGGGCTTCTCTCAGAATGAGAGTTATAGGCCATAGTCCATCGCGCTGGCCAAGTACGAATTGGTGGACTTCACACACCTCCAAGAACTTTTTTTTAAAGATTTCTCGGGTGTGTAGGTTTCCTCACGATGTTTTCCTTCACCGTAAAGCAGTGATAATTAATTTCTAATTATAATATTGAATCTATACAAATTTAATTGGAACTTAAAAAAAATGTCACCAAAATCTGTATTCTTCATCACCTTACACCGATAACTAAAAAAAACCAACATTCGCATTCGCCAATCTCTGTTTTTTTGTTATCGAGGAGGAAACCTTCAAAAGGTACCCGACGCCTTGGGAGCAACGTCGGGTTATGTGGGATTTTTACCTAACTAACCCCCCCTTGGAAGGACTCCGGATCACCAATGGAACACAACCGGAGCCCTCCGAGCACGATGCCCCATTCGTGCTCTTCCCAGTGAGATTCTTTTGTGCTCTCCGTGCCTCCTGGTAATTACGACGGCATGCGGCCACACATGCCGTCACCCTACCCGGGGTCGTTCAATTGGACAGTTCGAGCTTCCACTCTTACCGCGTGCAACCCCAGAAGCCCCTTTTGGTCGCCTCTTACGACAGGCAGGGTTATTCTGGACTCAGAAGTATGTGTCCAGAACGAACGTGTATAGAACGAACGTGAGAAACCCTACCCGAGATTTCTTTATAAAAAGTTCTCAGAGGTGTGTGACGTCTGCCAATTCGCACTTGCCTAGTCCGATGGACTATGGCCTAAAACTCTCATTCAGAGAGAAGACCCGTGCCCAGCAGTGGGACAATAGTGGGTTGACGACGACCTATGAATCTGTGCAAGGGCTCATAATTAATTCATTGTTCACTAAAGAAAATAAAAAGTAACGTAGGTAATAAATTATTTTTAACATTTAAGTTAGTATTGTTCAAGCTTGTTTTTGCCCCTTGTTGCTTAGCACAGACTCATTTGCAAACAATGCTTAAACGACATCCTGTTATTTCTCAATTTACTCTAAACACATCACGTAATTTAACAACATATGATTTAATCTATGACCACGAATACATTGTACAAAACATGTATTATCCACTTGGCAATATTTCGTTCCTCTACGTGTACCTATGTACCTACATGGAGCTGTGTACCTATATTATTGTAAAATCCTCTTCCAAGTGTACAAAAAATAGAATTCTTATCTATCTTTTTAACGAGTCTTGAGACATTCACTAGTTATAGGGAAAGACTTGCCACACAATAAAAGAGCGGCAGACAATGCGAGTAATTTACAATATTGATTGACTTTCCAATAATAGGTAGATAACAATAATTGTTATACAAATATCTTTAAATTCTTGTAAAGACACTGATCGAAAATGTTCAACAGTTATTACTAAAACCAAAACATTGGTACAACACAAATACAAAAGCGCCAGCTTTAATTAAATATAAAAGACTTTACCCAGGAGTATGGATAGGGGAAAACAGGGCAATGGGAGTCACCCACATTTCCACAAAACTATCCACGTAAGCATCGTGTTAAGCATTTTCATGCATTCGTCGTGTTCCTCCTGGTAGTGTGTTATATGGTTCGTGAAAATAAATGCTCGCGCTTTAAAGAGACAGCAGATTTTTGGTTTTGCGTTGTCCTGATGTAATTTTTCCTTACGGTAAAATAAGATGTAAGTGCCTAATTTCTTACAGTATACAAAAAAGAACTTTTCACGTATTTAGCTACACTATTGAGAGAAACATGTGCAGTTTAGATTGTGTCAGTATATTATATATGTCGGAGATTATTTCATTCTTATCGACATCTTTAGTAATCAGTGGGTTTTGTGGGCGTCATTGAAGGGTTAATGCGGGCACAAATACAGCATTAATTGTTCTTGACACTTTATATTCAGAGTTCCACAAAATAATGATTTCAAATACACGTAGGTTATAATCTAATACAATTAAGCTATTTGAGCAGCGGGTTCAAGGCAGTGACCGCACACTTCAACACACAACGAAATTATGATCCACCTCGATCGCTCACATCAGAATTTATCAAAGTTTCCCCACCTTGCGGCCACATACCTCGACTCCACTAGAGACTTCTTAAAAGTCTCTGCTCTGATTGTAAATCATACACCATGACAATATAACTCAAACACAATATAAAACAATGGTTACTTATTCTAATCTATAATAATTTAAATTATTCTATAAACTATGAATGTTAATGTAAGCCTAGCCATCTTCAGTAACTTCTAAGTTGTATTCATCCCTTCCTCCGACACGGCCATCCTGACACTTCACACGTCCTCGTGTGACCTCAAGATATTAGCAGTTGTTGTCTGGAATGAAACACATTACTTTTGGTAAAACTGTATATACAATATTAAAATACGAGTCTCACGGCACTCAGTCATTATAAGTATTGTTCTGTTTCACACTGTTTTTAACCTTTGTCGATTTATGGCCACTTACACTTAAAACCAACTTCGATTCGATTTCGAACAAAGATCGAGTGTATTCTTAAGTGGGATTTTAAATTTGTTTTTGTAAATCGTAACCAAATCCTTAAGCGATATCGCTCAACGCGATACTTCACTTGAGATTAGTCAACACTTACAAAAACCAAAACTAAGAAATACCATAATAAATTTAGTCATAAATAGTTTCTTTGTGCTATGAAGTATTTGCTACACCGTTGTTGATTTATTGGCATTCTTTCGTTTTAGAGTATGATTGCTTTAAGTGTGGTTTTCACAAATCTTAGCAAACTGATTAAAGTGATTAAACTGTTTCGTAATTTAAAATGATATGCCTTGTATTTACTCAGTATCCAGCTATCATAATTTTGTACAACCGATAAAGTATATGTAGCAAATTCAAAACTATCCTACTTAGTTGCTCTTGCAGTGGTCGAAATTCGACAAATAAATACTATTCTTGCTATTCACAGAACTGTTTCATAAATAATTCTAGTTACTATAGATTATATTTTTTTTGTCTACGATATATGTACGTTATTTCGTTTTATGACTAACACTCGGTATAGGAAAAATGAGGTTTGATTGAGCTGCTTATGCTGCATTTAAGAGCGATTGCTTGTTGTTTATCATAGGTATTTGACATCGTAGATTTTAGACATTTGACATCATAGATTTTCAACCGACTTCCCAAAAGAAAGAGGTTATCTATTCGTCACGTTTTTATTTTGTTTTTTTTTTTTTTGGTTTTCGTTAACGTAAGCAATAAATGTTACTACATTTTACTTAAGGGCTCCTATACTACATAAATTTTAACTATGTATAATCGCATGCTCTTCCATAAGCGCGCTATGCGTAAAAAGCTACCCTAGTTTTTCGCCTTATGTATAAATATATATTATCCGCATTTCCAATACATTTAACAGAACTTAGTCAATATAATTATAGTAAATCAATATTAATATCATAATACACAACAATTTTTAATGGGTATTAAATTCCATAATATTTAGTCGAACTCCTCATCATTTATTTATAATTTAACCTAACGATAAAGCATACATGCTACCTGATGGAAAGTAGTCACCGTCGCCTATGAACATTCGCAACACCAGATGAGTCGCCAATGTATCGCCGGCAAATAATTAAATAACGCATGCTCTGGTTCCATAGTCACCATGTCATATAAGGCACTGTCACGCTGTCTGAACGATCATATTGCCGTTAGAACCCTCACTCAACATAGCCTCCAACATAAATTCCACATAGCATAAACCATCTTCGAGCTGTCTGAACGGTCATATCGCCGTTAGAAAACCTTAACTTCACTCACATAGTCTAAACATAGCGTAAACTAAATTCAAACTATCTGAATGGTCATGTCGCCGTTAGAAAACCTTAGCTCCACTTACATAGCCTAAACATAATTTAAACCACCTTCAAGCAATCTGAACGGTCATATCGCCGCTAGAAAACCTTTAACTTCACTAACATAGCCTAAACGTAGCATAAACTACCTTCAAACTATCTGAATGGTCATGGAACCTTAGGAAAACCTTGACTTCACTTACATCGACTCCACGCAGCACAAACTACCTTCAAGCTAACTGAACGATCATTTTGCCGTTAGAAAGCATCACGGGGCTTACACATTTTCTTTGTCGAATAAGCTATCTCTACCACTAACCTAACCACAACTACAGCTGAAACAATTACAATACTAAATCACTTATACGTAACAAAATTTAATTTGCCTATGCTACTAATCGCGCAAAACTTACTTACCATCGAACTGAAAAGATAATGGAGACATGACGTAGTTAAGACTAGTCCTGTTGTTATTTCGTTCACAGATATTACTTAAATCTTATCCTTTAGGAAGGAACTGATTAAATTATTACTGATTTAATTATCTACTTTATTATTAAAACTCGTAATTATTTAAACTCGTAAGAGTTAATTTTTCAAGTCAATAATAGTCATTAATTTTAAGAAATAGATGATCAAAAACTTGTTCATCAAAACCGATGTAAATGTTTACTCTTTACGTTATTTGAAGCCGAAGACATGAAATAAAAAAAAAATATATCTCAAAAATCTGCACGGAGAAAAGCCCTGTCTTGAATGATCCACGTACAAATATAGTAATATGACTGGTATATACTAACTATACCATACAACCCTTTTAATGACATTAATAACGGCAGGGACTACAGGAGAGTAACTATGGCTACAAAGAAAATATAATAATGTTATAAAGGTAAAACTACTATTTTGTATGTTTCCCTTAAACTCTTTAACTAATAAGCTAATCCCATTCTTAAATTCTTTTAATGTCTCAGTTTCGTTCACAAATACGAACTACAAACTTTATTTAATACAAAGTGAAATAAGTTATAGGTAGGTACATTGCATATAATATAATTAAAACTTAAAACGCTTTCTACACTCATAGCCCCACAGTAAGATTTTTTCCTGTGCTGTGAGTGGCATGGACACACTCAAAGAGGAATGTACAAACATCCAAACCCAGAACAAGAATCTAAACTCATCATTCAGACGCCCGTCTGGCCGGGAATTGAACCCGGAACCTACCGCGCGTCAAGCCGGCAACCTCACCGCCACGCCAGTCGTCAATAATATAAGTCGTAATATAATTATAAGTACATGCCGCAAATTAATGTACTAGTAATGTAGAAGCGCTTAAGTTAGTGATCATCGCTCTAATTTCAATTAACTATTTTTTTGTTTGTTCTCGTAACGACGTGATGAAAAACTAGAGATGAAGGTCCACATCCTATTCACTTGTTATCTTACTTATTATCTGTTGTATTATATTACTCTTGGTAGTAAACTAAACAGCGGCGTAACATATCTGGATGGAGTAATTTTATAAACAAACTGCCCGTGATAACGCTTCTATTCATAAAACCGTACTTATGAATCTGTTTGATTTTGCGCCTAAGAAAAAATATAATTGTATTTCTCTTTCACGCGTACACTGCTTACTTATTTGAATTAAGTTAGTCTTATACAGTTTATGATCATAATTGACACATAAGACACTATTGTGGTAAACGAGATCTATACAGACCGGGCTGGTAAATGCTAGTTAGTCAATATATAGGTAAATAACACCCTAAGAATGTACTTCTACAAAATCATATTGAAGGGTCTCTTCAAATCAACAGAAATGTCTCGTAATAATTCACAAAGACCATAAAGTTTTGTTTCAAATTTTAATTTCTAGTTACTTTTACCCTTAATTTTCAGGCGTATAACCAAATGTACCAGATTTAAGTGTAAATAGAAACAGTATTTAACTTTAAACTTTACTCTAAATGCAATACCGAACGAGAAATGTACCTATTAGAATTATATCAATCTCGTCAAATTTCTTAAATGTGAGCCGCAATGTCTACCTAGTTACTCGTTTTACTTACTACTACTCCTATATAATCCTCGTTTTTATATACCCACATTTGTACAGTTTTACTAGAGTTTAGCAGTCCGAAATTTAGTACACCTATTTATCCCTACTTATCGGAATATAATCAAATTGTAATTCAAAATTGTACCATTAAGTATTTATTTTTAATATTTGTTCGAAACTTCAAGATATCAATGGCTGATTATGTGTAGTCCCACAAATTTTGTTAATAATACCAACATTCCAAGTCTTGGTTATATTTTTTTTGTCAACTGATTATTGAAACTATGACAAAACTAGATGATTTCATAAAAAAAGAATACAGTATGGGAAATGATAATAAAATACCATTGCTTCCACTTTGATTAAAATATTATTCTACGTCACAATCATAATGTTTTGTAAAGAGGAAGAAAAAAGATTTAACATACTAGCATTTGTCTACAGTATCTACAACTCTTCACTATAGTATAGAGTAGTTTTCGGGTATAACGTTTTAAAATCAAATTATCAAATCAAAACATAATAAATACTGCTCACCAGATTGTGTGATGATCCCAAAGACTGATCTTATAATACATACGTCCACTCGTTTGTACACCAACAATTGTAGTTTAAGTATTTTTTTAACAGGTCCGCATTTTCGAGCACGTAGCCACGTAAACCTCAAGCTCTATGTTTTATCATGTTGTTTGAAGCGTCGCAGTCATTGCAGTATTAGGGCGATTAAAAGTTTGACTTCTTATCAGCTATTCATTGGTTTGGCTGAAAAAAAATTTACAAAAGATATGACCAAATTCTCCACAAGCGTAAAACATTGTAAAACATATGGTATTGAGATCTTTCAAATTAAATTTTACTTTCCATAACCGTACTAAATTCTCTTAACAAAAAGAAGACATTACAAACGTAATAATTAATAGTCAATACTAAATACACAAGGATCGTAAGTTTTGATTTAGATAACTGATATATTGTGTTGTTAATTAAAAACATGTACTAAAATTACTCATTCTCTTATGCAGGAATAATAAATTAGCAACAATATTTCAAATGTTCCCAACAGACAGGAAAAAGAAAAATCTTTAGATTATATCCAATAATAACAGGTCAAAAAAAAATGTAAATAAAATAAAAGTTTACAGCGAAACCTTTTACAACTTTAGGTAGAATAAAAAAAAATACTCCCCTGGCATTTACTCTGCACCAAGCAACACATCTCACAGCTCGGATATTCTTCTCAGCGCCATCAGGATGGAATTCAGATGAAGTCCTTAATTTGCGTCAAATTGGGCAGCCACGCACCACAAGTAGTTTTATAATTCTTAATTCTTCTCCGCAAATTGTTGCATTTAATTCACGTCAATCTATTTGTGCCTGCACTGATCCCACTTCTGATGTCGGAGATTATTTCATTCTTATCGACATCTTTAGTAATCAGTGGGTTTTGTGGGCGTCATTGAAGGGTTAATGCGGGCACAAATACAGCATTAATTGTTCTTGACACTTTATATTCAGAGTTCCACAAAATAATGATTTCAAATACACGTAGGTTATAATCTAATACAATTAAGCTATTTGAGCAGCGGGTTCAAGGCAGTGACCGCACACTTCAACACACAACGAAATTATGATCCACCTCGATCGCTCACATCAGAATTTATCAAAGTTTCCCCACCTTGCGGCCACATACCTCGACTCCACTAGAGACTTCTTAAAAGTCTCTGCTCTGATTGTAAATCATACACCATGACAATATAACTCAAACACAATATAAAACAATGGTTACTTATTCTAATCTATAATAATTTAAATTATTCTATAAACTATGAATGTTAATGTAAGCCTAGCCATCTTCAGTAACTTCTAAGTTGTATTCATCCCTTCCTCCGACATATATATTTTTTTTTTATTTTTTTTTTGCCATAGCATAATTGAGGGCAATGAGAGTCAGGTAACCCCAAAGGAAATGGCCACAGATATCAAGGAATACCATTATGACACAGAGTTTAAAGAAAAATCAATCTGCCTCACATCCATACTAACCAAGGAAAACTTGATGGAAAGAGAATAAAAAATAAAAATAAAAGTAAGCAAATATAAGAAACGGGAAAAAATGGGAAGAAAAGGACCAGAGAAGGGAGAAAGAAGTACAAACGAAGGGTCCTGAAAGAATGAAGCGACGAGTACTTTGAGTACCCGTTGTGGGCACTGACGATATATGCCAGGATACTGAGGAAGACGACGTAGAAGATGAGAAAATTTGGTATTCCCGATTGGCTAATTATTGAATGGTTTTGAAAGAAACAATGAGATGCGGTACAGATGTAGGTACCTATTTCATGTTATGGGTTATGGGCTAATGCATAGGTACTGCACTGGGGATACAGCCGAAGGTTATACATGAGACATATGATAAATTATCTTTGACTCCGATTGCCCACAGAGCCGACCACCATTGCCCGCATATCGGTGCAATGGGAGTCAAACCTGTTTTTTTTTAAACTGTTATAACTTTCAGAGTTGATTACCAAATTGATTGAAATTGATGTCGATTGATAGCTAATTAAGTAAATTTTGTGTCAAAGCGGCTGCAATCAATATTTTGTTTCAATTTTAGCTTTTATTTGATTTCTCCCTTAAGTGACTCCCATTACCCCCTTTTCCCCTAACCACAAAACACACAGGAGGACGTACATGCATAGAACATACTTACATGTGTAGAACGGAAAATAATCCTACCGCAAATCCAACATCTTTGACGTACCTACTAGTATAACATAATGCTACGAGTCAGTTCGATGTCAAGAGATAATAATAATAATAAAGCCAATAATAATATTCCAATTATTACATTCGATATATACTACAATGTTTGCAGTGGCGGCGTAAGGCGTGGGCGGTTTGGGCCTCCACCTAAGGCCTCCCGGTGCAAAGACCCTCGCGCCTTACAGAATACTGACACAGGGTCTCCCAAGACTTGGTGTAGATTTGGCTACTTTTATTTTTTGGTCGTCAAATTGCAGATCGAGTTCAATGTATATACATTTGGCGACCTTTTGGTCATCAAATTGTCTGGATATCGTGAGATGCGTCTTGCCCATCTCCACTTAAGTAAGAGTGCGTAGCTGAGAGCATCGATGAGCTTAGTTTTTCGACGAATATATAGGTTCTTAATTTAATGTATGTATTCTTCTAATTTACAAACTGTTCATTGTTCTTCCATTGCTGTTTGACTGCATTTGATTTTTTATTTTATTTGTAAATGTCCATATTTGGCAACTTTTATCACTATTGGGCGTTTATATTTATTGGTTAATATCTTAGTTTTGAAAACATCTATTTTTAGGCCGATTTTTGTTTCATCATTTCCTCTAGGTATGTCTTTGGCATATACAACTTTAATTACTATATTATCAGAGTACCGTCAAATTCCCTAATCTTGCCTCGAGTCCTTTGATTGCCTATTTTACAAAATAGTTAATAATTTTTTTCATTTATTTGTTTGGAAATAAAAAAATACGTAACGTTTAAAAATATTATTCGGCTATACTAACATGCTGTCGTTAGGTTTTTCAAATGCAAAATTTCTGAAAAATAAATGTTTAACGAATGTGTGTCAAGATGTTTATTCGGAGTTACCAGAAAACTTTAAATTATGTATCTTTACAATGTTTTCTAAATTAATTCTATGAAACATTGATAGCTTCTTCATTTGTCATTGTAAACGATGAATAAAAGTAAATGTAATGAGAAATTGAGAAAGAGGCAAAATTTGGCAATTTTTTTTAAACAAGTTCACATAACATTTCCTGGCCTAGGGTTGACTCCTTGAACAATTTACTGTATTATTATCAAAGATGTAGATATAATATCATTGCATACCATTAACATTTTTAGAGTAATGAAAGTAATAACATCTCGTTAAATTTAAATTGCATAGATTTGGATATCTTACCTCTCGAGTCACTTACATTCTAGGACTAAATCCACATGAAGGCGGTGGGCAACGATTTTCCCCCGCTCTCAAGGAGATTGCATACCCTCCGGATCCTTAGCATTTGTATAAAATACTACAATGTTAATGTAACTCTGCAATATATTGTAACAAAATGAGACAAACGTTTGCCAGTCCCACTTTTTAGTTGGTGGTTTGGTACTTATTGTACGTTGCCGTTGGTTCCTAGTTTACCCGTGACAATGTAGTTTCAATAACCACTCTACATGGCTTATGTGTTATGGATTTAAACCATGCAAGCAAATAATATAAATAAAAGTTTTTTTTTTTATTTAGTTTTAAATTTTAACTTTGGGTTTGGAGACAACCCTACAGATTTTTTGTCAATGTATGAAGATTGCACAACATTTTGTCCAAACATTGCCTTGATACGTTTAGCTAGTAAAGCACTAACAAAACTTGTCACTGAAAGTTTATTTTATCCTTTAAATATTAATTAAGATTTTAGTCTTTCTCAAAATGAGGGTAAAGTAATTAATTTTGGTGTAAAAGTTTTAGGCAATTTTAGGCATAAAGACAATTACTTTGCCCGTTTAAAAAAAACATTTACAAATGACAAAAAAAGTTAAAATTTTAAAATATCCGTTGTTTTTTATGCTACAGTGTGTCTACAACACGAAAGTAGTACTAAATCATTTTAAACCGAAAAATATCAAAATCAGTGAAAAGTTAAAGCATTTGGCGGTACTTCAATAATTAAAATACTTATTACGGATAATTTAAATACTTAGTGTCTGTTTTTTTTTTGATCTCGAGGGGGAAACCTTCAAAAGGTACCCGGCGCCGTAGGAGCGACGCAGGGTTATATGGTTTACTGCACTAAAACCCCCCGGTGGCCGTCCTCAGCGCTACAAAGAGTACTCCGGGATCTCCTAAGAAACGCAACCGGAGTCATCTAAACGCGTTGCCCCGTCGAGCTCCTCCCAGGTGAGCAGCTGGACCCAGCGCTCCATCTGGTATTTACGACGGTATGCGACCACGCATACCACCGTCCTGCCCGGGGTCGTCTGATCGAACGGTTCGAGCTCCCACTCTAGCCGCCCGCAACCCCGGAAGCCCCTTTTAGTCGCCTCTTACGACAGGCAGGGGATACCGTAGCTCTATTCTGATCCCGGAACTACAGGGACTAGTGTCTGTTTACATACATTCCTTTGTTTTTCCAGTCAAGTTTTTGGAAATTATTTTTAAGTACTGCTTCGGGAAAAGAGAATCTCCCCGTCTAACTGCTCTCTGTATGTTTATTTCGTAATGAAAGTATCAATATAACTAATCAATATTTAACATAATAAAGTAATTAACCATGCTGTTATTACACCATCCACATTATAGACCGTTCCGTATTTGAAGTTAACATAACCTGAAAAAGAACATTATGTTTAACTGCTCACTCAAAACACTATGCCATGAAAATATTATTTTTGTCTCGGAGATAACTATAACTGTTACCTTGGAACTCTATTTGCCATTGAACTGTTCAGGCAGTAGACGAATATACGACTGTGTTAAAGCGAAGACACGTTGTATACAATAGTTCTGCTATGAAACCATAAAAAGAGAATGATGGCACAATTCCAAATTTCTGAATGTTTTCACGAATTGTTTGAATTGCGCCCGGTAGCTCTGACGGATTGACGCAACGCCGCCTCCGTTTGTACGGTAGGTACTGCTTACGCTGTCTATAAACATGTAAAGTACGGATCTTTTTTTTTATCTGACTGAAGTAGCAAACGAGCATGCAGTCCACCTGATGGTAAGTGGTCATTGCCGCTCATGGACATCTGTAATCAACTTCAATCAAAACATGGGTTCTATCGGAAGTCAATCACATATGCATAACGGTTAGTTTCTACACGCGGCTTTGTCCGCTTTCTCCGTGTAAATAAAGATACTTTTTTTAATTTTATAGCTAACTAGCTGATCCGGCGAACTTCGTTCCGCCTAAAAGTCAAAAATCTAAAATTAGCAGTGTTCCTAAACTATATTATGCATGTGTTATACATATAAACCGTCCTCTTGAATCACTCTATCTATATAAAAAACTGCATTAAAATACGTAGCGTAGTTTTAAAGATTTAAGCATACATAGGGACAGACAGCGAGCGCAACTTTGTTTTATACTATGAAGTGAATAGTGATTAAAGTGGTAGAATGGTTTAACTCTGGCGGTGCCGAAGACATACTTATCACAGTAGAAATATTTTGTACTGTGCACCTGCCTACATATATTTAGCGTGACTCACTTCATGCGATTCGTTTGAAGGGTGTCAATGTTGGCTGACTGGAATTCGCGGCGACCAGCTTTGCCCTTGCTAGTAGCAACGCAATTGTAACTTACCTTAGATACCTAGATACCCTGTTCTACATAGAGTTCTTTAAAAATAACCATGAGCGTAAGTGGCCATTTACCATCTGGTGTACCTACTAAGTACTTACTTGCTATTTCTATTTTTTTACTAAAAGAAGTAATAAATTTCATTTAGGTGGGTACTACTAGCCTATGTCATTGCCAGTCACACACATTTATCTTTAAAACTTTGGCAGGTACATTTAATTTATTTGTATTCAATATAGACGTCTATTTTTATATCTAATTGGCGTATTTAACAACATTAATTGCCTTAAAGATTTGTTAAAACTTATAATCACAATCGCTGTCATCGTTGATCGATACGCAATTATAAGACCGTCTTGTAGCTCCGGGATCAAAATAGGGCTACGGTATCCCCTGCTTATCGTAGGAGGCGACTAAAAGAGGGTTGCGGGCGGCTAAAGTGGGAGCTCAAACCATTCGTATATGTGATCACATACCGTCGTAAAGACGAGATGGAACGGTGAGCCCAACAGCTCACCTAGGAGGAACCCGATAGGACAACGCGGTCAGAAGACTCCGGTTGCGTGCCTTTTGAGATCCCGGAGTCCTCTTTGTAGCGCTGAGGACTGCCACCGCGGGGGTTTTGGTGCGGTTAAATACCACATAACGTCTACATAGCGTCGCTCCCACGGCATCGGGTACCTTTTCAAGGTTTTCCTCTCGAGAAAAAAGCAATTATAAAATAATCAGACAGACAAACATTTAAAAAAGGGCTTTCATGTTTAGGTAACGTGTAAAAACTTCTAGATTATTTTATGAAAAATATTTAGAATACTTACTTAAATAATTCAAACGAGTCTTATATTTTAAAACATCTGCCAAAGCGTTTATTCGAATAAAGACAAAAACAAATTAGCTAGTTAACGACTAAAACAAATGAGAAGAAACAGACGGGCCGTCCACTTCGGAAATAGGCCACTGCCATCCACGAACAATTAACCTCAAGGAGAGTCAACGGAAATGCTCATTAGGGCACCCGTTTTCTGGCTATTTCACTAAATGCTTTTACTATGTATAGGTACATTGTATCTATACTATGACTATGACATATCAAGACTGAACTGATAATAAAATACAAACAGTTTTGGTTAGTAAGTTAGAAATAACTGCTATAATTTTCCAAACTTAGATAAGTGTGTAAGGTAACGTGAACATTGGTACTGTTACCAATGTACTAATTGATTGACAACCACGAATGAATTTAGAATTCTATGAGAAGTAGGTCTACACTCAAGACACTGTCCTCCTCCTTGAAAATGCAGTACCATCTATGATTTGTATGACAAACTTACCACATGTAATATCATAGGATTCCACTGTAGACTTGCAGATGCATAACGTTTTGGAGACGGTTTCCCTGGGCGGCACGTTTTTTGGGGCGGCAAAATTATATTTTTTTCGATCATATAATTCAAATAGATGTTGTAAACTCAATTTGAGTCACTGGGCCGGCACAATTTAAATTAGACCCTTTATAATAAACTAATTGCAGAGACACAAATTACGAAGACTATTTACTTTTGACGCCTTTTTTTCTACGTCTAAGTACTTATTTTAATAGAGGGCGGCGAATTCTACTTCTACTGCATGCGTCGCCCACGCTCCGCCATTGTTCCATTGTATGACTATACATTTGTTAATTAATACGTAGTATTTTATTTATAACAAGAAAATAGTTGAGAGCTGCACATTGATTTTTGACACATTCGTACGATATTACCTATAATATAATTACTTACCGAATATTAGATAGGTACAAATCATTTTGAAAGTAGCCATCCGATTCCGGATGCACCAATTCCATACCTATTTGTGCCCAATAACATCACCGTTTTCTAGTTTAAATGGTAAAGGAAGACTGACCATCTCTGACAAGACTTGTCTTATCTGGAAATAGTTACAATCGTCAATGGGCAGCAAAGGTAATCATCAGGTGGTTGCATGCCGCTTTACTACTTCTACTTACTCGTATATTATAAAAATACATCTATACGACAGCAGTATAAGGTTCTAAAAGATTAATTTTCTTAATTAAAAGCAAAATATTTCATTATTTTTCATAAATTATATCCTATAAAGTTTAATGTTATATGTTCAATCCTATATAGACAATTAAATTTTATGTCGGCAGAGGTCGTGATGATGAAAACGGCGCAGACAAGGAGAAAACGGGCCGCGGCTGGGCCTCCAGTAGCAACCTCAGTTTTAACGAACCTTCTAAAAAGGACGCCTTTTCCACTGGTAAGTTTGTACAGAATAGTTACCGACCGAAAGTTCTTCTTCAGTTCCGTTCACTAATAAAACTCAAACTAAAGTACCTACCCTAATCAGTTTATTTAAAATTCAACGGAAATCAATTGGGACTCAACCAAATATTTCGATATAATACCTGATATACCTAATACGTAATTTAAAGGTGGCGATAAGGTAGACTTATGAATCCTTGAAAATTGAATGAAGGAACGACAACGTAATAACATAAAAGAACGACGACTATTTTGAATCTTGATAAACACCAGCCATGCATTTAGTGCGTATTACTATTAATTGACGAATAAAATTGATTTCGGATACGAATCCTATTCAAAATTTGGTGTGCTTATGTGTCTTACATTTCCGAATAAAAGGCGCCTACTTTAACTATGTGCTTGAAAGCAATGTAGATATAATCGTTGATATTTATTTATTTTATTTATTTATTTATTTTTATTTATAAATTACACCTTACGTCTAACATTACAGGATAGTACCTAATTCGTTAGCGTAGTTTAATATATTATGAATACACAACAAATTAAAATAAATGCATTATTAATATCATTTTAACATTACTTATAGTCCAGCATTAGATTAAATTAAAATCATGTCAAAAGTACGAAAATAATGAATGTCAAAAAATAAATGTCAAAAATCAAATGAACATAAAAAATATAAACGAATCATAGATCAATACAAGAATCAATATAAAAAAAAGAAATGTCTAGATAATTAATAACAATTTATCGATCATCACAAATAATAATTATAATTTTTCAACCACACGTAAAGTTACCTTCATGAACTCACCCAGAGTACAACAGAAGATATCAATCTGGTTTGCCACCGTGTTGAGCGTGCGCAGCGCTCGGGTCAGCGGTGCATCGCGCAGCAGGTTAGTGCGTGCGCGTGGTAAAGACAAAAGGTGAGGGCGTCGGCGCCGCTCCACGCTATTATTCGGCACACAAAATTTTAGCTCCTCTAAGATAGCAGAGTTGTCAAGTTTACCTCGTAGTATTTTAAATAGGTACTTTGCGAGTGAGACTTCTCTCCTCGTTTCTAGTTTATAGTACCCCACCATGCCGAGAACAAACAAACTAGGGTACAATAAAGGATAACCTGGATACACATTGTACAACTTTAAATACAGAAATCGAGCGTATTTATTTTGGATGCGTTCTAACATTGTCTTATACTTTGTCTCATTTGGAGACCATATAACCGAATTACACTCTAAATGACTCTTCACCAAGGCTTCATATAAGGCACGCAAGGCACTAAGATTAGTAAAACCATTAGCTTGCCGTAATATGAAGCCAAGGTTACGGTACGCTTGTTTGCATAATTCAGTTATATGATCTCGAAAGTTAAGATCAGCTGTAAAATGGACACCGAGATCTTTCACCTCCCTGACGCGCCTGAGTGGCTGATTTTCCATGGTGTACTGATGATGGATTGGAGACTGAGAACGGCTGAACGACATCACAGAACATTTTGCCACATTGAAAAATAACTTGTTCTTGTGGCTCCATTCCACGACGCGGTTAATATCTCGCTGCAGCCCAGCGTGGTCCATTAAGCCACTGACTTCGCGAACCAGTTTTAAATCGTCAGCGAATAATAGGCATGTGGACTCATGAACCACCTCCGGCAAGTCGTTTATCATTATGATAAACTGGAGGGGCCCTAAATTACTTCCCTGACTCACGCCTGACCACGTCGGATACTGGTCCGACCGGCATCCGCCACAGTCGACGTACTGTCTTCTGTTTCGCATGTAGCTGGCGAAGAAGTTCAACGTCAGCTGAGTGCACCCCATGCTGGCTAGCTTTATAAGCAAGATATCATTGTCCACCGTGTCAAATGCCTTTCGAAAGTCGAAATAGGCGACATCTACTTGTTTACCGGCATCCACAGCTGGCACCATTCGTGACATTAAGTGCAATAGGTTTCCTGTTGTCCCGCGTCCCGGGCGGAAGCCATGTTGGGCATCAGACATCTGGACCTTTACCTGTTCATATAGTGAATGGTGGATAGCGGACTCAAATATCTTGGCCGGTGTACATAATAGGGCCACGGGTCTATGGTCACTTACCATATTATTTATATTATTACCATATATTATTTGTTTACCTCTGTATTTTTTTACTCTACTGCTTACTTTTGTCAAATTCAATTTTCATAAGCATCCCAAGGTCTTAGAACTGACTAATCCGTTAATCCACGTGACTCCATTAGGTACAGCAGGGTCAATAAAATGGAATATTGTAGCGTAGTGCTCGCCAAATTATCTTTATTATATAAACGCCTCCTACAGTAAATGCCAATTCCCAGTAATGGAACAGATCAGGAATTGAACATCAATTTAATACTTGGCATTAGAACTAGAAATCATGGCAGTTAGGTGGGTACGTCTAAAAGTCAAAGGAATAAAATTTCAAAACATTATTTTACATATTATTAATTTTTATTCACTTATAGGGTGGTGCAGGAGTGTGCACTTTTGTTTGATTGCTACAGAAAAATAAATGCTGTGTATAATATTAATTAGTATAATTGTAGACTGTGTATAATTGTTATTAAAGTAACAAAATCAGTCACATAAATAAACTTTTTGGTATTTATTTAGTAATTATTCGAGAAAAAGTCAATGCCCAAAATGCGTACTCTTGAGATAATAGTGCGGTCACGAGTGCGCATTACTTGCCAACCTCACATTTGTAGTGACCAAGACCTCCACATTCTGCTGTGCACTTCTCGTTCCACTAGTTTTTGCATAAAATACACTCTATCCAGTCTTGTGCAATGGGTTTTGAGTAACCTGGACCTTTTTTCAGTATTTTTCCTGGATTACCATTTCTATTGGTCGTTCGGTATCAATGCAGGCTAAAAAGTCAAGTTCAGAAAAGAACCCATTAAAAAAAGGCCAAATACGACAGGTATTTTGTACCCTTGCGTAGCATTTACAACGGTTTGATAGAATACGCGCGTACCTACTCTTATACAATGCAGCTCTGCGCACTCTTGTACAATCCTGACTCAAATTTTATAACATCACTGCTGCATAATATATATTGAAAATCGATAATCTCTTAGTTATATTATAAATCAAAATATTTCTTAGGTGTTTGTTTTCTTTTTCAGTCTGATGAACAAAAAGACGTAACCATACATCCCAGTAGTCAAGAATAGTTTTTCTTATTTAAATCTTCTCAAAATATACCGATTTTTTTTTCGCACCGACGATTTTTTTGTGCGCATTGACATTTGACAACTGAATTTTGCGGGAATCCTTGCGGTGTAATTGGGGAATGGGTGTGCGTAACGTGTACACCGCGCACTTTTGTTTTGCACGACCCTAACCTATATGTTTTCTCTTATACGTTCCATTGACTGTTTAAATGAAAAATGTAACGACATTTCAATTATGGGGGCAATTTATTCATTAGGTACTATTTGTAACAGTGACAGTGCCTTAATTAATAAATAACACTAACACCTTTCTATTTTTTTACTCAAATATCTCTAACTTAAATTTCTTGAAACACCACAAACGGTACTCTCGCCGACTGCAAATCTTCAACTATTGCACTAACTCTTGGATTCACAAAAGTACCATGCTACAAAACATTTTCTAATCATAATATTTTCAATAACCCTACAATAGAAGTTCATTTGCTAGGGTTCTCTAGAACCAGTACGTCGTGGACGTCGACGCCGGACTTGGGGACAAACGAGAACGACTCCACGACGGCAGTTACCGTCAGCCTGAAGCTGCCAAAACGACGGCTCACCGGCCCTCTGCCTTCCTTGGACACGGGACAAAACGCCACCACAACAAGTATGATTAATGGACACAGATATAGCACACCACTGATTTATGTCAGTTTAGCTTTATCATTCATACGATGTAGAATTGGCAATAGTCAAAATGTATCTATATTAAAAGTTCGTAGCAACATCATCCATGTTTGCTTTACTCTTGTCCATTTTGCTTATCTTTTTCCTTACTAACAAATTACCAATATTTTTTATATTACATTGCATATGTAGTTTTTAATATCTGTATTATTACTTCTATCTGGAATTTACTAGGCTACCTCATAACGAATACTGCTCTCTTCAACATCAACAATATTATTATGCTAAATATTTTTATTATCCTACATAACAAATAAACGTGTTTTTATTCAGCGACAGACACCGTAACAGTCCGGCGGCCGTCCCCATCACCTCCGCGCTCTACCTCACAAATCACCATCACCAAAAATGACTCGCTAGCAGAGCGGGTGAGAAAAGTAAGCGGCCAATTACTGTCTTGAACATTCTTATGTATCGCATGATAAGAATAAAAGGGACTTAATGCGAAATTTGCATTTTGTTGAAATAGATACAAGATTTTGGGAAGAAGAGAAGATTTTTCATCATGTCTATCTGTACCACCATGTTGTAGACGATAGACTACGTTATTATGAGTAGTTTTAAATATTAAACTCAATTTTGTTTCGTCTCTTTCGTTCGCACTGTTAGATACGTGAAAAAATGTGCCATAATAAGAGATAGTAGGTAATACTCCTAATATTGCCATGTAACGAAATGTGATTTGCACTCAGGAGATTAAACTAATCCACATCGTTTAGAACGAAATTACGTTATCACAAATAAAGTACATGATTGTTCTACCACTTAAAAGGTAATCCCAAATCGGGCTTAAATGGGTCAAAGTAATAGAACAGTTTACTATAAATTTAAACTCAGTCCGGTACGATACGGTGCTCAAAATAAACAAAAGGTCGCCATCAAAGTTAGAGTTTGGCAAAGCTCAAGACGTTACATATAACTAATTGAGGAAATGACCCATTATATCACTTTGAGAATCCTTTTATAACTCACAAAATATAATCTTAGAAACGCAAGTTTATTTGATATAAAAACATTTAGATAAAACTAATTAAATATAGTACGCTTACGAGTGTAGAATAGACGACTGTTTTTTGTGTTTGGAATCTTAACAATGTCAAATTCTATAAATACATAATGAACTGCTATTTTTTATTACTTCTATAACATAACAAATATGTATGTATAATCATTTTACAGATGAACCTAATAAAATCACAAAGCAGCTTTGAAAAGGAATCCAGTACTGAAAAAGAGAGGGAACGACGAAGTGCATCAAGAAGTAAAGAAGAAGAAAAACCAAGCAAAACAAAAGAAGAAAAAACATCTACTAAAGAAGATGTCAACTTCCTTATGCAGGTTTAGATGAATTAACAATATAAAATAATGCATGAAACTATTTTAAAACGGTTTACCGGCCATGTTGATGCCAAAGACAATTTGTAGGTACCTACTTTTTTGTTATAGGAATAATTATGTTTATTTTTTATCTAAAACAGTAAGTAACAGTTAGTACAAATGTAGTCAAATCTGACGACAGATTAGAAAACCTGTAAATTTTTAACCCTCTATTTAACATTTAACAATCTTTTCGAATAGTATTTTTTACGGAATATTATGATATTTGTTTGCAATTTTTATGCAGATAAAGAGCAGCCGGACTGCAGCAAATAAAGCAACAGAGTCAAACTCAAAGCCGCCCTTGCGGGGTGGTCCGTCACGCGATAAGGAGGAGGCATCAGACGATGAGAGTACAACGGGTACAACTACCACTGAGGGCACCCTCGTTGACGCCAACGTCAAAGAATATCAGGTATTGTCTTAAAAGTTTTATCATACATATCAAAAACCACTAGGCAGTACAAGAAATTATTTAAATATGAAAATAAAAAACCCGACTGCTAAAATTAAATTTTAGTCAGATTTTTTTTGTTTATTAGTAATTTATTTCATTAAACACTTTTTATAATTTGTCCCAAAGTAGTAACGTAAAGTGTTATAACATGATTAACATGTATATTTTATAACGGTTTATTTATTCCTCTTTTTGTTTTTATAATAATTTATTTTATTTACTCTAGGTAGGTGTTTACTCTTATACAATTAACTTAATTATTTAATTATTAAATGTATTACTATTTACAAAGTATTTAGTAAAGTTTGATTAGATATGCTTAGTATCTAATAAACTTAGAAGTCATTTTTCGTGCAAATAATTAGTACGCAATATGTAATATTCGTAATATTTTCTAAACCGTTTATCTAAATTACATGCAGTACAAAACAAATTCAATCTATAAAAGATGGCTGATTTATTGCAATTATTTATTTCGATAAGGTCTAATGCAAAATATCAGAAAGCAATCTCGATATTAACGTGATATTTTAATTGTTATATTTTTAACATAAATGTAATTTTGAGTTATCCATGAGATAGAGACACGCTGCCGCGGACTTATTGATTTATATCTTAATTTTTATAAAACTATAATGTACTATTAACTCAAATCTTTCTCAAAAATTGTACTATCTTTTAGTAAAATCCCACAAAAATCTATTCAGTAGATTTTGAGAAAATCGATTACATACTAGTCGAGAGCTTTTGGGAATTTATTTTACAGTAATTATAGAAATACTAAAATACATATTTATTTGTAATGGACTACTTACTAGCTTTCATTTGACTCCCATATTGTTATGGGTTCTACATACAAAATCGTCCCTCCGCGCTTTGTCTCTGACCGCAGGCGCCGTATTGAAAAAATATATAGCTGTAACTCTCACAACCGAGTAGTTTTAAATAATATGTCAATCCGTCAGGCCGTTTGAGCTGTAGCGCGTGCCAAAGAAACTGACATACATACAAACATACATACATATGGTCGAAAACATTACCCTCCTGAGGCAGTCGGGTAATAAAATATTTAAATGATATTTATGCAGTCTTAGTGTCCAAGCATAATTTCTCTTTATTCGTTTAAAATAAAAAAAATCTACTGTAATAATATAACAAGTAACAATGAAGAATAATAACTACTACTTTATCAACATTTTTAGGATCAAATAGAAAGCCTAAAGCTAGAGTTAGACTTCCTCAAAAGGCGCTGCGAAAGAGTTGAAAAAGAAAAGAGCGATATTTTACTAAGACGGCTAGCCAACATAGACACAGTAAACAAATACAGCACTGGGCGATCTTCGGAAGTCCTAAAACTTCAGCAGAAGGTCAATGAGCTGACATCTCAAAATGAAGACTTGAAAGATGAAAAGAAACACTTAACTTTAAAAGTAAAAGAAATCGAAGCTGAATTAGAGGTAAATAATGATAAACTGATGATAAATTTTGCAAATATTTTCTAAAATAGTTAACATGTCAATAATATAATCATAATATGACAGATACTTATTTATACATATAGATATGTGGAAAAATATTAAATTATCTAAAATATTTTCAGTCCCGACCATCAGCTGAAGTACAAGCGCGTCAGCTTGAACAGCTTAGAGCAAAACTACTGGCAGCAGAAACCCTTTGTGAGGAGCTCATGGATGAAAATGAAGACATGAAAAAGGAGTTACGGGACCTCGAAGAAGAAATTGAAGAAATGCAGGATAATTTCAGGTTTTTAGAAAAATACTGAAATCATACTTAAAAAAAAAGAGTTAAGGAATACATTTGAGTCGTAAATGGAAATGGATTTAGGAAATATAATAGCCATTTTACTTTTTCAGAGAGGATCAAGCAGATGAGTACTCTTCACTTAGAAGAGAATTGGAACAAAAAATAAAGGATTGCAGAGTGCTATCCTTTAAGTTGAAAAAGACTGAAAGAAAAGCTGATCAGCTAGAAGCAGAAAAAGCTGACCAAGAAAAGAAACTATTAGAGGTATAGTAAAACAAGGATATGTTATTCTAAAAACCAAATAAGATCTAACATCATTTAACCAAAGAGAAGTTTTGAATGGTGTAACATATTGTACAATTATAAATAATGTTCAAGATTGTTACGTTGTTTAATTCACTTAAAATAGCGCAAGCTATGTGTAAATACTTTTTCAGATAGTTGGCGGGGCGGAAGGTATGCAACGCGAGAACAGGATCAAGGACTTGGAGCAGGAGGTGGCACGCTCCACTGAAGTGGCTCTAAGGTTGCAGAAAGAGCTCGCGGAAGCCAAAGCCCAACTGGCTGCTGCCTCTGGTGCACCGCCAGCCAATCTTAACAAGCAACTCACGCCTGGGGATAGGGTTTGTTTCTATTAATACCCATATTATTCTATAATAATATTATAATGAGTGTCAAACTCACAACAAAAGAATATTTCAATGTGCAGTTATTGTCAACTTTACAAGTTAAGGATTTAATGAAGAATGAAATTTACGTTTTCTTTAGAAAACATAAAGGATTCTTTATTTTTCTAGCTTATTTTGCAGATTGGGGTCAAATTTAGCTTATTTTTATTGTTTGTGCTTAAACAGTAACATACAGAGTATACATTAGGGAAATATAAATAAACTATTAAACAACTCAAAAATTAATTACAGCAAAAGATATCACGATCGTCACTTACCCGTGGTGGTAGCCAAGAAGACCCAGCTCAGTTGCTGCGAGATTTGCAAGATTCATTGGAACGCGAAGCTGATCTCCGTGAACAACTGCGCAACGCTGAAGAAGAGGTATGGTTCTTGTCTTCTGTTCAGCTAAATATATATTACGCAAAGATATTGTCCATAACAAAAACATACCAGTACAACATAAACCTAATACAGAATGGAATTCCACAAATCATAAAATAGCATAACCTAAGTAATTATTACGCTTAATAAAAATACTTATATTTTGTAAAGAAATGTATTAAAATCTTTGGGATATTAGATGTTACTATTTCTAATCGTATGCTCTAATAATACGTTTAACAGCAACTTTTTAATGCAGAATAATTATCTTGAACCATTATTGTACTAATAAGTTATAATTTTACAGGCTATCTTATCGATTTATGTCAATATTGAGTACTTTACTTCTCAAATCATTAATTTTATTCAGAAACAATGTAATGGGGCATTAACTGTCAACGCGCCGTATATCGGCATATTGCCAATTCCTGACTCAACACCACGACACAAATACACTACTTACATGTAAACAAAAGCCACAAAATTCTCCGAGATTTCAAGGAGTTTTCATAGATTAGATTATATTATTTCTCTTAAATTTAACCATTGAATGAAGATTACAAGCTAGATAAGAAACTTGAAACTATTTTATCTTCAAACAGGCAAATCGATATCGCCAACGCTTCGGAGGCAGAAGGATACCTCCGCCACCAAAAGTTGCAACTTCTTCTAAACCTGCTGCCAATGATTTTGAAAATCAATCTAGTCAACGTATGCTTGAAATGCAATTAGTTTTAGAAAAGAAACTAGCGTCTTTGGATTTAAGTCAATTATCTATCGGTATCAATCAAATTATACAAGCTCCTCAAGATCATATTCCCTTTTATTCCCAAGGTTCCCAAGTGGACCTTATAAATTTCCAGGATGTTGCGACTGACACAAGAAAAATAACATTAGATTCTAATGTTCAATGTTACCCTGAAATCTCAGAAGTGTTTACTCAAACTGATATTGCGTATGTGAAAAACAAAAATATTCAAACTGAATATTTCACATCGAATTGTCTTATACAAACTGATAAAATTAAAATTAGCCATGCTTATGTTCAAACGCCGGCTAAACTTTCCAGTAATAAGTCGTTTCAAGCTGAAGAGAGGTCCATTGAGACTGCAGATGCTTATACTGAAACCGAAATTAATTATACAAATGATTATCATGTATCGACTGAAGATCTTAACAACGCATTATCTGAAGAAATCAAACCGTCAGATAAGGATAACAGTACAAGGTCGTCAAGGGAGTCAGATAGTCCGCCTCTATCATCAGAAAAAGCTACTACTTCCTCGAATAATTACGCTTTTCCTTTTGTATCTTTATTCAATACGTTGGCAGTAAGGTTACCGATTGTAGGTACATAATTTTGACCCAAATTTAACGTGTTGTTGTGTATAAGACATATGTTCGTGTACGTAACAAACCCTGTAAACTTATAGTTTAAATCAAATGCATTGTGCAGATTAGATTTTAATAAACTAACGAATATTTTCAGGCAAATAACTTGCGTAAAACTGCGTCAAGAGTCGAGGACGACAATGAGTCCTTACTTCTACAGCTGAAGAAAATGGCTACCAAAGCCAGAAGTACGTCAAACTAATTATCTTTTTGAAAATCCATTCAGTTTGTGTATATCCCAATACTTAAGTTTCCTCTTGCATCGTACCTTATAACACCATTGACGTTATTACACTCCATAACCAAATCGCAACTGTTACTCATTCTTTTGAAATTTCGACGTTCTTACTAACATGCTTTCGCCTACATAGGATTTTGTAAATAATTGTTTAAATAGGCGTATATCTCTATGGTAGCCATTTTCTACAGTTCAGTTTGAGACCTGGTACAACAAATTCTTCAGTATGGACTTTTTTGAGATTGATTACTGTATTCAATTATATAAAGATTTTAACGACAATCAATGACTAATGTTTCCTAACAGACATCATAAAAGCATCATAATGCAATACTAAATACCTCTACCAGCTTACAATTTAACTTATCGACTGCCCTTTCAAAATTGATTTTACAAAATACGATGTTTACTTTACAGGTCGTAAATTATCCCCAACTCCACCCACAAATAGACTTGCAATTGAAGCGCCAAATGAAAAAGATGAAGGAATATCTGACGAGGAAGACCCAGCAGAATTGCGACTTTTACTTGAACTTAACGAACAGGTTGATACTTTATAACGAAAATATTTTAATGAAAAGAAAAATGTTAATTATAGATATTTTTTTACAGGAAGCGGCGGTGTTACGGAGAAAAGTAGAAGATTTAGAACAAGATAAGGACTCTTTGAAAAAGCAAGTAAAAGAGCTTACAGACAAAATTGCCACCGTCGCAAAAAGTAATACAAACACAACAGTCACTCTTCGACGAAATACAGCCAAGAGTGGAAATTTGGCTGAAGAGAAAGTTAAAGTAAAAAAACAATGTTATTTTTCAATGTGTTACTTATTATTATTGAAGCATTCGTCACTTGTATATTTAACATTACTCTTTTGCATATTTTACAGGTTCTAGAAGATGAAATAGCGGAACTTAGAAAGAAACTAATTGAAAAAGAAAGAGATTGTGAAAGACTTCATGCCGAACTTAGTTTGGCGCAAAAGAAACCTAAAGCTTCTTTAATCAAAAGCAAGTACGTGTAATATAAAAAAAAACTATTTTAAAGACCTATTTAAATAGTATACCAATGCTTTACTTATTACTTACTACTGCTTTTAGGTCTTTAGATGGTGTAAGTGAACAACAAAACGTAGATTTGAGACGACAACTTCAAGTTATTGAACAAGAAGCTAGTGTTTTACGAGCTAAAACGCAGAATTTAGAAGCTGATAATGAAAAACTGCAAGCGGAAAATAAGAAATTACAAGTAAGTAGTTACTTAGTAATTGAAACGAGTAGAAAAATCTACTATCATGTCCACCACTCTGTAAAAAGGATATTATATATTTATATTATTAATATTTTACAGCTACTGAAAAACGCTAAGACATTAAAATCTGATAAATCGTTAGAACAAACAACAAATAAAGTAAGTCAACTAGAAACAGAACTAAAAGATGCTTTAGCTAAAATTAAAGAATTAGAAACAAGTAAAGATAAGGAAGATAAAACAGAGAAGAAAGTTAGATTTGGCGCAGAGTTAACAAAGAAAGAAGCAGAAACTCTTAAATCAAAACAAGAAGAAATAGATAGAATGAAAATTAGCTACGGGAAGGTAAGTTTTTATAACACTATTTAGAATAAGAGAGGCCACATTGCTTTAAATAAAACATCTTTGAAATGAATTTTAGTTAGAGAAAGAAAAAGTCAAATTGCAAACTACCCTGAAAGAATTACGAGAGGATGCAATGAAATCCTTTAAACCAAGGACTCCTAAAAAGCCAACGGATATCACTACTAAATTGCAAATGAAAAGGATGGTAGAAGAATTAGAAAATGAAATAGGTAAATATTTAATACGCATTTATATTAATAAGTTAAAAGTGTATATAATAACTCTATGTATCTTAAGAATGTCATTCATTACTTAAAAAATTCTAGGTGATTTATATGTTATAATGAAAAACGCTGGTCTTCCTTCTCAAGAATCAAATGGTAAAGCACAGTTAGAAAAAGATATGGAAGATCTTAGGTCCAAAATGTCAAAGACTGAATCTGATTTCACAAACGAGAAGAACCGTTTACAAACCGAAATCGGAAAACTTAAGGATCTAAATACAAAGTTGGAGACAGAGAAATCGTTATTAAATAGTAAACTTAAAGCACTTGAAGTAGATTCAACTAAAATAGCAAACGAAAGCAAATCTCTTATTGAAGAAAAGAAAAACTTAGAAGCACAAATCGCCAAACTAAATGCCGACCTGAGTAAGTTATTCACTGTCATATCAAATTTTGATATTATTGTTCTAAGCTGATTGTCTGTACTGATTGTCTGATAATATTTTTTTGTAATTATGGAATTATTTTTAATGTATTCGTTTTTTTATCCTAGAAAAATCAAGTACTCAACAAACAGCAATGTCTGACTGTATGAAAAAGATAGAAGATCTTAAGAAAGAAATGGATACTAAAGATAAAGAGATAGAGAAACTTAAGAAACAAGTGGAGAGCCTAACTAAATCGGAACAAGACAAAAGCAAACTGATTAAAGAAGTAAGTTTCTCCTACAAGCAATTAATAAAACGTAACGTAACAAAGCTTATTAACAGAAACCTAAACGTTATAAAATATGTATGTAATAATATCTAACAAAATAATTTTATTAGGTTGGAGATAAAACTAAAAAGATAGGTGAGCTGGAAAAGAAATTAAAAGAAACTGAAGATAAGTGCAAGCGGACAGAGAGACTTTTATCTACACGCAAAGAAAAACTTACTAAACTAGAAAAAGAGGTGTGTATTCTACAACACTACAAAACCCAACTTAATCATAAAAATTAACTAACTATGTATGAAATAGTAGCATGTCATATTGAATCAAATCTTAATATTACACGTGCGTAACTATATAAACAAGAACTATATAAAAGTGTTCTCATTATTTCGGATACTTATTTATTTTAATTATTCGTTAACATTAGCTCTCAGAAGAGAAAGAACAAGCGGAAGCATTAGCTAATTCACATAGACGGATGTCAGTGGATTTCACTAATGAAAAGGATGAATTACAGTCGAAACTCTTTAAATCTGAAAGTAGGATTATTACTTTGGAATCAGATTTAAAGGAGTTAAAGTCTGAATTCGAAAATAAAATTACAAACATGGAATCTACAATTGCCGCAAAAGACTTTCATATAAAACAACTGGTATTTATATTAAATTGATTGGAACATATCCCTTGCATGTTCCCTTTTCTGAAAGCAAGAATTGCAGCGTGAACATTTGTATATTCTTGCATAATGTTATGTTATTGAGTTAATCCCGTTACATTCTAAGAAAGCCATCCATGCATGGATAAATACCTACCTACTCTTATTAGTATTTTACCCAAGAATTCACTTATGTATAATTTAAATTCATAACCCCGTGTTTTTCATTATAGTGAAATTATTCTTAGACTCGAAAAAATTACAGGTTTTTATTTTATTACCCTAGGGTATATTATGTTGCACTTTAAATAATTGTTTGCTGAACTATGATGATATTAAAAGTTTTATTATATTGATTATAATAGATTTTATTTACCCTTTTATTGATTGGTATAGGAGGACGCTTTACGCGAAACATCAAACCAAAAATATGATGAAGCAATATCGTCAGTTGAGATGGCCCAAATGAAGGATAAATGTGAAAAAATGACGAAAGAACTTCAAGATAAAATAAATGAGTTAAATTCTACAAAACAGGAACTTAGTAATGTTGAAAAAGACTATTCCAACTTGAAATCAGAAATAACACAACTGAAATCTGATGCAACCAAAGTAGAAAATGAGAAGAAAGAACTAGAAAATAAATTACAGACAGAAAAGAAAGAATCCACTTATTGGGAAAGCAAAGCTTCTGAACTCGATACTGATATACAAGTACGTGAAAGTATTTGTTAACCGTGGAATTAATCGTTATCTATCATGATTATATACAATTAACAAAAAAATAATTGATTGCAGGCGGAACGTAAAAAAATTGAACGTATGAGGTTGACACATGACAAAGACATCAAAAATAAAGAGGCTGAGTTAGCTACATTAAAAGGAAAATTGAAAGTATTAGAGCAGACTTCAGGTGCAGGAACCAAACGATTAGCCGAACTTAAACAAGAATATGAAGAGTCGGTTAAAAGTCAGTATAAATGAAAAGACCGTGAAATCATTGCATCTGTTATAAATTTACTTAAAATAAAACAAATATTAAAAATCTTTCAGAGTTGGAGCATTCGCTTGCAGTCGAAAAGGCTGAATATGAAGAGCTAACTGGAAAGTACGAGATGTTAGAAGAAGAGCACGTCGTGACAAAGGCACGGCTAACTGTTGAAAAAGAACAAGCTCAAGGGTTAGTGTAAATATTTATAAACGATGTCTAATGTTGAGTAACAAGTCCCATTTACTATTAAGTCTCATTACTTTTCAGTGAACTTCTGCATGTGCAAAAAGAGCTTAATAAAACACTAGCAGAATTAAAAGCTCACCAAGAAAACCTCGATAATCAGAGCTCAGCCTGGAATAAAGAAAAAGCTGAATTACAGGTAACTACAAAATATGGAATGAAACCATAAATACTTAAATAAATAACCATAAATATTTATATTGCGTATGTTTAAATTACAGACGTGAAAAATGAATAATTATAAACGTGGCTTACACTCACACGTTAACATAAACACGTTTCTAGTAAGGGATCTCCTTTAATGTTTGTGTACTTTTTAACCGACTTCCCAAAGGAAAGAGGTTATCTATTCGTCACGTATATATTTTTTTGTTATTTATTTGTATATCCCCTACACTAAAACCTATTCTAAAGAAGTAAACTGTGAATTTCAGAAAGAGATATCATCACTGCAAGAGCGACTGTGCGGCGGCGGCTGGGAGGTGGAGCGCGCGCGGCTGACGGCGCGCCTCGATCAGCGTGAACGGGAATACAAGGACGCGGTGGACGCGCGAAACGTGCTCGAACACCACCTCGACCTCACTAAGAAAGAGGTTGGTCTACACTACAGAAACTAGTAACTAATATTGATGTAACGAATGGCATTAATTGACTTTCGCGATTGCGGATGCGAATGTTGTTAAGCTTTTGCCTAGCTTTTATCGCGGGCTTTGAGCGCGGCGACCGAATCAAGAAAATCCGTAACGAAAAAAACCTAACACTCCGTCTGCCATGTAGCGCAGCCGAGCATTTGCTTAACATGTTTGTATGTGGTACGACAGTAAGAAGCTCGAACGGATCGAGACGAGCTGGTCACTAATCGGACGAATATGTAAGCAGTATCAAAGAAAAAAAATAATGCATAAATAAATAAATAATTATAATTGCATAAGTTCATAAAGAATGCTATGCAATCGTTTTACCGCGGCAGTCCCCGAGTGCCGCACGTTTTTTTTTCAGTTCTTGTAAATTATATTAACTTTTACGTATAATGTAAAAACAATTTTACTATTTTGTGAAAATCATATTATGAATTACAAAATATTCTCAAAGTACCTGAAATAATAAATAATAGACCATATTATTTATATATTTTTACCTACCACAAGAGTATTTAGTACCTACCTATAGGTACTATTGTGGTAGATAAAAATATTACTTACATAGGTAGGTATTAGTACCTACTCTTATTTCTGTATCTATTCGAAACTTTTATATTAATTACACAGTCAATTCTAATTTGTGCTTATAGTTGGAAGAATCCCGCCAGAAACTAGAAGACTATGAAAAAGTAAGCAAAGTACAACGCACTCTAACAGCAGATAACGCCGAACTAGAGCGGGAACTGTCGGCGCTGAATTCAAGGCTCGAACAGGCGGATAAAGCGAGGAAGAATGAAGTCGCTGACACCAAGATGCGATATGAGGCACAGATGAACACTATGCGCGATGAACTCAAGTCACTTCATGTTCAGGTAAAATTATTGAAATAATGTGATGTTACTCGAAAATAATTCAACATATACATTCTTCTACATACTTCTTTTGTTTATACCCTGTATGTAGGTCTCCAGATTCAGACGAGAACGCGACAATTACAAACAGATGTTGGATGCTGCTCAGAAATCACTTACGGAAGCAAAGAACGGTGATAAAACTGGAAAAGCACCGCGAACTTCTATTTCTAGTGCTGACGAGGTCAGTAATAATTTTCTTAGGTAGAAAAACTTTATAAAAAACAAAAAAAAATCAATTCGTACCTACTATAGTGTATTATAATATTCATTACTTAATTATTCTTGTATTAGGACGAATACCGATCTAAAGTGGCAGTACTGGAGCAGCAAAACGCTTGTCTTGAAGACGAACTTTGTGAAGCGAGGTTGTTGGCTTCCAAACTCAATACTGAGCTTGTCAGCGAGCGCTCGTCTGCGGAAGTTCGACTTGCAGAAATGCAGTCGCGTCTAAATGAGGTGGGTTGCGTACAAAAACTTATCCTTTATATTCAAAGGTTAAGTTTTTGGATCTCTAAATCTGCAGGTAGTAAAAATATTACCTAATAAATAAAAGTAAGATGTTACTGCGCTATAGCACAATGGTTGCGTCGGATACCAAAACGCAGTCTAAGTCGGTATCCACGACTAAATATGCGTTTTAGGATAAACAGCCACGGGTGGACTTTCAAATGGCATAATGCCATCGTATATATTCGACATATTTTCGACTTTCTCTTTATTGTCTTCGTTCTAATCGTCGTCGACCCATTATTGTCCCATTGCTGGGCACGGATCTTCTCTTAGAATGAGAGTTTTAGGCCATAGTCCACCACGCTGGCCAAATGCGAATTGGTAGACTTCACACACCTCCGAGAACTTTTTTTTAAGAACTCTTGGGTGTGTAGGTTACCTCACGATGTTTTCCTTCACCGAAAAGCAGTGATAATTAATTTCTAATAGGTACGCACATAATTTTAGAAAAAATAATGGTGCGTGCCTGGCTTGAACCTCCTCGAACCTTCCGATCGAGAGTGCAAGTTTTCACCATTACGCTATCGCCGTTCTAATTAATATTCGCTAACGGAAGAATATTTATATTCATTGTCATAAAAATCTAAAATGCGAAATATGAGTTATAATTTTAGTACGAAGAGGAGCGGTTGTTGTCGTCCGGGCGAGCACGAGTGGCGGGATTGGCTACGCGAATGGAGCTGGCCTGGCACAAGGAACGCGACGAGCAGCAACGATTGCTGCAAGAGACATCCACGCTTGCGAGGGACCTTCGGCAAACACTCTTCGAGGTGCGTATCTCGGTTTTATCTGTAGTTACTCAGGTCGGTTGTGGCAGCCGCGTAGAACGTTCATCTTAAACTACTTAACTAAAGCTAAGTCTAAATTGGCAGTCAAACTTAGTTTCAGAATTATTTCGCTTAAAATTTTAAGTCAAAATGTAATTAAGTATTTCATCGAATTACCATTACTTTACAGCATCATTGTATTTTTCCCAGATGGAACGCGAAAGAGACAAAGAAAGGCTAGACATGAAGAGAAGAATAGAACAACTAAAGAGAACAACAGAAGAGGAAACTGAAGAAGCTAAGAAAAAGGTGACTATCTATTTAATTTCCACAATGCACCTACAATAGCCATAGTTACATAAATAAAAACCATACCATACCGGTCAGACGCGCAATGGGTCCTGGGTTCGATTCCCGTCCAGACAGGTATCTGAATAATGAGTTTAGAATCATGTTCTTGTTCTGGGTGTTTGTGTCATCTTGTGTGTGTCCATGGTGCCCACGACACAGGAGAAAATCCTAGTGTAGGGCTATGAGTGAGTTAAATGTATTTTATATGCGCAAAAGCTGAATAAATGAGTGTTATAAATATAAATCTAAATTAGTGGATTAACTATTGCTTTATCACCAGGTGACAGAGCTGCAATGCGACCTGTTGGAGCTACGTGACGCGCACGCCAAGCTACGCACCGCGAACGAGAAGCTGCGGCGCGACAAGGAGCGACACGACCGCGACCGCGACCAGAACAAGTTGCTAGTTGCCTCGCTCAAACGCGGCCAACAGGTTACATTACGTTTGATCGGATTTTATTTAGGAGTATGATAGGTTAGATTTAATTTTATGAAGGATATCACTGATGTTATAACTATTACGTGGTTGACTTGTACGGGTTACATTAAAAATCCGAACGATATTTGACTGCTGTTACATGAAAACTATATGAAGATAAATGATTAAATTTGATAGGAAAGTATATCTAAATATCCAACTAATATTCTACAAAAAGTATGCAGTGATCAGTGTCACTTAGTTTCAAAACGACATTGCAACCAAACCCGCAATGACATGCCATTGTAGATATACTAACTATCGATAGTTATAAGTGGTAAATATGTAATTATCCAATGAATAATTAATTCATTTGGTACACAGGAGGATGATAAAGTGATCACACAGCTATTAGAAACCATCGATGACCTCATGAAGCAGAGTCCTGATCTATTCCGAACTGATACTCCAGTTAAACCCGAAAAGAGTTTGTTAACACCAACACCACCCCGACGGAATCGGGTAAGTCACATGTAAAATAAGTATCCCAAGTAATCCCTGCATCATGTAAAGTATTTAAGTACCTATAAATTAATTGTCGATGTCCATGGACGTCCATTGGCGGCAGCCATAGACATCTGTAAGCAACTTCATATAGGGTTCTATTTTAAGTTCATATTCCCGAGGATTAACATGGTTACCTCAAATGATAGTAGGCAAGCAATTACACTGAAAGAATGCTTCAACTGAAAATAACTGCTTTACGCTAGAAGTGGAGGTTAGTACCTCGCCGCCCGAACTACTCGTTCTACGACCTGGCAACAAAAATTGTAATATTTACCTTATATTACAATTTAAATTGGATAACAGTGGATTGCTAAGTATACCAGTGCCGAAAGCTATAAATAAATTGAAAAGTGGATGAAAATTATACTAGGATGAAACCTAAGTATTGCAAAAGGAAGAGAATGGGACAAAAATTAAAGGAAAAAGAAATTACGGGCGATCTGAGGTCGGGAAGTGGGAGGGGCTTTAAGGGTAAATAAGGGTACCTATATCTCGATTTCCGCCAAAACTACAAGTCTTATGAAAAAATGTTGAATGGCAAAGTTGTAGGTAATAAAAAGATCTACAACTTTTGTATTACTTTTTTCACCCTTCATCCATCCATCCATCACCCCTTTTAATGTCCACTGCTGGACATAGGTCTCCCCTAAATGGCACCACTCCAACCGGTCCTGTGCCCTCTGAATCCAACAGATCAGATCCAATCCAATCCACCCTTATTTACCTTAAAACCTCCCCAACTTCCCGACCTCAAATCGTCCGTAATATATTTTTCGTTTAATTTTCGTCACAATCCCTTCCTTTTTCCAATGGGTTTCATCCTACTATAATTTTTTTGTACTTCAAAATTATCGAAAATTGGGCTAAAGTGCAAAATAAGTGATGCGTATTCCCCAGTCGTCCAAATCCCGATCGCGGTCAGCGACGCCGGAGAGCGCGGAGAACATGCGCGCGAGCGAGGCGGCCGCCACCGCGGCGCGGCTGCGGCGCCTCACCGACGAGCTGCGCGCCTCGCGCATCGCTGAGCGACAGAGGCGACATCAAGCCAGCGCTAGGCGGTAATCTTACTTTTACGATATTTAAATATTTTAATAGACGATTAATAGAAAATATAGAAAATAATAATAGAGAAAATTAAACATAGGTAAATATGAATACTTTTTAGAGGTGTTTGCGTATCTGAAAACATGATTGTGTGCAATACAGCTCATTCCGCATCATGAAAGTTCGTGGCAGGAAAAAATATGTTAATCTTTTATTGTTTGAAACGTGAAAATATGTTGTGTAATTATTAAGGTTACCTCAGTATTCAGTATGGGTGGTGTAGTACCTAATAAACATCATGTTTTTAGGGCGATGTCGACAGAGCCGCGCGACACGATGTCGGTGTCGCCGGCGTCGCGGCCCGCCACGCGCACGCCCTCGCTCAACAAACGGTCTATATCTCTGGAGCAAACCACGAAGGAACAGGTAATTTTAGACAAGTCCATTACCTCCAAGGCGATAAATTTTAAAATCAGAGGAACTAAATCAAAAATCCAAAACACGAATAAGCATTTTTTCCCAATTTATTTTGTTAAACTTTCGGATCCTAGATCTGCCAGTTTATTTAATGTTTACCCATTAAGTAAATCATGCAAACATTTCTGTAAGCAGAGTTCAATATGGAAGTCAGTGGATGAAGGCAGCGTATCATCGATGCAGTCCCTGGACGGCGACGGAGATGCACGATTGTTTTTACAACGTGACACCAGCCTGGACAGGTACGCAATAAAATATAACCAAATGCTCTTGAAACATTAAAAAACTCAATAAGTATATCAACTTTTATTTTAAACTGTAGCAAAGATTACTAGAAACATCTAGAGTGATATGATCATTTATAGTACCTACTCTAGATTTCGTTTTGATTTTATCTTTTTATCCTAAATTAATGAGATTATGGCTTAAATGTAAACTGGGATTTTAAAATTTCTGTTCATCAACAGTCGGCTATCCGGTGGTTCAGCACAAAGCGACGTTTTGCCGACAGAAAAGAAGAAAAAGAAGAGTATATTTGGAAAATTGAAAAAGTTGACAAAATCACGTTCTATAGACGACCACGTCGATTCTGAAGTTGAATTTAGACCTATAGGCACCGTTTCACAGGTATGAAATAATAATACATTTATAATAATAGTATACGATGAAGGTCCATTGTGCATATAGTTCGAATTATTTAGTAGTGAGGTGTAGTGTGTGATGTAAGGTCTTTTCATTACCATGAAATAATCGCCAATCCATATCGCATAGTGGGAACGAAAGGAAAAATAATGCTTAAAAATTAAGCTATGTCAGAAAAGAAGAAAAATAAATGTTTCATCCCTTTAACCCCTATAATATATCATCAAATTCCCAAACGTTCCTTTCATTTATTTTTAATTACGTATTTTGACAATTTTAGGACGATTTCATTTGATTTGAAAGTTAAATAAATGTGATTATAATGTCTGATGATTTGCATAAAATAAATAAATAATTTATATGTCCCTTTAACTAGTATACAGAGATAGAACATTCATTATATTTTCATTGTAATGTTATACCATGTAATAAGTATTTTAATTTAAATTTTGAACGCCCAGTGTGGTAGGAACATAATGCACTCACATTTATTTTAAGATCCTCATAAAATAATTTGAATTTAAATTTCAACGTATTTGTATCTTTCCTTGTAGGGATCAGACTCCGACATGAGCGCAGCAGGAAGCAAGAGAGATATTCGAGGACGATTATCAGATATGTTTAGCAGAAAGGGACAAATGTCGCGAGGCAACAGGTCAATTTTTTTACTGTACTTAATGTAATTTATACATAGTATAAATGATTGTATTACCAATGTTTACATTTAAAAAAATATATCGACTGTGATTCATAAAATTATGTTAAGTAATCAAACCAGAATTACCAGTAAAACCAGATTCAACATTTTCGAGGTTCCATTTTGGTAGAACTTCTGTCCATAACGGAAGTACTTGTAACCACCTATAAGGTGACTTTAATGTTCGTTTGTCGGTCACCACGTCGATTTACCCTACACGATTCTGATACTGATTTCCTTCCAAGTATTACGAACTCGTAATAATGTTAGTAAAATTTACAACAATCAGTGTTATTTTTATGTGTAGAAAATTTAGGGCTGTACAATTTAACCGGCCAAGCCGGCTAAAGAAGTTAGCTAAATTAATTAGCTAGCTAACCGATAGGCTTAGCTAATTTAACCGGTTAACTTAATTAGCTCAGCTAATTAGCCAACGGCTAACCGGCCAACCGGCTAATTTTTTTTTCAGCTATTCACTGATTCCTTTTCTATAGAAAGGTTCAAAAAATAATATTAAGGCTCTTTGTTTTTGTTTAAAGAAACGATAGTCGCGAAAGTTACTTATTTAATATTTTATCAATAATTTAAATAATTATGTTTACTAAAAATAATTATGTGAGTATAAATAATAGTTTTTAGAAAATAATATAATTGAAAATGATGTCTTTGATAAATACTACAGCAAATTATTACCATAAAATTTGTTTTAATACAAGATTTAAATTGCGCGCGTTTTTTGATTTTTTTTAATGGTGACGTTAATTTGTACAGTAGTTAGTTTTTTTGTAAATTTCGCGACTATCGTTTCTTTTTAACAAAAAAAAGAGCCTTAATATTATTTTTGAACCTTTCTATAGAAAAGGAATCAGTGAATAGCTGAAAAAAAATTAGCCGGTTAGCCGGTTAGCCGTTGGCTAATTAGCTGAGCTAATTAAGTTAACCGGTTAAATTAGCTAAGCCTATCGGTTAGCTAGCTAATTAATTTAGCTAACTTCTTTAGACGGCTTGGCCGGTTAAATTGTACAGCCCTAGTAGAAATGGATATTTATTTATTTAAACTGGTATTATAGCAAGGAGCAAAGCCCGGATCACTCGACGGGCAGCACGGCGAGCGCGGGCGGCGCGCGGCCCATCCTCCGCAACGCCAGCGCCGCCACACTCCCGCGGACGCCTGTCACGGTACGTACTATATTTTATTGTACACTAGTTGACCCAGCGTACTACGTTCCGCCTAAAAGCCAAAAATCTAAAATTATCATGAAATGAAATGAAATGTCTTTATTTTTGTATAGGCCAATTGGGGCACTTACAAATTGTCAGTTACATTTTTTTTCTTACACTACCACCGGATCGGAATCATAATATTATTATACATGTATTATACATAAAAAACCTTCCTTTCGAATCACTCTACCTATAAAAAAACTCGGTACAATCCAAAGTGTAGTTTTAAAGATCTAAGCATATATAAGGACAGAAAACGGGAAGCGACTTCGTTTTATACTATGTAGTGATTATGCCCACGATTTCGCTCGGTTCGGTCACGTCTACCACGGTGATGATAGTTCTCTAATCTGCGATTCACGCATATGACTATAAGTCCATGTTACATTTTCCCTTTATTTAATTACAATGATAAAGCCATGTACGCAAGAACTTTGTGAACATGAACGTTGATAACAAGGGTTCCCGCACAAGCTTCAAACTATACCATTCTATACTCCAAACTATAGCCGCTTCTTGAGATTTTTCAACGGTACAGAACGTACAAATTGAACATAACAAATCACAAATGTGTATGACAAAAATGTTTATGTTCGGGTTAGGTATACACATGCAATATAATAAATTTCTTTGTGTTTAGATCCTGGTTAACAAAAACGATAACTTAAAATATGCGTACCTATTTCAATCCACGTTTGTTATGATTAAGTAATATGTAATAATAAAGATAATAATTTATACTTGCATTATGAATGACACCAAGATAGTTTTTAAAGATTAATGATATTGCTTCCACAGAAAGAAACAAGAGCTTCAAGCGCCACGCCCGCGGCGAAGAGAAAGGGGAAATAACTAATACTATACGTTTTCACTTCATTATATTATATTTATCCAACCTCCTGTTTTCCACATAGCTTGTAATATCACAATACATATCATATTACTATTCAGCCTAACTATATACGAACGTATGTCATGTCTAGCACAAAGAATTATCCTACTGGTGCTATGAACCCAGCCCAGCCATTTAAGTTTATCTTTAGTTAATAAGGACTCAGTTAAAAATATTAATTTTGTAAAACTAATTTTCTTTTGGCTATGACATTACTTAGAATCACTATTACATAGACTAATGAGCAAAATAAATTTAGCAACTTATAACATTAAATATGTCTGGGTGTAGCTTGAAATATTTAAGTGTCTTGGGACCAAGAAAAGCCTTAATCAGCTTTGACCAAAGCACCAAGATTCAATCGTCACACTAGAACGCCGGCCGCATTTATATTCTTCATCATTTGGATTTAATATTTGACTTTATTACTATTTAGTAGATACTCATTAACCGGCATTAATGGTAGGACTGGGTAGACCAAACACGTTCATACAATTAAACTATGAACGACAGCATACGACACTTAATGCGTAAGGCATCGACATTAGCAAGCTACCATGAATATCGCCACGTCCATTCACTCTGAGATTTCATACCTCTAGTATCCTTACAGAAATACGTCCCCGCGACGTGAACGTGCCCGTCGGGAAGTTAGGCGTTCCCTGTTTGTAGTTATTTATGTACTTTTATGTAATTTTACAATAAAATGTTGAACGTACCGTGCTGTCTCATTTCAAATTCCAGTCGAATAAAAGTGCGTATAATAAAATCAGACATTAATGTTCAACTAAACATCTATTAAATTTGGAACATTTTTACAATTGTCGTGGATGAGTTGTACAAAAGTGAACATGTGATACGAAATACACATAACGCTCCACAGAGACTATTAGTCGCGATTGATAATAGAAAACATCCATGAGCGAGTAGCTTGAGTATTTGATGTTTTTAGAATGACAATAAATTACTCATCAAAAATAGACTTTCATCAACGCTTAGCCAAATGCCGAAAGACCTTATTTAAATGCAATTATAAATCGTGCTAACAATCATTTTCCAATGTCAATCACAACTGCGTCTCGTGGATCGTCCGACTACGTGGTTGATGAGCGTTATAAAAAGAAATGCAATATGTATGTGTGTGGCGAGGCGGCTAGCTCTGGTCCATCAGGTTGGAGTCCACGCCGCCGCCGCCGCTCGAGTCCTTCAGGATCGACTCGAAGATCGGCTGCAGCTCCGGGAACGACTTGATCTGGGTCACGAAGTCCATTAGGTGCGGGTTCTTGTCTGAAAACGGAAAAGATATTTCACTCAGTCATCGTTTATTAATAACTTACAGACATCCATTACCAACCCAAATACAAACTGATGACAAATCATAGTTGCTTATGTAAATATTAAAATACCCAATTAGCAATGCAACAGAGGCTAGAAAACTTGACATGTGAATAGGTTAATGATTCGCTTACTTTAGAAACTAAACTCGACGCAATCATTAGATATTATACTATGTAATCTTATGCTATTTTTATAAATAGGCTGGGCCTTTCAAGAGCCTTTTTATTTTTGTTTCAACAATTGAATTTCTTTTTGTTTATCGAAAAATCCTGAATGCTATAATGATAATGGTCGAATATCGACCACTAGGCTAAAACAAGTAAAGAGCCGAACCGTCCGGCCAGCAATGCCGGGAACGACGACGCCATGTATGGCCGCATAATGTCGTAAACATAAGATAATCTTGTGGGCATCAATCAACCTTTACCTAAACGGAGCCCATAGCGGCACCGCGCTCAAAGGTCCCCGATTTCATTCCACTGGAGATTATAGAGTCTTCTACGTACAGCCAAAGGTAAGGTAAGATTTCCATATAACCCAATGATTGCTTAAAGGCACAGTTATACCTTTCGATCTCATCCCAAACTTAAACAAAAATGGGCCAAAATCTTCTTCTTTAAAAAAAATTATGTTTGTGTGTATGTCCTCTATAGAATCGTAAACTATTCATTTGATCATTTGATCATCATGATGATCTTTAGCAAAGTAGTTATTCATGTGCGCGAGAAGTTTTCTGTTATATAAATTTTTTTGTGATGGCATAGTACCGCGCGTAGAGTACAGCTAGGAAAGCGTTCCATTATACATTCACAAACTTCACGCTCACAACCGCAGTTTTTATCGTTCCAATAGCTTGTGAGCGTTACTGACATAATCTCTAGTGGAACGATCACTTCGACCCACCTTATTAGATGGGTTGTCGTGAGCTTCGCGTGGGCGTAAGTCATGACGTCATGAGTGACGTATTCGCCGCGACCACAACGACCGCGGTCGTCTTGTGGAACGACGTTTTGGGCATTTTGAGCTTCGTGAGCGTCTAGTACATAAGCCCTAGTTAGTACATAAAGTAGTCGCACTAACCAGCCTCGGGGATCTGCAGCAGCGCGGCGGCGGCGCGCAGCGCGGACCGCTTCAGCTCGTCCTGCTTCTCGTACTCCTGCTTCACGGAGTTAGCCTTCACCTTCATCGTACAAGTCGCGCGTAGGGGCTCCACCAAGCTCTCCAGCCCTTTGTATTTACAAAATAACGTTAATGCACTAAACATAATACATATTTTAAAATGCTATAGGTTTCTGGAAAACAAATGTCTGCCCTAATTGGACGCGCAAATGGTGATTATCATGTTTTTTTTTGTAAGTGTAAGGGTTACACACACTTAATAATTATATACACTTAAATCGTATGATATGCGTCATAGGTATAAAGAATATGTGGTAAAATTTTGGTGTCGGTTCAATAGTTTCGGAGTTATGTTTTAATTAGCTATCCAAAAAGTTCTTTTGCTAAAGCGCGTTCATTTTTTGGCAAAAAAACGTTTAAGAATGCTGAGTTTTATGACCGCACATGCCTTCAGTTTTTTCATAATACCAATTTTGTCCAAAATGGCGTTGAGGGGCAAAAAACGATGTTATTAAAATTCTACTTAGGTCCCTTTAACTCCTTATAGTCCACCAATTCGCACTTGGCCAGCGCGTGCCCAGCAGTGGGACAATAATAAGTCGACAAGAACTCGCTATGAGTCCACAGTTTTACAATCAACCCGTCTAAATATTTCATAAGTTGTTCCAATACACATTGACGTAACGTTTCTCTAAATGCGAAAGATAAAGTGAAAAATCATTCCAAACACACTCACTCTGCAGCACGACAGCGGGGCAGAGCTGGGCCAGGCGAGCGCACATGAGGTACGTGAGCATCTTGATATCGTAGTGGTCCCGCAGCCCGTCCTCCACGTGCCGCAGGAACTCGAACACGTCCAGCCGGTCCAGGCACGTGCCGAGCAACGTGTACATGCACTCGAACGCCGCCTTGCGCAAGTCCAACCCGTCGTCCACTGAATGCTTGAACGGACCCATCTCTACTTCTCTGATCAGCTCTTTCTGCGAATCAGATTGGAACATGTATTTAGTTATCATAATGCCATGAAGTTATTGGAGGATTTGAATGTATGCAATTCAGATACTGCCATGAAATCGGTAGTTTTGTCTAAAATTATAAGCCTAGCTTCATTAATAATGAATTATATTTGCCATTTTACATCTACATTGTAGACTATACATAAGTTGTTTCATTTATATAAATGCCAAATTTACTTTCATATTAATCCAAGACTTTGTTAACGATTAATGAGAGTATTTCTGTTATGTCACTGACATTCCCTAATTCACTTTATATATATATAGCGCGCATAGATCAACAATGTTATTAGATTAAAATAATGAATTATTGCAACGTTAACGTTACTTTTTTTTTTAAATAGATAACATCGTTGACTATTAAAAAAAATAATAATGTGTCGGAATTTAAACAAAGAGCGGGTAGTTCCGAATATAGCTCGACAACGTCATTGTGTTGGCAGCTTGCCGGCAGTCGGTTGTCAGCAGTAACACGAGACACTCGCGTTGTAATATATTGGCTCTTAGGCAATAAAGCATGCCTGCGAAACTTTCTAAACGAATCACACAATAGCCGAAATTCGCCTAAATTACTGCGAAAGCAGACGCTCTCGGAGTAGCGGGTCGTGTGCGCGCAGTCGCGCTCCTGCGCACTACCTTTCACATGTGGTCTTTCCATGCTACTCAGAAATAAATTGCTGGTATTTAATTTTTGATATTATTTCTAAAGGGACAATGACGATAATAGTTTGACAGCGAAAAATGCTCTGCGCTGCGCTCCGTCATATGTGCGCCGGCCCTTAATGTAATGTAAATGTAAGCTAGTGCTTAGTTTAGTGTTTAGTTTATTGTGTTTCCGGTTTTACATAAATAATCATGATGCCGTAAATTTACCAATCCCATTAATATTTTTAGTATGATATATTCATAATTTAAAGCATTTGAAAATATATTAATGTTAATATTTTATTCACTATCGCTGTAATTTTCTATACAACCATTCACAAGACGACTACGAGAAAACAACACGCGACACACGTCGAACACCCACCTTGACCTTAGTCTCCGCGTAGATGGTGGGCAGCAGGTCGGGCAGCAGGTCGCGCACCAGCGAGGGCTTGTTGTGCGCGGCCGAGTTGAACGCCACGAGCGCCACGCGCCGCACGCCCAGCTCCGCGTCGCCCAGCGGGAGGAGCAGCTCCGCCATGCACGCGCGTAGCAGAGGATCGATGGCCGCCGGCTGACAGATACACGTGTTATTTGTGCAACATTTAGACCTCGTATTTGATGGGTGTTAGCTTAAAAATATGCGTTTTGCGCTTTTGAGAGCAACGTCGATCACGGTTAATATCGTTAATCGGTTAATATTCATTCAATCTACGTATAGACCGTATAAGTGATTTAAAACAGGATGCTGCAATGAAGACCTAAATGTAAGATTAAAACCAGCATCTCAATCTAGAGTCCAAGATTCGCATCCCAGACGGATTTTCTAAAAGCATGTGCGTAATAGAATTTAGTGTAAGATGACATCGTAAGGAAAGTTACACATCCAAGTTCTCAAAATAACAATTCTGACAAGTGTGCGAATGATCGAAAACTCACAATTTAAACGAAGACCCGAGCCTAACAACAATAATGTGTCGACAATGTTGAACACAAAAAAATTTTAGGTCATGTTTTTTAACTTGCTTTTTTACCTACAACTTTTTAACTATGTAGTTTTGTTACCCATATATAATAGAATAACTTATATACATAAAATAATGCACTAGATACTATAAAAAATAAAACTAATATTACCTGATCAGATATGGTAAACTTAACAGCAGTCACGGCGGTGGTTCTGGTCAGTGGCTCTGGAGACTTAAGGAACTCCTTCAAATGTGGTAGTAAATCTTGGGGCTCTAATAAACACAACTTTCCTAAGCATTCGGCCACCTGAAATTCAAATCTGCTATATAATAAACATCATTAGAGCAGTTATAGCCTAATGGTTGAAACTTGCCCTCTCAACCGGGGGGTCCGAGGTTCAAACCCAGGTACGCACCACTGATTTATGTGTGTACTAGAATTTAATTATCACTGCTTTTCGGTGAAGTAAACATCGTGAGAAAACTTACACACCTGAGAGTTCTTTAAAAAAAAAGTTCTCGGAAGTGTGTGAAGTCCACCAACTCGCACTTAGTCAGCGCGGTGGACTATGGCCTATAACTCTCTCATTCTGAGAGAACACCCGTGTCCAGTGTGGGACAATAATAAATATAAGTTTGCAATAAAAGTCCAAAGTGAAATGCAAATATTGCACTACATTCTACTGACATCATATGGACGAAATACGTACCACGTTGCGAGATCCTTCCTCCGAGCACTGGCAGTGTTTAGACAACTGAACCCAAATTTCTGGTATAAAAGGCCTCAACGCTTCGACGCCTTCGGGCGAACATGATTCGCATGAAATTATCTACAAAAAAATATCATTTATTCACAATTGTGTTTAAGTGTAACTATAAAATACTAATACAAAAGATAATGTACCAAATCCAGTAATATGTAAAAGCAACAATATAAAAAAGCATGACATAAAACAAGAATTTTCATACAATTGAGTAAAATAAAAGGTAAAACAGGTAGGCAGTTAGACAGGTAAAATAAGGGTATTTTTTGTATGACTATATTCAGTATTCGATTATCGTCCTAAATACCTGAAATATACTATCCTTATAGGGTTATGGTTAAACTATTAATATTCAACAATAATCAATATCGAATAAACCTAAAATTAAGCTTAGAAAACCTAATTACGAGACATTTAAGAGACCCTTCGTTTAATGCCACTTTGCACATACTGTGTATTGTGTAAAGTCTTAAACACAAAATACATGCAACCTACAATTTAACAGCAAGTATAAAGCAAAACTGTTTTCTTTTTTTTATCTGATTAAAGTAGCAATCGAGCATGCTGACCACCTGATGCCCATGGACACCTGTAAGCAACTTCAAATAGAACATGGGTTCTATCTGAAGTCAATTACAGACGCGTTGCTACTCCCGAGGTCTAGGATGGTCGCCTCATATAAAAGTGTTATTCATCAAGTTATTCATCTAAGTACGCAAAAAAACTTTACCTCTCTGAGCGAGTGCAGCAACAGATACTGCCGCTTGGGCTGCGCCTCGATCTCCCGCAGGATGAAGGGCAGGAACTCGGGCAGGTTGCCCACCGCCACCGAGCCCAGCGCGTAACTCGCCGCCGACTTCACCTCCTCCGACGACGGCGTGAACGAGTTCAGCAGCACTTCCTTCAGGTTCGGGATTGAGCTTAGGTCTCTGGGGACAGATTGGTAAAGATGTAAATCATTACTAGATGAAAGGCTTTAAGTAGTTAAAATTGAAGAAAATAAGTCATATACGAATTTTGATATCTAGGTAAGTTTATGATTTTAGACTAGTATTATCGCGGAATTAATACATTATAATACATAAACCGCATATCGTGAGTACCCGTTAAGTATTATAATCTAGGTAAGTTGTTTTTATTAACATCTTCACTAAAGAATTTTACGTTTTGAATGTTATGAACAGAAACGGCCAAAAACATAGCAAACATATTAGCATTTAGTTCATTCATCTAGTTGAAAAACTAATGGAGGCAAACCGTTACCGTTACGTACTCGTACATTATCTTTGTTAATTATTTAATTTAATCCACGATATGCATCAATTTACTACTGGTTATAATTAAAAATGTCCATTGAACGTAAGACAGTCACGACCTCCGTGGTTGAGCGGCCACCATAACGGGTTCACACACAATGTGTCCAGGTTTAGATTCCAGGCCTGACACATCTCTGGATGATAAACTTCCTGTTCTGGGTAATTTGTTTTTTCGTCACGTGTGTGTCCATGGCAAAGGATAAACCTAGTGTGAGACTACGAGTATAGAAAGCATTTATAATTTTTATAATGTAGACTCACAGGTGCCGTCCGATCTCGGCGAGCGCCAGCAGCGCGAACATGTGGTGCGAGTCGGAGGGCGGGTGCGCGGCGTCGCGCAGGAAGCCGCGCACCACGTCCAGCGCCTCCGCGCCGCCGCTCGCCACCACCGCCGCCACGCACTTCGCCAGCGAGTGGTACGCCTGTAGGAGTCATAATTATGTCGAATGTATTATATTCATTCGTTCATATTTTATATCAGACAAGTAGTTATAAACATAATATCAACATTTCAAGGTATTACAGACACAGTGCGCGGTATTAGGACTTTTAATACGTACTTTGTTAATTATTTTATATTTATATACTTTGTTCACGGATGCTGCTGTCATATATTATGCATAATTTTATGTCAGGTGGAGTGTCTCAAGTAGCGAGTTTTTGTCTGAATGTGTGGATCTCATGAAGTGAATGTCTCGAGCGATTTGTTTTTATGTACCATTATTATTAAACAAAACATCAACATGACTTTGACGTTTATTTAACTGTACAATATTCAAAGATAGCCTGTTTCATAAATTCATGCTAAAACTTTATAGTTTGCTAATAATAAAATATAAACCATCCGTTTTTCTAACCATTATTACCATTACACTATAGAAAGTAATTATCTCGCGAATCTCAGGCCCCAAGTACAAGTTCAAAAAGATGTACATTATGTACGTAATTTTACTCCATAACGTAAACATGCAAAAACGTTAACAAGATAGTGTACAGCCGCTACGTAATATACTTCGTCAGCCATTAAAGGCACAGTTGTCGAGTCGACGTCACCTGCTTGATGTGGTGCGCGGAGGCCTGCGGCGCGGCGGCGTGGTCGGGCGCGCGGTGCACGGGCGCCACGAGCAGCGCGAGCAGCTCCCGCCGCGAGCAGCCCGCCACCTCCGCGCCCACCAGCGCCGACAGCACGCCCACCATCGCCTTCAACGCGCCACCTGATGCAACACTATATTTTTTATAACACGCTACACGCTTTCTACTCATAGCCCCACAGTAGAATTTTCTCCTGTGTCGTGGGTACCATGGACACATACAAGACGAATACACAAACACCCAGACCCAAAACAGGAATCTTAACTCATCATTCAGATACCTGTCTGGCCGAGAATCGAACCCGGGACCCTTTGCGCGTCAGACCGGTATGGTAACCGCTCCGCCACGCGGATCGTCAAACAAATAACAAATGGAATTGGTTTCCGATAAGGTAGTCTAAAAGCCTAAAAGTAATGAAACCTAATTAGTGTAAGATCATTAGAAAATTCTCTTTCTTCAGCTTCACCTTGCAGCAGCGGCGAGCAGGCTTGCGAGCGCGTGGTTGTGGGGCGTGAGCGCGTGCGTGGCCTCCGGCGTTGGCGCGTGCGTGGCCTCCGGCGTCAGCGCGTGCGTGGCCTCCGGCATGAGCAACGTCAGCGCGGTCTGCGCGCAGTATCAGCAAGTGCACCTCACCTTGCAGCAGCGGCGAGTTGGCGAGCGCGAGGATGTTGGGCGTGAGCGCGTGCGTGGCCTCCGGCGTGAGCGCGGCGGGGCAGCGCAGGCAGGCGCGCCGCACCAGCGACAGCGCCGTCTGCGCGCAGTGCAGGTCCGCCTCGCTCACCAGCGTCGGCACCTCGATCAGCACCTGCGCACGACGTCACACAGTGCTACATCCTCGTTTTTAATTATAAATTTATGACCCTTCGTACGTAGACTCCGAGAGCAATGCAGCCGCGCCTAATACAGCCTAATATCAATACTACTACTCTACTCTGCTCTATACTTGTTTGAAGGGTACGGTAATAGAAGCATTCTTTTCACACTAACGCATATGAGGCCAACTTAGATAGCAGCCAGTGATGGAATGCACGCTCGTTTGCTACTTCTATGTTATAAAATAAACAAGTATACAGTACACAGAACTCTGCATGATACTTTAAACGCTATCACATAGACAAAAAAATATATAGTATTGCCAGCAATTCTGAGTCGTGATAGAATCACACTCGCAGTATATTTAATACTATTTTGTTTTACTACAAACATGTCGGCTATCAACATTTGAAAATTTCGCCTTCGAAAAAGCGCTTTAATTGTATTTCTTACCTTACTTAATAACTCTATACTAATCGCATGGCTGTAATTCTCCACAAGAGTATCTAGTAGCACCAATGTGGACAGCTTCAGGGCTCTCTGATTCTTCCTCAAAAACGACCCTAATATAGGCACAGCATCAGTCTGCAACAATTGTGATTTCACTAGTTAATAACATATATACTGCATTATAATTATAACGAATATATGTTTGCTACCTATACTTACCAAAATAGGTCTCAAATCGATTCGAAGTGGCGACGATGCTATCTTTGTTAAAGCTTTGACAGTCGTTAAACGAGTTATTTCGTTGCGAAGCCTCTCTAAGAATATTGGTAGACATACGGGAAGTTCATTCTGTAAAATGTTTCGTTATTTATTAGATAAGAACATATTTTAATTAGAATATGTTATTAAATATATAAAGATTTTATTGGGATAGTAGTGTACACACATTTTTAACATTTTTAAAATAAATTTACTGTACTCTACTTTAACAGAAAATTGTGGATAATCCGAAATTTCAATTAATGTAATTTTATGCCCTAGTTAATTGACCCACCTGTAAATAATCACCAAAGTGACATAGCAGTTGGCCACAAGCGGCGATGGCCCGTTCCTTGACTTCCTGGTCCATGTCTGTGGCCCTCAAGCGCACCAACATGCACTCGTACATCATGGGAATGAATTTCTTCAGTTCTTCTGGTGGCGGCTCCACGTGTACCTCTTCACCCTCTATGTTTTGAATATGATCTAAAATATACCATAATATCATTTTAACCCTGCAGCAAGTAAGGTAATCATTAATAATGAATACATTATTTTCAACCATATTTCATTTTACTACTTGCTTGAAACTCTCTACAAATTTGTTATTATTTAGTTGATATATACCTATAAATTCAAAATTCAACTTGAAATTAATTAATATATACATCATGCATGAAACAAATATAAGAATTACTTATTAAAGATTTTTTAACAAAAGCTTAGAAATGGTACTATGTACTTTATTAGATTGAAACTAACTTATGTACTTAGTTAATCGCTAAATATATAAGGAGAATGCGCCGAACTAAAATTAATGTGCGCAAACATATCCGCCCGCCCATGTAAGAGGTACGACACGAACATGAAGAGTTTCGAACTGTGTGGGTAAAGCCATAATTTCAATGTTGGCGACTTTTTCTACCTCCTAGCCACACTCACAGGTCGCGCACAAGGGTCGGGATCGCTAACATTGAAGTTATACCATCACGGCACGACGTTGCACTACGTGCACCACCTCAGCGGTGTCCTTGTAGAGGGGGTCCCTCACGACGGCCAGCGTGACGGGCAGCAGCTGCGCCGCCTGCCCGCGCACTAGGCACGGCATGAACACCAGCGTCTCTATCACCTCGGGTAAAAGTGTGTCACCTATGCCCAAGGGACGCCCGACGTTGTCGCTTCCGTTGTTTAATTCTTACGAGTAGGTCGCGCGACTCTGTGACGCTGCGATGGCGAACATCAGTTATACAACAGATATGCCTTAGCGATACGTACCCAGTGGGCGCATGATCTTAACGAGGTGTTGCAGCACGCGCAGCGCCTCCGCGGTGACCTTGTAGAAGGGGTCCCTGACGGCGGCCAGCGTGGCGGGCAGCAGCTGCGCCGCGTGCGCGCGCACGCCCGCCTGCCCGCGCACCAGGCACGACATGAACACCAGCGTCTCGATCTTCATTGAGGACGCTGTGCCCTTGTCGCTGTAACCAAAGTGCTAACTGTTACGCTAGCTTCCCACGGTGCTTAATATGATGATCTAACGCGGAACATCCTGCACCGACACGGCTTTGGGAGAATATCAAGTGTAGTTTGATGACCCGCGTGGCGGAGCGGTTACCATACTCGTCTGACGCGCAATGGGACCTGGGTTCGATTCTCTGGCCAGACAGGTATCGGAACCATGAGTTTAGATTCGTTTTCTGGGTCTGGGTGTTTGTGTATTCGTCTTGTGTGTATTTATAGTACATGAGTGTAGAAAGAGCTTTTTAAAAGAGAAAAACAAAAGAATAATATATGAGAGCGTTGGAACAGTGACATCACTACGAAAATATACTGCCATCTCTCACAATGCATCTTTTCCACTTTTCATTTTGGAATGAGAAAATTATTTTATATCTAAAGACCGGACAACCGCACAATTATAAGAGCCATAGTGCCTGGTCATTTGCCTGCCATGTCCATATCCGTCCACTGCGGTGCAACTAACATATTACCAACCAATCATAGTATAAAAACGTACTAAAACGGTTTTTAGGCCTGGTGCTAGAAGCCTAGCTTTAATTTATCATGATACTAGCTGTACACTGCGCACATTGCTACGCCATACAAAAAAAATACACCAGAACACAAACTTCGCGAGCTCATGAATAACAACTAAAGATCATCACATGATCATGCTAAAGATCATCACATGATCATGCTAAAGATCATCACATGATCAAATGAATAGTTTACGATTCTATAGAGCACTTACAGACAAACATTCATTTTTATATATTATAAGAAAGAAGAAGATGAGCAAAACATACGTAAGCGCGGGCGTGAGCGCAGCGATGACCCTCGCGGCGTGGTCGGTGAGGCAGCCGGGCGCGGCGGCCAGCAGCTCGCGGAGCAGCGCCAGCGCGCACGCGCGGGCGCGCACGCTGCGCCCGCGGATCACGCGCAGCGCGCCGCGCACGATGCCACCCACCTGCGAACAGTGCTTTATTACGTTACTAACTGATCCGGCGAACTTCGTTTTGCCTAAAAGTCAAAAATCTGAAATTATCAGTGTTTCTCCATTATATTTATTTACACTTTATTGCACCAATACAAAAATTTTAGTACAATAAGCGGGCTTAAAGCTAAAAAGCATTCTCTACTAGCCAACCTTTGGGAAGTACAGAAAAATCGAAGGCGGTACAAGTAAAAGAAAGAAAATAGAAAGAAACAAGTAAATAAGGTAAAAGATAAAATAGATAAGAGAAGAAACGACAAGTGACAGTATAAGTATTGAAACACAAAATAATAGTAATAATAAATAAAATATAGAAAAGATAACAAGTAAAACCTATATTATACATCTATTATATATAAAAACCTTCCTCTTGAATCATTATATTAAAAAAAACAACTGCATTTAAATCCGTTGCGTACTTTTGAAGCTCTAAGCATACATAGAGACAGACAGCGTGAAGCGCCTTTGTTTTATACTATGTAGTGATTACTCGAACCACATAACGGTCGGTTCTATATCTACGTGAAAATTACTGACTTCGTCTGTCATGTAGCTAAGCTGTTGAAATCTGATGTAGATATTTTAGTTTACTCTTAAATACAATTGAAAATTTAGTCTTGAAATTATCATTCTGACAGTTCTTTTTATAAAGTCATAAAACAATTTTGCTTTTTTCGCCCGACAAAATGGCCCAGAAAAGGCCGCATTTAAAGGTATTATAAAAATTCGCGCTATTTTATATTATTACACAAGTCAAATAATAAATACGAAAATTCCGTTATAAGGTGAATTTTACTATGTGAGAAATCTAGATTTCACGATTCACCGCAAAACTCATGAAACCAATTAAAGCTCGATATACAATTACCTGATGGTAAAGTAAATGGTAACTGCTGCTCATTGAAGTCCTTAAGCAAATTCATACAAAACAAGGATTCTATCTGAATATCTGTATATCACAGATACGTTGCTGCTTCTGAGGGTAAGATCTTTGCCTCATATAAAAGTGAGTAGACCACCACACCATTCCACAAAAAACGCTTGAACAGCTTCATTTTAGAAATGGGTGTGGCCGTGATACCTTCACATCGGAACCACACACTTTTTACCATCTTGAGCGTTTCACGAAAGGCCCGAATGAATAGGCACAACACTCACCCGATGCGACAAGGTCGCGGCATAATACTCACCCACTGCAGCAAAGCGAGACACAACAATCAGCTGCTACAGCAAAGCCAGACACAACACGCAGCTGTTATAGTAAGAGCACGGGTCAACACTCACCCGCTGCAGCAACAGCGCCTGCGGAGAGTTGTCTGCGGGCGCGAGCGGCATCTGCAGCGCGGGCGGCGGCCGCGTGGCGCGCAGCAGCGCCGTGTACGCGCTCAGGATGTCGCACTTCACGTTCTCCTCGCGCTCTGCACGAACAATCACATATAAGTTACATTTGGAGTTGCAGAGTCGACCGATGTAATTTTATATTTTGAATGTTAAAATGAGATTAGTGTTAAAGTATATTTTGTAGGGTAAGGTATAATTCGACCTCTGGACATCGATAACAGAGACACTGCCGCTCAAGTAGTTATAAATTAATAATTGACAATGGGTCGAACCAGTTGCAGACTTGCAGTGGCCGAAATGGGAATAATATCATAAGGTTAAATCCAAACTTGTGCAACAACAACACCGTGGTCAGCAACAGCCACTATCTTCAAAATTCAATTCTTACAACTGTAATTTATACAATTTTGACGAAGAGCGAAAAGTAAATATAATAAAAATACTACTATTAAACTACTAATATAGATGCATATTCCATAAACCTTACCTTTGAATCTTGCAATCAGAGCTGGTGATACAGTCTGGTACAATTCAGGCAAAAGCTCATGACGCGTCGATATAACGGACTCAAGACACTTCGCTGCAGCGCGTCGGACCTATTAAGAAAAGTATAATATAATCGTTAAAAAACCAAAATAAAATACAAAATTATTATTGTAAATTAGTATGAAAATTATCTATTATTTTAGTGTATTTCCGAGCTTCATTCATTTATCACGTTTATCCAATGGTTTGTCATTGCTTATCATTATCAACTTAGTAGAACAAAAGGCCTGTAGGAAAACAACACTAACTTGCTCAACTTATTTAAAATGTACATGAAAATCGAACACAAAAACATTTTTCTTTAACATTCTACCTGAATTGCTAAAATAAAATAAAAAATGAAAGATTCATAGCTACATATACGTTTAACAAAAATCGTCACTTCTAACTTTGATCTTATTATAACTAGACCAGTATGTTCCTACAGAATAATAATAAGAACGAAAGAAACAAAGTGGAATCTGAATCAGCAAGACAGAATATGTATGCATTTATACCTCTGACCTTACTTGAATACAACATAGCAATATGACACAAAAGGAAATATAATATGCACAACAAATCATGAAATATTTTATGTCACTGAAGTTTGTGCATAGCTACATTACCTTCCAGGACATATCATCATCATCTGAATACTCCTCCGAGTCAGATTCAGGGTCTGCTTCGGGTTCGATGGACTCGTCCTCCATCTCTTCATCCTCGCCGCAACCATTTTCTTCCTCGTCTTCATAGTTATAATTGGGGTCATATGTTATCATTTTCAGGCAGAGATCGATAATCTAGGGAAAACAATATTGCATTATATAAAGTTCATACTTGCTACGTAATGAAAATTATGTATTGCTATATAAATAAGCAACTGTATAAAAACATTCATTTACAAATGGCTGATATGTCACCCCTCTGATCAGCCTTACGAGGTTCCTGGGCCCAGCATAAAAGTTGGTGATCACAGTGGATGTTCATGTTAAAGAGTAAGATCCATCTACTGAATTTTGTCATCTCCCTCAACATTCATGGACAGAAGAAGAAACAGAGCACATATACATACATATACATAAATAAACTTACATTACACACATAACGAAGGTAAATTGATAAATTACCAAGACACTACAGTCAGCAAAAGACAAAATCCTAAAGCTATTTAATTAAGCTAATCACATCATCATCTAATTATCCATCAATCAATCATTAAAAACAGACAATACATTAAATTAAAACATACTATTAATATTTGTAATGCATAAGAGTATATGAAGCCTGAATTTAATAACTCACCGTAGGAATATGTGGTTGCACCTCTTTGGGACACTTAAGTACAAAAGCCTCGAGAGCCTGCAAGCAGTGTTCGCGAAGTTCTTCATCGGGGTCCGTTGAGTGCTCCAGCACCTTAGGGGCTACTCTCCACAACTGTTCCCCAAATCTGTGTCCAGCCTGGCGGCTGTAATTATATAAACGGTTTTTATATATGTAACAATGAGATTTGCAGTGCAAACAAGAAAGTGTTATAGTGTACTAGTTGACCCGGTGAACTTTTTTCCGCCTAAAAGTAAAAAATCTAAAATTATCAGTGTTGCTCCCCACTATATTATGCATGTATTATACATAAAAATCTCTTGAATTACTCTATTTATAAAAAAAAAACAGCATTAAAATCCACAGCATAGTTCTAAAGATCTAAGCATACATAGGGACAGACAGCGGGAAGCAACTTTGTTTAATACTATGTAGTAATACACAAATTGATCATGTAACTTATTGTTAAAAAACATGTTTTTTACTACTTTGGGTCATAGGTAAATCGCTAGATACTATACATTAACCATTTAAACATTATCCGGATATTGTTGTTGTGCATATTAAGTTAATAGTAAAAGTTCTTACCAAACTGAAGCAATACATTGAATATGTGTACGGCTAACACTTGCAGATGTAGATGTACTCAATCCCTCCAATAAATGGTCAATGAGTTTGTTGTAAAGAGCTGCATTACATGACATCACTAAGTGTGACAAGGCGACAATAGTGCGCTTACGTACAGCCTGAAATGTTATCATAAATTACACATTGAAGAATTTAAGACAGATCTGTAATCATTTAATAACTTATTAATAATTTAAAGAGTAATCAAAAAAAGATAAGCAGTAAAATAACATGTGAAATGCTCTTTTATCTACCGGATAATTGTCAATTATATTTACAATCAATGACAATGAATTTGGTACTAACCTGCCGTGGAGATGCAAGTTGGGGTAATAGTGAGCTCAATAGCATTGGATGAAAAGCAATTAGAAGCCCACCAAATCTACTTAGTAAGTCAGCCAGGATGTCTAGAGCTTCCAACTGGACCGACACATCTTCTTGCTAAAAACAATGCAATTGACTTAAGTAATTTACACAATAAGTATAAAATTATTAAAATCAGCTGACATGTGGTGTTATAATGTAAATAGACAACTGTGACTGCTACTCATGCTTTAGCCCAGGGTTTCTCAAACTTTCGGTTCCAAGTACCCTTATTGATGTTTTTAAGTGACCCCCTTAACTAATTGAATAGCCCCCCCCCCACCCAAAAAAAAAACAAATAAACTTGACTGTTGAAGAACAGAATGTTTTTATTTCAATAAAAGGGAATAATAAAGTTCCAAAAAAAATTTGTGCCGCATGCTCCTAGCAGTCATCACACCACCATTACGTAAATCTTGTCGTAAAACTCTAGGGGTTCCCTTACACCACTTTGTGTAACCCTGATTTAACCCATCTACCCTATTGGTACATTAAAGCATAATAGACTAACAATCCCAAAAATTATCATTTTAATGATTTTCCACAACACATAACTCTTTTTTGTTCTAATTTATATTCGCAAAATCAGATAGTTCTGAAATGATATTAATTGACACTAGACAAGACTATAAATGACTCGTTAAAACAAACATAAAAATTTCCCATTTCAACAAAAAAAAAACAGGTATACTACATGTTTTTTTTGTAGTATACCTGGTATACCAACTCCGAATTATAAATCAGTCAACAAACCTTCTCAATGGCAACGCTCAGTCTTCCTGTAATTTTTTTACATACATTCGCAGCCAGTGTATTAGATCCTAAAGGAAGTTCAGATATGACCGTCTTCAGACCAATGCTACTGATATCCCTCAGTTGTTCTGTGTCAGAGAGCATATTGGCACATAGGGTTTCCACAATCCCCTCAACTTGGTACTCCTTAACTTTGTTAACAAGTGGGCCGAGACTGTGAACAATAGTAATTACATCAAGAATTTTTTCATGAACATTTTACTGCTCATATGCACTTACTAGCAAACTGGATGGTATAAAACTGTTCCTAACACATACTGATTATCTAGTGTTTATAACTTAAACAATGTTTAATTTCTTCTGTGCTATAATAATATCAATACCGCTGTACAGCAAAACAGCTGAACATGGTGGGCGTGTTAAGGAAAAAAGGCATGAAATGTTATCACTATCTTTCTCTCCTCGAAATTCTACAAGCCTGACTTTGCAATAAAATAAGCTGTATAGTTTTTTTCTATTATATCAAATGCCATTTGCATGACACTTGGGTCTAATAAATAAATCATTGAGACCAACTTCCTGTAAACAATTTTCCAAAATAGGATTCCAAATAAGGTCAATTGCCAAAGGTTTTTGTTGACTCACTCGCCCAAAAAGAAGTACAAGTTATAAATACCAATTATTGAACATACCATTTCACTGCCAAATTTTGGACTTCTCCGTTCTTGTCTTCAAGAAGACGAAGCAACATCTTAACCACCTTCCTTTCTGAGTCGTCATCCAGCTTTATACTATCTTTCTGAAGTTCAGTCATCAGATCATTTGTAGCCATGAACCTGAAGTCTTTGTCATTGGATGTCATCTAAAATGTGAAATAAATACAAATCAGTTGCATCATTTTCTTAGTTCTTACAAAAGCAAGATACAGAATTTGTTATTACACGAGCCGGTTACCTTCTCAAGAAGATTGGCAATTTGATAAGATACACTAGCCATTTTGATTGGATTCAAACTTTATAATACTAATAAAACCCTTAACGGGACACAAACATGTGAAAGTCTATTTCTTACAGACCAAACAGAAGAAAATAATCATTTGATACTTTATAAAACAACCTATGGTTCACCGAAATAATCGAAAAATAATGCTCTGAAATCTGACTGCCCCATTCTCAACCATACCACAGATAATGACAAAGATTTATTTCAAAGATAAGGTTGTAAGCACATTATTGACATACGCTTGAACAAAAGAAGCTTTCATGGGCTATTTACATTCTTTTTTATGAAGTATTTTTGCGGCTATAAATCTTAGGTAATTTCTTAAACATCTGACTATTTTTTTCGTGATTTATAAAATTAAATTTCATTAATTTACATGATGTTTTCTCTTGAACGAAGAAGAACGAACGAAGAATTCTTAGATCATTAAAGAAATTTATGACTCCTAAGAATTTCCTTAGCGATCTTAGGTAACAAATTAATATGCATGACATGCACAAATAAATTTAAAGAGCCATATTATGTATGTAGTCTTACTTGTATGTGTGTCATTTACTTTATAGCGAGCATGTGGAGTTACAATTAAATTATTCAATCAATATTTTAAAAAAATAAAATGTCAACGTCAAACGTCAAAATAATAAAGTTATAAGTGCTATCTTTCAAAAATTCATGCTTGTTTTGTACAAGAGGTTAGAACGCTAATTGCATAAAATGCTTAGTGCAAGACAAATATAACTTATATAAACAGTGATAAAATATAATTATACACAAACTAAGACAGTAAGATAAAAGCTTAAAAATGGATTTATTCATCGTTAATAGGTATGTATTAATAATGTTAATCAAAACACTGCTAAAACAAATTTTGTTTTAGTAAATGATTTTAAATACAATTATGTGTATCAACTATACTTTTAGATACAAGGGACCAGAAGATGATACTGAGTTAATCAACCAGGAAACAATTCACTTGCAAAAATTAAAACAAAAAATAGAAGAAAGGAAAAAAGCCCATAAAGCTCCAAAAACTTTAGATGTGATTACTTTGAAACCAAATCAGCCGCAAAAAACATTACAAAACAGACATGATACGTCCAATACAGAAACAATGGAATTTGAGGAGACTACTACCAAAAAAACTGATAATAATGTTGCACAACAAACATCAGTGGTGCAACAGAAACCACCACTGGAATTCAAAGTTTTAGGATCACAAGATTTTGATAAGAAAACTAAGGTAATACTTATAAGCTTATATATTTTAGCCAATACCTAAATATGTATTTACAATATGGCTTATACACTTATTTCAAAATAAATCTGTTAAATATGTTTTTCTTAAATTTTTTATCTAAGATATTTTCTCAATTTCTGAGCAATTCAAGTGTTCATTTATAAAACTATGCATTGATATTTATATATGCATTGAGTGAGATATATTCTGTATATTAATGACTATATAATTAAGAGTACATTGGTATATTGTGTGATTAATAGATCTGTAAGTTCTGCTGTTGCTACTATTAGCTACTGCTATATTAAAAAATGTATATCATTATGTTTTTAGGTGGAAAGAGTTTTGCCTTATTGGCTTTCTCATCCATTCAGCATTTCAAAGAATCTTCAGACCTTAACATGTAAAGTGGAGGAGCAATCATGGCTAAACAGCATCTTAAAAACTACTTTAGCAAGTGAGAAAGTCACACATTTGTTTCCTGTACAAGAGCAAGTCATTCCATTCATTCTGAAAGAACATCAGTTTGCAAACTTGTTCTGGCCCAATGATGTGTGTGTGTCTGCTCCCACAGGAAGTGGAAAAACATTGTCTTTTGTTTTACCCATAATTCAGGTAACTAATCATTTTACTCGTCTAGTGGTCAGAATTTGACTATAGTTGCTATAGAAAATTTAAGATCTTTTTCTCGAAAACAATTGGATGTCATGAATTGGTATAAAAAATAAATACATTGACAAATTAAAACAATGATACCAAGCAAAGTTTAGATAAACCATGTCTTTTCTCATTTATATTCTTTTTAAGTTAGCCAGGCTATTTCATTTGCAATTTAACTAATAATTTAACAAATCTATATATATAAAAGCGAAAGGTCACTCACTCACTCACTCATCACGAAATCTCAGAAACTACAAGTGCTAGGAGTTTCAAATTTTGCATGCGGGTTCTTTTAACGACGCAAGTGCTCACTAAGAAGGGATTTTATGAAATTCAACCCCTAAGGGGGTGAAATGGGAAAAACTTTGTGATATATTGATTTGAACTAGTATTGCAGCTAGTATTATTATATATGTGTAAAACATATTTTTATAGATACTAATGACAGAAATGGGACATCATATTCGGGCATTAATTGTATTACCAGTCCAAGAACTAGCAATGCAGGTTGCAAAAGTGTTCAAAAAGTATTGCACAAACACTGGTTTGAAGATTGCGCTGTTGAGTGGTTTAACCCCTCTTCATAAAGAACAACAGCAAATAATGCGCTATAGTAAGTATACTGTTATTCTTTATAATTGTATGACATGAATTTTTCTAAGCTAGAATGCATGATTACATAAACATATTTCTTATTCCTATGAGCAAAATATCAAAACATTTGTAACATGTTTAAATAATAAATTAGAAAACAATTTATTTTATATCACAGTAATTTCGTGGTCTTGTTATGCATGTTATTACAAAGCACCCTTATACAAGAATTACTGGCAAATATATTATAGAGGTGTTATGTATCAGAATCTTCAGTTAAGAGCACTCTAAGTGGCAGTTATTAAAAATAACAACTTTACTATAAGACCTGAATTTCCAATTTATTAATTGACTTTCTTTAAAAGCATGGTGAAATTGTGATGTATGATTAAATTTGTTTATTGTTACAGCTGAAACAATGGGATGGATCAGTGAGATAGACATTATAGTTTGTACAGCGGGTAGACTTGTTGAACATTTGCAAAATACTGAAGGGTTTTCATTGAAACATTTAAAATTCCTTGTGATTGATGAAGCTGATAGGATCATGGACAACATTCAGAATGATTGGCTTTATCATCTTGATAAACATATAAAGCAGGACAATAACTCAGCCACCAATAGGATACCACATTTAAATTGGAATAGTATCAGCAGCCAGAAGGCACCACCACACAAATTACTTTTCTCTGCAACACTATCACCTGACCCAGAACTGTTAGAACAATGGGGTTTATTTCAGCCAAAACTCTTCTCTGTTGCTCCAATTAATGATTTGACAAATGACAAATATATCAAAAAATATACCACTCCTGATGAATTGCAAGAAAACATTTGTGTTTGTACTGAAGCTGAAGAGAAACCACTTATTCTCTTCCATTTGTTGGCTGAAAAACTATGGAATAAAGTGCTATGTTTCACTAATTCAGCACAATCAGCACACAGATTATCTGTACTACTAAACACATGGAGCAAGGGCAATCTCAAAGTAGCTGAATTGTCTGCAGCACTGGAGAGATCTAAACGAGAACTGGTTTTGACAAAATTTAAAGAGTCTGAAATTAATGTGTAAGTAAATAATGTATCAGTGTGCTCTACCTCATTAATTTTCCCTTCACAGCCCATTGCTTGACAAGTACACCAATTTATGCCTATAATGGTGGGAATCGGAATTCAGTTATTGTTATGGTCATTTATGTGCTGACAAGTCAAAAGATGGAATAATAGTAGTCACTATTGTCCATGGACATTCTTTTCTAATAAATTTCAGATTAGACTTACACACCTACTTAGATAAAGACCTTTAATAAAATACAACAGTTCCTACACTACTCCAATACTTTGAAAAGGGCTCTATCACCTAACTAAAATAATATTTAGGGATTTTTTTGCAGAATTATAAGTACTGACGCCTTGGCCAGAGGAATAGACATACCAAACTGTAACTATGTTGTATCATATGATCCACCTAGGAATATCAAAACATATATACACAGAGTCGGCAGAACTGGAAGAGCAGGACATACAGGACATGCTGTAACAATTTTGATGCAACACCAAGTGCAAATGTTTAAGGTAAAAATGATTTGTAGATTAATAAATATGTCTTGGAGTAGTTAAAAGAAACTTGGGATTAGTGTATTTATTTGTTTGCAGGAAATAATGCAGTCTGGAGAAAAATCTGATTTACCTCAATTGGATACTCCTAAAGATTTACTCGATCGCTTATCAAATGACTATAGATTTGCTATAAAAGAAACTAAAGATGTGATACACATGGAACTGAATGATAAAGTTAAAAAGTCAATTGAGATTAAAAGAGGATCAAAAAATAAACCACCCAAAAGAAAACGTACAAAATCCAAATAGGAATGGACACATATTGTTTTAAATTTAGATAATATATAATATTATGCTCCTTAAAACGAAATTTTATTCAATTTTAATTTAAATTTTAAATTTTATTAATTTCAACCAAACAAAAATTGCTGTGTCTATAGTAGATTGTACATTGATTTTTTTATTATTTGTAGCCTATACTATATTTTGGTCTGGTTTTGTGAGCCATGCACACATTGGCTATTATGCCAGTGTAGTCCTGTCAGAGACAATGTGAAGGTGTCCGATACAGAGACCGAAATTACTGTAAGAGCTTATACAATAATAACTGCATATTGTGCCTTATTTTTATTGATAAAGAAAAACCATGACTATATTCTTGCAAGATTTTTAACGTACGCACTGATTTCGTGTTGAAATTGGACTCAGCATGGAGAGATACGCAAGCGCTGGCGTAGATTTCTTCGATAAAACCAGTTACTAGTGATGGTTAATTGAGTTTGGTATTACTCGAGTTAAATTCCTTCTAATTTGCGTTGGATGTGTAGACTAATACTTTGCAAGGTTTGCGATAACTGGTAAAATATTTTACGAAAAATAAATCCTAGTTAGTGTTTAAATTCTACCAAATATTATTAATATTATTGACCCAATAGGTACATGTATGTTATACATCTGTTCTGCTTATTTATAGTTTTTCGAAGCAAGATTATCAAAATGGTGAAAACGAAACCAAAGATATATTCAGTTACATCTAGATAACTCGAGTCGTGTTTATACCAAGTTGGCACTCCAAGAGCTTACAAACTTTATACAAGCCAAGTCAATCGTTCTATCTGCACGTTTGAATTTGTGATGGCTTGTTGAGGTTTGGCAAGTGTGCGGACGCGGCATTAGGGCCAATGCCACTTTCTAGACCCACACATTGGACGTGTTGCGGCAATGTATGGAGCAGGCGTTATGGTGGCTCTACACGTTATGCAATATCTTCGCCAATGTTGTTGCCAAGATATCAGCCACAGTTCGTGAAGGCTTCACACATTCGCACGTTGGATAGTCGTCCAGTTTGCTTTGGTTCAGGCCAACGTGTGAACGTTAGGTACTACTAATAATTTAAAAATAATACGGAAAATTAAAACGAAAGGACTAATTGTTTCCACAATGGACATTTTTTCTTCTTCAGTTCATGAACTGGTATACCCATCGTATCTGCTATACGTTCCCCCCACCCTCTTAAGGTGGCACGACTTTTAGAGTCGGTCTAGAGCATTCTAGACCGCTACCCAATCGTCCCTGTAGTACCGGGATCAGAATAGGGCTACGGTATCCTCTGCCTGTCGTAAGAGGCGACTAAAAGGGGCTTCCGGGGTTGCGGGCGGCTAGAGTGGGAGCTTGAACCGTCCAGCCAGGCGATCCCGGGAAGGACGGCGGTATGTGTGGTCGCATATCGTCGTATAGACTAGACGGAGCGGTGTGCCCAGCCGCCCATCTGGGAGGAGCCCGATGGGGCAGCGCGCTTAGAGGATTCCGGTGGTGTTTGTTGGAGATCCCTGAGTCCTCTTTTTAGCGCCGAGGATGGCCACCGGGGGGGTTTTAGTGCGGTAAAAATCCCACATAACCCTTCGTCGCTCCCACGGCGTCGGGTACCTTTTGAAGGTTTCCCCCTCGAAAACAAAACAAAAAAAAAAGACCGCTACCCAAATTTGTCTTCCCGTTACCCTATTCAAGATAAAAATATGCAAAAGAGCAGAAAGGGGGGGTTCAACGCACAAAGCACATAAAGCTCAAAAGTTAATTTAAGGTGGGTTAGGTTAGGTTTGACTTTTTTAATAAACACATTAAAGGAACCCCTCGAAACGGGGTTCCGTCGACTTCTTAGGCAATGCCCCCTAAAATTAAACCCGGCCTGACGACGAAAAAAAAAAAGGTCTTCGGGTGTTGTGCATGACCTATTTTCTTTCGTCGTGAGGCATGATCGTATTGCCTGACGGTAGATTTCCTTTTAAAAACGCCCTCCTTCCCACCCCTTTAAAATCCCTTTTCCTTTAAAAATATTACACCCATAAAAAATCCCCATTCTACTTATTTATCCCCTAAATTTGGGGGAAAAACCCCTAAGTTGGGAACCCTGCGTTTTTATCAGTGTCAAAAAGTGTCAAGTCTGAATTTGGCAGGCAGGGTTGCCAATAGCAATTTTTCAAATTTCCCAAAAATCCAGATCAAATTCCCCAAATTTGGGGACAAAATTCGTTGATTCTCCACAAACTCCCGTCAAAAGTTAAGTATTTATGAAATAAAACTGTATTGATTTGTATTAAATTGTGTTTATTATTTATTTTTTCCATATTTTTGTCGAACCAAATGGTTCAAACTTGACTTGAGGTTTTAATCCCTTCCCTTGCAGTATTAATGATACATCAGTAACTGTATTTATTGCGATTTTCAGTTTTTTTAAGAACACTACATTTCTGCACGCATTAAAAACATTAACGAAACTTAGTTACATGGGAGACCCCCATAAACATACATTTTACTCTGTTTGTAGTATTTGTTGCTATAGTAGTGTGGCGACCTCCCGCTACTCATCAAGAGATGGCGCTACTAGTATTCTGAAACACGCTATCGAAACATTCTCAGAATCCTGCATATATACAAGTTCCGAACATCAACTGTCGGAGCACGGCCGCTCCCCAGGTATGATCACCTAGCCTGGCGGGAGATCTCCCTTTGCCAAAGTGGTGACCCCAGACAAAGAACACGTCTCTTCTGATGGTGGCAACCTCACTCCCTGGATGGACCGCAGCTTCTCCACATCCGAACAGCAGCTCATCCGGATAAAGCTTCCTGTGCCTGGTCCAGCTGCTCTCCGCGACATCTCGGACGGCTTGAGCAGCTATTGCTCGCCTCCACGCTTCGCTCCACCCTCACATCCCGACTCAACGTGGATAGAGGGCATCCCAAGACCTGACTTCGCCCTCCCATCTCGACTCACCGCAAATAGAGGGCGATCCAACGGTACTTGCAGCGAAGACTCGCGGAACGTATCGACCTCCGGTCTGAGCAGGGGGTGATGTGGCGACCTCCCGCTACTCATCAAGAGACGGCGCTACTAGTATTCTGAAACACGCTATCGAAGCATTCTCAGAATCCTGCATACATACAAGTTCTGAACATCAACTGTCGGAGCACGGCCGCTTCCCAGGCATGATCACCTAGCCTGGCGGGAGATCTCCCTTTGCCAAAGTAGCAACAGAAATAAATCATCTGTGAAAATATCAACTATCTTGTTATCATGGTTCATAAAATACAGCCGGGTGACAGACAGACGGACAGCTGAGTCCCAGTAACAGTAACTCTAAGTAAGGTCAAACTCCACGCATTTTCCCCACAAAATGCCATTCCCCAACCAATCCCCAATCAACTTGAGATTCCTCATAGTATGGGAAATTCCCCACAGATTGGCAACCCTGTTGGCAGGCCTTAGTTGACCATTGATAAAATTTGATTCAAGTGTGACCGTTGCTATTTGTTTTTGAATTTGTCTTTAACGGATTAAGCTTTGTTCAAATTTATAACTTAAAAATATTGTTCTATTTATTATTATCAAATATCCACCTTATATGTAACGTTTATCTACAAAACCTATTATTTATATTATCGGCACAATAGTACTAGTTACATCTCTCTAAACTTGTTAAATTGTCTATGGTAAAGTAACGAAATTTAACGACACTAACGTCAACCAAATTTGAAATACGTTGTGATCAGGATTTAAAACAAATCTATAAATTCGCAAACATTTATTTTGTTAAGACAAATAGGTACTTAGTATTATAAACTTATGATTGTGTAATCTTCTAAAACTACCTAAACAACGCATCCAAGATGACTATCAAACAAACACTTCTAAAAAAGTTAAACATTACGAGGCCCAAAAGTGATATTGAAGCACCATTTAGTTACCCAATGGTTATATTATTTGAGGACAACAAAAATATCCGCATTGTGAACGTATTGGATAAAGATGAACACGTCTCTCACAACGAGACTTACGCATTGGAAAAGGAAGTAAAAAGTTATATTTTACATGACCAGATGTTATGGCTTGCTTTCGAATCTTCAGAACTTATTGTCATCGACGTCTTGAAGGGTTTGCAGCTGAGAATAGTCATCAATAACTATGCCAATTATAAAATTCGCCGATTTGTTACGGATGGCAAGCATTTATTCTTAATAAGTGAAAGTGGGGAGCGGCTGGCTTCACCATTTACTCGTGAAAAATTAATTTCGAAGTTCGATACAGGTGTAACGGAAGAATTTGTCAGTTTGGAAAAATGTACTTATCCTTTCAAGAATGTCAACAAAGTCAATACTATGTTCTCCAATGGACTCTACTTATACCCAGAAGAGTCAAATATTAGTGTCAGGTGTCCCATAACTGGGATTACCGATTATTTATCCAGCGAGAATGAAGTGGAACACATTGTTCCATGGGGTGATAAGACGGTGTTGGGCAATAAAACAAAATTGTGGATATTAAATTTAAAAGAGTATGATGTCATTTATGAGTTTGAAAATGTCGGATCTCATTACTATCCATTGGATACCAATAACAATGTTTTTTATTACTTGTTGTGGGATAATGATGAGGTAATTTTTAATTAACATACTTTTTTAAGTAATAACAAACTTTTATTGTTTTTCATATTGTACCTGTTACGAAGGTCGGCTTTCAGCTTTTTGGATTTTTCTCTATATCTTCTAGATTTTTTCTTTTTTCACAAGCAAATTTTTAGATTTGGGTAAAGAAACGTGAACGTCGCTCCAGCAGGAAAGTAGCACGTAGAGTTATATGAGTGGGACGTATAATTAGTGCCCAATCTGCTGTAAATGTGCGCCAAATAAAAAATTTGTGCGTGTTGTAGTTTTTGAAATAAACGGAAAAAACTATTCCTGCTGGGGTAACGTTGTTCCAGCAGGAAAATTCTAAACGAAAGATCGGAGAGTTAAAAATTGCATATGAGCAGAGAGCTTATATTTGTGCAAATTTGTGCGCTAAAAATATAATTTGTGCATCTTCAGGTTCTCGAGATATTGCGTTTCCTGCTGCGGTAACGTTTTGCAAAATCGCGTATTTAAAAGACTATTGTATGTGCGCCTGTAGAATAAACATGTACAAATAGCTCTTAATTTGTGCGTATTTGTGACAAAATTAGATTTAAAAAAATACTTATAGTTTTCGAGTAATCACGGTTTTTTCAAAAATCCAAACAGTGTCATAGCTCCTAAATAAGAAAACATATAAGGTCACTGAAAACTGCATTCGGTCCGTCTTGGCGTGGTTAATTAGCACAAAAAAAATCAAAAGTGCACATACGTGCGTTTTTGTATAATATGAATTAAAGTCAAAAAACGACGTCCTACCTTTGACGTCACCGTTCAAGAAACTGGCTCAACCTAAGCTGCTTGGGTATTAACCAAAAATTAGTGCGTTTAGTCAAATAATATGTAAGATAAAATTCCAGTGTGAAATATTTCGCATTAAGTAAATATAAACAAAAAACAAAACAGTAACACAAACGCTGGTTATACGACCAAATTCGAATGACTACAAAAAAGCGGGGGTTTCATATATACTAATGACCTTTCTTTCTTGAACGTATTATTGCAGGTACTGTCACGCTCAAACGTTTTTTGGTGATTAATTATACGACCTTTAGGGAAATAATTACAAAATATAATAAATGGATCGTGTAATTATCAAATGAAAGACCTAGTATGTGTGAAAATTCTTATTTATATTTTCTTTAATTTTGATTCTTAAATAAGATCACAGAAAAATCTTAAGTAAAATATTCGAACGCAAAAAGTTCCTTATGGTTATTAAAGTTATACTTCTTTTGGCGCGCTAGGTAAAAATGATGAGAGTAAATAGAGTCTTACGAAGAGTCTTACGATGCGCGCGCACACCAACAAGTAAATCCGACACCCTGAAGTTAACTATAGTGAACATTTTAGTTTTTTCTACTGTTAATGTCGTTTTTTCTCCAAGTGTAGAATTATGCGAAAGATAAAACTTTTAAAAAGATTTTTATATTATATTAAGCCAAAGAAGTATAACTTCGAACGCGTGTACATAAACACACACACACACTTTATATTTTTGTATCATGTATAATTTAAAATCACAGATCAGTTTCCAATTAAAAATTAAGACTATTATCATATTATTAATGTAAATGTCCTAATGTATGCTGAATTGTAGTGCTGAATGTATTTTAATTAAATTTGGAATGAAGATAACTAATAATATTCCAAGTAGCAATTAAGCTCCTTTTTTATTATGTACTTCATCGTCTACCGCACAAATAAAAAGTTTATTTTCTATTTTCTACTTCAGTGTACTCGAGTATACTAAGTTTTAATCGGTTAGTGTGTAAAGTTAAGAAGGTCATTAGCATATATAAAATCCCCGCTTTTTTATAGTCATTCGAATTTGGTCGTATAACCAGCGTTTGTGTCTGTTTTGTTTTTTTGTTTATATTTACTTAATGCGAAGTATTTCTCACTGGATATTTATCTTACATATTATTTGACTAAACGCACTAATTTTTGGTTAATGCCCAAACATCTTAGGTTGAGCCAGTTTCTTGAACGGTGACGTCAAAGGTAGGACGTCGTTTTTTGACTTTAATTCATATTATCCAAAAACGCACGTATGTGCACTTTTGATTTTTTTTGTGCTAATTAACCACGCCAAGACGGACCGAATGCAGTTTTCAGTGACCTTATATCTTTTCTTATTTAGGAGCTATGACACTGTTTGGATTTTTGAAAAAACCGTGATTACTCGAAAACTATAAGTATTTTTTTAAATCTAATTTTGTCACAAATACGCACAAATTAAGAGCTATTTGTACATGTTTATTCTACAGGCGCACATACAATAGTCTTTTAGATACGCGATTTTGCAAAACGTTACCGCAGCAGGAAACGCAATATCTCGAGAACCTGAAGACGCACAAATTATATTTTTAGCGCACAAATTTGCACAAATATAAGCTCTCTGCTCATATGCAATTTTTAACTCTCCGATCTTTCGTTTAGAATTTTCCTGCTGGAACAACGTTACCCCAGCAGGAATCGTTTTTTCCGTTTATTTCAAAAACTACAACACGCACAAATTTTTTATTTGGCACACATTTACAGCAGATTGGGCACTAATTATACGTCCCACTCATATCACTCTACGTTCTACTTTCCTGCTGGAGCGACGTTCACTAAAGAAACACAATAAGCCCCATATTATAAAAATGTTTTCATCATAGTCATTTTGACGAACTTAATGGATAAAGATAAATGCATAGTGAGAACTTGAGCTACATATTATTCAAATATGTTTATATATGTATTTCGCGTCATCTATCCATCCTCCCATCATTCGTGAAAGTCCACTGCTGGACATAGGCCTTTCCTAATCTGCGCCACTTCGACGGGTCCTGAGCCATCTATTTTAATTATTTATATTTTGCTTAACCACATGCGGTTAATATTAAGCTTGTCAACTTATTACTGTCTCACTGATAGCTTTTGTCTCAATGTTTTCTCTTGCCAACTAAGCAAGTAATTATTAATCATAATCACTTGTATTAAATACTTACATAACTGAAAGATTAAAAGTACTTGCCTAAAATTCAAACTTAGCATTGCCAGATTGCAAGAGCGTATTTTTAAGAAGTTATTACTGATAATAAGTTTAATTTTAAGGTATATGCATAATTTCATTTATTTTCATTTTCAGGTGCATATATGCTGTGCTGTATCATCACACTGTCAAGATCAGCAGAACTTCGATAGTACTATTATTTCTACAGTACCATTGTCTACACAAGAATCACTTAAGTTGCAGTTGAAGGCTATGGTCGAAGAAGCCATTCAAGCTGTGAAACCTCAGGTTGAACAATTTCAAACACTTTTTGACAGCATAACTGATTATACTTTCTTGATAAATGTTGCAACTAAACTCTGTAAGCATAATTTGATATATAAATCTTTATTGTATCAACTCCAAAAAAAAGTATTTGCAAGTGATGATAATGATCTTATTAAATTATTTTCCGATATAATGATAAAAATTGATTTATTGGAATATATATGTTTCAGGGGGAATAATTTGTATGCCAGCATAAATTTATTTGACTTAAATTTTATAGAATTATGTGTTACATTTATATCCAAAAGTGATTTAGATTTGGCATCTATTTGTTGGTTAAAATATTCCGAAATGAAACTTGCCATCAAGCCTGATGATATTGTAAATATTTTAAATGCCATACCTGTAAATATTAAAATGGGAGGGCTGATAATTTGGCTACGAAATTTCATCCCACCACTTTTGGATGTAAATCCATTTTACATAGATTTATTTGTGAAGTGGACAACTGACAGAGTGTTGTTATTAGAGCAATCCACTTACTGGCCGAAAATAGGTTTGAAATTTATAGATGATATTGCTGTTGTTTTAGAAAGATCATTAAAAACTATATCACTAAGACCAATTTCTATTGATGATTTAGACATTCTTAAAGACCACATAAATTATGTGATGGAACTAAAAGAAAAACATAGAATTAATATGCTGCTGAGTGAGCTGAGTTCTCAAAGCCCAATAGAAGTTGCACTTATAATGTTGCGTCGCTGTTATACTGAAGATCTTGAGATATTTTTACAAGGAAGTTTGCCTTATTATGCAGCTCGATATCAAATAGAATTGGATGACACTCTTCGCTCATTTATAGAAAGTGAAGCTGCCAGCAGTGGAGGATGTGTAGATGGTCAAAGATTACAAATATTGCTCAACGCCTTTCGCTCCCCTAATAATAAACTTGAATGTCTTCTCCAAGTTTTAAAAGTATTAGAAGTGCCATGGAATGATACCGTACTAAAAATAGCCATTGATGCTGCAGCATCTGCTAATACAGATTTTACAGTAACAGATAGTGATCGTGCAATTACTCAGGAAATTTATATGGAATTAAACTATGCGAGAATCAAAGTAATCTTAAAGAAATACAATTTTCCAATTACATTCACTAATTATATAACAGTCATTCATAAAATAATTAACACCCCAGTTGTCGACTTACATGATTTAAAGGTAATTACAACTGTTGTATCTGCATACTCCGATTATGCTCATTTATTGTACATCGATAAATGCTTGCGAGATTGCGATACGAGTGTTGCATTAGACTACTTTAAAAATTTACCCAATAGTAACAGGAAAGTACTGTTACTATCATTAGTCAACAAATACGAGCAAATAATTAACAGGAAAAAAAAGGATCCTACTACAGAAAGAAACTATTTGGACTTATTAAAAGGAATCAAATGTCTAGACGACAAAATAGTAACAGAGATCGAAAATTTATATCATTTAAAAAACTCATATAACATAACATGCAGCTTAAATAATATATGCAAGGAAAAAGTTCGAAACGACGAGGCAAATAATTGGGAACGCCAATTTGAAACTACTGCCAGTTCTGGACGAGGACGATGTGTAAATAAATTATTACATGTAAGCTTTTCTCGTGATTCCAGTCTATTAACGTTATTGCGTAAAATATCAACGAGCATTGAGGTGCGTGACTTTGTTGAACGTTTTGTAGTATCAAATCAAGAAAATTTTTCAACGTTATTACGATTTAAAGATGGCGGTAATTCCTCTCTTCTATTAGAGGCTTGTAAAGTTTTGTCTCAATTAATATTCAGTTGTGGAGAAGAATATCTACATTACTTAATTGAGCGTTTGGCAATCTTAAATAGTTTCGTTAATTCAAATATAACCATGACAAATCTGTCCATGGTATGGAAATTCCACTATCTATTTCTACCTATGTCATCAGTACCTGCATTAAATGACTTAATTGATTTCTATGTGAATATTAAAAGTATGGAAGTATGCAATATTTCAAGTAAAAGCGATTTCATTCCCATTCGGATAGTAGGTAATATCATGTGTAGAAGTATTAAAAATAATACTAATCTATCGGATGATTTCTTCAAAATCAGAAACAGAATATGTAGAAAACTTTTACCGAAAATTGTTGCTGCACAAGAGCTTGATCACCTTCTTTTCACCAGTGTACTTTTAACGCTATGCGATGGTGAAGAAACAAACGACAATTCATGGATTTTGGATATATTGCGCGGGCAATCAGATTCATTAAACCCAGTTGTTATGCATTACCTCTCTTCACCATTGATCAGACGTACATTTGATTTGTACAGCCTCATTCCAGGCAGTAACATGTCTTACCCACCACAATATGTTCTCAAAAATAAATTCAATATTAACTTAGCTGACATAGCGTTACCTGAGAACACAGAAGAAACTTGGGATGTGAAAATTTTATTATTTTATATTTTAAGGCACTTCCCGAATACCTCTTTTGAACGACTCTCGGATTTATGTCATACATTAAATGTATCGCTAAACTATGGATTTTCTTTACTACTGATATCAATATTAAGTAACTTTGATTTGAATTACAAAATTAATGTAGATAACTTAGGATGTCGACAAATTTTGCTGGAAAACGATGAAAATCAATTATTGTCCACGTGTCTAACAGTGTGGGAAAGTATCAAAAATAAAGATTTTATAAAGGACATACTTAATGACTTTTGGAAGAATGGTGAAGTAACATTACACGGATGTTTGGTTTCGATAAATCCGTACCATTATGAAGTATACCTATGCATATATTATTTAATATTTAACTCTACACCCGAGTTGCGAAATACTAAAGAATATTTCTTATTAAACTTTTTGAAAGACTATAAAAGAAAAAGCACTCCAAGACAATATGAGTTTGAACTTTTTTCTGTAAAAGGTATGTTTCCTGAAATAGGCCATTATCGCCTACCATTTCATCTGTTTATGAGGGACGATATGTGGTCCAATTTAAAGTCTGAAATAACATTGGAAACATACGAATATTGGCTTCCTGTTGTTCCTTTATTATCACTTGATAATGATCTGCAGACTGCAAAAGATATGATATGTAGCAATGCCGTTAAACAAACTATGACTTCTCGAAAACGACAAGATTCTACTGAGTTAGATCCTAAAGAACGGGAACCATGGCGTTTAATATCGCGAGAGGAGCCCTTATTGCGCACGGCGCATCGATGTGTTAAACACATAGCAAATATGGAATGGGCTGGCGCGTGTTTATTTTACGTGTTACAAGGATGCGCTCGTGGTGCCGATCAAGTTGCTGCGGCCCAGCTTTGTTATCAGTTTTCACAACGTTGGGCTTCCGTTCAACCTGGGAATCGTGCGGTTCAACAAATGGCACGTCTACACTCCTCTTTATCGACACGTCATGCTCTTCATAAAATCGATTGGGCTCGAGAAGAATTAATTCGTCTGTCCACTGAACCTGCACAATTGATACAAGCTCTTTACCTTCATCCTCAGTTTGTTGATAAAGTAACACGACATGACGTAAATCGAGCAGCAAATGAAATAGCCGACAAAAATAACGTCAATATAAGTTCCATTAGAATACAAATACTTGAAAGTCTTCTAGATAAAACTACAAAAGAAAATAAACATTCCATGGGCCTAGACACGAAAGATTTGATAACTGCTAAATATATATTAAAAGCTACTTGTCCGAAGATGGGAGCTATTTATCTTTCTCGAATAGCATTTGACGATGATAGTGACTTTAATAAATGTAAAAAGCTGAGAGCCCTACAGTGTTTAATGAGCGTGATAGAGCCAGAAACTGCTGTGAAAGTTACTAACCGAGAAAGAGAAGCACTTTGGCTCACACTTTTGGACTTGCTTTTTATCGTTAACCTTGAGAAAATTGATATGCCCTGGATAGTAGCTACATTTTTGCAAGATAAAGTTCTTGCTATCAACCAGTTGATTCAAGTCAATAATATTAATGTGGAAGGTTTGAAGGTAGCCGCTAAATTGGCACATATGTATGGTAATATAAAAGTTATTCGTGACCTTATACCGCGTTTGTTGCGTACTGCACTGTATGAGGAAATGATTCCATTACTACTACAACTACTTTATCCGATTGATAACGTCATATGTACAGCTTGGCGCGCAATAATCTTAACCCCATTTCAACGAGCCGATTATCCTATAACAGAACGTCAAAAGGCTAAATGTCTTTCCGCTTTAAATTTATTACCTGTATGCCCTGTAATAAACGATGATGATTTGATTGAAATTTGGAAAAATTGCGTCAGGTGTAAATGTTATGGGTTAGGTTGTTTAGTACTTCCTTACATTACTGCACAAAGAAGACAAACATTAACGGAACTTCATAAAATAGATAGAAGAAATTTGATAATAAGTTTGAAAAACTTGCAAACAGATACGTATTTGACATCGGGTGCTATGTATGTCCTTGAAAATATGAGTCAAAAAAATTATAGATAATTTTTATTTATAGTAATTACATTTATAGGCATAAGATATTTAAATAAAAATGATTGGAAATTAGATAGTATACAAAATACAATATACTGTGTAATCAATCAATCAATTTTACAAATATGTTTGACATGATGTACAGTAAAGGTGTGAGCATTGATTACTGGTGTTGTTGATAAGTCTATGTAACCTTATATGTATAATAATTGATAATATTTTCTAAACATTATGTTAATAAATATAAATATGCATTACCATTTTAATTTCTGTAAATTGTTTTATATATTTTCTAGCTATTTGTAAATTATAATATTAAAATCTAAAACTATTACCACAACTTTTGTCTTATAAATGAAATATTTCATCCACAATTATATTGTTAATGAAGTAAAAGTGCAAATGAACTACAGATACCTACAAATAAAAGGATTATTAACTGAACAACAAAGAAAAAAAAATCAGTTTCTCAAATAAGGATTACAAGTATACTCTAAAGACTGAATGTACGAAATTGATGGTGACGCCATTTCAAATAATGGTGCATATATACCATGGCTGCGGGCCAATTGCTCAGGAGTTTCATTGGATTTATTCTGCTTCTTTACAACATACGCAATGTCATCTCTGAGTAACAAAATAAGTAAAGTGGATTTACTGTGACTTATTGCTGAAGCAAGATGCAGTGGTGTCTGATCTGTAAAAAAATAATAAACTTAGATAATTCAAAGAGTATTATTCAGTGTTGAACTTATATTTCTATTGTTGCATATGCCATGTCTTGCAATGATAGGTATGTGTTCCAAAGGAAACAGTACTCAATTGTGAAGTTAACACAGGATAAAGTTAACATCAAGCTTTCAGCAGTTCATAACAATCAGTTTCAGAACTCTTTATTTTTAATATTTAAAGCTCTATCCCTTTTCCACTCAATTTTTTTTTGTGATGGGTCCTGATACTATCACAATATCAAATTTATTAGTAACAGCATTTTTAAATATTAATATAATCCTACTTTGAACTTAATAGTACCAAATTATATATAAATGCCAGTTTTAATGGTAACATATAACTAATGATGTAACATTTATAAAATATTGTATGTGACCCCCACCTGTTGTCACCATATAGAATTATAAATGAACTTTAGGTAAATTTTCTACATCGAAACAAATTGCAGATAGACTGTAATCTGTACTTTTATTTATTAGCAAGCCAATGATGTTTAAGTTCTTATGAGCATTTAATAAGATTGTATGGTTACATGGTTTAATGCAACCCACAGAAATAATTAAAATGCCAATCTTAAATAAGATGACATCTAAAAAAATTGAATGAGATCACTTCTGAGGAATTAGGTGAAGGAGTATACAAGATGTATTTGTTCACTACACCATTTAGACTTATGTGACTTGTTTAGTCTTACATGACTATTTTAAATATATATTTGAAATATTGATCTATTCCTTCCTATAACTTTACTTCGTGAAGTATTAATAAAAATGAAAACTTAGTTGAAAAAACATCATGTACCTCCATCTGAAAGTGCGTTTGGATCAGCACCACCAGCTAGCAGCCTTGCAGCAGCTCCATAGTTATTCCAGTTGCAAGCAGAGTGCAAGGGAGTCCAGCCGAGTTCAGTGACTTTCTTCACATTGGCACCCACACTAAGCAGGTATGATATAACTGAAACGTGATTGCTGTATGCAGCACGGTGGAGAGGTGTGTAGCCATCACCATCGGTAGCATGCACAAGACCAGGTGTTGCAGTCAATAGTTCCTTTAAAACATCCAGCTCATTGTGTTCAGCGGCCCATAGCACATGATCAATTGGATTAGCTGAAAACATTGAAAGTAATAACATATCACAGTAAGAATATAGCAGACATTTTCTTTTTGTGGAAATATACTTTTTCCATAGTCTTGGGAGTATCGTAAAGAAAACTATTGCAGGAATGTACGATTTAAATTTGTTCTATTCTAGCATAGTTTATAACTCGTATTTCTCTCTCTTTCTCAATGCGTAAATTATGATTGTAATATACATGTTTCATTTTTATTTAGCCTTTAATGATGTTTCTAATTAATGGTACGACATTGTAGCAATTTTTTTTAATGAAGTAGATTTTTTATCAAGCCAGTAGGCTTTATATTGTAAGTATGCAATTAATAAAAGTGATGTCATAAAATGCAAACCTTTAGGATCCTTCACAAGTTGTACATCTTGATCGGCATCATCCCATCCAGACACAAACATGCCTGAAGTTTGGGGATTTGCTTTACGTTGTTTTATTTCATCTGCGATTTCTTTATAATCCTTTGCATACTGTTCTTCTTCAGAATCTGACATTTTTCGTACTTATAGTCAACTAATCTCCTAATAACTCTTTAACTTTATTATTTCATTCAACTTATTTGATTCAATACCTTTGTAAAAATCCAGTTTTATTGGTATACAAAATACTCTGCCTTCGTATTCGTAAATCAATTTTGAATCAAGTGACGACAAGTAGTTTTTGTTGACATTTGTCAAACATGTCATTGTCAACATAAGTCAATTCCAGATGGGTAGGTGCTTTACAAGAAAATATTTAGGTTTAAATTATAATTCAATAGTGTAGAACTTATTCATTGTTGTCTTTAAAAAAAAAAAAATTCAAAATCGATTTTGAGTATTTATTTTCAAAATAATTTTGCACAGTAAATCAAATTTCCATTTTTTTCAAATAAAAATTACACCAAAAACATTCATTTTTACCGCTATATCAAAAAGAAAATAAATTTCATAGAAAATATTCATAGACAGATAGATACATTTCAAAAATAAATACGTTGTAGCCGTATCGGTCTCACAACTTTCATCAAATTTATTTAATTTTTTACAATAATTAACGGCTGTTGAGAAGTTCTATCTCATTTCATAAATATTTATTGATGTATTTCTGTTATGTGTCATTTAGCCTAGTAATAAAATATTCAGAAACTCTTAGGATGTGAATGTTGTTATTTTTTATGAAAGTTATGTTTTGTAGTGTATGTATTTATGTATGTTTGTATGTATGTTCAATAATTCTCACTAAAACTTTTTCATTCTGAGTGAAGACCCGTGCCCAGCAGTGGGACAATAATGGGTTGTACCAACCCCATATAAGTTCATTTCGTTGGTATGACCCATGAGCTACAGCCCAAATGGCTTGGCGGCAGGGATTGTAACAAATCACAAATCGAAAAAAATCTGTGTTTCTTCACTGTAATAAACATGTAATTTACATAAAAACCTTCCTCTTGATTAACTCAAAAAACTACATTTTTTAATCATTGTTCGCGTTGACAAGAGCTAAGGCATTTTTGCAATGTTTTATTTTGCTGTGGCAAACATAACATGAATGTGGACCCCAACATTATGAAATAATAAGAACTATTAATAATAAGTTAGTCACAATAAGACTATTCGGAACTTAATATGAAATACAAAGATCAATTCTGTTTTTTTATTTTCACAAAAAATATTTAACGTTTATGTTATATATTTATACACTCTGACAACACCAAACTGTCGGCCATGATTTGATTGATACTATTTTCAACATGGCGGCCAGCCTAGTTGTTCAGAGTGTGTGTGTGTGAAAGTGCAGTGAAATTATGAATAATATCAAATGTTTTAGTGATAATTTTAGTGTTTAAGTGAAAAGTGTGTGCATTAATGCAGTGGTTATCCTATAATGGCTTTGGATTTACGCTTGCACTCTCCTGCAGGCGCGGAACCTGTTGTTTATACATGGCCCCTCACATCGGGTCATGGCTCGGTAAGAAAATTATATTATGAAACTATGCGTTTGATGCTACTAAACTGCAAGTTACGATATTTAATGGAGGAATTATAGGGAGCTTAAAACTTAAAACCAAAATAGAACTCTAGATAAGTGCTGTCAATACATTCATTCATGTGTATAGATGGATATAGATGTTATGCGTGAAGTAAAACTGTGAAAATAGCTTTAGGTTATTCGTTTGACAATATTATTTAACTAGCGTGTAGGTATAGAAAACGAGAACGCAAACGATATCACGAGATAACTTTATTTTAGTCTCGCATCACATGGATTTTGTAGTGCAGAGTGTATTGACCTCGTGTTTTGTCAAGGTGTCGGCTTTTTTTTAGATATGTACACACTGTTGCGTAGTCTTCACTTCGTACTTTTCTATTTACATTTTATGCGTAGACTGTTAAATATACACTAGTTATAGCGTAATAAAATGATACATTATTATGAAATGGGCACAGATTATCGATTTTGTATGTATTTTGTAAATATTGTTCAGCAAATAATCCAAACTATTCTATTCTTGACCAAAACAAAACTAGCCAGTTTAAAAATAACACATGTACTAGATCATTATCTTCTTTCAAACAAGTAAAATGCCTGTTAGTACAACATTATGCTAATATAGAAGACAGCCTGTCACAATATAAATTATATTTATGGAATTTTATATGATTGGATGAAAGGTATGAGCCTATACAAATGTATTAGCAAATTTATTTACTGTTATATTTTGTACCTTTGATTGTTGTTAGTGATATCTCTATTTAGTCTTGTTCACTACATTATTATTTATCAACTATTTAATTAACTGCAGGAACCACAAGTTTTAATGAAATACATTTCATTAATATCTATTTGTATGTGTATTAACTAATTATCTTCTCCACCTACTTGAGTTAGCAATGTATCATATAGAATTCCTTGCCAGTTACTCAATTAGAAGTATGCTCAATAACATTATAGAAAATCAAAAGTATTTTAATTTTACTGAACGCACTTAATGCAAGTAATGCTAATAATCTTGCTCCTAAACAAGAAATGTCACTATTAGTACTGTTGATGTTAGTTTTGGGTTGATAACTCTTCATGTATGATAACTATGATTTATTTACTTAAATAATCTTCAAGTAAAATACCAATTAACATTAGTTTGTTGTTGGCAAGGGCATGTGTATTATTTTGTGTTTTAAGCTAGTAAAATATGTACTACATGATACAGCTACATCAATTAGCTATTGCTTAAAATTTTCTCATTTTATTGATTGCTTCTTATTGCTGACATTACTGACATGTCAGATTTCATAGGATGAAAAATATTTAGTAAAGGCAGAAATTAAAAAAAAAGTAATTTACCTTTTTTTAAGTGGCATAAGATAGAGTGTGGGCTGCATTCTCATGAAGACTATATTTAGAAATATATCGAATTTATTTTGTCCTGTTCAGCTATTTGTTTGTATCTAGGTCATATCCATTTTTCTTAGATTAGATTAATATCTAGTCAATTTGGAAGGTAGGTTTTTTGATGTGTTGTGTATTAGTATAGGTAAATAATTGAAAGGTTAAAAACCAATAGCATTTTTTATTATTGGTTTTGTTTTTCTTATTTATATGAATGAATTATATAAATAGGATATAGTAAAAAGGTATACCTAAGAATGTCTTCAGTATGATGTATTAAAAAGTTTATAAACATCCTAAATTCACCCGCAATCTTTAACTATAGGGTTTAGGGAAATGTAGTTAGAAATAGGATGTAAAACCACTACATATAGATGAATTAGTATGTTTTAGTATCATCATATCATTTTTTAGTTTAGATCACAGTAAAAAAAAAATTATATAGCCTGAGTTAGGAGTTACTTTTAAATAAATTGTGTATGTGACAAAAACTTGTTTTCATGGACGATAAAATATACTAACATACTACTTACCTATAATTATTGTTAATATTTATTAACAAAATTTATTTTCATGACAGATAATTATTTTAACTAATAAAATGATTATTGGCATAAATGGTTTGGCACCAAACACTGTTTAGCAATATAAAATTACATGTACAAATGTAAAGAATTATTACAATTATTTTGAAAACCTAGAAATAATTTCTGGAATACTGTATTCTTTTTTAATTCGTTATTTATATTGAAAATAATTTAATAAATCACATCTTTATACAATAGATACTTTAAGTCGACTAACTCTTAGTGATAACTGCTCAGAATGAAATCTGAATGAAGAGTATCTGCTTGCTCCCTGTGCTCTTTGATATAACTGTGTTAAAGGTGGCCAAACATGCATTATAACCTTTTATTAAATATTATCTAACAATACATTTATCTATGTCGGTAGAATCAGGTATTTGAATGTAAAATAATTAAAGTTAATATTTGTAAATGACTATATCAAAATAACTTTTCCTCTAGGATTGCATGAAAGCCCTGATAAATTGTGTTTATTACATACAATGCTCAAAGGTATTTTCAATTATTTTTCTATTACAGGACAAACACGACGGAGCCTTGGAAATAGTAGAAACAATAAGGTATGAGAATATTTTGTTAGATGATACTGTATAAAAGTTTTAACCAATTTTATATTTATCTATGTATATATTATAATAAATTTTACTTTTGTATAGTACTTAAACTAAATCAAATCACTACAAGACTATTTTGGGTTAGCTAATGTTAGCATTTCATCTGTTTTATTCAATTGCCCATTCCTGTTGTTGAAATTAGACTATAATTATACCCAAGAATAGTTTTCACTTTTTAGACATTATTTTTTTGTGATATAAAACACAATTTGAAACAAAAAAGTATTTATGTACTAGTATGCTTAAATCACATTTTATATCATTTCTTTCTTATTTTTTAATTATTTGAACATTTAAATTGTCATAGGGAATGGTAGATTTCTATTGGCATATTTATAAATAGATTTTGGCATGTTAGAAAAAATAAAAAACTTAACTACAGACTTTTTAAGTCAATGAGCTGGGCACATGCCGTTCCTTACAATTGAGGGATATCTGGTGGATATATTACTACTATGTGATAAATAGATTGAAAATATATTTTAATAATAAACTAGTTTTGTCTCTTTTTTAACTAGTGAATTGAGCAGAAAATTACAAATATGACAAATATTGTAGTAATTCATAACTGTAATATTGGTAGAATGGTCTTTAATATGTACAATTGTTTAACATAGGTAGTAAACATAATAAGAATAATATGAAAAAAGAAGTATTAAATTATACATGTGTGTAGTTCCATAATCTTATGTATTATGAGTACTTTATGTTTTGAAAATGTGGATCACTCCATAGTATAAAACAAAGTCACTTCCCACTGTCTGTCCCTATGTATGTTTAGATTTATAAAACTATGCTGATTTTAATGCATTTTAATAGATAGCAGTGATTCAAAAGGAAGGTTTGTATGTATAAATACATGCATAATATAGTAGAGGAACATTGATAATTTTAGGTTTTTGACTTTTAGGTTTAATGAAGTTTGCCGGGTCAGATAGTTACTTATAATTACTAAGTAAAGTTGGAAAAGTATTGTACATTTATTGGTGTTGTAAATAGATGCTTCATTATTAATTTATTTTATTCTGCCACTTATATGATGCTGCACTTTTTTATATATATTTTATTAATGTCAAATAATGACATTAAATGTTTTAAAAATATATCAAAGCAACTAACTTCTTATTTCTAATGCATAATGTTCAATTTGTATAAATAACTTATTGTTTTCTTTTTAATTTTGTATGTTAAAATCAAACAGTATAATTTTAGACCACAATGAGATAATTAATGCCAAAATATTACTTTAAACTGAAGTGAATCAGAAATGTACATAACATTTAAAAAATCATTGTAGGTACTAAATTTTACCTTTTATTTAAAGCCTTATCAACATGATCTATTTGATAGAAATGGTTCCATTACAAACCTTTAAAACACAATTTTTGGCATTATTGCTACCAGTTCATCAAAGTTTAATAAGTGGCCATCCATAATTTACATCACACAAATTTTATGATTTTTTGACCCCTTTCCCCTCTTGTCACAACTGGTCACATTTATGAGACCCCTCGCTAGTAAAAAAAATACTTCTAAAAGTACATGTGACAGTAAAAAAAATGTATTCCTCTCCACCCCTTGTTACACAATATCACATTTTATCCACCCCCTCCCCCCCTTAACGTGTGACGTAATTTATGGATGGCCCCTAATCGGTTTGTGGTCTACAAACTATCGATTGCGTGACTATACTGTACTTATTATACATGTGTATAATGAGAAGGACGTAGGGGCGACGACCGATCGAAACAATTTCGCGCGCAGTGATGAGTAGGTACTGGTAATGTTGCCCTACTGCCCGACCTGTCATGAAAAACATTATAGGTAACGCACACTTACGTAATTAAGTACTTGCATTCAACGTAGGAAACAACTCGTTTCAGTGGTCCGATGCGTTGTAGATCGTACAAAAACAATAATATTCCGTTTTTAAATCCTGTTGCGTAAAGTTTCAATATTTAAAAAAATATATGAATATGTTATGTGAAATTTAGTGCTACGTATTCTAAATATAAATAGTAAATTACATTCCACAATAAATTGTGTCGTTATTCGAATAAGCTGGTTCGTTCACATTAGCTGCTCGTATAAGTAGCGCGCAAAACGTCTCTTTTCTTTGTGTTTATATACGTACATACTTATTATACATAGAGTCAATAAAATCTGAAGGTTTATTTTGTTATGTCGCTGACTAATTTCGTTCAAGGTCAGGAGGTTATCACGTCCTATTATTGGGATCTCGAAGGTTAAACGATAGTCGTTTTAGAGAAAAATATTATCTTACTAAATCTAGATCAAGGTAAAACCAAGTCATAAGGAATGCGGAAATAGAACGTGACAAAATAAATTATAAACGAATGCTTGCAAATTTAACTAAATTTTACTTATGTCCAGATATTATAGTGTTTTTATAAGACTGTAATTAAGGAAATATTATTAGCAGTTAGTTAAAACAAGCATAACTCTATTTATTAAATTTATTTATCAATATACATAAAGCAGAAATATTCCGTTTCACTAAGGATTCGTTGATTATGTATTACATTCTTACATATGTATTCCATATGTAGGTTTGATTGATTGAATGCGTTAAATACTACAAAACAGGTGACCGTTGTGATGCTGCACGACGGAAATAAGTAAAAAACTAGTTTGGCAAGTTGACCCGATCCGTTGAGCGGTCGGGATATCGGCACGGGGCAGGGCGGCCGCTGCGACCTCTCCGCGACCGGACGCGCGCGCTCTTCCTTTGTGACCTTGGGACTCCGCGATTATGGAATGCCATAGTTATGATATTTGTTGGCTCATATCACACCGAGCTCGGACCGGTCCATTCACACGTTTGTGTTGAATATGGGACTTGTACTGAAAAATAGTGTAGCGTTTCAAATAAGATTTACTGAATTAAGATATGCGCAGCGTATAAATGTAAATAGAGAAGTATAATTCCTATACCCACGAATTTGATGACCTTTTTTGTAGTCCTAGAGCCGAGTAGAAAACTTATGAAAATATACAGTAACACCGTTTTAAGAGTTTTGATTTACCCAACTGGCAACAAAGTGATACATAAAATGTAGTCCGGTTACTATGTCCGTATATTGTTAACGTTATTTTTATTTGATGTCTATTACTAGCGGAATTTGATATTTGGTATGTAGAAGTCTTAGTAAGGTATAATCTGTGAATCGCTTTACACTATTGTAGTGAAATTATAAGCCGTAAGCGGATAAGATATCATAGTCCGGCCGCTCAGAGTATGCAATCCTAGTCTGTTTGACAGTTCTAGTTGAACCTGCTTAGAATTTTATTTTTATATTATTAGTATAAGAATCATCAATTCATGTAGCCTTATAAAACTGCGTGATATAAATTTTAAAATAATCGTAGTAATTCTAACATGATTTTACCATTCAATATCTATTTTCTTACATTAATTGCAGCGCGAAATGTTGTTCGTTATTATACTTTGAGAAAACGGTAATGTTTCAAATGACATTTTTATGTTTGTATGGCATATAAACGCCTCTTTAAAGTTACATTCTTTATTCTCACACGGTCTATCAAAAATACATTCTCACAGCGGCTAAACTATAAATAATAGAAGCATCAAAAGAGCCTTATTGAAGTCGGTAATTTGTAAGCGTGTAGGGGTAACAAAATTCTAAGTAATGTCGTATAATTTGAAGATGAAATATATTCGTTTACAACGTATTTTATTTCGATTGAAATAAAATTTTACCTCATCATTGAGACATAGACTGAAATTTAAACATACATATTATATTTCGGAAATTTAAATTTATTGAATAACGCGTGGGTTGATATCTAACACATAGCTGCAATACATAACTTCTCTTGACTTCATTTCCTTTTTTGTCTAATTTATTCTTATTAAATAGAACAGATATGAATGGCGGCGCATCAATGTGCGTGCCAGAGAAAGTGACGCAATGATAGCCCTTTTGCGGCATGTCAATCAAACAGTACTTGAACTTTTCGTAGTACCAGTGCGAACACAACTTCACCTTAAACCATGATTATTTTGTAACAGAACCCAGTGTTAAACATTGCTGTATTTTGTTTTGAAGTGTAGTCTGCTTTAGTAAGGCCGCCCGCCGATCGTGTACAGGTTCAAAAATCGGGATTTTGGACATTTATAATTAATTCAAAATCTCAAAATACAAAACAAATATAAAATAAAATTATATATGTAATATATAATTTTATTTTACGAAATAATCAGACATATTATTACTAATATGTCTGATTTTTTCGTTTCCTGGATGTTTTTGACAATAAACACTGATCGGGATCGCTCTACCCACTGTACCAGTATAGTAAACACTGACACGCTGGCTGTCATTGTAAACTAGCACATTTACTAATGCAAACATGTAACATTAAAATATTATTTGTAGATTCAATTTCATATATATTTTTAAATGATATCTCTACGTAACCTACAATTTCATACGGAAATATTTGTATACGCTCTAAAACGATTCAGGTATTTAATTCAATGAAAATAACCTTTGTACGGAAAAAGCGGTGTATATATTGTAACCGCTTATTTAACTCTCACGTTACATACATGACCCGCACCACAAAACGCATGGGTTCGACAAACCGTCCGTCTACAGGTGCCTGAGATAGATGTTACTATCGACGACACCTGCCGCCAACTGCACAAAGGTTAATGAAATAAAGCGTTCTTAGTAGGGTGCCCGGCTGCTCCCCAACAGGTGCGTCACACATCATGTGTCGGTGCCTATTCAGATTGCCACCGCATAAAGTTAAACGAACCGTCTTATTGTGTTGGATTATTTCTTTTTGTGTAGTGCACTTTGCAGATTTTTTGCAATTTTTGAAATGCATGAACATTAAGTTTCTACATGAATATATTCGTTGTAATATAATATGTAGTTTTAACGTATAGATTCAAATTAACCACACAATTATACATTTTTGGGTTAAATCGATAGCCAACTAAAAAGGAACGTGGAAAGATACGACCGCCAAATTTGGTCGCAAAATCCCTACAGATCAACGTTGGCTCAATGTGCAGGCAGCCGCCCATGTGGGAGGAGCCCGATGGGGCAACGTGCTCAGAGATATCTGGTTGCGCTCTTTTGGAGATCCCGGAGTCCTCTATTTAGCGACGAGGACGGCCACTGAGGGTTTTTTTTTGCGGTAGAAATCCATAACCCTGCGTCGCACTCACGACGTCGGGTACCTTTTGAAGGTTTCCCCCTCGACAACAATTAAAAAGGCACATTGGTAGAATTGGCGAGCGACTACTAGGTTACCTCTCCTCGAATTGAGTCTTCTGGTCACTGACCAAAGCTGGCGAAGGTAATTTCTGTCGCCCCTCACTACCGCTCCTGTGACACCAGACGGTTCTTTGGCCCATACGGCAATAGGGAAAGCCGACCTTGTTGGTACCCTTTTTGCCTCAAACTCGACTCTTGAAGATCGGGAGCCACACCGCCCGTACCACGGTGTGAGAGCTCCATGCCTAATTTACGTTTACACAGAAGGCTGTCAGGCGTGCTCTATTGCCCCTCGATGTCAAAAAGTCGAGCGGGCCAGATGAAATCCCCGCAGTGGTGTCAAGGACGTGCGTTCCCGAGCTGGCTCCCATCTTAACGTCCCTATTCTAGCTTTCTTACGCGGCGGGACAAATACCTTTTTCGTGGTAAGGTGGCCCTCGTTCACTCGATCCCAAAAAAAGGTGACCGCAGTGACCCGGCCAACAACAGGCCTATCGCAATAACCTTCCTGCTCTCAAAAATGGAACGAGTTGTTAACTCACAGCTCCTTAAGTACTTCAAAGAATACCAGCTAATCAGCGATCACTGATATGGTTTTCGCCAGGGCCGATCAGCTGGTGATCTACTGCCGTACCTTACTTACCGATGGGGGCAAGCCATTGAGAGCAATGGAGAGGTTGTAAGGCCAATATCAAGACTTACAGCCTTGATATTACGAAGGGCTTTGACGGGGTTTGGGCCATTCTCGCGAAGCTTCCATCATACAATCTTCCCGAGAGGCTGTGTAATTGGATTACCAGTTTCATGCATATTAAGGTCGTGGTTGATGGTTGCTGGACAGACATGAAGTTCTTCGATGCTGGTGTCCCCCAAGGGGATCCTGGGAGTTGACATCTCGTGTGACATGCAGTTTCGGGGTCATTTGGATGTTAAGGATAAGTTGGCAGCTAAAAAGTTGGGCGTCTTGAATAGAACCAAGCGGTACTTCGCTGCTGGGCAGCTCCTTCTGCTTTATAAAGCACAAGTGAGACCCCACATGGAGTAATGCTCGCATCTCTGGGCAGGGGAATCCCAATACCGTCCAGAACCGCGCGATCCGAATCGTCAACGACCCATGGAGCACCGAACGGTTAGAGTCCTTGAGTCTACGGAGGGACATAGGCTGTTCTCTGCGTGTTTTACCGGATTTATATTGGTGAGTGCTCCGAGGAACTTTTTGACCTGGTGCCTACGTCACTACGTTGACTGGACCTTTCCTCCACCGCACCACTCGCCGAATGATGAAGTTCCATTCACATCAACTGGACCCGTGGCGGTCTTCCACGGTTCGGTTTGTACGTGCAAGATGTGGAACGAGCTTCCTCCTGAGGTATTTCCGGAGCGTTATGACATGGGGTTCTTCAAAAAATGTGCGAAAAGAGCTCTCCTTCAAAGCCGGCGATGCATTGGCGACTCATCTGTTGTTGCAAATGTCCACAGGCGACAGTGACTACTTTCTATCAGGTGGCCCATCTGCCTGTTGCCTTTTTTTGGGATTATTATTAGAATACACTAAATTAAAAAACTAAACTTTATCAGAATAATCTAGACACATTACGAACCTAGGCAGAGAGCCAAACACAAGTTGACCATATACTTCCTAAATCAACTCGCAATAAAATTAATAACTACAAAATCAGGGATATTTTTAACCGAATTTAAAAAAAGGAGGAGGTTTCTCAATTAGACCGTATATATATATATATATATTTTTATGTTTAAGAACCGATTTTGAAGATTCTTTTTTTTGTTGGAAAGGAGACATTCCAGGAATGGTACCATGATAAGGAAACCAGGATCTGATGATGTCATTCTAGAGAAATCAAGGGGAACTTTCGAAAATCGTAGGGGTGACTAGTGCGTTTGTTAATTTTTTTATTAAACAATTTAAAGTACTATAATATAATGAAGGTCTGGAGTCGATCTGATGATGAAGCCGAAAGACATTCGAGGGAACTCCTCAACGATTTACAGCAATTACCTTGTGTTTGAGCTTGATTAATTTGTATTGATGGAAACGTTACACCTGTCTGGTCTGATTATGTAGACGAAGGACAGTTAAGGAACTCTTCAATGGTTTACGGTAGCTATCTTGTTTGGGCTCAATTCATTTATATTGACGAAAACTTTGCACCCATATGGGTTTTAAATGTCATTACAGGTTTTTTTTTTTTTTATTTGACTGAAGTAGCAAACGAGCATGCAGTCCACCTGATGGTAAGTGGTCACTGCCACCCATGGACATCTGTAATCAACTTCATACAGAACATGGGTTCCATCTGAAGTCAATCACAGATGCGTTGCTACTCCCGAGGACTATGATGGTCGCCTCATGTGAAACTGTGTCGGCAACCACACCCTTCTATCGAAACGCAAGAAATGCTTCACGCTAGAAATAGGTGTGGCGGTGGTACTTCCCCGGTCGAATTACACTGGTTCTACCACCTTCAAATAAGATCCGATAAGAATGGAGAAGATAATTAAGGAGAGCATAGACAGTTGAGGGAATTATTAAAATATTTACAGCAGTTACTTTTAAAATAGTACCTTATTTAAATAAAAATATTACCATATAGTCACTAAAAAGCGTGAAATAAAAACTTTTTAACAAAAAATAACTACCGACTTCCATGTCAAAAAGAAGTTAAAAATAATTTCTAATTTTGGTTTTGGTTTCTGAAGTCGGCGCTCATATAAGACACGGAACTTCGGACTTCGGAACTATGTACTAAGTACTGAGTATGTTCTGAACCAAAATTAAAAAATATTTTTTGTGGTATAAGCGTGTTTAATTTTCAAGTAAAATCATTCAAGTACAAGCATAGCTAAAAAAATATTTTAAAATATAATATTTTTCCAGATATAGTGTTAATCATAACCGCCCTCATTGCTTAATAAAGCTTTTTAGCTGTAACCTATATCTTCGATCATTTTCATTTTTTTGTAATTCAACTTAGCGTCAATCCGGGGTTATTTGCCGGAGAATAACCTCCACCGCCTATGGAAATTTGGAACAATAGATATTAAATATAACACTGGCTTTGGGTTCTCGAAAACATCTCGGGTGCGATAAAGATAGAATTATAAGTCAAATAGTTCTTTGGATGATGAGTTATTGTGGTAGCTGATAGAATAGTTAGAATACACAAAGGGAATTTGTGTTCCTTTGCTAGTGAATGGAAATTCTTAGGTCTTGGATTTAGTCGTTGTGATTTATACAAGTGATCCGAGTGATTCTGTATGGAGTCTCACTTGTGATTTATAAAGTGGAAGAAGTTGCTTCGCAGTCAAGTGCTGCTTGACTGTATTCAAAACGTTGTTCAAACTGGTCTATTTTCTAAGTGATGCCTTTGCTGCACATCATACCTGACATCCATCGCAGGATCAACTCGCTTTAATCAATAAGTACCTAAATATTTTACGCGCAAAAATCTTACTGAAGTTTCACTTTTAAAGCTTACGTCGAGACCATTAAGACACCTGTTCTAGAAATACGAAGTGAACATACACAAACCACGTAACCATGTCAAGGGGGGAGGGGTATTCATAATACCAGGCTTGGTCCAAGGAGAGGGGTTTAGGTTTTCGTCACGTAGCCCATATACCCTAAAGGAAATCGCGCGTATCTTGTAGTAATATTGAAATATCTATATATTAGGTAATACGTGAAGCAAAAATTTGTGACGGATTTTTAAGTAATATGCCGCGGACGGATTAGTATGAAATTTTGCACGGTTATAGTGGACGTAGAGAAGGAGTGCAGAATGTTAATATTTTTTTCAATTAATGCATTTTTCATACATAAAATCAACTAAAAACACATTACACACACTGCCTTGCATTTGTCACAAACACATATGTACTTAGTAAATGAAATAGAACATTCAATGTCTTACTATGAAAAGACACAACGTCAAGAATGTCAGATGACATTTGATTTTTAATTTAAATTACGGTCGAATTTCGGCCGATGCTACGGGTGACTAGTAAGTATAAAATTACTATAAAATTCGAGCATAAAGTCCAGTCACTGCAGTTGAAGGAAGTTTTGACGACCGGCATGGCGCGACGGCTACCATACCGGTCTGAAACGCAGTGGGTTTCGGGTTCGATTTCGGCTTGAATGGTATCTTTATGATGAGTTTAGACTCTTGTTCTGGGTCTGGGCGTTTGTGTATTCGTCTTTGTGTGTGTCCATGGCACCCACGACAAAGGGAAATCATACTATAGAAATTAATATAAACTAATATACTTATAGAAAGAGTTTTAATTTTTTTTATGTTTAAGTCTGTACCAACTGTGTGATCGGATTCAAGTAGAACCCCAGTTATACCGATCGCTTAAGATTTTCGATTTCTGACGTATATACCTAATGTATGGTCGTTAAAATGTTATGTTGTAGTTTTTTTTTATAAATAAATATTATTTCTTTCTTCCTTTCCAAATAAGCCGTCATCCAGGCCCTACAACCATCCATTACAACCAATTCAAGAACAATTATTGGCGCTAGAAATAGGTGCTGCTACCATGCTATTTCTATCACCGTGCAACGTTATAAAATCATAGAAGATTTTTTTTGCTGTTTTAATTTTATATAGTTACGAAAACTTGATCATATTTTTAACGTTTCCATTTGAGTTTCGTTTATTTAATTAGTTCTGCAAAGATTTGTGATCCTTTGGATTTGATCATGTGTATTATCTTATTGAATCAATAAAGACATGTAGAGGGAATGGAATAAAATAGTGTTAAGTAACTTTTTGGTTTATCCGATTGCCTAGAATCAGTTATCTGGGAAAACGAATGTAATTAACGTAATAACTATTGACGCATATATGGTAACTTGTAAGCTACTGCGGGAAAAGCCAATCAATTCAATACAGTAAAATCCTCACTACAATAAATGACGCATCAACAAACATCGACATCTATTCTCAGTGAGGAGTGAGGAGGAGATTATAATTTTAAATTTCTAACAGTAATATACTACTACTACTTATAGGTATTTACTTTAAAATAAATTCTGTGAAACGTAAAAAAATTGTGGCAAACTATTGAACTGAAGAACTTGAAGTCTATACTCGTGGGACTTAATAGTAAAAAGTGAGAAGTTCCACTATCCATCCACTATTATTTGGTTGTCATTCAAACTCTACAACATTTCGTTTGCACATTACAATTGCAATTAAAAATATCAAAGATTTGAGTATGTTATTGTTTTTGAGTATATTGTTTGATTTTTATTTAGTTTCAGGTGATAATTGTGAATATAAAGCTTGTAAAATGAATGGATAGGTAAAAACGAATCCAAACTGTGATAAAAAGTTATCCACAGAAAATACATTTGTAACATTGACCAGACTTGATGACCCAGTCGCAGACAATATCACCAAAGCTTTCGTAGGCTACGGTACAACCATTACTATAATGGACAGTGTTCCCGTTTCAGCTGTACTATACGAGAAGAACAAAATTATGAGCTTTCAGAAACTTAAGAGTTATTTGCTTGCTGTTGTTTTAATTTTTATACAACGATTTAATACACCTGTAATGATATCAAGTGCTAAATAAAAAACAATAATTTACCCAGTGGTAGAACCAGCGTAGTTCGATCGAAAAGTTACCCTCGCCACACCCTTTTTCCTGGATGAAGCAGTTGTGTTTCGGCGGAAGGGTGTGGTTTCCGACTCACTTTATATGCTGCTATCATCTTAGTCCTCGGGAGTAGCAACGCATCTGTAATCGACTTCATATAGCACCCCTTCTCTATATTATTAAGTTATTTAGATGTCCATGGGCGGCACTGACCATTTACCATCAGGTGGACTGTATGCTCGTTTGCTTCTTCAGTCCTTGGCAACATAAAAATGTTTCCGATAGAAACAAGATTTTATCACTTTTGACATATATAGTACTTGAAATTATGTATAAATTTTGATTTACACATCCTGTCTTACACATCCTTAATATGCTTGAAATTTTATGTGCAGATGAGTTATTTAGGTAATATTTTGTTTTGTCTCAGATGGGTGTGCGACGATCTCCCGGAGATGAAGGCCGCGCTGGAACACAACATTCTGTGCGACTACGACACCCATTCTTACGACAGCATGCGGGCCCTTTGCGACCGTTTCAACCGCGCCATAGACTCCGTCGTCGCACTGGTAAGTATTTGGATTTATGTTATAATTCGACCCAATTGTTATATTTTTTATTGGTTAACTTTGCATACAGACGATTTATAACCCTACATTTAAGACTAACTGTAACAATAGAATCGGGAAGGATCTGTCTCCCAGTCCACAGCTCACGCTTTTCTGGGAGTCAGAGCTCTTCGTTTCAAATGTACTCTCATTTATGGTCAATAAACATTTATTATTTGAACGTTAGTGAGATTGTATCTGAATACAGCCTACTGATATTTTTCTTTTTAAATGGAGGATAATTCGCTAGATTCTACTGCGCAAGTATGTACTAGTGATGTAACGAATATTCGCATTTGCTGTTCTGCATTACGAGGACAATATTAAGGAAGTATCAGTATATATAATTATAAAATCTTATTGTGCCTGAGGGGAAAATAATATTACTAATATTGTGAAGGTGAAATTTTGTGAGAATGAAGGAATGATTGTTTGTTATGTTTTTATCGAAAACTTCCGGGTGGATTTTCGTGAAATAATTGACATAGCACTCTTTACCGCGGTAAACTTAACCCAAGCGTAATTCATTCATAATTGCAAGCAATACGTGTGTGTGTGTGTGTGTGGCAAGGAGCATTATTAAAGGTCTTGTAATTGGTGACAAATTTGTGTTGATTAGTATCATAAAAATATTTACAAATCTAAATGTATAAGTATTATACCTACAATTCTACATGTCTATTAAAATATTGTTGCTTAAGTGTAGAGCAACACTGCTCAAGTCGAAAAATAGCGGTTTTTACCCAACTCCTCTAAACTCAAAATAAAACGTGAACAGAGAAAGACATTATAAACACTAGGATTCAACATCACTTATATACCTACTCTTAAAACGAATTATACACTTATTTTTTCACCTTCTGTAAAATCAGTCAAATGGCCTAATCCGTCGTTTTGATAAGAGACGGTATACAAACTATTTCAATAAATATTTGGTGTAGTATTTAATAAGGATGATATATTGTATTATGGCTAGTTTTTGTTGACCTAATTGTCGTACTGGCGATAGTATATTTGCCAGTTACTTTTTAATCCCGTAGTGAAATTGTTTTCTTATTGTCGTGGGCTATGTTAGAAAGAACAGACGTATTATAGTATTTTTTGTGGAAATTTATACATGTATACATCTAATCACAATATTCTATTTCAAACTTGTTTATTCGCAAGGTCGTTTAGTTGTGTACAAAAATACGCCTCTTCTCAGGTCACTGCACTATGATATTAATATTAGGGGTTACTCGTCTAACATGATATTTTGTTCAATGATCAGATACGTAACTAAATGGAATTTTATATTATTTGAAATGCGGAATCAAAGAACAGTAACGCTTATGAAACATGAGTAGGAAGTGGATTAAAACATGTAATATTAATAAATTTAACACAGTATAGTTTATTTTCCGTAGTCTGTAGATATCGTTAGCCATTAACGTTGCTATCGCGGAAGGTCACTTTTCCAATGATGTTCACCTTCAGAGCGATAGGTACCTAACTAACTACTACTTTGTTCACTGTGAACGTTATATTGACGTTCATTAGCTTTATTTAACTTAATAACGCTCATTGAACGTCTTCTTTTTGCATTACAATTTTGAAATATTCCACTGTTTTTATACAATTTTGGATACATTATTTGTAAACTTATTAATTACAATAACAATGATTTATTATACAAATTAATATTTCTGTAAACTTTATTGTTACTGTACATTAAACCCATCTATAATCCCTTGCATCATGGAACAAATTATGTAGATATGATGATAATAACAATTGTAGATTTTTTTACCAGTTTCATGTTTTGTCGTGAAACATTTTTCATCTTTTTTACGTCCCACAAGCACTACACTTGGCATAGTTTTCAAGCCGCGGAAACATCTTCAATGTCACTTTCGTTTATTTATACACTTCCTACATGTCCAGTACTTGCCCTAGAAAACATCTTTGTCTCACAAATATTTTGCGTTTGCCATTCTAATACATGCAACTACTCTTAGGGTAACAGTATTCTATAAATTTCACTGTTACTGTATACTGAGACAACGTAGCGTGCCATTCTTAACATCGATTGTTGGTGAGATTCGCACCAGAGTTTCTCTTCAACGTTACTTTTGTAAAATCGCAGTTCAGCAGTTTAGAGACAACAGACATACCGTGCAGCATGTGCGATTCGAAAGAGTGAATGTGGGGCAGTGAGGGGTTAGAGCGGGGAGTGGGGCGCGGCGTACAGGAGGGAGACACGAGGGCCAAGATGGCGGCGAGGACGCAACGATCGATGGCCGTAGCAGACACCGCACGAGGCTACTCTATTTATACACATTGCATACCATTTCTCACCGCGACATGGAAAACTATTTATACAAGCCCGGAACGGCGGGCGCACGTTCGTACTCATACATTTAGTATTCAAAAGACGCGCGAAAATTATGTTACGACTTACGTCATCTTCGTACAGCTACATAACCCACCTACAACTAAGTTACTAACTTCCTAGTCGTATGTGCTCTTTTTCTTACAAATGCATAATTGTTATTAAGAGAAAAATTTTAAATGTTTCATATCAATTAAATATTGGGAGAGCAGAATTGTGAAGCAAAGCATTGGCACGGTTATCGCATTGAAAAATATTAGCCTGACTTTAGTTGACTCGAAAAGAATTTTATATACGTAATTACAAAGTGTTTTGTCTGATGTAGGGCTTCATTTAAACGCACATGTCTGACGGAGAAAGTTGACCTTGAGAAAAAGTAACACCATTCGTGTTTATAAACAACCTGGTAGCCTTGCACTACTTGATAATTTTTACTTTAACCTAGTTTTGTTTGGTAAACGATAGAGCTATAATTATTTTAAAATATTTTTTAAATTTTAAATCACGCTGGATGCTTTTCCTCCCAAACAAGATGAGAACAGGTTTGGAAATCGTTTCAAATATTTGATGTCCAACTCCTATTGTTAAAACCTGACATTGCATAGTCGCTTGTAATGATGTCACATAGTGATCGATGACTAGCAATGCGTATGCTTAATATGTCCGTAACCTTGTATTCTCGCCTCACTGCTATGTAGGAACTAAAGTTGCTATGATACATGTGACGTTTTACATCGGAATTACACGTTTGTTACTACTATTTAACTAGTCTCATAGGTAGTCAAATCATTAATGCTTTTGTTATTATATAATCTAACATGTGTTACATCATTTATGTTATATGATCTTTATTTATATGTTATAATTACAATGTACCTGTATATACATTGTTTCCGGGCTAATTTTCCCTCTGGTTAAAATGTGACAAAGTTTGGATACTTATTTTAAGTGGATTTAATTTCTGTTGTAACAAACGACTAATTTGTCAGGGATTGTTTACTTTATTTATATTAGGTTTCTCCACAAAAACAGTTCACAATTTGAAAATGTATAAATAAATCCGTTTTTATTATACTTACAACTAAATTTCGATGTGTCCATTAGTGCATTATATAAGTTAAGGGTGGGGCGATGTATCACTACCATTAGTGCATTATCTAAGTTTACGGTGATGGTGGTGGGGTTGATAAAATTCTTGGAGGTAGTCCTTGAGCTATCTTAATCTTAGAAATTAAGGAATTTGTGTGGGTAATATTATTTCGGATTTTGTAGGTTATAAATATAAAATAAGACATTTTTTCTGCAATCCATTTTTTCGCCATCCGCTGTTTTTATGTAGTAAATAGTGAAATTTTTAATAAATATTTATGTAACCTGATTGTTTTATAACTTCTTTTCTTTAGGGAAGTTGGTTGAAAACAATAATAAATTAGAATCCGGGTATACGTTCACATTTCTGGTGAATAAATTACAGAATTTAAATGCATACGGTAATATTCAAGATGGTACATAGCGCACGTATTATCGCTTGTGAAAGTCTTTGAATTACCAACTCTCAGTCATCGACATTAGCGTCGATCTTCGAGTTGACTGACCTTAGCATGCAGACGGGCGTCTACTAAAAGTTGATTGCCTTCATTCATTGTTTCAATATTTGGATACTGTAACAAACAATACACTTGTACTGGTAATATTATTGATTTATTATATTACCTGTTGTGTATAAGCAATTATTATTAATCGGAATCATTTCTTGATAATGATAAATTGTTATGAATGAGTGATGATTTATAAAAAGTGATTCGGCATCGAATTGTACTAGAGGTTCGGTGCGGGTCGCATGTGGGGGCGTTGACCGCAATATTGAGCGAGCGCGAATGTCTCACGTAGTGTTAATGACCTTTTTTTTGGCTGCGCTAGCGACGCTTTGCAACTAAAGACTGGCAACTTGGATTTTTTTCATTAAATTATTTGATTTTAATCGAGCGTCATATCGATTATAGACTCTATCGGTGTATAATTTAGCAATGAGATTAGTTAGGCGCCTCTACTTTACGTTCGCTTTAATGCAAAAAACATGTTATATATTGACATTAGAAACATACGTTTGAATAATCTCTATTAACGAATTTTAAACACTATTATAAATGATTTATTAAAATCCAAGAGATTAAATTGATTATACATATTGTGGGAAAACCTTTCAACGCCTTAGGCGTTTTAAGCTTCTTTTTTGTTAGTGTTTTGAAGCTGCCTAGATACCAGTACCAATCAAATTGATATTTTTTGTTACAAGACAGAAATTGATTAAATTGATGTGCCGGAAAAAATAACTTTTGCTATATTTTCCTCATAATTGTAGTTTAGAAAACTTAACAATATAGTATTTAGCATTGTACTATAATGACACCATATCGCGTGTCGTAAAATATGACTTGTTCGATATTATGTGATCGATGCAGTGAATGAAATTGTATTGCAACGTAAACAAACGAATACATGAAGCCACGCACGCCCACGACTACGATCGATACGCCAAAGCATGGCGCGGTTGGTTTGCGAGATCCCGAGATGTGAGCCATACAGGTTACCGGCTATAACATTCCGTTAAATCAATCCATAAATACAATAAAATATGGTTTGGTCGGTTTTACGTCATCGATGCGGTAAATGAAATGATATTGCAACGTAAACAAACGAATACACGAGGCTACGCGCGCCCACGGCCGTGCACCGCCTCCGGTATGGCGCGGCGGGTTTGCGAGATCGCGAGATGTGAGCTATGCAGGGTTACCGGCGATGACGTTCCGTTATAACAATCCTTACACACATAATAAAATATGAGTTGATCTATATTAATGTCATCGATGCGGTGAATGAAATGATATTGCAACGTTAACAACGAATATATGAGGCGCGCACGCCCCCGGCTGCGCACCGGCTCACGGTATGGCGCGCGGGTTTGCGAGATCAAGAGATGCTATGCGAATCTATGCAGGGTTACTGTTCGCGATAAAGTTCCGCTAAAACTATCAATACAAATAATAAAATCAACTTAGTCCTGGCTGTATACCAAATATGTTTGCAAAAAAATGCTTTGTTGTTTGAAAATAAAAGATTATGGAAATTTCTGTAATAAAAAATCCGTTACTGATTGTGTGCTTAAATTACACCAAATAAAAGTAACAATTTCATTAAAGATATTTTTTAGTCCGTATGCGGTACCATTTAGTATTTATTCCATTTTAAAGTCAGTAAATTCAAAGGAAGAATTAGCCCTTTTAACATTATTTTACGTGGTCTGTGGGGCTAAGTAGAGTAGGTATTTCAAAAATTGTAAATCCTACACTATTATTAGATTTTAACGGAAAGTTGTTGTTTTATCTCGATAATTAATTTCGAAAGCATTATTCTACGTTTTTAGAAAGACAACGACATATCTCATCGCTCATAACTGGACGTCTAATACGTTATGGACGTGAATGAAATTGATAATATTTGGCTGTAGTGTCAAGATTTTTGAGCAGTGATAGATTAATCGTTGAAGCTCGGTCTCAATCGATGGTCTGAGGTTCATTTCTAGCACAGATTTGCACAAATCATGTGTGAATTCAAAATTATTTATCACTGGCTTTACAGTTAAGGAAAGAGACGCGAGCGGACCTATAGACCTGAAAGTTTTCTAAAGAAGGCCTCATATTGTATGACATCTATTTGCATTTTGCCTGTGCGGTCATCTTTGATCTTAAACTCTCTCATTCTGGGAAGAGACGAGTGCCCAGCAGTGGTTAATATTGAGTTGACGTCGATAGGATTTTTGAAGACATCCTTGCAAACAATATTTATAATAGTATTATAATCATACAAATAAATTAAATTTTACTTTGTTTAGCAACCCTAATTCGTCACCCTCGCCCACTACTAAAGAGTTAACTACAATATTGATTTACTAAATTTAATGTTTTAACCGGACGATACGCATCTTTGTAACGCATTTCATGTATTCACGTTCGAAGGTTTCTTTTCTAAGTTTGTATCGATAAAATTATCTTGATGCATAGAATATGGTAATAAGCGCTTTCTACACTGTTAGCTCTACACAGAACACAGCGTATACTAGAATAACTAGTATCGTTGGTGCTATGGCCACACACAAGTAGGTACATACTCAAGTTCCAGTCTTCGAAAAGAATTTGGGTTTTCGAAAGACTCTGTTACATAATTCTTTTGAAATAAAGACTTGTACAGTAAGAGCTCATTCGTAAAAGCTTATTCGTGGAGGTTATGTTCCGCCCGCCGCGAATATGGAAATCGTGAATGACCAGCAGTAGTCAGAGAAAGCTGACGCTCTGCTTAAGCGAAGGCTCCGAAACTTCCTTCTGACTTCTCCAGCGAATAAAGAAGTTTCTAGCCACAAATACAAAAGCGTGAAGAGCGGCTTCTACTGTATACGAAACAACCACCATCAACACAAGGTTGCAGCCCGATTACATGTGTCTATGATTTATTTACAATCATAATAAGGTACCTACCGTACATGTACAACATTTATAACAAAAGTCAATTATATGCAACAATTATAGAGTGCGGATTTTACAATTATGTAGCCATTGGCCCTTATTGATTCAACACTGGATTAATATCGTGCACTCATATAGGTTGTTTAAATTCGCTATTAATAAACATTTCAATAATTCAATACAAGGTCAGTGTGTGCAACATAGTTTCTGTAAAATATATGAATGGATTTATGTAGTACGCTTTTAGTGGTAGTATTAAACGGTCATTTCGACATCCTTGCGCACAATGTCAAGGCCACGCGGAGACATTGATTAAGGACATTTTTATTCAAGTCTAGATCGCCACATGCTGATTTTGCGGTTTATGTATGTTTGGAATGAATATTATCATATAAGACATTGGCTTTTCGGTTGCTATTAGTATAATTTATTTACGTACATTTATTTAAGTTGGAAATATTAGTAACTGAAGAATTTTAGTGCCTGACAGTCTGTCATTCCCTTTTAAAAAGTTTTTGGCCGATAATGTCAAGCTAGGAAATACCACTATCATTTTGTAAATATAAAATTCATGTATAATTAAAAAACTTTATCAAGTTTCGGATTATTAGCAAGATAACTATAATACCTATTACGTATGTATAAGTATATCTATTTAAATAAGTTTGTTCGTCCTGGTTAATCACGAAAACACGAAACACAAAGAAGATCGGATTACAGAAAAAAGATATACAAACTTATATGGTAAATAGTAAAATAAATTCCACACGCAATTAACCAACAGGTATATTTTTCATTACAGGAAAAAGGCACATCATTACCAGCGCAACGGTTAAACAAATATCCATCCAGAGGATTGCTGAAACACATATTGCAACAGACGTACAACCAAGCTGTCTCTGATCCCGACAAATTGAATCAGTACGAACCGTTTTCACCTGAGGTATGTTGACGGTATAGTTATTACTTAACAAATCTCCAAAGTTATTTTTGTTGATATTCATTTCCAGGAGATATATTACAAATTCATAATTCATTCGTCATTAATTCCATTTAATATACTTTGACTCCGTAAAGTGTTAATTATATGTGTATATCACACTTATGAAAATTTGGCAATCTTACATTTAAAATAACTTTCAAAAACTTCCAAAACTTAAAATAATTTCCAAACAATAAAACGTGATTGTCTGATATTCCAGGTATATGGAGAAACTTCGTACGAGCTAGTATGTCAGATGATTGACCAAATAGATATAGGAGCAGAAGATGTGTTCGTGGATTTGGGATCGGGTGTGGGTCAGGTTGTACTACAAATGGCAGCCGCAACACCTTGCCGGATATGTTTCGGCGTAGAAAAAGCTGAAGTGCCTAGTAAATATGCAGAGGTAAGACACATTACGTTTATCTGAGAATTAAAAAGAAATAATGATATATGAAAAAAATACTATTAATTACAGTGTGTAACTGTGATTTAAGTAAAAATTTTTTTTTATTCTTTCAGAGTATGGATTTACATTTTAGAATGTGGATGAAGTGGTACGGGAAAAAGTTTGGAGAATATAAATTAATAAAGGGCGACTTTCTATTAGATGAACATAGAGAAAAGATAAATGCAGCAACAATAGTGTTCGTAAATAATTTCGCATTTGGACCTCATGTAGATCATCAGTTGAAAGAGAGATTCGCAGACCTAAAAGATGGAGCGAAAATAGTATCATCGAAAAGTTTCTGCCCGCTGAACTTTAGGATAACCGACAGAAATCTTAGTGATATTGGGACCATCATGCATGTCAGCGAAATGTCACCGCTCAAGGGATCCGTCTCGTGGACGGGGAAACCTGTATCATATTATTTACACATTATAGATAGGACCAAATTGGAGAGATATTTTCAAAGACTGAAAAATCCGAAACTCAAGGTCAGCAAAAGGGTCTGTTTCCAATCAAGTCATATTACTTATTGTTGTTGTTTATCTTTTATTATATTTATGTATATATTTTATAATATGTGTCAAGCATGTGTGTTGTTATGTGGTGTCTAGTGTACTGCTTGTGTGCTTTAGTAACATATTGCTAATTGAAATGTATTTAAATTCAAAGCATATATGGTCTTTGTTAATTGACCAATAACATTAAAAGAAGATTACTCTGTCTTTTACAATAATGTTGAATTTTGATGTAAATATTTGTTTATAAGTAAATCTTAAAGAACAAATAATAACTGTCGCGATATTTCAGGGTGCGCAAAACGGAGACGATGGTGAGGGAACGAGTAAGCGTCACCTGAGTGCGCCGCCCACGCGGCAACCTACGCCGGACTTGCTCAACGGCAATAGCAACCATAGCACTGGCTCGCTACCCGAGCGTCGGCAGAAGGTCGCCAGGCCCCGGGCTGTTAGGTAAGGAAATGTACCTGTTGGTGATTAGTGGTCAACTGGATTATGGTCTTTCTTATTAGGACCTATCTGCACTACACAACAAAAACAGCCAAGAGAAATTTGCCAATGAAAATTTTAGACTATATGTACATTATTATAAAATCCCGAATATTTTGATATTGTCAATGTTCCTCTTTACTTATAGGAATTATGTTAATGTTTAGGCCTCATAGGTCTGTTTAAGGCCATTTATTAATGTGTAAAATTAAAAGTTAAGATTGTGTTCAAATGCAAGAGACTGTGTTCATAAAGTTTTTTGTTTGGATATAAAATTATTCTACTTGTAGCATTTCTTGTATTTTACCATATATTCTTCTGCAAAGGATATGCAGGATGGAGGATATCATGGATAAAATTAATATAATGATAAACGCATTTGCCAACCAGCAAGTTAATTATAGTTAGGTTTGCGTTTATACATTTTACTTAAAAGTATGTGACTTTACAAATAAAGTCTGTTATTATGTTTCAACACAAAGTTATACCTATATTATATTACTGGAAACTAGAATTATTTTTAAGTTAAAGTTTCATGTTATTCCTCTTGTGTTGTGTTGTGGAGCAAAAGAATCAACTAATTTTAACCTCCTCAAACCCATAATTTTTATGTAGCCTTTTAGCTTTACTAGCAACTGGTGAAGGTGTTAACCATTCGCAGTTGCGTGAATAACATGTGATTGTGAATTGAACTCTAATCTAATATACGCTACTCGGTCGGGCTTCATCTTGTGTAATTTTTATGTATCATTTGTCGAATCAATCAAAAAGTATAATTAAATTACATGATGCAGCAGACTTATATTAAATGACATAAATGCTACAGAGGTCGATAGTGCGTAAAGATATCTGAAATTTTAAATATAAATTATTAAGACAAGATTGCATAAATATTATTCATTAGGAATAATAAATCGAATTTTGTTTGCGACTTTTTTCCAACATTAAGGTCTTATTTAAAAAGGTGCGGTACATTTGCAAAAGAAGTATGATAATTATTGTTAGAATGCTATCTGTCATCACCTACTCTACCAGCTGTCATTACAAACATCCAATCTTCCTGGGCTATATAATTGTTTTACTTAAGCTAGAGCTAACCAGGCGCGTGCTAACAACACGTTATTGAATGTCTGCAAAATGGCCGTATCGGTGATCTGCCTCGTCTATCAACCACATGTTCACAAATACTAATATAAAGAAAATAATGTGAATTTCGAACGTACTAACGATGCGTTGTATAACAGGGGCGAGAATGGACGGACACGCGCCCGCGCGGCGGTGGCGAAGCGTCGCGTGGCGCGCCGCTCGAGCGACGAGAGCGACGAGGAGTCCAGCGGCACCGACGACGCGCCGCCCGGGCCCGAGCCCGCGCCGCGCGAGTGGGGCGCGCCGTGGGCCTCCTCGTCGGATTCTAGTAAGTACTTTCTAGTAGTCATGGACAGTTCTTTTGATACATTTACATACCTGACCATGAACAGATCTTGACAATCTTGACAATCTTGACATATTGGTTTCCTTATAATAAATCACACAAATATGATATTTGTGCCCTGATTATAAGCTTTTTCGTATGTTCGTAGTTTGTATAAGCTTGAGTTTAATGACCTCTTTAAAAAATCTATATTAAATAAAAAATGTCATATGCTTCCATTAATTCGTAATGAGATTTCTTCCAGTCAAATTAATCCCATAAACTACTTGTAAAGTATAATCTATTTCGACATACCTTCGCATAGCTCAAACTACTACAGGTAGAAGGCTGAAATATAAATCTTTTGTCCAAATAAATCATCTGGACAAAAGATTAATTTTATGATGTAGACACCTACTAAGAAAGCAGTTAAATGGGTGTTGAATGTTGGCAGTACAATCTGTGCCTATGAAGTCGCCAGCAACTAGTCCTGTATACACTCGAAGACCAGTTTAAATGCAACGATCTCTAGTTCAGCGACACACATGATATATATTATACGTTCCTTCCCTCACAGATCGCAGCCGTCGTTCGGCGAGCAAGCGCAGCGCGAGCGCGGGAGGTGCGCGGAGCCGGCGTGCGGCGCGCGCGAAGCGACGCCGCGCCGCGCCCGCCGCCATCGCCGGCCTCGACCTGCTGCACTCCACCACGCTCGCTTCCACGCTGCGGAACGGCGCCGTTAGTATTGCTCATTTTGTGTACAGGACGGATACGAACCGCTTCTGCAATCTGAAATATCTTCGCTGGAACTATTGAGTAACTTTACCGATGTATAGGTAAAGGTTAATCCTACAGTAGCATAATAATTTTAAAATGTTACAATTGACTGGTTACAATTTTTGAATTTCTTAATATGGTTCTAAAATTTGGATTTTAAAGCAATAAATTGTTTAGTTCTGTTTCTAGTTTTTTTTTATACAAGTAAAAGAACGTTAAATCCATTCATACATCGGTACATACCTACTGCTCGCCCATGGGTATCTCTGACCGACGCCATGTAGAATAAGGGTTCTGCCTTAAGCCGGTCACACTTGCGTTGAGGACTACTGACGACTATGATGGCTAATGTATTAAACATTTGTCTTTTATTCTTTATTCTTTTTGGTTAAGTTACAACTTATAATTTCAATTTTCTATCCACTAAGAGACAGAGTGCTAAGGAAGGGATTAAAAAGCAGCACATTATTAAGTTCTTATATTTCACAAACCTTATGTATCCTCATTATAATACCGCGATAGTTGAACGGAGGGTAAGTGGAGTGAATAGGCGATTAAGTAAGCCAATCAAGCATAAATTCAAATGGATCCGATCCCAGGAGACAGTGCCGCCGCCGGGCTGCGTGGGGCAGCGGCTGTCGGCGCTGGGCGTGCAGCTGCAGCCCGCCGAGCGGCTGCACTCGGAGCTGGACATCCCGCGCTCGCCGCACACGCCCTACAGCCTGCAGCTGCTGCTCGACATGTTCCGCGACCAGTACCTCGCGTTCGTGCAGCGGATGAACACGCCCGAGTACGCGAGAGACGTCAAGCTGCAGATCGACAAGGAGAAGGTATTCATTGCACTTTTATGCTCACTCAAACTTAATGTTGAGTCTGTTTGAATGCCTAATGTTACTTATATATAACTTACAATGTAATGTGGTATATTTCAAAATTATTAGGCGATACCTATAAAGATACTTATAGTTGACGACTCCGTAACTTTTGATTTTAAATTGTATATAAGATAAATAGTTAAAATTAGACTAAAATTGTTGCTCTGGAAAATAGAGATTTTATTTCGTTAACATCCAAGTTATATTAAACGGAAACCATTTAAAAGTTATCAACTCTCTTACCTGGAAAATAGAGAAACGACAATATACTATTTTTAACTATTATCCCAATGCAAATTATTTAATTATTCTTCTTTACGAATAAATTATATCAGAAGCCATCTTTTTCACATATCGATTCCTGACAGTGACAGATATTCAAATTTAAAAAAAAGTAAAGTTTCTTTACATGTTTATTAATGTGATCGAAATTACATTAATAAGCAGACGTTATAATGTCTCTATCATAACCATTTCCTTGATTATATAACATGAATTCTTTTTTGTTTTACACAGGAGAGAAATCAAAAACTAAAATCACGTGCTTCCCAACTCGATAAGCAAATAAACGTTTTAATTAGCGATAGTGTGGCACTTTTGAAAGCGCGCATGAGCGAGCTCGGCATCCACGCCAATAATACAGTCGACCTGTTGGCGAAAGCGAAGGAAATTGTAGGCAGGCACAAGGAGCTGCAAAGTAAAGCTAGCAAGTTGCAGGCGCAGGTATGTTAAACAATGCATTTTAAGATTTAGTTCTTCTCTTTTACGCGAGTATCATGTCTAACACGTCTAATTGCTTTTAGGTTAATAATATAGAGGCTGAACAGGCAATGCTCGTTAAACAACGAACTTTAGAAATAACGGAAAAATATAGGCAACTGGGTCAGATCCCTCCCGACGCTGAAATCACGCAAAGCATAGCTCACGATTGCATACTGAAAGAGATATCCGCGACACTCGCTCATAGGAAAAGGTTGCACGCGCAAGTGGGCCACTTGCAAAATGAAATCATCCAGATGGAGAGAGCCAGCGAGCAGCAGAAAGTGGCTGCGCCGTCGGTGCCGGTCGCCACGGTCAAGCCGCACTCGGTGAACTCTAAGCCACGGAAATCACGTGACCACCGCTCGCGTTCGCAAGACTGGCCCGAAGTACCCGAAGTCGGGAAGATCGAGGAGCAAAATCCAGAAGTCCTCGCTCAGAAGATACTGGAAACTGGTCGCCAGATCGAGGCTGGCAAGATGTCAAAGCCGAACGTCGCCGTCAACGGATACCAGAGGGAACCCGAAAGACATGGTGATCATAGGTACATTTTGCATGACTTTTACCATTTTATTTTAGATTTTTTTTATTATCGTGATAGAATGTGCACTTATATTCTTTTGCCATTTACTTTAAAGTTCTGAATTATGGTTTTGTGTACTATAATTTCCAGCCACTGTGCTACATGTGTAAAGTTGCTGCTGCAATGTTTCTGTTTATGTGTTTGTTTATTTCAAGCATTTATATATTTTGTTGTTTCGTTTCGTGCTGATAGAAACGTATTTAGTTATATAAAGTTCAAAATAGAAAAAATGTTAATTACACACTCCGTCCTGTATCAATAAAAAAATATAATAAATATGAACAGAAGCAAAAAATATTAGCGAATATAGTTTTCTTACGTTTTTAGCCGTACAATGAAGTCTCGAAACAAAATTATTCGTAAACACGATACATACCAAAAAAATGTGCTAGTCACGCATCCCACGCCGCTCGTTTAGGTATCAGTCAACTTTTTTTTATCGAAACGGACGGAGGGTGGGGTAGCGTAGCAATGTATGTGTGGGCGGCACGGCAGGCAGCAGCAGCAGCCGAAGGCGGCGGTGCACCGCGCGCAGCCGCAGCCGCCGCGCGCCGCGCACGCGCCGCTCGCGCCCCGCCACTCGCCCCGCCACTCGCCCCGCCGCTCGCCCCGCCACTCGCCAGGCAAGCCGCAGAAGCCCCTCAACGTCGTCGCCAAGGTGCAGGAGTCGCCGAAGGTGATCAATTTCGAGGACCGCCTCAAGAGCATCATCACGTCGGTGCTCAACGAAGACCAGGAGCACCGGAAAGCGTCTCGCTTGGAGGTGACTATTTACAGTGCTAACAATAATTTATCTAACACAGCTATATTTTCATTCACTTATAAAATAATAATATTTTTATAAAATAATATATGGTAAAAGGCGACCATGTAATGATAACTTTTTACCAAATATCCCACTTCTAAACGTTAAGTGGTCAATTGTCACTTATGGACACTAACCGACGCCATACAAAACAAAGTCTTACTGAATTAAATCTCACGTACGTGACATTCATACATGGAGCATAGGAGAATAAATATAAAAGTCATAAATATTTATCGTGTACATCGTTTTTTAACTCCGTAAAATTAATACAATTGTTTTGTTGTTAACCTATATTAGCCTCGTCAGCCGAACGCGAACCACGCGTACAACAACGGTTACGTGCGCGCGACGGGCGCCGCGCACCCGCACCCGCACGCCGCGCACGCAGCGCACTCGCCGCACCCGCCGCACGCCGCGCACGCGCAGCACGGCCCGCACGCGTTTGCAGCGCGCCCGAACACCGCGCTCGGTGCGCCGTTCGCGCGCTCGCGGGACGTGCGCGACATGCGCGAAGTGCGCCGCGACCGGTACCCGTACGAGCGCCGCGCGCATCTCGACCCGCGTCATCATCACTCGCCGTCGCCCTCGCAGCCCGACTACACACAGGTGCTTACCGATTGTGATATTTTTCATACTGATACAGGCTGATAAATATGCAAGGAAGTGCTGTCACGCACCATTGATCGTCGAGGCACAGCGTTGCAAAGCGTACTTCTACCGAAAGACATAATATTTTATTCAATTTGTTAATGAGCGTGTCATAACGCCAGAATAAGCTGTGCGATCCCGAAATTTCTAAGGACAGGCGTCATTACTGATCTTAACACTGCTTTTCATGTGTCAGCCTATATCAACACAACTTCATCTCTATATATTTGTCTCTTTTTACAAGGCCATTCAGTAAAAGCTCCTTATATGCGGGAGTTATGTTCCGCCTATGTGCCGCGAATACAGAAACCGTGCATGATCAACAACATTAAAGAAAAGCTGCCGTGCAAATAGAGAACGCTTTTTTTTTTTTACTTGTACTGAGTAATACCCGTATAAAGCAATTTTAAACCGCGAATACGGGGTAATAATTTTTTTTTACCCGAGTATACTGAAAACGCGAATGCGGAAAACAAGGTATAAGGAGCTTTGACTGTATAATTATTAAAGGCAATAAAATGAGTAACGCACACAGGTTTCCCCCGCGAAGTTGGCGCTGCGACGGCACTTGTCGCAGGAGCGTCTGGCGGCGCCCGGCGCGCGGACTATAGGCGACCTGGTCAACGGCGAGATCGAGCGCACGCTGGAGATCTCCAACCAAAGCATCATCAACGCCGCAGTGAACATGAGCGCGCGCTACCACGAGCCCGCCCCCACGCACTCGCCGCACCCGCCGCATCAGCCGCATGCTCCACATCAACCGTTGGAAGGTAAGTCTGTTGTTACTTGCATTATTTATTATTGTAATGCGTCAACAGTACACTCGTTGCTCAAGTCATAGTGGCCAATGGGCGGTCTTCCTTAGTATTTCAAAATGTTTCGCTGACCTGAAATCCTCGCCTTTTTCTTACTTGTATTTTGCTATGTTAAAACTATGTAATGTATGATATCACATTGGATTATTTACATTATAAGTATAGTTTTAAATACATAATTATGTGCCTAAGACGGACATAATTTCCTATGGTTTTTGGTGCCAAACTCCTGTATTTTACATGTTCGTTACAAAAATATGTTCTTGCTTACAAAGCTTACATTTGTTGTGCTTTACTGACATTTAGCGATTTAAATGGGGTTCCCGCCAGGGTTCGTGATTCAAACTCTGCAAAGACACTGCGTTTTTCTGTAGTCTTATTCAAATATCCTCTACGAATGAGTTGGGATAATCACGAGCTCGATCCGTAGGTTTGGCGGCGTGCCTGCAAGCTCGCGTGCTAGCGTCGGAGTACTGGCGCGGCCGCAACGGCACGCCCGACGGCGACGAGCCGCGCCGCCGCACGCCGCCGCCGGACCCGCACTCGAACTCGTCTACGCCGCTCGTCGACGAGATCGCTGACCCGAGGCCTCCAGGTAATGGCGGTGAAGTTTAGCTTGTTTTTGTCGTTGTTCGAAACATTGACGTGAGTAGTCGTGATCAAATAATTGGTAATTAATGTTCCAATGTTGAGCTCTGGTATCATCTCAGTGTAAGATTTACTTGGATTATAGTCAACCGCTTTTTCCATATGCTTCGTACGTTCGGTAGGTTTTACAGGTCTTGAGGTTTTTTAAAATAATCGTGTAAGTATCCGTACGACTAACATTATGGCTCTATTCGTATCTGAAGTTATAGTTGCAACATAGTTGTTTTATTCGTCGATTTTATGTTCGATAAATCCCGCCAAAACTCCGCGATTGAACTCAATGAGTTTCAGGATTCTGTGTGTAACTGCAACGATAAAAATAAATTGTCTACCTCGATGATTTCAGAAGGCGAGGGCGGCGAGGAGGTGGACGAGAGCAAGTGGCAGGACCGCATCGCGTTCCGTTTCGACCAGATCATATCGTTCGCGTCCACGGCGATCGAGGACAAGCGGCGGCGGTCGGACGAGGCGTGCAACACGTCGCCGGACTCGGGCATCGGGCACGGCGAGGCGCGAACCGCGGGCCCGCCGCCGCGCGCTGTCCGCACGCCGCACCCCGCGCTGCCGCCGCATCCGCAACACTCTGCGCATCCGTCGCTGCCTTCGCCAGGTACGTTTACGTAATACAAATGGTTAATGTAACTAACATAAAAATAAAACTACCTGTGTACATGTTTCATAATAAATGTGTCAAAAAGTGCTAAGCGTTAGTACATTGTTAATAATGGTTAATGGCCGTATTTTTTTCCCTTATGTTTACTAAAAAATATATATATCCAAATGTAATAGTTATACATTCAAACACAAAGCAATATAAAAAGTATATTCAAACTGTTGTAAATATACTTTAAACATAAATTATTATCTTTGAGTAACTATTGAATTAATTTAAATTGTATTATATCATAAACCACTTTGTTATATTCTAGAGATACATATGTATCTACCGATAAGTAACAGAAATGTACCCGCCGTTCCTTACTTCCCATTTATTGTTTCCCCGCCGTTGTCGTTGTCGTTCGTAATAATAACAATAATAAGGTGGTTTCTCAGCGAGCGGCGGCAGCGGAGGCGGCAGCGCGGGCGGCGCGGAGGCGCGCTCGCCGTCGCCGCTGGCGGCGCACCACTTCAAGAAGCGGTTCTTCCGGCGCGAGCGCTGGGGCGCGTGGAACGGCGCGCCGCCGCCCGTGGAGTGGGAGCGGCCGGCGATGTGACGGCCGCGCATGTAGCGCTGCGCCGAGTGCGGGTTCGCGCACGCCTAGCGCCGCCTCTAGCGTAATTTTGTATCGGAGCACCGCCCGCGGAGACTCCGTTGTAAATATGACGCCCGCGGCGCCCCTGTCGGACGTCGGTCGACGGTTTTATTTGTTATTTTTTATTTTATTTCGAATATATAATGTAATTATGTATATTGATGAGTTTATTTTACGTTTTAAGATTTGTAATTATTTAATAGTTAGTTTTTATCTCGCCGTTCTGTCGGGACGCTCCGAAGGTCGATCGCGCCGTGACGGATTGTATTCATGTGTTCATTTAGGTCTTAGAGTCCGGACTACATGATTCGGTAGCCGTGCAGCGGTTCGTTCTTACACAGGTCGTTCGATGAATGTTTGTTGTTTTATGTGTTTCGTTTTTGATGTTACGGAGAGCTCAGTCTGAATAATGTCAATCATTTCTTTGGGAAATCTTAAAATGTGGCGTGCATGTAATGAAATTGTAAATACTACAGATATAATAATTATGTATTTATAGCTATGAAAGGTCAATTTAGCGTATTCGAGGACTGATTGCACAGTCAGGTAGGTTTAATATGGGAACTCTAAAAAAGGAGAGTTTAGAGTTCCCACAATAGCTGTTCTTAATTTCAAACATTTAGTGATTGTATAGAAGCGGAAGAATCTAGTAAACTACGATTAATAGTATAAGAGCGGTCAAATTCGTACAGTAATATTTTTAATGACACGATAATAATTATAAGCTTACTTCTACGGACGAAAATCACGCAGAAATAGTAATATAATAATATAATAAATCCATTTTTAACGATGTGATATTACAGCTAAATAAATACACTATTTTCGTACAATTCAAATAAGCACCTTTCAGGCTCGTGTAGTTTTATATTAAGCGTCAATAAACTATCTTCGCAGACATTGGAAATTTAAACGTACCATTGTCGCGCTTGCAAGAGTTATTGAATGATAAAAATTGTGTTCACGCGTTCCATTCTTAGTTTTAAATTAAAATAATGAACAGTTTAATTGAGAATACAGCAAATGCCGCAGTGTCTTAAAAATATTGTGATGTTATTAAATACGTCTGAATTACACGAGCCTGAGCGGTGAATTTTTATTGTTATCATACTTCAAAGTTGAAATTAAATAAAGATTGTACAGTACTATTAAAAGGGGCGAACAAAATATACAATTTTTGATACGGCAAGGTGTTAAGACTTTTGTCTTAAGTGATTTTTCCGAAAGAGCATGTAATTTTAATTAAAAATGGTGCCAAACTTTCAGCACACTAGGATTTATGGCTATTCAGTTGTAGCCTGCATTGGTTAAGTGCTGAAGTTAACATGAATTGCATACTTTTGTATTAAAGTATGCAGTGTAATAATATTAAGCAATATCTGTCAGTCGGCTTGCATGTGTGCATCAGAGCTTGCCAGATATCGGTAAATGTGTTCAAATTGTTTATTTTATTATTTAATGTTATATACATTCATATACTCTATCTTTTTGTACTGTGCTGAATGAATGAAATAGTGCAAATGGCTGTTAAATTGTAAAAAGAAAATTAAAACCACTTCTGGCAAACTTATATGCATTTTATATATTGTTTTTTTTATTTTAATTCGCTTGTTTTTCTCTTACGACTAAATTAAACCTTCAGCCCCTATGACCCCTGTCAAAGACCCATTTTGCAGATTATATACATCGTGAATATTATTACAATTAAATATTTTGTTCCAATATTCATATCGGTTCTACCAATGCTTTTCTATTGTGCTAAGTAACTTGCAAGCCACCACACAGAAATTGATAATGTTACAGGGTTTTTATCTTAACAATTTTCAATTTAATCGGCGCATCGATATTATGTAAAAATTAACGAACACTTTTGTGTAAGGAACAACTGATTTTAATGATTAAAAATTTGCAGTAATCTTAGTTAATACATTCGCTCACGAAGATTATCCGCCTTTTAGGAATAAGGCTTACCTTATTATAAGGAAATCTTTGTAGAATGGGTTTCGTAGATAAATTCTGTTTTTTATATTTTTATAATATATTGAAAAGTACTTTAAATATTGATTATTTGGTTATTGATTCAAGTTATAAATTGTGTAAATGAATATTTATTTCGGAGCAGACTAGGGGCTGTCCGTAGTCTTAATTTGTATTCTAATATCGTGAACTTTTGATAGTATTTTTAATTATGTCTCCAATATATTTAATTTGTCCCTTATCGTTTTATAGACGGTCGCTAGATATTCCTCCCAAAACGTTTATAGAAGAAACTCGGTAATTACGCGTGTCGTAATTAATTATTATATATGAAGTAGAACTTTTTACTTCAAATTTTTAGGGTATGGGCATTTTTATGTAATTTGGTAGATAATTTTGGTTGATTAGAGACGTTTATGTAGTCATCATTTATTTTCGTCCTTTTGATGTTACAAAGATAATAAATTAGAAATGTCCATATCCATTTGGTGCACTATTATAATGTAGATAAGAATTGACGTGAAATATAAGTATGGTGTAAAATAATGTAAAAATGTTTATACAAGAGCATGGTAATCATTTGAGACCGATAAAATTGTTGCGTTCAGTGAATGGGATTAAAGAGATAAAATGTTTATAATACATCGGCGACAGGAAAACTAGGCATGCTATTTAGTGAAATATATTCTTGTATTGATTATCTTACTTTCAATTTTGCATCAATTTTTACGAGCATACTATAATGCTAACAAAGATAATCGATTATATTTATCCTTTTTTACCCAACCTGTTAAAATCAATATATCTTGAAGTAATAACAGATGTTGTATATAACAGAAATAATTAATAGCTAAAAATATTAAGATTTGTAATAATTACATTAGGAAAATCTCAACTTAACATTTTTCGTTTTTTACTTAATTTATTGGCCTGGCCTAATAATTATAATGTCGTTTTATGTATTTTAAACATTGGAGTGCACTGGTTTGATTGTGCCTGAAAAAAACTCACCAATGCCGCTCCAAACCTCAAAATTATGTGTTAGTGAAATAAGTAAGCTTAAAATCGTTTGAAGTACTGTAGTAAGGTAGTTTTAAATTGGCGTTTAAATGTAGCGTGACAAGATTGACTCAAAGAGTGATTACATTATTCAGTTTTGACTAACTTTTATTTTTATGGGGAAGTGAGCTAATCAGTGTGACGGTAGTGTCTAAAATAGTACAAATGAGAAGACTTATTGTCGTAAGCCTCGGACTATTCAACATTGCAAATGCTAGGTTTGAGATGTATCCCTGTGTACTAGTTTTATTTTGTACTAAAAGTTAAAAATAAATGAGTAATTATGTAATTCTTTTATTTTAATACTTTCATCTAGAAATCCTTCGTTTAGTTCAGTTAAATCACTATACCCAAATGCTGGAAAAGAAAAACTTCGAGGCGAATGCTAAAGTTTGGAGTTTAAATAAAAGATGAATCTTTCTACTGACTCGGGAATTAAGAGTCCCAGGATTCCCCAAGTTCGTCCCTGTAGTTCCAGGATCAGAATAGGGCTACGGCATCCCCTGCCTGTCGTAAGAGGCAACTAAAAGGGGCTTCCGGGGTTGCAGGCGGCTAGAGTGGGAGCTCGAACCGTTTGGTCAGGCGATCCCGAGGAGTACGGCGGTATGTGCGGTCGCATACCGTCGTAAAGACTAGACTGGGCGGTGGGCCCAGCCGCCCATCTGGGAGGAGCCCGAGGGGGCAACGCGCTCGGGGGATTCCGGTTGAAGTCGTTTCGAGATCCCGGAGTCCTCTTTATAGCGCCGAGGATGACCACCGAGGGGAGTAAAAGTCCCACATAACCCTGCGTCGCTTCCACGGCGTCGGGTACCTTTTGAAGGTTTCCCCCTCGAGAACAAAAAAAAAGAATTCCCCAAGTTGCATATAACTTAAGTGGTAGCGTATATTAGTTTGTATTTTATATTGTGAAACCTAAGAATAAATTGTGTTTATCTGTCTAAAGACGACGATGGTTAGGACGCATGATGCACAAACTTTGTTAAACGATTTTATTTCCATCAATATCGCATCCATTCGGCCTCTGTATTATGAACTAGCAGCATCCAAGAGACTTCGTATGCGCAGACTATAAATTATCTAACCATTATATAATCTAACCATTATACATTAGTGATCTACACCTGGACCTGTCCCTCCCCCCATACGTAATGGGAATTTGATCAATAGTCACGGCGCCTGTCATGAGTGTTGGAGACAACAGTGTGTATGTGTGTAATGTTAATCCGATAGAAGTCCCAAAAAACTGGAGTATTAGTAATGAGTCCATAAATAATCTAGTATTAAAATAGTCTATGTTACTCAGGGAAATGTAGCATTCTATTTGTTTTTTTTTAATCAATTGGCTAGTTCCATCCATCCATCCATCAGCCCTTTGATGTCCACTGCTGGACATAGGCCTCCCCTAAATGACGTCACTCCAACCGGTCCTGTGCCCTCTGAATCTAACGGTTACCCGGTTTATTTGGGTAGTTAATTCATAACAAACAAAGTTTTCCTCTTTATAATATTATTATAGTTAGAATGTATTATGGTGTGAGGTTCATAAAAGATTCAAGTTTGTCTTTAGTGGCAGTACCTATCTGTCTACCCCTTGTAGTATTGTAATCACGACATTTCACCGCAGTAAGAGCGCGCAAAACAAGCCGCTCGCTTAGTCATGGCACGCTATAGATGAGTCACGAAATAACGGGCAATCTGCCAACTGCGGCATAAAGAATTAATTTGCGTACAGTAAAGTCGGTGTAAAGTGCACTAAGAAATGTCCGTGCAGTTCACTTTCGCTATTTTAAACCCCTATGCTAATTTCTCTGTGACTCGTACTGCGGGTTCCATAACATGTTCGGCAGATCTTTACTTACAGACGCGCCCATAGTTAACACTTGACTTTAGACTGGGGCCTTGGGCGTTAAACGACTCTATATTTTAATCGGTTGGGTTGGTGACTCTAGTGTTAATAACCACATATGGGGCTAGCAACTAGCAATGGATTTACATAATTACTATTGTAGAGCTATTTAAGGCTGAAAGACAAGAAGCCACGACGGAAAAAAGATTAAAAAAATATATAGGGTGCGTTCCATTAGACGATCACAAAGCGCACGCTCACAACCGCAGTTTTTCCCGTTCCATTAGCTTATCAGCTTTTCTGACGTACTTTCTACTGGAACGATCACTTCGACCAACCTTGTTAGATGGGTCATCGTGAGCGTCGCGTGGGCGTAAGTCATGAAATCATTAGTGACTTATTCGCCGCGACCACAACGACCGCGGTCGTCTAATGGAACGACGTTTTGGGCGTCTGGGGCGTTGTGATCGCGTTCTGGAACGCGATCACAACGCCCCATAGTCAAGTGTTTTTGACATTATGACTTGACATTAAATGTCAATGTCAGTTAGTTTTGTCATAACTCTTAAAGTATTAAATATTTATATGGTTCATTTAATTAATCATTATACCAAAAATAGATTAACTGACAATCATAATAACTAAAATCTAATTTGTAGAACAAACAAGCTTCAAGTGTTCTTTTAAATACAAACACCAAGTGCCATACGATACGAGGGTTAATGTAGTGTCGATGTTATTGCAAGTGATGTATTCAATAGTGTGATTATTTATGTAGTATTTGTATATTTTCTTCGTAATTCTTATTGATATCTTTAATTATATTTTTACCTGTTCCCAATGAAATGCAACATACGAGAGCTTGCTCTGTTGAGCGACCAGCCCTGCGTAATGGAAGGAAGGTTGAATTACAAAAAGGTATCAAATGGAAGTTATCGTAATCAAGCAGGTATGAATCCAACGTCTAAGTTGTGATCATTGTGTTTATTATATCTGACACAGATATTTAATCTTTATCATACTTAAATTTGTGAATTATTATGTCAAACAATAACTGACAAACACACTAGATCTATAAGTTTTAAGTACTATTAATAATTTTAACCACTCCACGAAAGTAGAATTTAACTTATGAATATATTTTAGATGCAATACTTTAGTACAATGCCAAGTAGCAAAGTTTATATACTTGGTAGCACCATTGTCTGTGGTGGTTTGTTCATTGAATTAATTTTAATATTAATTGTAGTTATAAAGGGAATATACGGACATCTTAAGAAATATTACATGTCAGTCTGCTGTGTTGTAGCAATGACTACCTTGGTGGGAGTAAAAGTAATTACTTCGGTTAATCCTAATGGACCTTGTAGGGCTAAGAAAACATTTCTGTTGCATTCCTGTCCTTTGTTTTTTCTGGGAGAAATCTATTGTACATTTTTTTTCACTTTATATGATTTCAAACTGATAATCATCAGTATAATTGGAATATTATACTTATATTGGAATTGGTATATTTTGTTATGAAATAGGTACTGAAAATTATTCAATCTCTTTATTCTCTGTAATTATTTCTATGTTGCTTATATTTCCCAACATTTACTTGCTTCAATCAAAAAGTGTTACTTTACATTAGTGATTTATTTTTATTTATTTTTTGCAGTATTCAAGGAGAGATGGTTTCGACTTGTAAATAACTATCTGTTTTATTTTAAAATCAGTGAAATGGGTAAATTTGATACAAAGAATCCTTCAGGAGTGTTTGTTATGGAAAATTCATCAATACAAATGGAGCATGGCCAAAACATATCATTTTCATTTTCTATTTCATTTATGTAAGACAATTATGTTTTCTTTGTTATTTTATTTTTTATATCCTATACTGAATATATGTTAGGTATAATATCTAACAAATTATAACAGCAGTTTTGAAAATACAATATCTCATTAACAACACATACAATTTAAAGATAACTTCAATGTTTATGTGTTTTTTTCCAGAGATGAACCTGAAAAGCGTCATGTATTTGCAGCACGATCTGAAGACAATGTTGTACAATGGGTGATGAAACTACGGGAATGTTCTTATGAGTATCTTAGAAACAGGCTTCACACACTTCAGTCTAAAATATTTTCTATAACTGGAAAGGTATAATAAATTTTTTACATACCTAATTAATTGAAATACTTTGCTATTTTGATCTTTATAATTTGCATAATTACACAATTCATTTTATGAATAATTTGCTACTAACACATACAATATTATTAGTAATGGCAATTTTAACCAACTTGACTGTTTTCAAAACCAGAAAATTTGCCAGAAGGTTATTGTTATTAATTATTAATATTAATATAATACACGCTTTCTACGCTTTCTACACTCATAGCCCCACAGTAGGATTTTCTCCTGTGTCGTGGGTACTATGGACACACACAAGAAGAATACACAAACACCCAGACCCAGAACAGGAATCTAAACTCATCATTCAGATACCTGTCTGGCCGGGAATCGAACCCGGGACCCATTGCGCGTCAAACCGGTATGGTAACCGCTGCGCCACGCGGGTCGTCAATAATGGGCATTGGTCATTGTTTTATATATTCAGCAATTTTAATCTAAATATTACTGGGGAATGCCATGTCATATGCTATTTAATATTATTGTAGAAGACCATTTTCGATTCATGAATATCTTATTTTATATAAAAAAAACATTAAATTCTGCATGTCAGGGTTCCTCTTCCCCTCTTAAAATTAATATATTTTACATGTAAAAAATGTTTTTCATTTCTAGGATCCTTTATTAATGGTGCCAAGAAATGAAGGTGCTTGTTTATGGGCTCCTGCTGTACCCTTTTCAACGACTCCTGCCTGCACAGTCAATACCAGTTCATTTAGTTGCCACCTACACACTAATGGTGCTTTCACACTCGAAAGAAGTAAATCTGATGTCCAAGCCCATAAGTACTTACATGCAAATTTTACTAAAAATACTACATTTTATACTGATAAACTTGAACAAGTTGAAACCAAAGAAGAGGTACAAAAGTTTACATTGGAGAAGAGTAAAACGTCAGCAATTTTTACATCAAGCATGAATCCCATAGATGTGTCAATCTTTGATAACCGTCCAGCTTATTCCCGCGCTGCGCCCAGTCCCCCTGTAAGAACCAAATTATCTCCGAACAGTAAACGAAACGAACTCGCGAAAGATTCAAAATTACCTAAAGAGAATGATAATTTATTGGGGGTAAGTGGATTGCTCGATGAAGCACCTGTACCGCCTAGAAGAAAGGTTTCACCTAAATCCTCAGACAATCCTGTACATTTAGAAAGTAATGTCAGTACCAGTAAAGAAATCGTCAGTAGTGAAGATCTTATACAGTTTTAATTTTTAGGACATTTGGATCATTCATCCCACCAACTATTTAATTATTATTGTAGTAGCATAACTGTCTTTGTCTTGCCGCTTATTAATAATATTACATTATTATTCGATTATGTCTTATGATAGGCGCCAATGTATAATTTTATTTTATTTTTATAGCTAAAGGATGTACCTATACTTTTCATGAGCGTGTAATTTAGAAAAATCTTCCGCCAGGTTATATTTCGTTTGAAAAACTGTTTGCGTGGTAAACAGTTATATAATTATTGTGCAACATACTCTATATTCGTTTTAACTCGAAATGTTACTTCGAAGATTGTTTATGTCAGAGGTTTTCTAACTTTTTATCTACCACCCCATTTAAGAATAAATTATTTTCCAGCGCCCACTTTATTAGGCCTTTGAGAATAAAAAAAGTAATTTTTAATCTGTTTCTTTAACAGCTCTTCAAAAAGAGGTCCTCCGATTTCTTGCGAATAGCAGCTGATAATCACATTTAAAATATTATTCCCTAAACCTTTACGTCGCCCCTATGTAGGCTGCCAGCTTCCACTAGTTATCAGCTACTTGAGAAACATTGGTCTATATGCTACCAGTTTATAAAATGCCGTTATTCAGAATACATGTGGCGCAGTTTCTACACGAAGTCTTTGCATAGTTATAGGAGATAAAGCTTGTTTTTTTTTACTGTCCGTAAAGTGGACTCTTTGATATTGCAATAAAAAAATTGTACGGTTTGTTAACCGAATATAGTTTTTCGAAAAAGTGCTGCATTTTATTCTTGTAAATGAGATTTACTGCATTTAAATTAACTTTGATTAGATACCTCATACAAGCACTGCATGTTTTGATAAGACCTATAAAAAACCTTTTACCAACAAGTACATAACTTTCCTGTGATGAAATTAACGGAAACAACTCATTTCGCAAAATGACGATTAAAGGACTTAGCATTTATTACAAGGACAGTATTATAATGAACTGGGAGATAGTAGCGATATATCTTTCAAACTCTTATTGCGTCCCTGGGCAGTACGTTCATTTAATTACCTGTATTGTGACCTAAGGACTACAGACATGCGGGCAATAGGGTTATATAGTCTCGGGCGGAAGGTTTTACGAATAATATCTATAAGAAGTGTAATTGCTAAATTATTTTTAATTCTTCCATCAGATTTTTTTGTGTGGAAAATTTCATATGCTACATGTTCATATTTTTTTTTTCGTGTATAACTTCATATACACCTACACACTGCACTTTGACGAAATATCACAGATTTACCAAAGTAGAGTATTGAAAAATTATGCGCTTATTTTCCTTTGCCAAAACAATAAGATCTTTGTAAAGCTCTCTCTAACACAACTTCGATACATGTTACATTTACAGCGCTATGTTAAGACCTTGATAAACGTTGATTTGTGCTAAAGATGATCCAATGTTTGTATCAGAGCGCGTGGCATCTGTACGATTTCGATTGCACATTTGCTTCTGTAAGTCATTTACGAGAGACTTATTATTTTTTTTATGACTTAGTTAATATTTAATTTTATTTTCATATATTATGGGTACTTTTAAAAATATATACATGATAAACCAGTGCCGGATTAGCCACATAGTAAGAGTAGCAAATGCTACGGGCCCCGCGAAAGTGTCATCTCTAAATTTTCCCAGATTGTATCCAGAAAAGTTTATTTGTAACAGTTTTGTTTTATTTTATACCCTTACATAAGGCAAACTATGGGCCACTTGTCAGAATTTGCTACAGGCCCCGCGCTGGCGTAATCCGGCACTGTGATAAACGAAGATGTCCCTAGAGTTATTTTAGGATTTAAGAAGACAATACGACTTATACATTCGATTTGTTGCTTTTTTATTTTATTTACTGTATCTATGTAGAAATATAGGAAAATATATGAAGTGAAGTCGAATTCGTCTAAGACGCTTGTGCTATCGTTATCAGGCGAATGTGCACCGTCAATGGCTGTCCACTGACCTTTATAGATAGTCTATGACGTTACTGAGTCGTTGCTGGGATCATTCGCCTCTCACGAGACAACTATGTGCGTCGTGATTAAAGCTAGTCCATTAACTTGCATTTTAAATAGGTAATTGTATATTTTTACAATGACGAAACCATTATGTCATGTTTTGAATTATATTTCTTTTATACTGCTCAGCCCAAATGAACCGAACAGTTAAGTAATCCGTAAAACTATAGCATCGTTTCAATTAAATTGCTGTACTCATAGTAGGTCGTGCCTGTAGTTCCGGGATATGTAGGGCTACGGTATCCCCTGCCTGTCGTAAGAGGCGACTAAAAGAGGCTCCTGGGATTGCGGACGGCTAGAGTGGGAGCTCGAACTGTTAGGTCAGGCGACCCCGGAAAGGAAGGCGGTGTGCGTGGTTCGCATATCGCTGTAAAGACGGCGGCCTATGGATGTAGTGGTGGGCCCAGCCACTCGCCTGGGAGGAGCCCGATAGGGTAACGCGCTCAGAGGACTCCGGTTGCGTTCCTTTGGAGATCTCGGATTCCTCTTTGTGGCGCTGAGGACGGCCACTCTTTTAGTGCAGTAAAAATCCCACACAACCCTGCGACGCGCCCACGGCGTCAGGTACCTTTTAAAGGTTTCCCCCTCGAGAACAGAAAAAGTACTCATAAGTAGGTAACATACTATTATGTACTAACCCTACATCTGAAGCTGTGTTCATGCATTATTAAATATTATTTTCAATCTCAGGATACAGAACTAGTCAATATGGAACTACTTTGTAACGGAATGGCATTTGTAGGTACTGTTAAATCCATGTTTTTGTAAAGAAAATTAGAAAATATGTGATATGAGATCCTATTATCAATCAATATTTTTATTACGTGCAGACCGACCCTAAAATAAATAAATACTTTACACATTACGTGGATCATGATATCAATAAGTCGTTTAACGCAGAAGTAAACTCGACAATATTAATTAATTATAGATTCATCATAGGGCAATGTATCCTATATTGCGTAGTGTCCAGTTTTCCTCATACATTACTATAATGTAAAGTAGGTACTTTGTTACATGTACAGTATAATATAGTAGAATGAAATTGGCTTATTGCAAATATACGTTATATTATGTAGCAATATTTTTATTTTTTACTGAGCATCACACATGTATGAGTATTAACTATCGCAGAGTTGGTAATGTACCTATATACATATTTTAAATGAAATATAATTTTGTATCTATAACACATTAGACATTGAAATCGTGATAATAAAGCAGGTATATTGTTGTTGTTTATACCATTATACGTATCGTGTAGATATATTTTTATACAAATTTGATACATGTCCTCTGTAATATATTGCATTTGCAATGCTTATATAAAGATAAAAAGAAAATAAAGTATTATATACATTACGTTTCTTATTTTTTACAATGGTAATGGTTAGACTCTAAGAGGAAAAACCTAGACAGTAGACTTTTCCCTATTGTACCCTGGTAAATCCATACAATCAATCCTTTTTAGACTATTGAAATTATTATTTTTTCTTGACGCGTATGTTATATGGAGAAATGTAGTCTAGGGTTAATAAAAAGTGTAGTCAGTATGTGTGGTCGCATGCTGTCGTAAACACCAGGAGACACGGTGAGGGCAAATGTACACCGGGGAAGAGCCCGAAAGGGGCATCGCGCTCGGAGGGCTTCGGTTGTGTTCCGTTGGAGATCCCGGAGTCCTCCACGTGGCGCTGAGGACGGCCACCGGGGAGATTTTAGTGCGGTTAAAATCCCACATAAGCCGATGTTGCTCCCACAGCGTCGGGTACCTTATGAAGATTTCCCCTCGATAATAAAAAAAGGGTTGATAAATAAAACAAAGTCTTCTTAAAATACATATTTTAATTGTGTAATTATTTTATCGATACTGTAAAGTAATAGATTATTAGGTTCTATTCTACAAATATAGAACGAAACAATCGCATATAAATAGTCTTTGCGTACCTGTCTGATAAAACAGACATATAACTAAATAAAAATTGACTTATTCACCGTAACAACAGGTGAATACGTAATATCCTAAAACGACACAGTTAACATAACTGTATCGTTGCATTCGAGGCACACGTTTTAATACATAAAATCTATAAATGGAATTATCACTGTAACCCAGAGTCTGCGACATGGTTGAGGAAAATGTCGTACACTGTTCGATTTGTTCTTATTATACTTCTAAGTCTTACTACAATTATACAATACATATATTAGTAACGAAATACATCAAATGAAGCGTTTCACAATAAAGTCCAACGGCTGTTTTATGGATGAACCGCATATAATCCGATTACAATAAAACAATCCTATTCAATCATTTTTAACTACGGCCCAAGTTAAAGTAAAGAGTCGCGTTTTCTAGCAATATATGAGGTACATTCATCATGTACACGGATCTTAAATAATATCATAATTATTGTATAGGTACGTTTTGTAATCTAGCACAAAAACTACGCGAAGTTTATACTTGTTAATAATAGTACGCTTATAAAATATATTACACGTAAAGAGATTAGAGAATCATATAACACGGACAAATTACCCGTAAGGCACTTTTATTTTCTAAAAAACCTTCTAAAACGTAGGCACTTGACCTATTCATATTTTAGCTGCAATCTGACTTATACATTTTATAATAGCTACATTAAAAGACAATCAATATTTCTACGGATGTAAATATCTATACAGATACAGCTAGCAACAGAATGCAAAAAACGCACTTTGTTAGCATTGACAACAACACATCTATCGGCGTACGCTCCAGTTTATTTATAGGCCATATTTATTATTATGCAGGTATATTGGCATACTGTATATGGCGGTATATATTCTTATCAAGCACACTCGGTCTATATGTCACCCGCTATATAAATACGTGTGTTCTTTAGCAGCGACGAGGATCAAGGGCACGTCGCGAAGCACGTGACACGAGGTTCCGCCGCCCGAAGTGGTCCACGAAAACTTAGTTGCCTCCATAGTCGCGCAGCTCGCGGTTTCCGAGCGGTAGAGTTGGCCGGTAGTTGTGCAACAGTTCCATTGCTTCAACGCCACAAGATGCTTCGCCACAACGTAACTTCCTCATTAGCGCCAACTGTAAAATAAAATAATATATTTTTGTATGTATATATGAACTATCTTAAAGCGAACTACTTAAAAATAGCCCGGGCTTAAAATGTCTTTCTGAAGAAGGTAAATCGAACCCGGAACCCTGATACGTGTCTCCGCTTTTGCGCTCGTTCTGCTACCTGATTTCATCGATTAGTAGGGTCCAGTAACGATCACAAGTAACACAATCAGAAAGAAAAAATGTAAAAACTAATTATAACTTTTTATGTTGGTGAAGTCCTTAATTTTGTTTTATTATTTTTATAGACATCGACATAAATATAAAAGTGTGTATCAAATCACACAATATAAAAAAACTTTTTGCACGGATTAAGTACATTTTAGTAAAAAGACGAGCTTATTTGAAAGTAAGTAATATTGGAAAGTGGGCCGGTTGTTAGCGCCGGCGCGGCGGCCGTGCGCGCCAACGGAAAGCAGCGCCATAGGAAACCGGTAGTCGCTCGTCAGTTATTTATAATTGCCGCCGAATACAAACGGGTTTTAAAGTGTTTCTCATCTAAACGAATATTGGAAAAGGTCGTATGCCGTTTGCCGCTAGTAAATACGTAACGATTAAGTAACTGTACGATATGTACGATAATAATAATTTAGCGCATGCAACTTTGTTAAATTCAGCATCGTTATCATATTACAAATTAAAAACAAAACATATTTATAGCTCTAGGTCAACGGCGACTCCATAACCGTTTTCCTTATGTAGCTTACCTTATATTTGAAGGTTCCAAAAACAAAAAATATGTAACAATAAACTAAAATTTAGTAAAAAGTAGTTTGCTTTTGATATTCTAGAAAAGCGCAAGTACCTGTTCAGCGGAAACTTCGACGGGATCTTTGAAAAGGATCCATGTGACGGACTCTGTGCAGGGCGGCGTGGTGAGAGAGCCGGGGTAGGTCCAGTAGGCGGTGCGCGGGGGCAGCAGGCGCGCGGGGTCCAGCGCTTCCGCGAACGTCACCTTGTCGCCCTTGTGCTGGATGTAGGGAAGCAACCGAACCACCTTCTCCAGCTCTTCGTGCTTGCTGCCTACCTGCAAATAATAATCACAATAAGTTACTTTCTACATTCATCTACAAACTTTATTAAGGCATTTAGCATATTTATTCTGGATAACAAATTTGCCCAATCTGAAAGTGAAGCATTTACTTACGAACCTATTTATTATATTTTTGTACTTACGTGTACAAAAATATAATATAAGCGTTTCGATTAAACTATATTTGGAATTTCTAGTAGGTAGCAATTTCGAGTATGAAGACCACTTGAAGGCAAGTGAACACTTGTTACCCCGGATAAAATCAGTCTTACAGTTGAGGTTGGCCACAGATGCGTTACTACACTTAACACCCCATTTTACACGTATTGGAGGCTATCCAACGTAGTCCACATTGGAAAGCTTCCGATACGTGTAAATTCCTTACCACGTTCCCAGAACACAGCAGCGCGTAATAGAATAGAATACTGTTTTTATAAGGAAAAAATAGGAATAGCGATGGTGATTCCGGAGTATAATCACAATGAGTTCCACCAGTATCAAATGATGTTTCATACGTTCCATAGGTACATATGCAGAACCTAAGAACATCTTAGTCCCTTTTGTATTCATTAAGGTTTTAGTGCCTCATTATATTACTTGGATATGAACCTCTGTTTACTAAGCTGATAGAACTTGAACTCTTGACGTCACAACGTCAATAATAACCGAATCTTCCTCGTACCACGGATAAAACAGTATGCGTAAACATTTTACGTTCACAATGGGCAATCTAGTGTGTTTACATATTAATTTACGCACGTGTTTACCTACTTATTATAACATTTTAACATCATAATTATATGTACTGAGTTGTAAAACTGTGAAATCGTGTTTTTGGTCGTAGAGCTAGAAAGTAAAGGCGTCAGTGCATAAGATTTTATAATATCTTTTCATTTTTTAAGTGTCGATGCAATTCTGACAATTTTTTCCTCATCATTTTGATTTTAGAATATTTTTTGTAAATCTTCTTACTTAATTTAATGAATATAATCAGGTGAAATGGATCTTACAGATTAAGATCCATTTCTCAGCTTTGTACGTAAATCTGAACAAATACTAACTACTATTTACATACATGTCGTCAACCCATTATTGTCCCACAGCTGGGCACGGGTCTTTTCTCAGAATGAGAGTAATAGGCCATAGTCCACCGCGCTGGCCAAGTGCGTACGTATTGGTAGTGCGAATTGCGAATAATGCAAACCTATGTAGGTTTGCTATATTTAGTTGAAAGAATGCAACTGTATATAGATATTTAAGTATTATGAGGGCGGACCAGCAGGCTAAGATACAGCTAATGAATTAGTACGACACAAGATAAAATGTGAATTATAAAATTGGTCACATGAGAGATCTTATCTTTTTATTACACTAACAATGTAAACAGGTTTTAAAAATTATGGCTTAGGCAACCTTTTTATTAGTGCTTATGTAACTTGATCTGGTTATAAACAGTGACTAAAAAAACAAGTCTTCAAAACAGACTACAAAATACTTAGCTAGAGAATTTGTTTACATTTATTATTGCAGAATTTACTTATGTGTGTGTGTTTTAGCATACACATTTACCTACTGCAGTAATAGTCAAATTACAAGACTATTAAATGAAATAAAAAACGAATGAGTAGGTACATTGTTTTGTAATAGTTGGCTAATAGATATAAATTTAATACTCCTACATTTCCTATTTGCTGTTTATTTATATTGTTAATACTTTAATGTAGTATAAATTTAGATCTAAATCCTCTATATTAAATTACAGTATTAACATTGCTGACGTGTGCAACGCTATACATACATAGTGCGTGACCTTTGATACCCCTGCAGGTGGATGACGCTTCTAAAAGGATTGAGTTGCGAGGCTTCCCGCTTCAACGACGCAAGGTGTTCTTTTACTATTATTTGCACTTTGCTAAAGTCATGTAAATATTGGCGATAGGTACGACTCGACATATCAAAAGATTTAATAGGAAATACAAATAGGTTATCGATGTCAAATTTTGTAACTGTGTTTTACGTCCTTACTTCACTTTCTTTACGTAAGCTGCATGTAAGTAGGTATTTAACGCAATTTATCTAGATCTTGCAATGTTGTTATATGTTTCGAGTATGGTACCTACTAATATGAACACTGTGATTAGCTACATTTCAGTATGTATCTTTAATAAGTAATTTTGTTCAGTGTGAATTGTCGCCACTAGGGTTCACATACTAAATTTGTCTGTGTGACGGATGCATTCAATCAACTCTGAACGGCTGGTTTATTGGGACGCAGGGTTTAGTTTAACACGCGTGCTGCGAAAATTTATCGTATTTTTTTAACAAACTCATCATTTGTTTCAATTCATTTTTTTCATAAACATCGAATAACACCGTGGTCAATATGTTGATGACATATTTTTTTTACAAAATGATAAGGCAACTATTGTTAAATACATGATGTTTCAGATTTTTAGATGCCTCCTTTAATCGTTTTAAGTATTAATATATAATATCTAACTTACCATTAGTAATACACCTAAAACCGCCAATCCATCTGGTTGTCCAGCGGCTTCAGCGAAGCTGCGGTACTTGCTGGTGTTCCAATGGACGAGGTGGAGTTCACCGGAGAAAGAGCGTCCATCCACAGTGTGCTCGGAGCCCTCGCCATTGACCGCGCCCCAGTGGCAATGCCATTGTTCCAGCTTGTATATGTCGGATCCTAGCGGTCCGCCTCGTAATTCTGTAAACAACCAGTACAAAACATCAATATGTGACAAAAGTAATTTAAGTCCAGAAAATTGTTGATATCAACGAGGGGATTGAAGAGCCCTATCTCGAACGCCGAGCGATAGAGATGGGTGAAAGTACGGGTACGGTACGGTACGGTGTGCCTAAACTATGTGAGTTTGGTAAGTACGGTACGAAGTAAAGTGAGTGAAGGATGATACGTGAGCAGTGATAGCCTAATGGTTAAAACTTGCCCTCTCATTCGGGAGGTCCGAGGTTCAAACCCAGGCCTAATAGCTATAATACCTATAGGTAGATTTAAGGTAAAGCATTTGTAAACGAGGCACGTCAGCAACAAAGTTCATTGCAACAACGATTTTGTATTCAAGTGCCTTATGTACAGCTAGTTGGTACAAAAACAACAATTTTAAACGAAGGCAAAAAACACATACATATGTATTTTTTACACGAAGCCGTGACTCATATCAATATTCGTTGCGGGAACGTAAATAAAACGCCTGGTTTAGAATTTAACTACATAGGTATACCGGATCCCTTTGGAAGTTTGAAACTAACTGATAATAACATGAAAGAGGGATACTGTGCTGTGACTGTGACAAGGGGAGTTTGTTCCTGCTCGAAGGAATTGCAAATTAGGTCTAACCCTTATGTACCTATATCTAGGTAATTAACTTTTACCACCTAAACATTAGTATTCTTAATACTTCTACTCGTACCTAGCTACCTACACTGAAAGATATTCATACATTAAAATGTTAGTACTTAATGAAATTAAATTCATTATTACGCTAATAGTGTTTCTTAAGAATATACATTTAGATTGTTTGAATATTACTAACTCTCTTTAGTGGCAATAATTTAGGAGCTTAGTTCAATTAAATTCGAAAAGTTTATTATTTTATGTATTTTAATATTTAGAGAATTTAGACCAATAACGAGTCCAGTAACCAATAGTCTCCAGTATCCTTGTCTCGAAAGCGCGAAGACTCCATTTAAAATGAAGATTGGGTCAAAAAAGTAATTTAATGATCCGATTCTTATACCGTTATAAAATGTACCTATATATGTAGTTAATCCACTTCTATGTTAAAACCTGGTAAAAAATGTAGTTTTATTGGCGTTAAAAACAATATAATGCAACCTTCAATCGTAGTTTACTTGCAAAATTGATTGTTTAGTATTTTTTTATTAATGACAAAAAGTGTATAAAGGTCTTTGCAGTGACATTGCTGCATAAAAACCGTAACAAGAGTTGATGTCATGTTTAAAAACACTTTTGCATACTTTTAATTGAACTAAAAAATAAGCCTCTTGCACGCATAAGTCGTTACCTACGAGTGACTTTTAATCTAAATTCGTACTTTCAAAGTCATTAGATAAGTACATGTTTTCAGATTGCGTTCGTGATCAAGTATGTGTAATTCGGAGCTTTGCATGATCTTTAAAATAATAAAGTAATAAAGACTTTCTATTATACAGGATTACAGTTTGGTGTCACATTCAAAATGTGGTCAATTTCAGGTATAGGTAGGTATAGGACTTGTATCTAGTTTAAATTGTATAAACGAAGATGGATTTCTTTCGCTTTCTAATGTTGGATTACCTCACGAAGCAGTAATTTAGAGCGAAGATTGGAGGAGTGCCTATGGTAGGACATTGTGGATTTTCCGAGGATGTATGGATATACCTGATTCATAGCCGTTCTCGTCGACTCGCCAGCAATAGCCTGGATTGACGACGGAGCGGGGGTGGTTCACGGAGTACTTCCATACTAGAGGTGGGGCGCTACCGCCGCTGCTTGCGAGAGACGTGTCGATGTCCACGGGACTCTGCCGCGCGCCTCGGGCTTCAGGAAACTTCTCTATCCAGGTTGCTGGTCCTGCGAACAAATCAATAAAATTGCTAAATAAATACATTTCTAAAATTCTATTTTCTTGTAAAATAAACTATTTCGTTGCTCTGAAAATAAAGGGTGTTTATTTTGTTAACTTTTAAGGTAGGTACACTACAAGAAAAGGCACCACCTAAAACAAATCAATACTCTCACATTGAAACGACATTTAAGATATTGAAAATATTGAAACGACAATTTATAATTTGTTTAATTGTTTGTTTTATATTTCCGTACTTGTGAATAAATAACAGCAATCGGTCACCTTACCATGTTATTTAATAGTGTCAGATTCATATGTTTAAAGGGAGGAAACACTCTTTACAAACTTAAAGAGTTGGAATAAACAATTTAAGAAAATATTTTATAGCGAGACTATCCATAGTGGTATATCTTAAATGTATTTCTTATCTAATAAACAGTGTTGTATATCATCATAATCCATGTAAACACAATACCTTTCATTCAGCTTTATAGGCAATCACTCAAGATTACTATAACTATATATTCAGTTCCTTGTCAGAATATTTCTTGCACCGTCAAAGTAGCTATATTTATCTTTGCACATGCAAATATAGATACCTACTTGCTAATTATTACAGTGATAACTCTAAAGTGTCGTCCTAATCATTTTAAGTGCACATTTAATTGATATTTCCGACGTGGGCTATTTGTTAAAGAATTGAGTTGTCATAATGTTTTAGTTAAAGCAAATGTCCTTAATGCCTGACAGGCGAAAAGTTTTTTGCAAATATTAGGCTAATTTACATAGTAGTATCAGATGAATAAGTACCGAAAAGAATAGATATACACGGTTTTTGTTAGACATGTCACTCGTTATCTTATCGACCGTCTTCGCCATCACCGCCCGCGGGCGCCGAGCTTAATAATATTAAACATTTTTATAATGATAAATCATGTTTATTGTTTGTAGTACATTATAACTTCCTGGGCGTGTGATTAAAAGTGTAAAACAAAAGCTATCATATGCTTTAGTACGTTTGTGACAAATGTTACTCTTTGAGTGGCAGGGGACTAAATGTTTACTTATTTTAAACTTTCATTTGTTGGTGTTGTATCGTCTTTCATTCATTTTGTTACTACTTATTCGTATTAATTTTAATACTTTAGTAAAACTAACATACTTAATTTATCGTAAGAATTAATTGAAATATATTTAAATATAATTTTGCGTATCAGAAATGTACCAGGGACAAAATAATTATTAGGATTTAAATTAATTCTTACACATACCAAATTTTCTCTATTTCAAGAGAGAATTTTTAAACTTATTCGTCGAATGAATGGATATGGACCTATATTAAAATAAAGACATCGAAACCTACGTCATAATAATAATATCTAGATCACTAAGTAAGCTTTGGATAAATTGACACTGCCACCGTCACTGTTCAAGCGACGGTACCTACCTTTACGTTATTTACTTTTACACCCTTCTGACTCATTTCTAGAATTAATCGCAGGTATAGAATAAGACTTTGCACCGTGAAAAAGTGATTATAGTTAGTTAATTTCCTAAAATCCGCCAATTCGCACTTGGCCAGCGCGGTGGACTATGGCCTAAACTCTCTCATTCTGAGAGAAGACCCGTGCCCAGCAGTGGGCCAATAATGGGTTGATAAGAATTTCCTAAAATAATAACATTACCTATGAATAAACGCGAATTGATTCTATTCTCATTAAATTAATTATATTGTTTTGTCATCTCAATAATTAGAAATGCAATTACCTAAATTTGTTGTAAATTATAAACGGAATAAAAGTCATTTAATTTAACGTTTAATACGTTTAAGGAAAACATGTAAAATTCACTTAACCAGTAGGTAGGTACTTACATACAAAATTCGGAATTCAGTCTTTAAGTTGACCTAAAGGTTCAAGTTCGAGTTCAATTCCAAGTCAAAACTACTTACTATTCACGAGTTCTTGGCAACATCAACCGACAAAATATTTGCTTTCAGGTGATTTAATTGTTCTTTCGAACAGGTGTGATTGTTGAATATAAATAATGTAATGTAATATCCTACTTTACTTTAATCTTTTAGGTACCAAAACCTTAGCATAATAAAGTAAAATAAATTGTTGACATAGGTACGATTGCTACAGGATATTTTAATAATAAAAACTTTAATAGATATAATTATCATAAATAATTAATAATACCAAGAGCTTATATAGCAATTAACAGCTTTATTTATTATGGCCGGTGGAAGTAAATATGGTACAAATCCTTGTGAAACAGCTACTTTTGCCCTTTTTCTGATTTTCGTTGACATTGCGTCCGCCAGGGTCACTCAACCTTGTCGTATATAATGACTACACATCGCTGAGGCCACTCGAAAACACGGTTGTATGTTTTGTGTTATTTTTGGATTATATTTAAATTTAATGAAGATTTGCAATTCAAAATTAACTTTAAGTAATTTAAAAGGTTTTATCATGAGTAAATATACTTAATTATGACATGAATTAATTACGCAGTCGGGTTAAAATGGCTGAAATTCTCTTGGTACGTAAAAACTAAGCACGTACCCTGTACGTTATATCGTTCTTCCTTTAGGCACAGTATTGTGCTTTAGGTTATGCCTTCTAACAGTTCTATCCTTCAGGTAAATATATATGTTATTTGTTATTTTGTCGCAGTAGGTACAGTAGGTATAATCCATTTTGACGATTCCTACATTTCGTAGGAAAGAGTACGGATAAAAATTCATACTTGATCGCTTAATGTTAATCGCGGTAGATGTGAGAAACAAAATTATTAATCCCTGATTATAATTTTAATATTTGTAAATTTCAATACATTTTAAAACAATAGCTCATAGGTGCACGGCTGAAAAAAATAAACTTGAACCCTCGCAGGAAATTAAGGTGCGTTATGAGGAAAACATCCGGTTTAGAAATTATTTAATGAGCAGTGTCGGTAATCGTTTCATTATTCCGGTATTATAGCATTGATTGTATTTATTACGCCGTTTTGCCATAGCATACAATCACTACATAGTATAAAATAAAGTACCTTCTTGCTGTCTGTCCATATGTATGCTTAGATCTTTAAAACTACGCTATGGATTTTAAAACAGTTCTTTCAATATATCGAGTGATTCAAGAGGAAGGTTTTTATGTATAATACATGTATAATATTGTAGAGAAAACTAATATTTTTAGATTTTTTACTTTTAGGCGGAACGAAGCTCGTCGGGTCAACTAGTGGTCTATAAAATACTATTTGGTTAAACTCTCGGACCAAGTAGTTACATGAGAAAACTGTTACTGGAAAGCAAACTAACGAACCCAATTTTTACCATAAGCATTCAAAAATAAACTAAAAATATAACAGCTGTGTATACTCGTTATTTCCGTCGCAGCGTGTCACAATAAACAGAAACGGTATTATTAATCGATTCCCATATAATATTGCCGTCGGATGTGCGTAATTTCGATATGAATTGCCAAAAACAATATCAATCTAATATCAACTAAACGATTATTGTGATCGTAAACTAAACTGTTCACCTCATATAGACATATAGGCGGGTATATTTGGAAGCAATTTACTCAATTGAGGGGATTGCAGGACGGACATGTCTGTCATAGCGTCATAGTGTGTCGCGTGCGCGGTGCAAGATAGGGCTACTACGAACGAAGTGCGGGAGTCGATAGCTTGTCACCAATACACAATCTTTACAGTATTCAATTGATACGACCTGTTTCATAATGCTCATTAAAGGGTTATTTGCATCGCAAACGTGTGTAAAGTTAACTCTATGGCTACATACGTTTACGGCACTTAATCTGAAACTTTGGTTTAAACATTGGTTATTATTACAAGAACCGACAGTTAGCAGTAATTAAAATACTTGTCATTTCTCCTTCATAAGTATATTCAATCGAATGATCTAGAATTCAGTAAAGCTAGTTAATTTCAGATGCATGAAAATCTGTTTTTTTTTGTTATAAGCAGAGGCGCTTCGCGCATGGATCAGCGGCGACCCGCGACCTCGGCCTTGTTTATCTCACTGATTTATTTATCTTAACTACCAAGTAAAACAACAGATTGTAGTTACTCAAACCCAAATGAGCTGAATAATAATCACCGTAAACGTCATTACAGTTAGTTGCAATGTTTTTATCGGAAGATACGTGGACGTTCATTAACGTCTGTTGTTTGACTTGCTCTGATATTGTTCGTTCTTAAATTGTCTAACATTATAGATAATATTAACTGTATTTATAATAAAAATAATATTTTCCGAAACTAGATTATATATTAATATTATTATTATGCAGATAAAAGAAAATTATTAATATGAAAAGTTTCATTCAGATACTAAGTGTTCAGCTCAGCATGTATTAATTTTAATCGTCAAAATCTGTAGGTACGTTTCTCGTCTCGACAACCTATTATTGCCCAACTGCTGGACAAAGGTCTTCTCTCAGAATAAGCGAGGTTTAGGCCGTATTTCAGAGCGCTGGCCAAGGCAAATCGGTAGACTTCACACCCCTCCGAGAACTTTTTTTAAATAACTCTCGGGTGTGAAGGTTTCCTTACGATGTTTTCCTTCGCCGCTAATTAATTTAGGTGAAAGTGGTGCGTGCCTGGGTTTGAATCTCGGACCTCCCGATTGAGAGGGCAAGTTTAAACCATTAGGCTATTACTGATTTTTAGGTACGTTTAATATAGTAAACATATCAAACGTAAAAAGGAACGTTTATTTCAATCAATTATTTGATCTCAAATTGAAATAGTTTATTTCCTGTCTGTTATCCAATCCAATAAACATCAATGCCAGATATATGTACTTCAAATTAATAAAATAATGATCTAAAGTGTCTTAGTCGTAGATGGAGTCGGAAGTGCGACTCTACATTCTGATCTTTTTGATTACTTCCGTATTTCTTTGCGTTCTAATGGCTCGCTGTAGAAGAAAAAATATTAATTGTACGGTTGTCAATGAATGGCTGTAATTTCCGCTCTGGAACCAACGTTGCAAGGTCACAGTGACCGCTTCTAGTAGACTAGAGCGTCTAGATTGTAAGTGTTGTTTTAATCTTACTTAAATCGTCCGTAAAAACGATTGCTGTGAAAAAAGCTGAGATTTATTAATTCACTTTTTTATTTTTTATGGTTCCATTGTGCCTATACTGTTTATCCACTTACGACTACAATAAAATTGAATGTGTTACATAACATACAATTTAAAATTGATTCTAGTTTATGTTTCGAGAATGATTCGCACGAAAGTTAGCAAAAATATTCTCTCATTATATTATATTTCTCTTATATAGTATATTTCTCTGTTTTATAATTAAACTTTGACAAGTTAATTGGATACGAGAGCAAAGGTTATGTACAACGTGTTTTATAATGATATGTAATTACTGGAATAAAAACTTGCGATAAGATTTTTATGAAGCGTGTTAATATAATAATTAAAAATATCTATAACTGAACATCTTGAAATACTTTGACGAGTCAAAAACGATACTTTGCGTCTTTTTGATAATTGTTCCTGTTTTCCGTAATACATTTAGTAGATATCTTTCGATTGTGGTACCAATGTCACTACAACCAGTTAGCATATCATATAAAACGATTCAATAAATGGTAATAATAATATTTAGTATGATGTTGTATTGTACTATATTAATGTCAATATTTAATGGCAATTCTAAGAAAATAACCTAAGAGCACTTTTTTACAATCATTAAATAAATATTTAGATTTTCGGACATCTAACAGAAGCTTATGAGTTCGGACATTTGATGAAATGTTTGTAATGTTTGTTTATTTTTGTTTCATCGAAACGTTTTATGCATACTGTTTACTCAGATATTTTTAACCATTTGTTAAGATATTGTTTGTGGGACCTTATTATTAAACTCCCTTAAATATTATATTACATGTTATTATTAACATACATGTTACAAAAATGAAACAGAAAAATATTTATACGTATTTTTTAACAATTTATAATTAAAAGCTTAGTAAGATGCTGCATTATACTATATTCATGTCAATATTTAATGGCAATTCTAAGAAAATAACGTTGGAGCACTTTTTCCAAAATTTAAATATAATAATATTTGGATTTTCGTACATCGGACAGAAGATAATATACGTTTGGACGTTTTGATGAGATGTTTGACACGTTTGAAATTTTTGTTTATTTTTATTTCATCAAAACTTTTGAATGCATACTTTTTACTTAGATATTTAAGATAATAATTGAGGGACTTTATTAAAAAGGTCCCTAGAATAACATCTTACATGTTATTACTAAGATACACGTTAACAACTGCAACAGAAAAATATGTATTATGTTCAAGAGATATTTACAAATTTACTTCCGTATCTATTGTGGTGCTTTAGAAAAATAATACAATATATCTGGAATTTAAATTCGGTGCAGGATCAGTTATATAGATCAGATAATTCGTAACGACGTAAACATTCGGAATTTTTGTGTGTTTTTAAAAACGTGTGTCACGAGGTTAATCTTATAGATAAACAAAACCTAATAGCTACGTATTGCCTGCAATATGTAAGGTATTCATTCATTCATTGACAGAATTAACTTCAATAGAAACACAAACACGGTAAATTACACACATACGTCGTTGATCTGAACGATATCACTATGATTTTAACATTAACATTCAAGAATAATATTTAGATTAGAGATATTATATTTTCTCGTACATTTTAAATGGATTCTGGGCCTCATACACCCCCTTTATACGCCCATACGTAAAGATAACTTATTTCTGTAGGAAAGTCAGGTCGAGTCGTTAAAAAACATTATATTTTTGTGTTGATACATTAAATACATTATCTTGCAATAAGTATTATAGGCGAAGGAAAAATAGACAACGGTAAGTTTTACCGGCGATGATTACGATGATATCATGAAATGCATTATATATTATTAAGGTAAAAACAATCATTTTATTGAGACGTCATCGCCTTTCGTTTTATTTTCGTTCAGATTGAGTGCTTTTTATATTATGCACTAGCTGACTCGGCGAACTTAGTTTCGCCTAAAAATCAAAAATCTCAAATTACCAGTGTTCCTTTACTATATTATCAATGTATTATACATAAAAACCGTCCTCTTGAACCACTCTATCTATTCAAAAATAATTGCATCAAAATCCGTAGCGTAATGTTAAAGATCGAAGCGTACATAGGGACAGACCGCGTGAAGCGCGTTTTTTATACTATGTAGTCATGTAAATAATACATATATTAAGTATATATAATTTAACGTATGACTTTGTAAAATATTTGAACCATTTATTATGTAGGGAACAGAAAATAGTTAACAGCGACAGTAGGAGTTTTTAGCACCTTATAAGTTGTTGTTAAATGAATGTAAACAGCATTATTAGGTTCATTGTCTATTAGTACAATCATCTGAACTGGTGTCATCATTGTGTAGTTCAATAGCATGTTAGCGACTGTCCTATTCTTTACCGTTCTTAACTCCATTCGTGTCGAGCTAGATTAGAGCGGTCATTATAGACACGCGACGGATATAACATAATAGTTGTTAGCGGAGATAAAACTTAGATATTCTGCTTACGCTCTTGATTCTTCTTACGTTTAATTCTAGCAGTACTTTTAACAGTTATTTTACTTAATTGTAAGGTATCTCGTTTGATTCGGCTCGGTTTTTCAATTATTTTTGATGTTCTATGTAAACATATTCGTAAAAGACATAAATGGTATTTTATTTTAAAATAAAAGTCTAAGTAGATTTTTTTTAATAACTAAAATATAAGCTCATTAAGACGGATAGAAATATAAAAAAGGTCAAAAATAGGCATGGTGACGTCGTAATCTATAAAGGACTTCTAAGTCATTACATAACTAAGTACTTGGTTTTTCAAAGTAAATGGAAAATTATTGCGCGTTCCCTGTATACATAAATAATAAGGCCCATGTAACAAAATAAGTACAATATTATGAGAGTCGAATGTATTATTCATTTCATACCCTGTACTAATAAGATTGGTTAAACGACGTAGATGAGATAATAATATTATAAACTTCTTTTTTATGAACCACTTTGGGCAAAAACAAAGTATTGTTTACCAAAGAAAACAACTTGATTAAGTAATAGACTTAAAACTTATTACGTCTAAATTGTGGTCACTTTGGTCACAAATAAATCTCTAATCTTAATTTCAAGTAATAACGTGTTACGTTCAAATCTGATGGGTTTGTCAGATGGTTGGTAATTAATAATTACCGAGTTACAGTTCATTACACAAGCTTCATCTAGGAAGTCTCTGTTGACGTAATTACAGTAGGTAGTTGAAATGATATGAAGAATACCGTTTGCGATTGGCACGTTGCTTCGATAACAGATTTGTCCAATGTACCAACAAGGTTGCTACTGTTTATAAGGATGAGAAGGGTTAAGAAGCTAGTAGTACAAGCTTATTCTCTCAACTACTCATTTTTGGCCTACTGCTGGGCACGGGTCTTCTCTCAGAATGAGAGAGTTTAGGCCATAGTCCACCGCGCTGGTGAAGTGCGAATTGGTGGACTTCACAAACCTCCGAGAACTTATTTTTTTTAGAACTCTCGGGTGAGTACGTTTCCTCACGTTATTTTCCTTCACCGAAAAGCAGTGATAATTAATTTCTAATACGCACATTAATTTAGTAAAATTAGTGGTGTGTGCCTGGGTTTGAACCTCGGACCTCCCGATCGTTTCAACCATAAGGCTATCACTGCTCTGCCTTAAATACAAGCTTATTATGTGTCCTTAAAACAAAAAAAAGTTCTTTATTTCTCTTATGCATTGCAATGTAAATTGCACGCTAACAATTTTGATTTCATGACTTGCAATGTGTTTTTAAATAATAAGCGAAGACAAAACAATCCTTGTTTTATGTCTTCAATTGCATATTAATATGTTTATGGCTTTTTATAATTTAGGCTAGTATCGATCAAAGCAAAATATAATGAAATAAGGAGTATTGCCGATAACTTATAGTACCTTTGCAAAACATACACAAAGTGTACCTATTTGCAATATTTGTATGATAAAGCTTTCTACATTCATAATATTGTCGATAATACTGTAATATATTTATGAGCACATTAATAATATGTTAATGTTTTTATAGTAAATAACTGAAAATTCTATACTAACTTGTAATATTTCATTGTATGAAATTATATTGTGACTTATAATTTGATTATTTGTTGGCTAAAATTGTTTTTTAATGTGTGGCTAAAATTATATCCAACAAACAACCATTGTTTATTGCTACGCAACAAGGCTCGCTCTTCTTCGCATCGAACTATATCTGGACGTTTAAACTGAAAAAAAATTTTAAACAAAAAATACAACCGACTTCCATGCCACATAAAAGTAAAAAATAATTTAAATACATGTTGGTTTAGAGCAAACACAGTTCTTAGTACATAGTCCCGAAGTCGGCTCTCACCATATTTTGCTGGATCATGACGAAACTACATGTATCTTATATGAGCGCCGACTTCGGGACTATGTACTAAGAACTGTGTTTGCTCTAAACCAACATGTATTTAAATTATTTTTTACTTTTATGTGGCATGGAAGTCGGTTGTATTTTTTGTTTAAAATTTTTTTTTTCACGCTTTTCAGTCACGATAAAATCAGTTATGGCTGTTGCTAGTCGTCCGCTAACCGGATGAATAAAATTAATTATTCGTCCGATTTTCGGATGAATAAAATTATGTGCTGACGTCATCACGTCATATAAAAATAGACTTCTTTGACACAACCGGTCGGGGGCGCTACCGCGCCCCCTCCCTTAGATTCTGAATTGGAAAAATCTGTTCGAACCTAACCTAACCGAATAAAACAACTTTTTCTGAGTAAACATTTATTTAAAGAATAGACCTATAATTATCAATATTTAAAGTAGAAAAAGTAATATAAACCTTCTAACTAAGAGTATAATTCAACTGATACTGATAAAAATAACCCATCCAATTTAAAAAGGTTGGTGGTACTCTTGCATCTTTCAGGTAATTGTATTCAAAGTGGAATTTTTGATCATAATTATATCCTCTCCGAAACTCATTGTTGGTATTGTGAACAACAACATTATGTATACGTAAGCACAATATGGCCGATGCCTACGGTTTAAACTTGAAGGACCCCAGCATTATCAGGGTTGAGGAGTTGAAGGTCAAAATTATCATGTCATATCTTTGCTTAGTAATCTCATTACATATACGTAAGCACCATATGGCCGATGCTTATGGTTTAAACTTGCAGTACCCGGCATCATCAGGGTTGAGGAGTTGAAGGTCAATTTTCTTATCATACGTCTTTGCTTTGTAAATATATTACATATCCATAAGTATCAAATGGCCAACGCCTATGGTTTAAGCCTGAAGTACCCCTGCATCATCAGGACCGAAGAGTTGAAGGTCAAAATTATCATGTCATATCTTTTCTATGTAATCTCATCGCATGCACGTAAGCAACAGATCCCCAACTTCTATGGCTTGGGCTTACAGTACCCTGCATCATCAGGGTTGAGGAGTTGAAGGTCAACTTTTTTATCATACGTCTTCGCTTTGTAAATATATTACATACCCATAAGCATCAAATGGCCAACGCCTATAGTTTAAGCCTGAAGTACCCCTGCATCATCAGAGTTGAGGAGTTGAAGGTCAAATTTTTCATCTTATATCTGTGCTTAGTAATCTTATCAGATATACGTAGCAATCATGTAGCTAACGCCTATAGTTTAAGCTTGAAGTACCCCAGCATCATCAGGATTGAGGAGTTGAAGGTCCAATTTTCCACCGTATACAACCATTTTTCTAATGTTTTACCTTACATTTTTTTAAATATCATTTTGAATGCGTAAGATTGAAATAGCTAAGTTTTATGGCTTAGGCATTCAATACCCCTGCATCATCAGGATTGAGGAGTTGAAGGTCCAATTTTTCGTCGTAAACCTTTGCTTAGCAATGTTATTACAAATCCGTGGGCAACAAATGTCTAACGTTTATGGTTTAAGCCTGCAGTACCCCTGCATCATCAGGGTTGAGGAGTTGAAGGTCAAATTTGTCATCGTACATCTTTGCCTTGCTATCTTATTATATATCCGTAAGCACTAAAATGCCATCACCTACGGCTTGGGCTTACAGCACCCTGCATCATCAGGGTTGAGGAGTTGAAGGTCATTTTTTTTATAATATGTCTTTGCTTAGTATTGTTATAACATACCCATAAGCACCAAATGGTCAACCCCAATGGTTTAGGCTTGAGGCACCCCTGCATCATCAGGATTGAGGAGTTGAAGGTCAAATTTTTCATCACATGTCTCTGCTTAGTAGTCTTGTTACATATATGTAAGCACCAAATAGCTCATGTTATAGTTTAGGATAGCTGTAATCCTGCATCATCAGGATCGAAGAGTTGAAGGTCAAATTTTTCGTCAACCTATATAAGCATAGATATATAATACATATTCCAAGTTTCATAAGAATCGATTCGGCAGAAGCCGAGTTATCTCAAATTATCTAAAAAACTTGAGGAGTGGTGGTGGTTTCCACCCCATAACTCAAAGAGTTAAGCATCACAGCATACCCATGTCCAAGAGAAAAAGTTGCGTGATGAAATTTCCTATCAAATGAAAGAAAGAAAATGGAAATCGGTTTATAAACACCCAAGTTATTCAAGATTTTAAGAAACCGACATTTTCCAATTTTCCGGGAAAACCGCTGGAAGGTTTTCATTTTCCTCAATATGGGACTGCCTGTGAAACTAGTCGCATACAATGTCGTATGAATCGTGTCGGTAGGTCGACGATTTCTAGCCATTTCGCCCGAACATACATAAAAAAAAAAAAAAAAAAAAAAAAAAAAAAATATACGTGACGAATAGATAACCTCTTTCCTTTGGGAAGTCGGTTAAAAACGTGTCGGGTTTGTAATCTAACTACATTATTGCTAATTTGGTGTGAATTTATTTTCGTTTTAATGCAATGAATGTACAAAAATGCGCTGGTTGCCTCAACCCCTTAAAAGGGACAACATTACTCTCTTGCTGTCGATGCTTGGATAAATATCACCATACTTGTTTGAACTACAACAAACGAGATTTCGACGCCCTTAATAAAGATTTCAAAGAGTCTTGGGTCTGCCCGTCGTGTCGAAGTAGAGAGCCCAAATTGGCAGACAATACAAACACACTTATACGTTCCCTAATTTCTTCATCTTCTAATACGATAAAACATAACATTACTTTATCCCAGTCAGAGTATGAAAACGTGAACCTGAGATCCAATTCTCGCAGCTCAAGTAACTGTGGCTGTTTACCTGCAGACTTAATCAGAGAAATAATCAGGGAGGAACTAGACAGAAAATTTAACACAGTGGTTAAGGACATTCAGACTAAGTTAGATAAACTTGAAGAGTCGTTGGCGTTTTCTAATTCTGAATACGAAAAACTAAATAAGGAATATGAATCTCAAAAAGCCTTCATAATCCAGCAACAAAGGGAAAACGAACATCTTCGTACCATCACCCGGGATCTAATGCACAAAGTGCAACATGCAGAGCAGCTGTCTCGCGTAAATAATATCGAGATCCAGTGTGTACCAGAAAATAAAAACGAAAATCTATATAACTTAGTGCAGCAGCTCGGTAACACTATTAAATGCCCAGTATCAGACACTGATCTACAGTACTGCAGTCGTATTGCCAAACTGAACGCTAATACACCTCGCCCACGATCAATCTTGGTAAAATTTAGTAGCCGCCGTCTCCGTGATACATTTCTAGCTGGTGTTATCAGGTTTAACAGGAACAACCGCAGTGATAAGCTCAACTCTACGCATCTGGGCTACGGGGGAAAGAAGTCTGCGGTTTTTGTGTCCGAACACCTTACTCCTGAAACTAAGGCTCTCCACGCTTCCGCACGTCGAAGGGCTAAGGAGCTTAATTATAGATTTGTATGGGTCAGAGACGGTAAAGTATTTATGAGAAAAACTGACAACTCTAATTCAATTTTAATTAAAGATATAGATATTTTAAACAATATATCCTGATTGTAAGGTTTGTTACTTCTCAATATCTAATTGTTTATTTATAATTTACTTAATTCTTAGATCTCATATTAATATAATATATATATATATAGTTATTAGCAAGATTTATTTTTATTACATTGATAGCTTAATTTTAATTATATATCGTTTATGTTATTTGTTAATTAATTTATAATACATATTAATTTTAATATTTATTATCAATAGATTATTATTTGACATTTTATATACTTCTTATTCAGATTTTTGTGTTTAATATATGATACAATTCTACTATCAAAACGTAAGAGGGTTAAAAACGAAAACTGTGCAATTTTTTAACAATGTTGTTTGTCAAAACTATGATATTATTATTTTAAGTGAATCTTGGTTGAACAGCAGCGTCTTCGATTCAGAATTATTTGACAGCCGTTATATTGTGTATAGACGGGATAGAGAATCGAGTGGATTTCACAATAAAAAATGCGGTGGTGGTGTTGTTATTGCAGTATCCAACAGAATTTGTTCCAAGCGCATACAAAATATGGAATCGAACTGCGAGGATCTATGGATTCAAATTAAATTTAGCGATGAAAGAGGTAAAATAGTACCGTTGTATATATGTGCAGTTTATCTTCCTCCGCCTGTGCAACGTCATATTTTAGAAGAATTTCTTTCTAATTGTAACCGCGTTCTAGATGAAAATAATATCTCTAACTTATTGTTGGTTGGAGATTTTAATCTGGGAGCAATAGACTGGAACTTTCCCGATGACTCTATAGTACGGACGAATAATATTAATAATAGTGTTTACAATGGCATGTTAATAGATTTTGCTCCGCTTAATAATTTAACACAATACAATTATGTAAAAAATAACAAGGGGAAAGTTTTAGACCTAGTATTTTGTAATAATATTATTTCTCAGCTCACAATTGAATCTAACGCACTTTCTACAGTCGACCCCCTTCATCCACCGATAATATTTGATTTATCTGTTTGTACCGACGTCGGACTTAATCCCTCTAATAATATTCGATTTTGTTTTTTTAAAGCTGACTATATCAACATTAATAAATACCTTAACGATATTTGTTGGGCCGATGAATTCAAAAATATAATATGTGTTAATGAAATGCTACGAATATTTTACAATCATCTTCATATAGCAATTGAAAGGTATGTCCCTAAATATGTACCTAAGCCAAAGAAATATCCTATTTGGTTCTCTCGTGATTTAATCAATCGACTTAAAGAAAAGCTTAAATATCGGAACAAATTACGTAAGTTTAACAATAACCCTTTAGATCTTTTATCCTATGAATTGGCGAAAAAGAGATCCGAACGTCTACTTATATGTTGTTACAACAATTACATTAAAAGTCTTGAAGATAGTTTACGATCAAATCCTAAGTTTTTCTGGTCCTTCATTAAAAGTAAAAATAAAAAACAAAACAATTACCCTGCACAAATGTCTTTTAATGGTAATTCCGCCTCTGATGGAGTAGACATTTGTAACTTATTTGCTAAGAATTTTTCAACAATTTACAACAAATCTGGAGTTCACTGGGACCGAGTGACCCTATGCCTTCGCTTACTAACAATTACCTAACATCAATCATGTTCAAAGATGATCAAGTTTTAAAGATTTTAAAAAGACTGGATATTAAAAAAGGAGCCGGATCTGACGGTATTCCCTCTGTGTTTGTATTCAACTGTGCCACTTCCTTATCTCAACCTCTACGGTTCATTTTTAATAGATCTCTACAAACTAGCACTTTTCCCTCAGAATGGAAGCTAGCTTTAATTGTTCCCTTACACAAAAGTGGAGATAAGGAAATGGTGCAAAACTATAGACCTATTTCAATACTTCCAGTATTCGCAAAGATCTTTGAGCAACTACTTTACCCAATCTTATCATGGCAATTTAAACAACTGATAAACCAAAATCAACATGGTTTTATAAAGAATAGGTCTACAGCTACAAATCTTTTATCATTTCTTAATTATATTAGCATAGAACTTGATAAGCGATCTTCAATCGACACAGTTTACACGGATTTTAGTAAAGCATTCGATAGCGTCAACCACCAGTTACTACTTCGCAAACTTTCTGCATATGGGCTAGCTGAACCATTGCTGGAATGGTTTCACTCATATTTATCTGAAAGAATGTTTATGGTAGTAGTCGGGGGTTACTCTTCTAAACATTATCCGGTACAGTCTGGTGTCCCACAAGGATCCCACCTCGGCCCTCTACTTTTTAACATTTTTATCAATGATATTGGTGAATGCTTCCTTCATTGCAAATATTTTTTGTACGCAGACGACTTAAAAGTTTTAAAAGTAGTAAACTCAATGTCGGATGCGGCGCTCTTACAAAATGATATTAACCGACTAATAGAATGGTGCTATTTAAACAAAATGGACCTTAATACTTCTAAGTGTTTTGTAGTCCATTTCTCTAGGAAAAAGAATGTTACTAATTATAAATATAAAATACATGACGACATTTTGGTTGAAAAAGAAAACATAAGAGATTTAGGCATTGTATTAGATTGTAAACTAAGATTCAACACACACATCGACAATATCTGCTCAAAAGCCTTCAAATGCCTCGGTTTTATTTTGCGTAACTGCAGAGACTTTAAAAGTCAACAAACAAAAATTTTACTTTATAATGGTCTTGTGCGTAGTGTTTTAGAGTATTGTAGTGTAGCGTGGAACCCATTTTATAACGTGTATATCAAAAGACTTGAATCTGTCCAAAAACGTTTCTTGTGTCATCTAACATACTCATGCAACTTGGCCGGAACTATGCAAAATTATACTGATCGGTTGAAATATTTCAAAATGACTTCCTTACTGAATCGAAGACGAATGCTAGACATGTTATTTCTTTATAAACTTGCAAATGGTCTGCTTGACGCCCCGGAACTTCTGTCATTGCTTAATTTTGCTACTCCATTTAAATTACCCAGAGCATCCCGGTTTAGTATTTTTGAAGACAAACAATCTTATTCTAATCTTGGTCTTAATGCTCCTCTTAACCGAATTATTCGCGAATTCCGGGTAGTCACAAAACAAGTGAATATTGACATTTTTAATGATAGTATTTACAAGTTTAAATATATTATTAATAAATTCATATATCATAAAATATGTTGACATATTAAATCTGTTTAATTTAAATTTAATTTAATTTAATTTAATTTTAATTTTATTCCAGAAAAAATGTTTCTTTTCTTTTCTTTATTACTATTGTTATTATCATTTGACTTACTTGTTACTCGCTCCTTTTTGCAAGCAGTCTTCGCCTATAAATGTAGTTGCACTTAGCTTTTCCGTATAGTATAATTCTGTTATTTTTATATATTATTTGGTGTAAACTATGTTGGTGATCAAAATAAATAAATAAATAAATAAATAAATGCTGTTCATATTCGTAATTTAGTACGTTAATTAAATATATTCGTATTGTGAGTATTTAGTTCGTTATTCAATTAACGATTCAATTAAAAACAGTGAAAACGAATATGTATATCAAAGTTAGGACTGTAGTAGGTAAACTGTGTGGTGGTAATGCGATCATCATCTTTTGTGTTAAGCATCACATTTGAAATTGGATGTATACAAACCCGTATCAGTGACCAAAAACGTAAAATTAACTCAGCGTGGGTGTGTGTTTAGGCTTATAATAGGTTTTAATTGATTTTCGATTTGGACCAAAGCTTTCAATAGCTATGAGTGTTCGCAAATACATTTCTATGATATCATCGTTCCAAGAATGATTTTTCTTGTTTGATAAACAAGGAAAATCTGTAAATTTTTATTTTTTTGGTAAATATGTATGATAGGAAATAAAATCAAGTGTTTATTGTTTATATGTATACACTTCCGGGCAGTAGAATCGGGCCACTTATTATTTATGAGTATTTTACCACTACAATGATACACAAAAAATATGAATGTTGTCGAAAAAGTTTTTATGCAGCTGGCACATGTAATTATGGCTATGGTGGGTAATATTTGAAATTTTTATTTTAGAATAAAAAATACAGTACATAAGGTGAACTCGGTCATTTATATGAAAAAATAAGGACGTTTTGTTTCATGCAACTCTGTTAAATTTTTCAATTTATGATCTTAATTTTTAAAATATTGGTTGTCGTTCTTGAACCTTAAGATAAACTGCGTTTCGAGTTGATAATTTGGACACGAAACTTTAAATACTTTGAATATTCTTCAGGCAGGAATAGTTCACCGAAATGTGAGTGCACAGCTTAATTTAAGTCGCTCTTCTGTGCAAGAGTATCAAAATTATCGAGAGACGGGTGGCTTCGTCCCGCCAGCTGGAGTACCTCGTTTAGAGTGATCACAGATAGATAGGATTATTGCTATTGCGTCAAAAGTTTTTATTTCTTCCATAATTTTTTTATAAGCCCGCGTTTCAACACTGAAATAGTAAGGTGGACCGATTCTGCTGTCCGGAAGTATATTGCACATGTAATGTGCAGATGACTTGACTACTTACTATTTCTTAAAATCCCGGTTATACTAAAGGCCAGTCAACTATTGACTGCGAGTAAATTCGCGGGCAAAAGGTAACTGTTAGATTTATTTTATCTTTAATAATTTGATTATTAATTTCTTATTATTTTACAGTATTAAAAATATATAAAAGGTATAAGACGGGTTATAACTATCTATATTTTAGCTTCTATTTTTACATTTAGCTTGTACTAAGATATTTCAAGTTTTCCTCAAACTTATACTCTGCGGTAATACGACCATTTCGACTACTTATAGCTATTTCTGAATACTAGGTAATTAACACTGAAATACTAAGAAAAGTCAACTTGTACATATTTATCAATATTATTACCATATAGTCAGCGAGGTTGTGGTTTATTATACACAGGAAAAAAATACAATTTAATGTTAGAAGGTACTTACTCTCTGAAAATTCTTCATTAATATTATGTACTTTGATATTTTACAGATTAGCTGTCCTAAGTTGAAGGCAAACGTCTTAAAAACAAGTTTTTATGTTTTGATATCTTTCAATTAAGTGTAACTAATATATAATATGGAAATGTTTTTATTTTTATTTTGAATTCGTCTTCGATTCTGTTCAGAATTAATTAATCTTCGCAAAAAATCTTCAAAGTGCATGGCAAGGACTTTAGGTATTTTAATGCATTTCACATACTCGTACCCCTGTTTACTCCGGATGATAGGATATGCCATATTTATTTGCAGTTGGTTTGGTCGAAGCGTACTGCAATTGTCAACAGCTTACAGCAATCTGTCTGACAACCGTGATATATGTTATGATGACTTTATATCCCGTTTTAAATAGAACCTAACGGTCTCGCAACGTTCTAGAAAAAAATCAACATGAACATTATTTGTTTAAATTAAAGATTTTGACTTCAGAAAGTGATAAGTTAAAACATGTCCAAATATATTTTCCCGAGAATTTATAGAGAAATAAATTAGTGAGACTAAGATAACGCAATAATCTTCTTATTGACACTATATATGCGAAAGTTTTTGAGGGTGTTTGAATATTTGTAACTTTTTCACATAAAAACAGATGCATAGATCTCGCTAAAATTTGGCATAGAGGTTGTTCATGATCTAGGTTAACACATAGGAAGCTTATTATCGTGGTATACGTAACCACAGACGGGCGACGACGCGAGATAACTTAGTTTATATTTATGCTCTTTTTTATAATTAACGCTTGGATAAAACTATCTGTTACCGCCATTTAAGGATTGTCCTACTTTAAAAACATAAATCATAGTCACGTTATTGGGCAGCTTCAAGGAAACAGACGGAATTTATACAGTTAGTTCGTATGTTATTTTAAGACTTTATTGACCAGAGATTAGTTGTGATTGCATTAATTATCGCATGAGCTTATATCATTACGTTTTCTAAACGGAATAAATACATACTTATGTATTTCATTCCAAATATTCGGTTGTTGTTTGAATGTAATATTATAGGCTAGTACGGTAATTAATATAGAAAATAATAAATTGATATTTTTACAGGCTTTCGCGCAATTTGCAATTATTCGTTTTATATAATCGCAGTTATAGTATTATTGTAGAGTTACGGCGAGAATTCGTGTGGAGACTGGTTCATGAATTTACATTGGCATTGTGTAGCCCGAAACTCCGAAACAATAGCTCGTCCCGCCACACACGTACTTTCACCGATGGAAGTAAGGCCAAGGAAGGCGTGGCTTGCAACTTTGTAACTTTTAACTTTGCATACTAAAATTAATTCAATTTAGGTACATCTATGGGAGTTTTATATTGGAAAAATATTGTGCCAGAAATAAATGTCGCTTATTGTACTGTTAATGATCGGCAGGGTGAAGAAGCTTGGTTACTTGATTTTTAAACGGGTTTATTAAATAAAAAAAAATAAAGAAGTGAATATCTAGTTTTAAACGGTACATTATGTGGGCATAGTTTGCCATAATTTTGGCCTGTAATGAGTATTTATATCAGCGTGATAAAATATGCATATGTCGAGTATGTTTTTTAAATGACGTTGTACATGAATGTTTTTTGGCATAAAGACTGTAAATACATCACCAAGTTTCCTTCATCGGCAGGTCGTTTCGGAGCGTTTAAGTAGGCCAGTGTTTCGCACGCGATCTTCTTACTAGTATTGCTAATATTATTAGACTCCTATTAGTAATATTTAGGTCTTCATTTATATAAACCGTTACGTATTTGTTTTTAATTACAAAGGCTAAAAGTAAATAAAATGACTATACCGTAAAGTGCATGGGTAGACGGGAATTCCCACCAATGAGACGTTTTACATAATCTTTTAAGTTTAAAATGTAAACATATCGAATTGTAGGCGGATTTAATGAATTTGTATGGATATTACTTGCTGCATTTTTACCATTAGAGGCGAAAATTAACAACACTTGTTTATAGGAACATGTAGGAATTTTTAACTATGTACATACTATTTAGGTATTTACACTACATACGTACATAACATAGTACACATTTTTGCCAGATATTGTTTATATTTATGATTTATTCATCTAATGGTGGAAGCGATTAACAAGTCTTTGCATCATTCGTATAATTTTCTTCAAGGTTAAATAAAAAATATTCAAATTCGACACAATTATAGTTGGTGTGGTGGTTGTCTTTAAGCTAATATCTAGCAAGATTCTCAGATAACAAATACAATACTCATTTTGTATTATTAAAATTACGTAATACATTGTCACTGTCTCGCATTTTTGTGATATTAAAACTATTAAAATGATAATCAAATTTACAAACAATCTGTAACGTTGTCAAATCTGTGTTATGCTACGACAAACAACACCTGTTTTGTACGTTTCTGTCTAAATCCGTATTACATTACATTGTGCTTATTTAATGTAACCGCAAGATAATCGTAAATATCAACGGTATCATTTGCCTAACTCATGTAGGTACGGAAATTTATTTATATTCAGTTTATCCGTATCGCACATTTGGTTTGCATAATTGACTCAATTAAGAGGTTTCTCAGACATGGTGACTAAATATATTTGTTTCAGGATATAAACAATAAATAATTGATTGCCCATATTACAAAGAGTATGTAGTTATCTACGAATAAATAATTATTAACCAGTCCCATTTAATTATATACGTTATTTTAATTATTGAAAACAGGAATTCAGTAAATTTAATTTTGGTTACATACCCACATTTAAAATGATAAATGTTACCATACCGTACGTTTAAATTTGTTATTGTATAAAAATCAACAGGTGTCGCATGAATGGAACCAAATTAGGCATTATCAAAGAAATACCCAGAGGCTACGTCACTTTACTTAAAGTAAATTGTTTTCTGCGGTGACTCATTTATTACAATGAATATTTATAATTGTACACATACATTAAGTTGAAGTTACACCATTATCTCACTTAGGAATTTCAACACTGCATTAACTCAAAGATTCCCTTTATTTACATGGGACCTATCACGTGCCCGACGTAAACAAACCGGTTGGCTGCGTTGAGTGCAATTTACCACAAGCAGAACGAAAACAGGTAAACTCACCGTTTTCACAGGTGTAGCCCCAGTCTTGAGCCATGGTCACTTTATTTTTGTTCCACTCGCGTATAGAGTTAAGCGTAACCGTGTGGACACGTGAAAGCCGGTGAGTGTATGAGAGATCGCGGTTGAGCGGAGACTGCGTACGAGTGGTCGCGGAGCGTTCGCTTTATAAGGGGGTCGCGTGCGGTCGTGACGGAAGCGTGTGCGGACGCGGGCGCGAGCGCGTGGCGGGCGGCGTGCTCGGCGGCGGGCTCGGCAGTGGCGCACGCGCGCGCTCCGCCAGGCCACTGCGCGCGCTCGCGCGACCGCGCTGCACCACGCTCCGCCCCTCTACGCTTTCTACTTCATTGTAATTACACTATTTACTCATCAAATAGATTGTCACATGTCAATGCCAATGATATAGGTAAATAACATTCCGCTCATGCCGCAACATCGTTTAAGATCGCTTTTTGGTTTTTATTAGGTTTATGTTCGTTATAGTCAAATAGATATATAAATTTCCATTTCGCTACTATATTTTAATATTTAATCTTATAGTTGTTAAAAATGTATAATAGTTATAATACAGCTGGACGGGCAGTATCTAACGGTACAATATGATTTATTATTTTTAGCAAATATCTTCGTAAATAATAAATAAAGAGTCATCCATATATTATAACAACATATTTTAAGTGATAAGAAATAGATACGTTTTGTGCGTGATATATCTCTACCAAGTATATTTTCTATATTTCACGGGGAAAATTGCTAACTTCTTAAAATAATAAGTCGGCCTATTGACGTCACAATAAACAACTCATAATTAGAAAATATCTACCTACTTAAGGTGACTAAATGTTGTGTATTAGTACGTATACTATTTCGTCATTTGTGCATTTGTAATCATTTTTAAACCGTTCATTGTTCATCACCACTGCCACACCTACTTCTGCATAGAAGCACATGTTACTTTGGGGTGTGTAGGAAAGAAATAACACATTGACTACCAACAGAGTGTTATTACCAGTTTTATAGCATTCTAATACAAATCCTAACTGAGCCCTCAGAAGCAGAGGTTGGTTACTGATGCCCATTGTAAGTTTTTATTTATTTATTTCAAATAATATGAGTATAGGTATAGGTATATCTTTAACTCTTACGTATCTAAAATATATAAATATAAATAATAAGTGAACGTACTATTGTCATAACATACCTTCTAAGCACTTTAATGCTTACACACATAATGAGTTAAACTGTAAAAAGATTTTTACAAGGTGCAAGGATTACGATCTCATACGTGAATGACGATTTTATAATTGCGGCTGTACAGCACGTGACTATCTACGAACATACATACTGCAATATGATTTAAAAATTCAGGCAATAAAGGGTTCTTAATCATCTGTCTTAATTAATTATAGTTATTGATTAGAAAAAGTTGATACAACTTAACCTGTATTTAAATTTTAACCTGTTGCTTGTTGTTACATATACAAACAAGATATACCTAAAATAAGTAATCCCGAGCATTTCAATTTAATTTTATTTTCAGCCTCTTTTGTGTGTATTTTACGTTGCTAGGTGTTATTGGGTTGTCCCTGTAGTTCCGGGACCAGAATAGGGTTACGGTATCCTCTCCCTGTCATAAGAGGCGACTAAAAGGGGCTTCCAGGGTTGCGGGCGATAAGAGTGGGAGCTCGGACCGTCCAGCTAAGTGACCCCGGCAAGGATGATGACCATCAGGTGAACAGCATACTCGATTACATCTAACATAACAAAAACGTTGTATATATTTAAGTTAATTTAACTAAACATTAACGTTATTGCCCTACTGTTGAGCACGGATCTTTTCTCAGAATGAGAGAGTTTTAGGCCATAGTCTACATAGCGTTGGCTAAATGCGAATTGGCAGATTTCAAAGACCTCTGAGGAATTTTTTTTATAAAGAACTCCCGGGTTCACGGTGTTTTCCTCACCGTAAAGCACTGATAATTAATTTCTAATACGCACATAATTTTTAAAAATCCTGGGATTTGAACCCCAGACCTCCAGATCGAGAGGGCAGGTTTCAATCAGATTATTGCTACTTTACACTAAACATCAGTGTAAAGTAGCAATAATTATTATCTATCGCAATATGATCGAGCCTTTACTCAGCATCGTTGAGGCGTCACCACCGACATGGTTTATCGGTTCGGAACAGAAGCACCGCTCATATCAGCATGCTAAAGAAATAATATTGATACTTGCACTCAAATAAACAACACTATCTTACACAAAAATTATCACAGACGGTCAAGGGTTAATTTGAACATAATTATGTATTTATATCAAATGTCAAATAAGGTAATATAATTAGTCAATACATATTATTCGGGAACCGATAAAGTTAAGTACTTAATGTCCTTTGTACTGTGATTTAAATAATTTCTTACAAGTAGAGTTATAAATTATGTTATTAGCTATAATTACTGCTCTCTTTTCAAAACTAAACGACTCGCTAAAGAAACAATAGTGATAAAAGAGATAATAAAGATACATTCTTGCCTTTCGAAATATTAAATAATAATAGGTACTTTTACAAGTGTACTTGTGACTTAATGAGTCATTAGATCACTTTGTAAACATTTTTTACGATATTTACAGGGTACACATGTTAATAAGAGCGACAAATCTACGCATAATCCATATCATGAGAGATATAATTGAAGTGTACCTATTACTATCAATACATACTTAACTATATCCCCGTTTACATAAGGTTACGTGCAATGTGTTACAAACTTGGCGCTTATATTCTATTTGCATATTTAAACTATATCACCTCAAAGTGAACTAACTAAACTTCAATTGTTAAAAAGTCTCTATCGATAAATTAAAGGGTATTTGATGTTAATGTATTTATCTAATTAATCCATATTCAATGTTTAATACATTTAATATGAATTTATTAGGTAAATACTAATAATAAAGGATAAAAAAAATCAATTTTCCGATTCTTCTATTTATTATAGAACAAGACCAACCCTATAACCAACCCAAAATAAAAAAATGACAGCAGTAAATAATGGATTTATCAAATATAATAAAATTTGAAACATCTACATATAGGTAGAGCCGGTGAAACCGACCGCTGAATTAAGTTGAATAAAGTTGTTACAATTCGAAGTAACTTTTAAATTTTGAGTTCTTCTATTTATTTCATTAAAATAAAAGTTTATTAAAGAAATGTATATTTTATTTTCCATTATGCGATATTTCCTCGGGTGACAAGAAAAACTCACTAACTATAGAATAATGAACATGAAGTTATCAGCATTTAATAATATTTTAATTCCAAAATTTAATTTATATGAAATGTCCTAAAGTTATATCATTAAATAATATATCGTACAGGTTATTGTATCCATACGTAAATAATTTACGTAATAATAATGTATTGTTAAAGATTGGTGTATTAAGTGAAAAATCGGGATTATACTATTTTGTAGTTTTTCTTGTCACCCGACGATTTATTTTTCAGAAAATAAATGTGGCATAAATTATCTATACAAAATAGTTTCGATGTTTTACATCTGTCACGCGTCCTGTGACTGCCCTTTTTACTCGACTGCATCAGAAGGAGGATGTAATGTTTATGACCGTATGTTGTGGGGATCTCTTCTCGCGGAGCGCAGCTCCGCGGGGAAACATGTTGAGGGCCTAGCCCTATGCATGTGGGTTGCTACCGCTGCCCGTGAATACGAGCAGGTCCTGGGGGGGAGTAGTGGCTTGTCAGGCGGTTTTTTTTTATATATTGTATATAATCATCTTTTAAATATAATGTAATAATTTTCTCCTTTTTTTTTCCCTGCCTGACTTACCATTACAAAAAGGTGGCGTCCCTGTTGGTCCGGTTGTCTGTCTGTTTGTCTTTGTTTTTAGGGATCCGCAGATTGCCCCGCGGAGGAAGCCGGAAGTGGGCGGCCTTTATTCAGGGCCGCGGACTTTCCACGGTTTGCGGCGGCATGCTACCCAGATGGTTAGATATGTCAGCAATACCGCCGCGGATAACTGGACTGATGTCGCAGCCCTGACCAATAGCCGCGATCACCTGTTGCAGCATCTTCGTAAGGTCCTGCAGCACCCGGAGTTGTTGGTGGCAGGCCATGACCGTATGTATGTATGTATGTATGTATGTCTGTTTTTATGTTTATTTATTTGGCATGCGCTATAGCCCAAACGGCTTGACGGACTGTAACTTATTTTGGAAAGTGACATTGGCTATATATTGTTTTAATATGGAAACTGATCGGGATTTTAAAATAATTTAACAATTTCACTGGTTATTCTTTATATATAAATATACAATATAACTAACATTACGCTACGCGATTTGCTACGTAAACATAAAACATAAAATTGAATAATGTGCTACGTAGTATTAAGTTACGCCTTACCTTTTACGTAGGAGACTCTACACATTAATTGTTGGTAACTATGAAGAATTACTATTTCACAAAGTTGTATTCTTATTTCAATAGGGCAGTACTGTGTTTATTCACTTTAGGGCACATATAGGAAGCGCCCAGGGCTTACTGGCCTCACAGCCTGAAGGTCAATTAAAATATTAAATTTCGTGAAAAAATGTTTTTGTTTTTACTACTTTGTTTTCTTTTTTTTAAATTTTAAGTATTTACCGATAATTACCGCCATTTATGAAAAGTTGACAGTTTAATTACAGCAGAAGTCTACACTTGGTTAATAGTGCTGGTCTTTTCTTGTTATTAGGATGTCACCTATACAATAACTGACAATTACATCGAACGTAACATTGCGCAATTGATTTTGGTTTACATTCGCATTCTGACCTCTATGCGTTTCATAAAATAATGTCTTTAAGTTACCAGTGCGATTTGATGATGTAACGAATCATATCGAGTAAGTATAACTTTAACTTAAACCATAAAAAATGAAAGTAAACAATCTTCGCGATATGTTAAATCAATTGAAGTTGATAAATACTCATTAGCCATTGACCTACTAATTATTAACATCTAATTATTAACATAACATAATAGTTCATCACATTATTTCCGTATTTTCCGTATTTAAACATAGATAATTTACCAAAATAGTGATAGGCACTGATAAGGGCTCTTATCAACAGGACTGTTTAGCCAGAGCACTCGTCCATCAAAGTTTCCTGCTACGTTATGTACGTATTTTACATTGTTGGCTGTTATTATTTTCGCCTTACCCAGGCTGTGACCTACGCTTGTGGTTTGTGGGTTTTACACATTTTTTTTAAATCATTGGTCTTATATATTAATGCGAATTGGTCTTGGTTATATAGACAGAAAACATCTAAATGAAATGTCTTTATTTTGTACAGGCCTACGTACCTTTGTAAGTGCCCCACTTACAAATTGTCAGTTACATTTTTTTTCTTACACTACCACCGGATACACCTCAACTGAGAGGATCCGGCAAGAAACTTAGCTGGTTTATCTTTTTTCTCACTTATATCCATTTTAAGGTATCAAGACTAGATCTCCGGCCGGATACACCTTTTTTATAAATCAAGGCTACTGTTCAAAGTCTGGTGTTTACTTACTTGGTGTGTATACGTAATACGTAAAACGCAGATTATGTTCAGGAACTTGGAGTATGAAATGAACATCATTATTATTATCTGTAACAGTTACAAAGTTTAATTTAAGTTCCGGTGATTAATAAATGTCAGATAAGAATAATTTAAGGTTGATATTGGCTGTCCATACTTGCCAAGCACCTCCGCTTTCATGCCACTTCCACAAGTTGCTTTCCCACTTATTTATAGTATTTGTCTGACCTTTACGATAAAGATAACCCAGGCTCACGCTACGTACATGACATATATATAAATTATCAACCTTATTGTCAGTTCACTTTCTGCTGTTACAATGACCTCATTATTCATTAAGGATATCCATATAAATAAGATCCGTATAAATAAAATAAGATCAAAATGTTTGTTAATCTGTTGGTTGTCAGTCTATGATAACTAAATTTTAAAGTTTATATAACCCGATTTTAAGGGTACGTTTACGGAAAGATTTTATAAGTAGAAACTTACTCATTTTTTTTTCGAGGGAGAACCTTCAAAAGGTTCCCGACGCTGTGAGAGCGACGCAGGGTTATGTGGGATTTTTACCGCACTAAAAACCCCCTGGTGGCCGTCCTCGGTGCTATAAAGAGGTCTCAGGGACCTCCAAAGGACTGCCGGAATCCCCTGAGCGCGTTGCCCCATCGGGCTCCTCTACGATGGCTCACCTAAACAGATACCGCCGTCCTTCCCGGGATCGCCTGGCTGGACGGTTCGAGCTCCCACTGTAGCCGCCCGCGACCCCGGAAGCCCCTTTTAGTTGCCTCTTACGACAGGCAGGGGATACCGTAGCCCTATTCTGATCCAGGAACTACAGGGACGTGGTGCCGTTGCCGGCGGCCACAGAAATTTACTCATAGACGATGATTAATGCCGCAAATATTTTGAGTGACCCAGTTAAAAATAAAAATAAAACATGCAGGAGCATATACGCAGGAGAAAATTATAGGTTAATGTAATAAATAAAAATCAATTTACTGATGTTTATTTAAGGAATGTAATAAAATAAAGAGTACATTCGCTCAGTACTTATTTTCCGCTTTATATTTGGAAGATTTCCAGGGCAATAAAAACAATCGTAAACTCTTTTTGGAAAATCGTAAAAAATCTGCAGTCACTCCAAAAACATGTATCTATTTTAGTATAAAGCGGTTTTAAAAACAATACTCTAAAGTTTAGTATTGTAGTAGGTACCCACATTTTAAATGGATTAAAGTATTTTTTAAATAATGCTACAAGATAACATGAATACGTAGCCGAAGGGAAAATGAATATTTGCGAAAATTATATTTTGTAGATTTAGAGTATCTTTGGTTTGTGACATAGGTAAAATTTCCTTTTTAAACTATGGAAGCAACAATGGAGCATTGCTTTTGATTTGATGTTAACAGGCCATTGCCCATAATGGACATATGTAACCAATCTCAGATGAAATTGTAGAGTTCTATCTGAGCTCAGCGACAGATGCTTTCCTACCCTAGAGGACTAATTTGGAACGCCTCGTTTAAATATGCCTGCGACTTTTCAAACCAATACACAATTTAACACTACTCGTACACTACTAATTGCTCATTGTTATATCGCATCAAGTGAAAATTTGCTTGACAAATAGAAAATATAAGAAAATTCAAAACAGATTTTTAATATTATACTTCTCTAGGCATGTTATGAAAGTGATATTTTAAGATTCGTCACAAAAAAATCACAGTAAGAATTTTTTTCGTCACACAAAGGTTGCAGTATGTAGTTTTTTTATTCGTTTTTCTACAAACGTAGAATAAGGCGAAAGATAAAATTTTTAAAAAGATATGTTACGCCAATGAAGTGCAACTTCTAAAGCGTGTAGACAGTAGACAAACACTTTGGTTGTTTTTTAAGTAAGTATATAATAGTAAATAATATAGCAATTAAAAGTTTATTGTGCCTTTGTTGCAGTAGTTGGTTAACAATAGTCCTTACTTCAATAGGGCATAATTAGTTAGTGTAATAATATGTCTTTTGTTGGGTGTAAATGACGATATTTAAGTTGTAATGGTTTTATAGATTACAGTAATCCCCACGATAAGTATGTGTCGTTTAGAAAAAAATACACGGATGCTGTGGGCCACGTAAACTTTTTTAAGTTTGCACTTCATTGTGCATGTTTAGGAAAAAAATACATCGTTATTTTTTTTTATCTGTCTGAAGTAGGAAATGAGCATGCAGGCCATCTGATGGTAAGTAGTCACTGCCGCCCATGAACATCTGTAATCAACTACATACAGAACATAGGTTCCATCTAAAGTCAATCACAGATGCGTTGCTACTCCCGAGGAGTGTGCCGGCAACCACACCCTTCTATCGAAACGCAAGAAATGCTTCACGCTAGAAATAGGTGTGGCGGTGGTATTTCCCCGGGTCGAACTACACTGGTTTTACCACCTTGCACTTATCTTTGTCAATGCGTATAGCCCCGGTATCGACACTTAAAATGGACACCATGAGGCATGATAATCTACTAAATATCGCAATTGAGATTTTAAAAGTATACACATACATTTAAGATGTACAAATATGTAATTGGAATTTAATCATAAAGACTTGTTTAAGTTACCTATACTTGTCTTAGCTTAGCTTTAATGGCTTCTTTTGCATAGTCTATCGTTTGTCTTACCTACATATGTAGAGCAAGTATTTCGTACAAATGTAAGTACTTGCTGGCAGGCGTGATAGATTTTTTGGAGTTATTTCAGGTGTAACGACAAAGAAGTTTATTTTTTTAATTACTTACGTCCATAACATACATAGGTTTTTTACAATTACTTGCGTTCTCGTGCGTTTCTAATGATGACAATAATGACATCCATAAATACACCACATTTACCCTGGTACTCCAAAACTTACTTGCTTAATAAATTAAAAGAATGCTTTTAAGATGGTGACCGGTGATAAAAACCTGTACGTTTTCAATTACAGCCAGTTATTTTATTTAGGTGTAGTAAGTTCATTTACAGTAGGTTTAATGTAATATAAAAAGGAACTTAAATAAATAGAGTAATAAGTACTTCAAAACTTCAATATACTGTAATTTTAAGTGGGTATAGGCAAATAAGTATAGTACCTATATTTTTATGAGATTTTTAGATACATACTGTATGAAAAAGAAGAAAAAATATTACACAATGCGATAACTTCGAAAGCCACTGATGGTCACTCCTATCTCAATAGTCTTTCGTAATAAATATCGAAAATAGAAATAGACACCTATTAAAAATTCGCTGTCAGTAAGATTAATAGACATTTGTTGATAAACATAAAATACAAATGTGTTTGGTTTAAAAACTGTTTGTAAAATACGTGGTCTGACTTTGATTGTATTGAAGCAACAGTTAATTGATCTATTCGTAGTTGTAAATAGAAACAAAACAAGCATTGCTCTAAGACTGGGTACTTCCGTTAAGAGCCGCTTTAAGCCTTTTTAGCCAAGTTCTTAAAGAAATGAAATTATCTATTTGTGGGAGATGTTTTTTTTTTATTTCAATCTTGTCGCATTATTATTGGTGAAACAAAACAAAATATCAAATACAAAGTGTAAACGACTCTCACGATCACGATTTTTAAGCCGGAAAAAATAAACGTAGCTACTTTAAGGGCCTGAAAAATATTTTTATCAATTTTTTATTAAAATGTTTTTTAAACTGATCTTTTTGCTTAGAGTACATAAGCGCCACAACACGTAGCTGTTGATTTTCAATTATTATATACCTATGTATGTATGTAGATTGCACTATCTCATCTAGCCAGTTAATCTTGTCTGTAAGTATCTTGAGCACTTTCTGGTTAGCCAGCCACTGACTCGTTTTCTCTAATTAATCCGTGCTTTGGAAAGTATATTTTATATCTTCAGTATATAAAATATACATACCTAGAAATGTGTATAGCCATCCATCACCTTCAGATTTTCCTATGCTACCTATCTTGAATGTAGTCTTTTGTGCGTCAGGAAAATTTTGTTTATATTAAATTTTATGTTGATCAAACAAATCATTTCTGCTCTATCCACCCAGAAGTATATTTAGTATTCAGAATCAAACAAATGTTAGCGAAACAGGTAAAACTCATCTTTACGAGGATTTTTATTGCTGTTTTGTTACATGATGCCTGTGCAGCTTTGTTTTTCCAGTTGAATGTTGGTGATATAGCCATTATTATCTTTACACGTTGCCTCTAAAACCATTTGGGTTTAAGAACTATGTTCGGAATATGAAATCATGATTACTTTGTATTTTATTTTACTCCGTAACTGCTGACTAGTATTATTTTAGTTAATTTTATTTACATTGTACATTTACGGGTATATTGTTATGTAAATTCTTCGTATTTAAGTAATATGTATAACGCTATAAATTCGTTAAATGCGCTCAGTTAAATGTAAATGTAATTTTTGAAAAACCGCAGAACTGTATATTTCTATCTTCTTAAATTACATCACCTGTGGTTTCTCACTTATCAAGTTCAACGATTATTCTGTTACAATTGTCACATTGAAAACTGTATATTCTGTGTAATGTATCTTTGGTGTGAGCTCAATGGCAGGTTTACTTATGTTTACTTACTTATGTAGTAAATTTTAATAATTATAATTACAACATTGAAGGCAAAGTTTTACAGGTGCTTTGGCTTGCTGGATATTTTTTATTCTGTAATATTCTTGGAAAACCAGAAATAATTAATTTTTTTATAAAAATTAAGAACTATTTTGGAAGCGGATTCAAAAATGATATGATTCGAACTTATCTTTGGAAAAATATGGTTTGTGATATCCCAGCTAGTTATTTCAGTCAATTCATGAAGGAAGTAGCGTAGCGTGAATGCCATGGATTAGAATGAACCGACTGATGTAAGTAATTGGCAGTTGATGACGGACTTCAATCGACAATTATCTTGGTTAGCGAACGAGTTAGATTGCTTCGTAGTGCCTAGTACGCCTCGGTGTTGTGTATCTACTTCAAACTGACTAGTACTCAGTGATTAATGGCTTAGCTCCTAACCTAATTTCATATTATTGAGAATACGCACCATAATTACGAAGCACAGTTGAAAAATGTTGTACGTATAACTCGCAGAGATGAGATTTGTTATGGATTGGAAATACTAACCTGACAATAATACGATTTGAATGTTCACAAGATTATAGAAAGCATCATGTCGAAGTTGGTAAATTGTTTAATGATAATTATTGATAGATGCATGCGTTATTGCAGCTACTCTTTCTAGGAGGCTTTTGGCAGAGTGTTTCAGACGCTTATTATTTTATGTTATCAATTTAGTAATAAATGGTATAAAACTTTTTATTAATTTCGACTAAAAATCGAGATAATCGACTGTTTTTTAATATTTATGTTATCGGTAACTTAACTGACTAAAAAATAGCGAAGTCATTAAATTCAGTATTGTAGTCATCCTTGTCATAACTGTTAGTATCAATGACATTCGAAATGAAATGAAATGTCTTTATTTTGTATAGGCACACGGGGGCACTTACAAATTGTTAATTACATTTTTCTTACACTACCACCACACCACCCAGCGGGTTTGTCTTTTTTGTTATTTATATCCATTTTTTTTTTAATATAATTACAATAATGTTTTTACATGGTAATGAAACTTAGCTTCAATATATGACTTTTTCGATTAGTATGCAACCAACTTCTTTATAAATGAATGCAGAATTAAATTGTTTAATACGTGAATTGGTACGTTGATAACAAAAATAAACTTGCGTTATTTCGGAATCAAGAGGCATGACGATAAATTTTATTATTGGCACCTCTTTTCCCATAAAGTTTATTATTCAGCGTGTGAAGATTTATAAGTATTACGTATAGGTACTTACGCAAACAGTGCCGGTGCCTAATTTTAAGTATGTGGGATTTATTAGTTTGGCTATAGATTCGGATCACGCATGTGGCGATTATCAGAAAACTTGTATTATGCCTACGCGCCTATTAATTTAAAACAAAATAAATGACCTCAGTAGACTATTTTACTTTTGAATTTATGTATAGGAATACTTGGATATAATCCAATTTTTCATCACACGTCCCGAATATTTTTTTTATCGTTGATCGGACTACAAAAACTTTAATTGAGATGTGCGTTTAGATTTGTAGTCATTATTTTAAAATTTCACTTCGATATATATTGAAAAGGCTTATCGTAACTGATTTTGCAAAGACAGATTCCTGTTCCATAATAAATAATGTTTAATTCATAGTTTATTTACTATTTTTATGTTAAATAGGTTCTTCCAATGATAAATGATAGATAATTTCTACATGCCAACTTTATCCTTAAAAATATTCTACCATCACCCACGCGTTAATTATTAAAAGGAAAATCCACCACAAACAGGATATTATCGTCTATTTTTTGTAGCAATAAAACAACGTAGAAAGATTAAGCTGAAGTCGATATTAATTAGTAATTTTTATCAGGCACACGTTGTAGTCAATCATTACGCCCTTTTAATACTAATGAACGTAACTAGTATATATTTTTCATCTAGAAGGACACATTCGCGTATTGTGTGTAAATTCGTGCCCTGCCGGTGCCATAACGCTGACAGGATATATCTTTCGCCTTAGGTACCTATTCGTTTGGAACACAGTTTGGCCATAAAGGGACTTGTTGCCCGTACTGGACGGTCATGCAGAAAGTCCTGAATATGATTACTAGTTAGGCAGAATATGAAACGGTTTTATAGCTATTTTTATACTTATGCTATTTCCATAGAGATAAAAGAAGAAAATCACTGTGCTGTATAATAAGATTTGTGTTGAAATTCAATTTTATTAACGCTTAGCACCTGTGACATGACACACACAGGGGATTCCAGCCTAGTCCTTCGCCGTAATAAAGCGTCTCAGCCCGCCTTGTTACAGATTCATCACTTGATTCGGGTGTGTTATTTGCAAAAGTGACCATTTACTACAAGGTGACTGAAAATGCATACTCGTTATCTACTTCAATTACATGTACTATCGTACATTAGTAAGAAGAAACTCTTAATTATGTATGATTTAGACCGTGAAACGGTGCAGATGGTTACATAAGGTTCTGTTCAGCTTAGTGTTAAGCGACACCGATGAGCAGTGCAGCCCCGGATCTAGGGGGGGGCAAGCCGGGGCCCGCGCCCCGGGCGGCAAGTTCAGAGGGGCGGCGAGGCGGCGAGTTTTATAGACGAATGGACAACTCATAATTTACTTAACTCTGACTTACAATAGGCACCAGATCGATCGCCTTTAAAAGTAAGTAGGTATTTTATCGTAACTATTTTATGCTTTTTAAGTTACTATATTATTACTTTTTTCGCGTTTAAGTAGGTTCCGTTTTTAAAACCTAGACGAAAAGACGACGGAAGTTTCAAGTCTTTGTCAGTCTGTCTGTCTGTCTATACGTGGTGTCGTAGTTATAGCTCCTGAATGGGTGCACCGATTTCAATGCAGTTTGTTTTAATCGGGAGCTATTTTTTACGAGATGGTTCTTAGCTATGTTTGGTGAAAATTGGACCAGTCATTTCCAAGTTATGAAGCTTTCAATGATGCGGGTAAGAGATTCTCAAGAAATTGATTATTTTGTGCTGGGGCGGCATTTTTCAGTTTTTGCCCCGCCTAAAAAAAATTTAAGATCCGGGGCTGGAGCAGTGTAAAGCAAATGATTTTAATGCACGTTATTTCCAAAGCAATGTTTTATATAGCTATCTAATGTCTGTAGATTTGTCTGCTTGAATGCTAACATTATAGCCCAGAAAATTGATCACACATAACTTCCTTTCGAAGTGTATCGAATAAATATATGTCCAGGTTTTAACTGTAACTTTAAATAAGCTTTTAACACAATTTAACGTTAACTGCTTTTGCGTAAGACTAAAACAAACGGACGTAAGTACAACAATTTTATGAAGTAATACATACAGAAGTGCTAGAGAAGTACGTACGAATAATAGCTGTACGTAATGTATAGGTACGTTACATATGATTAATTATTTATTGACGCATCAATCTATTCTATGTTGATTTGATATTGTACTGTGTGTAAAACGATGTGGCTGATTTTGGTATCAATTGTTTGTACAATTTATGATCCTTTTTATTGTAATTATGTATTAGTTATCGCAATAATTCACAGTGCGGTTGGTGACACTGCTACCCATATGTATTTAGTATCTACATAAGCCTCTCGGTTTAAAAATGTTTCATAGAAGACTAATCTAATAGTATGCAATGTTACACTTGCAATGCAAAGATACAATGTTTTCTTGTTATGTTTTGTACGAGCATCGATAATTTTCCTATTATCCTGTGGTAGTCTACTCGTAAAGTCTACCTATATTCTCAAAAGTAGGTACAGCTGCAAACCTATTTGTGAACTAAATGTGATAGGTATCATTTCATCTATTACCGAGTTGTTTATTAGCTCTTCAACTTTTTCTGTTTTTTCATACCAAGTGAACATGAATTCTAAAATAAATTTATTTCTGTCCAGTCCTGAAGGCTTAAATTAAGTAATTCTTTTTCTCGAGGGGGAAACCTTCAAAAGGTACCCGACGCCGTGGGAGCGATGCAGAGTTACCTATGTGGTACTTTTACCGCACTAAAATCCCCTCGGTGGCCGTCCTCGGCGCTACAAAGAGAACTCCAGGATCTCCAAAGGAACGCAACCGGAAGCCCGGAATCCTCTGAGCGCGTTGGTCCATCGGGTTCCTCCCAGATGGGCGGTTGGGCCCACCGCTCTGTCTAGTCTTTACGACAGTATGCGACCACACATACCGCGGGCTTCCCGGGATCGCCTGGCTGGACAGTTCAAGCTCCCAATTTAGCCGCCCGCAACCCCGGAAGCCCCTTTTAGTCGCCTTTTATGACAGGCAGGGGATATCGTAGCACTATTATGATCCCGGAACTACAGGGACATAAATTAAATACTATAACATATTATTGGAATATTTTATTTCCTTTATCAAGTACCAATCAATCTGTCAAATGAATAACTTACAGTGCTCGTAGCAATACAAAGGAAACTATAAGTATTCAACGAAGAGAGAATATCAGATTTTCTAAATGTCTACCTATCTAATTGTTAAAAGCGAAACACTATATATTGTTTCAACATTACTCAATAAATATAATTGGATCTGGACAATAGGGGAGTGATTGATTGTCTTCAACAAATAAAGCTTTCAATGACTTAATACGTAACAGCGAGTTCTATTCATTGAAACAAAAACTTCAGATTGACGACGTCCGTGCGGAGTGAATATTGAATCGTCGTTGACAGAATAATGGGAGCTTGGTTTCTTCACGTTTAAATCAAGTAATGCATTAGCATTTTTAAGCTAACCACCACATCACGTATGCGTTGTCCGATAGCCGTCAATCACAGCTTACGTGATCTACGTCAAGCGATAATTCGAAAATCCAACTCTATCTAATTCGTCAGTTACGAAGTTCTTGTAGATTAACATAGTAACTGCCAGAAAAATAACTTAAATAAACTAAACACTTTTGTAAACGATTTCGTATCACTAAAGCGTTATATATGACGACCCGCCTGGCAGAGCGGTTACTATACAGGTCTGACGCCCAATGGGTCCCGGGTTCAATTCCGGGCCAGACAGGTTTCTGAATGATGAGTTTAGATTGATGTTCTGGGTCTGGGTGTTTGTGTATTCGTCTTGTGTGTGTCCATGGTATCTACGACACAGGAGAAAATCCTAGTGTGGGGCTATGAGTGTAGAAAGCGTATATGCATTTTATTTGAAAAGATCCATGGTATTATGGTGCTCCATTGCGTTATAATAGAAAGCGACGTTAATAACATTTTTCTTTAGATTAATATTGTAATTTTCAAGGGAGACAATGACTTTACCACCTGGTATTCTCCGTCTCCCCTCTTCTTTGGCTGTTTACCAACATAAAATGTGCGTAAACTTTTCCGCACACCGGCGTCAAGGATAGTTTTACTTCGAACTACTACTACTTTACTACTACTAAATCGAGTTCAGTACAGAGATAAGTTTTTCAACTAATAGATAGAACCAGTATGGTTTGACCAGGGAGTTACTATTACCACATTAACATATTTCTAGCCAGAAGCGTTTCATGCAAATCGATGGAAAAATTTATCACTTACCATCAGTTGGGACTGCATGCTTGTTTGCTACTTACATTTTTACTATTATAAAAAAGGGTCCAATATTTCTTTGAATTTAAAATATTAACGTACAAGTTTTAATGAAAATCTGTACAATAAATTCTAAGTTAATATAATTGCTATAATCATTTTATTTTATTGTAATTATTATACGATATTATATAGATAGATTTTTATTGTTTATTGTACAATTATCATAAAAATATATTGCGTGCCAATAACGTGGTTAAAATAATATAATTAAAGTTCTTTGACATCATTTATTGTAAAATTACAGAAAGACTTATATCACTAATTGTTTATTAAAATATCTTAATTACTAACAATATTATAATAAGACTAGCATTGATGTAGGTAATTATAGATGATAAAACTTAATTGCATTCGCAGAAATATGTTTTTTGTATAAAATTTTAATTTTAGAAGTTTTTGACATATAATTAAACACTAATAAATATTTAATGAATTTAAACAATGTCTGGTAGCTTTCATGCCCGAACTCATTATTTCGGAACCATTTTAATAATCCTAATTAAAAATAAAGTTCAAGAAAAAATAACTAAAATAATCATATAATACCTTAGGGGCCATTCATAAATTACGTCACATGTTAAGGGGGGGGGGGGGGGAAGGGGAAACAATTTTGGATCTACTGTTTATACTTTAAAATTTGTATGTGTAGGTTAGCAAAATATGTGACATCACACTAACAAGGGGTCTCACAAATGTGACCGGTTGTGAAAGGGGGAAGGGGCCAAAAAATCAAAAAAATCTTGTGACGTAATTTATGGATGGCCTTATGCAATATGAACTAAAACTAAATATAAAACTACGGCAACTTTCACAGTGCGGCAGACCTTAAAAGTAAGTACATAATACTGCAGTAAACTCCTAATCCTATTAAATGCAAATAGTCACATGAGGTATGCGCACGGTGTGCTACGTGGCGATAAGCACAGAACGCGCCAATCTTATGTTTTGTAACTTCCTGAAGTGTGATGCGACAAAACCAACCAATTCTAATACTAGTTTGTCACCTTATTGATTTAAGAATTAAAAACATAAGAGCGCGCGCTTATATTTTCAATAAAAAATTATTCATTAAATTTTCTATTTTTGTTAACTTTATATTTTCGTCAATTTTATATAGGCAATTTATTCGAAAGATATACGTATAATAATATTTACTTATCATTACGATACAAAGAATAAATATTAATAAAATTGATATCCTTACTCTTGAATTATCAGTTTACCTAGTTTGTTGGCTCTTTCATAATATTTACTTATTCTTACTTAGATATTACTAATTGCATGATCACAAATATTATCTTTACCAATTTCCAATATAGATTTCAATTGTAAACGGAGGCAAAATCCGCTTTAGATTCTTTTCAAAGATCAAAAAGATTCATTTATAACTACGTATTTTATAACTACTGTATTTTCGTAGTAATGGCAAGTAACTATCTTTTGTCGTTATTTTACATAATTAAGGCAATTGTAACGTATAATTAAGATAAATCAGCGGAAGTGTAATTGTTGGGTGGAATGTCTATGTAATCGATGACCTCCCAGTTGTGTTCAGGTTCCTCTGGTATCTGCGGAGGGAACGCAGATCTCGCGAGAGGCAGCCCGGCGTCGTCGAGGGACAGGTAGGAGCGCAGCGCGGCGGCGGCGGGCGCGGGAGCGGCGCGCGCTCGCGCGTTTTGCGGCCCGCCGAAGTCCTGGCTCGGTAACTCCCAGATGTGCAACTGGGGGCTTATCTTGAAATTCTGTTTGAAATTATATTGGTATTATTATTATTATGTCATAACAATATTTTAATTGGCATTTGAGTTTGTTATACTTCATAGTTCTCGGAGTTTTTAAAGATAGGTAAACTCTTCACTCCCACATTTAACCTACGTTCAACTATATCCTTCTCTTTACGATAATAGAGTTATTCCCATTAAAATGGCACTAAATTTTAATTTAGATATTTTAAATATTAGTTTGAAATGTACCGAGTATCTACCTATTTTGCGAAGGATATCATTAACGGATGTACAATGACTGCTTACAAGTTATCTGCAATTTGCTCATGTCCAGCTAATAAACAACTTTGTCAACCGTAAATAGATTTTTTAAGTGCCTCGTGACTGTGGTTAATGACTTTTTTCGCGGCTGGTTTCAAAACAGAAGCCGTAAATTAAACATACATTACTTATGCAAGTTTAAAAGTAAATCACTCAGCGGCGACGACGTCTATGTAAATGAGCACATGAGTCGATTACATGACGATGTGACTACATTAGTACTAAAGCAAATAAATATTGACAAGTTGTTTTTTTGTGCTAGAACTAAATTATGTACGTGTAATCGGTTTAATATTGCGTGAACACTTTAGCCCATAGGTATACCTATAGGTATCTGAGTACTGGTAGGTACCCGTCAAATTAAAAAATAACAAATCAGATTTACTTCCTAAGAGCGTTAATCTACGTCGATCAACACCATGCTATATTGTTTTTAAGAATAGCTGTAGGTATATGACACGTATAGGTAATGGTAACATTGCACTAGAATTAAGTACAAAGATTTCTACGAATACATTATGTTGCAGTGGCGTAGCGCGGGCAAATGTAGATGTGGGCGAACTCCTATCAGCGAAGCCCCTTTTCTATAGTTCCCAAGATCTATCCAGTAAATCTATCTTAACAAACGAGCTTTGCCACAATTTATCTACTACTCATGATAGTAAAAAAGTTTGAAAAAGGTGTTTTTTATACAAAAATAATAGAAAGAGAATACCCAAAAATCATCGACATGTACTTCAGAGATAAAAAACAAATTGCATGATTCTATTGAATGGTGCCTTAGAAAATGCCTCCAGCCCCACCTCCAAAGAGGCCCCGCGAGGCCCCTTTAAGTGCGAGGCCGTGAGCGATGGCCCACTGCGCCCACGCTTAGCTACGCCACTGTTCAGTTAGATGTATAAATCTTTGTAAATCTATTGACTTTCCCGATAGTAATGATTGCTCTTCCTATTTCATTTCGACAGCCATTGCGTTCATCAACACGCTGGCAGTCTTGATCACTATTGCCGGAAAACCTTCCTCATTGGGAGAGCCATATCTCCTAAGGTAGACCGCAAAGGGCTGATAGATGGGTGGACTGAATTAATGTATGAAAAAAAATCACTACGAAATCGTAATTTCAAAATGTATCATGTTTTTATAAATGTTAAATATACGTTCCTTTTTTGAAAATTGATATGACTATAATTATATATGGTTTACTACGCTAAATAAACTATGCACTACGAACCTACATTAGGTACCAAGTATCACATTCCATTTGAATTCCGAAATAGATTTAAGGTAAACAAACTATAGTTTGAATTGATAAAAGAAACATCGATCCCTTATAGAATTTGTAACTTAAGTTGTATGTGAGTAGGTTTAAATCACTCTACAATAGATACAGACGCTTCCAAGGGCCTTGATTAAAACCACAATAAACGTGATCCTTAATTGCCCTTGTGTACTTCCGAGAGTGTGTGGCACTGGCGATGTAAGTACATATTCGTCATACCTGTGTAATTTTCTCGCATATATAAAAGACTAGCCTTTGCCCGCGGCTTCGCTCGCGTGGAATTTAGTCTGCCACAAAAGTAAAGTGTGCAAGGTGGTAGAGCAATGGTTCAACCAGGGAGGCATCACCGCCGCACCTATTTCTACCGTGAAGCAGTTCTTGTGTTTCATTTGAAGGGTGTGCCTGCCGGCTCACTTTTATATGAGGCGATCATCATAGTCTTCGGGAGTAACAACGCATCTGTGATTTACTTCAGATTGAACCCTTGCCCTACTTCCTAAGGCGATTAACATACGGTACCGCTCACAGCCACGGTAGGCGGTGAAGCGGATCTCATGTTGTATTGGGGTCTAATAAATCCGTTGATGCCTCACAAACGTACACCGACTGGCCGCGCGGTCCAGCGGTGTTCTCATCACCACCGTGTCTCCGCGCGAACGACAGTGCGGGGGGTCGGCGCTTCACACAAGGGCTGGCGCCTAACCGCGCGGATCATCGTTGAAGCAAAAATGCATTTCGATGTCGAAAAGTTTATTTTGATGATCGGTCCATCCGCGCGTACAGGTGCGTAAACCGCCTTACCGCGCGGGGCACCGCTATTCGCGGCGGTGCGCGGTGCCGTGTGTTAATCGCCTAAATCAGTGTGTTCAAATTTCAAATCACAGGCACGTATATTAATTTGAATTAGTTTTGTCGGCAACAGATATTAATGCTTACTCTGAAAGTAAAAGTTTTAAGAAAGGGTCTGAAAACCCGTGACGGTTACCAACGCGCAGTTGGCTAGCGTGATCAACTACGACCTAAACTACTGCTAATCTGACATACATATGTGCCGAGTTGTGTTACATTAAAAGGTCGATGACGATTGAATAACATATTTAGCCTTTCCGCTGTTTCATTCTCATTGACTTTTTTTCTTTTTTGTCGAGGGAGAAACCTTCAAAAGGTACGCCGTGGGAGCGACGCAGGGTTATCTGGGATTCTTATAGCACCAGGACTCCGGGATCTTCAAAGGAACGCAACTGGAGTCCTCTGAGTGCATTGCCCCATCGGGCTCCTCCCAAGTAAGCGGCCGGGCCCACCACTCCATCTGGTCTTTACCACGATATGCGACTACACGTATGCCATCGTCCTTCCCGGGATCGCCTGGCTGGACGGTTCAAGTTCCGTCCATCCTGGCTCTCACGATAGCATGCGACCACACATGTCATGCTGACATCTTTCCCGAAGTTGCTGACTGGGTGTTTGGACCTTTCCTAGCCGCCCGCAACCCCGAAAGCTCCCTTTTAGTTGCCTTTCAGCACAGACAGGGGATACCGTAGCCTTATTCCCGTAACTACAGAGACGTCATTGTCATTTCGCATTTTGCTCCGTGTTTTATAACCATTCAAATATTAATATCATACAACTTTGTATACGGCGGCGGCGGTGGCGCACGGCGCGTACTGCCGGTCAATCAATTGACTACGCAATATGTTATACTCGTAATATCTTCCAAACTGCTTATCCAATTTACATGGTGTAAAAGGCAGATTCAATCTTTATTAGATGCTTGATTTTTTGAAATCATTTATTTTGATAAGGATTAATATTTAGTTTGTATAAAACCGATGGAAACATCAACTTGATATTTTTAAAATTTTCAAAGTATAAAAAGAGTTATTGTGGGTTATACATAAAATATAGACATATGCTGTCGCGGACTTTTATTTAGATCTACGTGAGCCAAACAATCCCACGGTACATTATATTTGGATATCTCCAACGGTTTAGGCAGCGTACGCGACGATAGCTCTCAGAGCACAACTTTTTTTCCGACTAACCTGATATTTCTCGTTATATTATAACCTTATAAAAAAAAATCATTACAAATTATAGCCCATGTGTTATTCTGATGTATGACCTATACTACTGTAAAGTATCAACCTAATCCGTTGAGTAGTTTTTGCGTGAAAGAATAACAAATACACATACATCCTCACAAACTTTCGCATTTATAATATTAGTAGGATAGGATAGGGCAGAGCTATATATTTCTTTCTCGGAATAAACACTGCGAATATCACATATTAGAATTACTATGTTGTAAATGCAAGTACAAAGCACTCGAGAAATGAAATGAAATGAAATGAAATGAAATGTCTTTATTTTGTATAGGCCTACGGGGGCACTTACAAATCGTCAGTTACATTTTTTTTCTTACACTACCACCGGATCGGAATACGACCTCAACTGAGAAGATCCGGCAAGAAACTCAGCGGGTTTGTCTTTTTTTATTATTTATATTCATTTTTTTAATATTATTACAATCATGTTTTTTTTACATGGTAATGAAAGTTAGCTCCAGTATCTTGCCTATAGAAAAAATGCATTAAATAAGATTTTTCTACTGATTTGAGATTATTGATGGAGTAAGCAAACGTCCAGTCCTCCTGATGATTATTGGTCTCCGCCGCTCGTGAACAGCTGGAACATGGGCAGTTCACGAGGGACATACCTACTAACCTCCAACCTCCTTCCACCCGTAAGGGCGGGTTGGAGATAATTTTATAGGTGGTAGAACCAGTGTAGTTCGACCGGAGAAGTACCACCGCCACACCTATTTCTAGCTTTCTGGCAATTTTTGCGTTTCGATAGAAGGGTGTGGTTGCCGGCACACTTTTATATGAGGCGACCATCTTAGTCCTCGGGAGTAGCAACGCATCTGTGATTGACTTCAGATAGAACCCATGTTCTGTATTAAGTTGATTACAGATGTCCATGGGCGGCAGTGACCACTTACCATCAGGTGGACTGCATTCTCGTTTGTAACTCCAATCTTATAAAAAAAAAACTTTTAGGTTGTTAGGAGGCGATCTTTTTTTCCAACCGCCACTGCTTGATCCTTCACTGTATTGTATCAACCCCAGATACAATTACAGTCCTACCTGAGATCAGCTACTGATGTCTATGTTTTTATTTGTTTAAAGAAGTACTTCAAATCAGAACAGAGCAGTGTGCAGCTTTTAATACTGCAGAAATAGATAAGGCGGTTCTACCAATACAACTTCACTACTTTATTCTAGCAGAAATTTCGTTTATTACATGAGAGCAAATTTTCCATTGGGTAAATAAATGTCGCAATGAAGAATAATTCTGGGAATTAAATACCTCTTAACCTGAATAAACTTAATTTAAAAAAAAAACTCGCTGCTAACTTATTTATGAAATAAAAATCTAGAAAAGGCAACGAAAAAATGGGTTTATCTATTAAAAGATTTACTTTCTTTTTTTTATTGCACGGAACTTCAGTCATTTATTTTAATATTTTTCTTATTATTAATTTATTTTGAAATGTTTTTTATACATTCAGTTCATTGAACCATAAAGGATCAACCTTGATGATTCTGCAGACGGGTGTTTTTTAAAGTTCACAGTGGATCGAGTGGGGTGTCTTTCATGTTCAGTTCTGTTATATGTAAGATCGCAAGATTCTTAGTGTCGTATACCAACATTGTTTGTAACCCGACATTGAAATCAACACAACCCTCACAGATAAATAAGAGATATGTTCGTTGAAAACGCGGACTGTGATTTCATTAGTCTAAAAAAATAGGTACGACATGCCAATTTCATACCAATAAATACTTTGTCTCCGACAACAAGGACTTTGATTTAAATTTTAAAAAATGTAAGTGAATTTAAAATAAAATACGCCTTGATAAAAGATTTATATTAGCTCAGTTACTACCGACATTTGAACACAATATCAGGACAGTTACAAATTCATATTTGCGGATATTTATGGCTTCGTAGCAGACATACTAATTCATTTGTAAGCGCGTAGTAGGTAGGTATATTTAACACAAGTTGTTCTCGCGGTTTAGCCCTCATTTAAAAATAATGTATCATCACGTGGGTAAATTTCATATGAAATGGACAAAAACTAACTTTACGAACTTTAATGCCTTATTCAACCTTTTTTTGCAATAAAAGATAGCCCCAATACCTAGCAGTCACATCCCAAAGTCTATCTCACTAGCAAATTTCCTTAAAATCGGTTTATTTGTTTAACCGTGATAGCGCAGCAGACACAGACTGCGTTACTTGCGCATTTATAATATTAATAGGAAAGTAGGGATTCTTTTGTTTACATAACAGGAGTATATTTTAAGTAGGGTTGAGATAATGGATTCTTGCTACAAAATCCAAATATAACCAGGGCGTACAACTACAATGTATCCGATGTAACTATCCCCAGAGGTGTACAGGAATGTCCTACATAAATGTATTTACTTTAAACACTTTAAACAAGAATAGAACGTTACACACTATTGCGATAAGATCAAAATAATTGTAGCAGTGGTGATTCACCTACAATTCTGTGATTGTGGCCATAAATATTAAGAGTTTAATTGACTTTACAGAATTATAAGTTGTGCAGTGGTAAAGTAATCATAAATTCTTTAAAATATTCCATAAGTATTTAGAGAAACTTTTACTAGTTCTAATTCAGTTAAAAAATGGCTAAACTTAATAAATTATTTACACCCTTAGTGGTCTTTAAATCTACTATTATTTAACAACTAGTTAAACTTAAGAAAATCTGCTCTACTTAATAGTAGCTTTAAACGGCTGTAAACGGCTTAATTTATATCTATTTATTAAGCACATAATAAATATGACAATGTATCTACGTCATCGCGTGACATGAAGAATAATTTATCATGGTCTAATTTAAACGCCTTGATAAATGTTGACAAATTAGCGAATAATTTACCGTTCAATGGCAAATATGTTGAGATGACGCAGACCGAGGGCCATAAAGAAGCCAAGCTGTTTGCTGGACAAACAGTACAAGAGACGGATTGTGCGTGACGTGTCCCCAGTATTTCGTATCAGGTGATTCCGAGATTACAACTTAAAAGATAACAAAGAAAGAACGTCTACGAGACGTTATCCATCTAAATTTTAGACTCACTTAAATGTATATGTCACGAATTAGGATACTGATGCAACGGTCGAATTCATCAAAATCAAGAGGGGATTTTGAAACATACTCGAGCGCGGAAGAATAATATGATATTATATATATTATATTAATACATTATATATTAACAAGTACCAGGCCCGTCGCTAGCTGTTTGTTCGCCCGTGTGCAATGCCGATTTTGCCGTCCTACGAAATATTATGTGAGAAATTTTTCGATTTGCCGCCCCCTTGGATGTGCCGCCCGCATGCAATGCACGCCCTGCACGCCCGCTTACGGCGGGCCTGATAAGTACCTCCAGCCAGTATGCAGCCTTAACATACTTAGTAACCTTAACTTAAAGTAACTTAGTAACCCTCCCACTCCCTTAGGTGACGTTCAAATCGTCAGATTAGCAAATTGGACACATCTCAGGTTCTAATTCACCTCCGTTTATCCTAATCTGGCGCGCTTGAGTGAGTCACCCTTTATTCTGTATCTTAATTTTGAATATTAACGATTAGTACTCGTTACTTTTATTTCGTTACGTTACTCGTTACTGTTGATATTATAACATGACGCATGACTTATAGCATGACGCATTATATGCGAGGGGCGGCGCGTACGGCACGTATGGGATTGAGGAGAAAAAATATTAGGGGAAGAGAGAAGGGATATTATTGTTCGTTGAGCCTAGCAACACTGCGGGAATTTCCTGATATGGTGCATGAATGGCAACACAAGTATCTACTTGTTCGTTTTTAAATTATCTATCTACTATTTGTTTTTAATTTCATAAATCGAATCAAACTGCCGCCCTTGATACGACACATAAGACCTATGGGAGTAAGGACATAAATTTCCGAATAACGAATCGTTACCAAAAGATTGACCATGAACCCGTTAGTTATTAACTCATACGGTTTGATAGTACCTATATTTAATTGTAGAGACAAAGAGACAATATTAAACTTATCTGCAACTTAACAAGGAAGCAAGTTGGATAGTTCATTATGACATCACGTTCTTACTTCGAGATGTTTTACAATTACAAAGCTAGTTTGATTGAACAGAGCACGTGAAGTGACGTGCCAGTGTTGACAAACAATGGGATTAAATGGTCCGCCAGCTGTTTGTATTTTACGACTAAACATAATAGTGCAATGTGTGTTAAAGCACTTCGACTAATTCTTATCTATTTTGCATATATTATTCTGAAAACATAACGCTTCTATGAAGGAACTAACTTTAAATGACCTTGCTTTTGCATAGAAAAAGATTTCTCAATGCTTGTCGATTATTACAGTTGCAGATTCTATACGCTTTTAACATTAAGAATAGGTCTAAATGACAGCAATGGTACACGGAAAACCCATTGTTGTAAGTCCGGTAAAAATAAATTTATAATGTATCTGATATATACCGAAATTTAAATAATTTAAGGCTTGTAGTAGACAACATTTTTGATATCCTTATAAATCAAAATTAATTTCATCTATCAACTATTATTATTCATTGTTATTTTATACGTAATCTTCTACCTACAATTCTATATATGAGTACGTATATAAGAGAAAAGTAACTAAATAATGTAACAATGCACGGATCAAACCCATAATAAGGCAAGAAAGTTAAAATTTCACACACGTTTTTTTTTGACAAATTTGATGCTAACTTGATGAAAAGGTTTGCCTTTGTTGTTCAATATATTGGTGAATAACTGAGTCTTAAATAAAGACGTGTTGGAAGTACATATTACTAGTAAATTAGTACTAAATCAAATATTTATTGGAAAATAACACTAAACTGCAAATGTTTTAAGTAATTAAATTAATTACTGATTAGAAAATAATGTTTTAAAAGGAAAATAGGAGTTTATTACTATTATCATAAAGTATATTCTTTCTACACCCAACAATTCTTGTCAGAAGCTGTATCCTGCGATATCAATCTATATTATGTCCTGGAAACAATTCGGTAACAATAAAATTACAGTAACGCATAAAATAACAATTAGGTATGTATTACCAAAATTTTGCTGTTTAAGACATTTATTTATAACGACTCTATGATGCTAAATGTTCAATTTTTTGGAGTTATGTCACGATTAGTGTATGAATTATCGATCTGTCGATGTGTTATAGCAAGTACGCCTCATGTGCGAAAGGATTTCGTCGTGCCTTTGTGATTGCAATTAAGTTCGCGTTGACCGCATATATCACTCGGCGCCAAAGCCTCCTTACACAAAATTAAAAATATGAAAAAAAGAAGAAAAATCTATCTTACTTTATTGGTGCAAATATATTATTTAAAAGAGTCAATGCAGCACTAGCGTTTCTGTTATACATAGATACCTAATTTAATAAAAAAGAAACTCAACTCAGCGTTTTAGCCAAAAGGTAAGTTACAGGATGTACAAGTACTTAACCGTGTCGTGTAAAAGCTTTGTCTTGCCATACAAGTGTTAAATAACGTAATATGTGTAGAATAATACACATATTTCAAAGGCACAGTTTGTTTGTTTACAGCATAAGCAAATATCAGTATATGCACGGAAATCGCTTCATTTACATTTTTGCACTACGGAAAGAAAATTCAAAGCAGACAGCTTTATAGAAAACTCAAATCTATTTAGTTCTATCATTATTATATGTTTATATGTATTATATAAACAAATAGGCTATGTTCAAATGTTTTTATGATTACGCACACTTAAAATTAACATCGTAGATAAACTATAAGTGATTTGCTTTCATTACACACTTTTCAGTTGAATAATATCAGGAAAATGTTACAATATGAGTGCCTATAGATCTTATTTATTGTCATATTTACACAATGTTTACAAACTAATTATCTTATCTAAGATCTTCAACGTAGTTCCTTGAAGGCTGAACTCCCAAGAATATTCTTAGTCAGGCTCAAATTATCAAGTTCGCGTAACAGTTAATATCTGTTTATCAGCTGATTGCTTAGAAATTATTACAGCAATATTTTATAGCCTCTTTACCGCAAACACTTTTTATTAAGTATTCGTCACCAAACTTTGTTAGATTAAGGATTTAAAAAAAACACGTAGAGAATAAGGGTTCTACACGGTTCTTATTTAAATTTTCTTTTTTTTCATTTATTTTTCACTAGTTATACATTTATGTATAGTTCTCCATTATCTTTTCACCAAATATTTTTTTTTAATTTGCTTTATAGGAACTCTTATTGTAGCATTATTTGTAGCAATACTTACAAAAAATAGATGTTTCATCCAAAGATGAAATATTGTTTTTAGGTTTCCTTGTGTTTTCCTATTACACCTTAGAATCGATTTTCTATACGTGAACAAGGAAGGAAATGTACTTCTACCAATATAATGGACCAATATAATTAATAGTGCGAAGATTCTACGTATTCAAGTTTCTTGTAGGTAGGTATTTTAGAACTTCAAGACTATAATATCATTTCATAATTGAAACAAATTCAAAAGTAAATGTGCTAAAATGAAACGGAAAATTACTATTTTTGTATACTATTATTTTATCCGGAAACCTCCCTTAATTTGACACCTGTATCATACGTCTACCCGTCAAAGTCTACCCGCCATCTTGGGGCGTCAGCCATGTTGGAACGTCGTTAACTAAATTATGTATTGTCATTTGAATGAAAAGCGTATATGCAAAATTTCAGCTCTTTACAGTATTTGACATTAACTAGGTAAATTACTAGCAAATTATACAGCCAGCAAAAAATTGAGCAAAAGTATTTAGACACGGCACATTATTATCTATCTTAATAAATGTCGTTTAGCTTTGCCTTATGGTACTATTATTGTATTAAAGGATATTTTTACCTAGAAACATAGAATGGGAGGTTTGTATGACATGCAGGTGTGTACCAACATATGTATTATGTTGTAAAAAGTAAAAAACATTACCTCAGGTAAGCAGTGATGTTGCAGGCAGTAGTAGTGCGTGGAGCCGTCGTGGTGGCACCAGGTGCCGTCGGGGAAGTAGGGGTCGAGGCCGGCGCCGTTCAGTTCCACGCGCGGCGCGTAGAACCCGCCGCCCGCCGCGCGACGGCAGAACACCGCGCAACCCATCCACATGCGAGCTGGACATCATTAGAATATGTGTTGACTTTAGTACTTAGACTTTAGACTTTAGTTGACCTTTTTTAACATGACAACGTCTTATAATTTGATAGAGCCGTCTGCTCGCACCAAAAAACATGATTCATGCGGCTTTACTCCGCTCTGAGGCGTTCCATTTAAGGCTTGAAGTGTTAGTGAGAGCTCGGAACGAGCGAAAAAGAGGCACAATCGGCCTCCGCGTTCGGCAGCGTTCGTCATCTGTGTCCCTCCTATTTTCTTTTGAAAAATACAACCAGTCCATCAATATTTTCTTATGACGTTGTCACGTTCAACTATCGTCAGTAAACCGACTTTACAGACAACCGATTTATATATCTTCGATTGAAGCAGCAAAAGAGCATGCAGTCCACTTGATGTTAGGTGATCACTGCCGCCCATTTGTAAGCAACTTCATTGAGAATAGGTGTTCTACCCGAAGTCAATCACAGATGCGTTGATACTGCAGAGGACTGAGATGGTCGCCTCATATAAAAGTAAGCTTGCAACCACATCCAACGAAACGCAAAAAATGCTTCACGCTAGAAAAAAGTTGGCGGTGGTATCTGACATTGATTCTACCACCACAAGAATTGAGCCAGTAGAACATCGCGAAACTTATAAACATGAGAGCTGGATATAATTAGAATGTAATACGGCTTTACTGGTATCTACCCATAAGCAGTGATAGCCTTTTTTATCGAGGGGAAACCTACAAAATCCCCCGGTGGCCTTCCTCAGTACTACAAAGAGGAATCCGGTATCTCCAAAGGAACGCAATCGGAGTCTAATAAGGTAAGTCTCTAATATTACCTGAAAACTAAATAATATACCCATGACGTTAAACCGCACGTTTTTGAATAGGAAAATTAAATATATTTTCCTAATAAACCTGTATAGAGCACTCTATCTGTGTGCTACGAAGAAGGTGTGATTCTCTGCCAAGAAAATGTTCAAATGGTGAAATTTTATTTCTATTCTATTCTACTTATGTACCTATAGTTTTTTTTTAGTTTTTTCATCAAAGTTGGACCTCGGGTAGAGTGATACGAATTATTGCTCTTGGCTTTAAGTGAGAAGGGCGAATTCATCTAACAACTATATAGTAGTGAAAACTTTTTACTGTTAAGCAAGCAAGAGCACATTGCAGAGCGATAAGCTTCGGCTTATTCCGCGGAATAGGCCGGTGACAAATAGGGCGCTGAAAGCCAAATTTGTTTCACCCTAAATTCATAGTAGCTACATTCCTTTATTCGTATGTTAATTATTATTTACATGTAACCTCTTTGCTTTGGGTAGTCGGTTAATTTTTTTTACTTATTATTTTTAATTCATTGTATTATGAGAAATAAAACATTTATTAAGTACTTATCCAATATTGAAATTTTACCAAACATTTGAAGCCTTGTTATATCAAAGGTTAATAGGTAAACGCACTTATTTTCAAGTCTAATTTAGTTCGTTTAATCACATTTGGCACTTGGCTACCACCGCATAACCACAATACTAAGTTCCTAACGGTTAACTAATTGGAAATCCCCGTATGACGAGTATTTGCGTTTATCTTGTAGAAGGAGCATTGCGATGATTTCACTTTAGCGCTTTTTCATACTTAAGTACTTATAAGTATATAATAAGAGAATCTACAAAATAATGTAACAGTAAATAATGTGATTATTTTTTTATAATTTATAAATTAGGCTTGTTCATTGGAATTAACTTTAATAGGCATATTTGCTATTTGATTAAACTTAATCATGTGTTTACCTAATGTATGATCTTCAACACTTATACGCCGAGAATTCTCAGTTTAGGTCAGTCAGATGCAGTGGAATTGTAAGAAATATATTGAAACTGAAAATTTGTAAGTTTTGGATGTATCATGAGCACAAAATAAATTAATTTTAATTATTGTAAGTGCGCTTCTTTTCCAGTACTAGGATAGAAAACTATATAAATTCGGTTGCAATGTTACTTACTAGGGTCGTGCGGTGCCTGAAGCCCGCCGCCCCGCGGGTCCAGCTCTGGCAGTCGCGCTGCAAACTCCGTGCACTTGCGAGATGCAAATTCATTGGAAGTCACGCGCGTTTTCTTTCCGCAGACCTGTGAATAAAATATAGTAGGTACTAGGTATTTAGTTAAGGCATAGGAATGTTATTATTAGGTTTGTCTCGTTAACTCATCTACTATTAAATAAATAAAGTTTAAAATTGAGTGGTGTAAATACAAAATAGAACAAATCTCAGAACAAGTTTTGTTTTGGTCTCCAGATTGTGTATTGTGTGTAAGGAGTGCTTGCGTTTTACTAACAGGCGCTAAAACATTAAACATATTTTTTATTTAAGTATATTTTGATCCTCGTTAAATAGAATAACAATTAAATGGATAAATAATTTGCTAGCCATGTATGACGCTTATGACGCTGTGTTAAAATTTCAAGTTCAAATAGATGGTAACTCTCATACCATAATATTGGAAACATATTTTTGGCCGTCATCAATCAATATTGTCGTACAGCTAAGCCCTACTGCAGTGGACACGTGTGGATTGACAATTTGACAGACATTAAATTCCCTCGAGAACTCGCATTCATGTCGGGTTCTGTTCGATTTCTATCTCCGCCCTCAAAGCAAATTAATTTCTAAGCCTCGAAAATCGAAAAACCTTGGGATTCAAATTCCGGCCCTCAGATTCAGAAGCTAATTTTCAAATCATTAGGCAAACTGCTGCATATTGAAGTTGGTAGAACCAGGTAGTGTAATCTACCTGGAAAGTATAACTGGAGCACTTATTTCTAGCTTGAAGCAGTTCTTGCGTTTTGGTGGAAGGCTATGGTTGTCGGCTCGCATTTATTCGAGGCGACCATCTCAGACCTCGGGTGTGGCAACGCATCTGTGATTGGCTTCAGATAGAACTCCTGTTATACATGATTTTTTACAGATGTCCATGGGCGGTAGTGATCAGGTCGATTGTATGCTTGTTCGCTACTTCAATCGGATGAAATGCCTATTAATTCGGTAGTTACTTTTTATTTAAAACGTATATTTTATACCTTATTTCCCATGTTCATACCTTTGTATCTTCACAGAGCACCACATCATAGGAGGATCCCTCACAGATGGCGTTAGGTGGGCAGGAGCGGCGTCGCTCGCGAGCGCCGCGTGACTTGAGCGTGCAGCCCGAGCGGCATGCGCTAGCGGTCCACGCGCTCCACGTCACGCCGGCATCGGCTGGGGGCGGACCCGGACTGGGGACCCGTTCCGCTGCCACGCACTCGCCGCCTTGACACCACTGAAACAGTCATTGGCATTGTTTTTGTGATTGTATAATATTATGGGATATAATGTTTTTCTTATGATATTGTTAATAGCTTATATGTAACAGGAATAAGAAAACCTTTTCGTTGCATTAATGCAACGATATTGTCGATAACTGTCACTTGTAATAGCGACATTGTTTCCAATTGAAGAAATTCCTCAACTGGTTTTGTAAATTAAAAAACGAAGATTAAGGATTCCTTGATTCAGGATTGAATAATAAGTGAATATTTATTATTTGGAATATTGGTTAAATTATCAACTGATCGTAAGTAACTGCCTGCTGTAGACTTCCACAAGCTGGACCCTTGCTATATAGTACCTACATGGTTGCTATCTAAGGTCAACCACAGATGTGTTGCTATGTTCGAGGCAAATGTTGTTATCAACATATAAATCGATCTGGTAACTATACCCTTCCATCGAAATGTAAGAACTGCGTTAAAGTATGTTCGGCGATTGTACCTCACTAGTCGAACCATCCTCGTTCTCCCACCTGACTAGTTTTATTTACCACATAACAACCAATGTGCCAGTATCCCTACCTAATAGGTATACGCTCATGGACATATTTAGAAGAACGCAAAAAGGGGGCTAATTAATATAAAAACCATTTGTTTGTAAAATAAAATATTTAATATGTTTGAATTGCATTAACAGTTATAATGGAAAAAAATCTTGTTATTGTTTTACAAGCCGTTTTTTTCATAATGGGGTCACAATCAGTATTTAGTGTTGCCTCCTCTTGCTATCCAAACTGCCTGATTCCGTCTGGGCATACCGTTTATTAAATTGTCGATGAAACTTGGTAGAATTGAGTCGCAAGATTGAAATTCTTCAACCAATGCAGTTCTGAGATCCCTTTGGTTAGCTGGTGCAGGATTTCTTTGTTTAATCTATCTCTCCAGTTTATCCTAAACGTTTTCTATCGGCTTCAGGTCAAGAGAGCGTGCTGGGCACTTCAAAACCTGAATTCCGACTTTAGTAAGATGCTCCGAAACCGCAGAACGCAACTGACGAAGAGTACCGCAGTGTGGTCTAGCATTATCGTGCATTAAAAAGAAATTATCTTCAATGTATGGAGCAAAATGAACTACAATCTGCTCTAAAATATCCGTTACGTATCTTACCGCAGTCAGAAACCAGTGTTCATCGATGTGTAGCTCCGTACGTGCTCCTAAGCAAATGCCGCCCCAAACCATTACTGACCCTCCACCATAAGGTTCTCTACCAACAATGTTGCACTGAGAGTATCTTTCTTCGGGTCATCTCCATAATTTTATCCTCCCATCATCTGGCTTGAGATAGAATCTGGACTCATCAGTGAAGAGTACTTTGCCCCAAGTTTCATCATCCCAATTTAGGTGCGAACTAGCAAAACTGGAAAGAGCTACACGATGACCTGTGGTGAGAAATGGGCCTTAGGCAGGCAAGTACACCCTATACCAGCTACCATAAGTCTTCTTGTAACCGTTCAGTGCTTACCGTGACTTGTCGAACTTATTGCAGTTTATTACGTACCTCGGAAGATGTCGCAATGCCGTTTCTGAGGGACACGGCTTAAAATAAAACTGTCGTATCTCTCTCTCTCGTTCTTCTTTTACCACCTTGCCCTGTAAGTCTGGTATACTCTCCAGTCTGTCGGTATAGTTTACGTTTACGAAAAAGCACACAGACTTGGAAACTTGTAACGTTTGAGCCACTTCTTTGTAAGTGGAACCATGTTCAATCTAAGTTACAGCTTTAGATACCAGGGCCACGCTAAGATCCATTATTATCGCAATGACTTTTCGAATAAAGTTAAATTTCTTAAATAATGTTAATTAATTTCTTACAAACATTGAATACTCGCAAAATTCCATACAGTACAAACCGAACAAATTCCAGATTAACCAAGAAAACAATTGAATGCCGTAATTAAAATTAAGAAAAAAAAACATAAATTTTGATGTAGATGGCCAGTACGAAATAAGATAATATTTTATGTTATTCCACCTTTTTTTGCGTTTCTCCGAATATGTCCATGAGTGTATTTTGGATACTACCACACATCTTGTTTTAAACGTGCTTTACAGATGTAAACGATTGTATCGTACATACCGTATAACATAAAAAGATATGTAAACTTTACACGCATAAACGATTTTATTGTCATACATACCGTACATTTATACGTGTTAATGCGAAAATTACATTCTTTACAAAAAAAGTAGGGTAACATACCCTATCATCCCCGCATGCGGTGCCGGGCAGCGCGGGCCCCGCGTGGTAGAAGCCGGCGCGGTGCGGCGAGCGGCACGTCAGCTGCGCGCACCGCCCGCCCGCCTCGCCCGCGCTCTCCACCGGCGCTGCGTCGCGGTCGCGCAGGAATATCTGGAAACCAACATATTACACAAATGTAATAGAGCATTGTAATTGAGTGAGCATTATTATTATTTTTGAAGTTATACTTCTTTAGGTACGTTATGAAAAAATTAAGACAGTGAAATTTTAATTTAAGTTGAAATAAGAATGAGATGAGATTAAGAATGAGAATGAGACTGGGAATGAGAAATCCTCATCTACAAACTTGTCAACATACGTACTAAAACTTCATACTTCTTTACAATTAAAATGGCCTTTAGGAACACTTTGGAAAAAAAATCGACTTGTAAACACTAGTGAATAACTTTTCCTTTGATATTTTTTGCTTTAGGTAAAGCTAAAGCTTTACCTATACTTCTTTGTACAAACATAATTATCATCAACGGTTTTTCAACGGTTTTCGGCGAAAAAACCTCTGAAAGTTCCGAAAGCAAAAATTCTATCAGGTTAAACTTCATGGGTTAAAAATTTTACTGATTAAGAAATGATCTTTTTATTTATAAAATAATTTGAAGAGATGAAGCATGCTTTCGTTTGTAGCCCGAGGCCTCAATACTCCTATATCTGAAAGAGACTAACGAAGAATCATATTTAATAACGTACTTCGCACTGCTTCTTGGCGCCCCACGTGACACCCGGCGCTCCACCGAATCGCTCGTGACGAAGCTCATCCAGAGCGTCCAAATCATCGCCACCGTCGAATAAGCACGTTGCCCACCTAGAAGGTGTTGGGAATTTGTTAAAATTTTAGAAATCTAAGTTGGTATGAATAATCTAGAAAGAATATTAGAATTAAAATCTTACTGCAAGTCGGCGGCGACGCGTGCGCTGCAGGCGGACCACGTGGCCTCGCCGGTGGTCCCGCGCGACGGCGACATAATGTACCCGTCGCGTGCGCACGAGTTCCCCGTACCGTCGTGGTGCATGCCCAAACTGCGTCACATTGTTAAATACATATAAAGATGGGTATGGTTCGATTGGAGAGATGCAAACACCTCGTATATCGTGAAGCAGTTCTTGCGTTATGGAATTACCACTGCCATGTTTGTTGCTATTTTGTTTGTTGTTGCTTAATACCAACAGTGCTATTGCGTTATGCTTTTAAGGTTTTGACAAGGGAAAAAGTTTTTTTTTAATATGAGGCTTCCACCTTTCAAATTCAATATACCTTCTCTCTCGGATAGCTTTTTTTCAAAAGATTGGAGCATGCAGTTCAACTGATGGTAATTGGTCACTGTGGCCCATGGACATCTGTAAGCAACTTCACACAGAACATGGGATCTATCTGAAGTCAATCACAGATGCGTCGCTACCCCCGAGGACTAAGATGTTCACCTCATATGCCGTATGCCGGCATACTTTTATGTGTATAAAAGTATGCCGGCACAACTAGTTACTACCCCAGGTCAAAGAACCTTACTCATAAGTATCTAGTGTTTATTAGAACATTTAAAGGACGGCAGCGCAGCGGCCAATTACTACCAGTTGGCCTACATATACTTTTGCGACTAGTATGTTATAGTAAGTTCCGATATTATTCCTATTCCGTCGACCCCCTCATCACAATCTAATATGTAGAAGGTTCTTGTTATACTTATTAAGTATGTCTGGTCAAGAAATAACAGAGATAACAAGGCTCTTTACCAATGTAAAATATTAATCGTATAAAAACCGTGTTAAACAACATTAAGCCAATCTACAGTGTATAAAGACCGACTTATGCCCAATCTCGTGCGCAAGGATGTAGACGGAGGTGAAGCCGGCGGAGGGGTACGGGCGTCCGAACTGGTCCACGGCGCCGAACTCGGACACCACGCAGGCGTGCGCCGGCAGGCAGACACCGCCCACCGGCGCCAGGCCCATCGTCACGCCGTTGCGGCGACCGCCCTCCTCTGCGTAGAAGTCTAACCTGGAAAACAATTAAACGGGACCAGTTTAGATAGAAGGAATAAGAAGTAATTAAGAAATAATAAGAAGTAATTGTTTACACATACACAATATGTCATTGCATCTTATATCTTGTCTTCTGGTGTTCATGAGCCTTTTTTTTACAGCTGGTAATCCTCATGGACACCTAGCCGCCTGGGGAAGTAGCTAGGTTATGCCGGACTCTTACCGGCTAAACTCCTGTATTTTCTCCTCGCAACGTGCGGCGGGAACACGGGCAGGCTGTCGCACTCATCTGCGAACCCGCCGTTGCCTGGCTGCTCTCGCAGCCCCTCCACATTGAGCACAGAGCTCCCCACCAACAGCAAGGCGCGCCAGAACACACAAAGGCGCGCCTTATCTTACCAAGGCCCCCATCCGCAGAGCGACGGACCAACCCTAAGACCGCCACCCAGGAGTCGTGGGCATGGGCAAGCCGACACCCGAAAAGCCTTCCACACCCTACAGGCATCGACCTCTCACACCCAGCGGCGGATCCGATCCCTGGTTCCGCCACAAACCACCATATGGGCGAAGAGGATAGGAAGGACCGCAATGACACACCGCATCTCCTCCTCCTCCTCTACGGCCTCACTGCCAACGCATCTGACGGTGCGCCCCCGTTCCGTCGCGGGAGACAGGGTGCACGGGAACGACACACCAAGACATCTCTCCTCCCGCGACCTCTCCTGGTTGCAGAGGTCCTCTCGGAGTGTCCCCTCCCAGGGATCCCTCTTGGAATCCAAGAAGCCTCTGGTGGTCCAAGCCACGGTTACTAAGCCTTCTCACCACGATAAGGTAGAGATTCCGTCTGGTATTCATAAACCTACCGTGACCTAAATTACATGATCATGGAGATTACCTGATCATCTTATTTCAAGAATAAAAACGAAAAATACTCTGTAGGTACAGACATCCCTATTAATTTTGAAAATCTGTATTAAGTGAACGTAACCATTAAAATAAGATCCGTTAATATTGGTTCCTGTTCCACGATCTATATTATTTATACCGGTTTCTCCAGAAGCATGTCTACGCTTTATAAATGAGCATAGAAATAGCGGTTTCAATAGGTGGAATCCTTAATGATGATTTCAGTTCAATGACACCAGTTCTATCACACCTATTGTTAACCTTATAATTGTAGGATTAAGCGCTGCTGCTTGAATATGAAGGATAAATGTAAGGAGATATATATACAGAGACATATGAGATACGTCAACTTTCTCCGGTAACACTCCAATCCTACTTGAGTTCATTACACACTTCTTCACAAGATAGTAGAACCGAGTTAGTAGTAAAATTTACTGCTAAACTCAATTGTCTCTCCAAATTCTTATAAGGTGAACAAAGAGAAATACGAAAAGACAAAAACCCACCCAGACAACAATAGCGCCATATCCCAGTGTTGCGGATCGTCATCATCCTCGACGTTGAGCGAGCGCTGGTACGCGCAGAAGGAGTCGAGCAGGCGGCCGCGCTCGGCGTGCGCGGGCAGCGCGGCGGGCTGCGCTCGCAGCAGCGTCAGCCGCACCAGCGACAGCTGGATGCGCGTGCCCAGGGATGCGTGCTGGTACAGTGCCTGCACCTGTAAACAGACACAACGCAATTTGATAAAACTCTTAGTGGTAACATTTCGTAAGCATGGCTACACCTACTTCAACATTATAAAAGCAGTTTTAAGGGTTGTTGTGTTCTGATTTGAAGGTTGTGGTGCGGACATACTTATTACAGGCGTTCCAACTAAGTCCTCAAAGAATGCATCTGTGACTGACCTCAGGTTGTTGCTTTCTCGTTATGTGTTCTTTTCGTTGTTTGATATTCGTTTGTATTGGTTGTGTTTCTAGCTACAAAACTTATTTTGTACTTTAACGTTGAGCTGGTGATAATTACTTATAATTATCACCAGCTCAACGTTAAAGCAAAACCATGTGAGGAATGCCTAAAGGTATTGAAAATATTCACGCAGTGGGTTCTGGGTTCGATTCCCGGCCAAACTAGTATCTGAATGATGAATTTAGATTTCTGTTCTGGTCTGGGTGTTTGTGTATCCGTCTTTGTATGGCCATGACACCCACAATAAATGAGAAAAATCCTACTGTGGGACTATAGAAAAGCTGTATGTCTGCGTTAGTATACAGTATTCCGAATATCAATGTCTTAGATATTCGATTTCAAAAAACATTTAGGTATTCGATATTGAAACTAAATGCTTCCTGTCTCATCCATGTGTAGCTCAACCACTTTTCTTTGATTACAAGGGGGGAAACCTGTTAAAGGTACCCGATGCCGTTGTAGCGACGCAGGTAATGTGGAACTCTTACTGCACTAAAACCCGCCGGTGGCCGTCCTCTCAAGTAAATATTCAATAGTCATAAAAATACCAAGACTTACGCCATTAATGTAAGCAAGCAGCATGTCACGTAATTCAGCTTCATTATAATTCAGGTACGGATAAAATATTTTATAAGCTGCCTCATCGAGGAAGAGGGCGATTTCGATGGTGTACGAGGAGGGTTTGGGTTTCTGTGGGTATATTCTGGGTCGTCGGGCCCTGAAGCGTAGGGGTCGAGCATCATCGTCGGTGGGGGGAGGCGGCGGGGCGCGTCGGATGATGTGGGCGGTGCGGCCGTGTACGCCACTATTGTCGGCGCGCGCTGCGCCGTGCGAGAGAGGCCTCACTTCGTATGTAGAGTTGTCGGTCACTATGAGGCCATGCTGAAAAAGTGCATATTAAGTATCATTAATATCTTTGGATGTTTGGAAGGTGTGAAGCTTTTATTTAAGTAAAATAATAATTATGTTTTCTAGCACATCACCGATTAGACGGTTTAGGTTACGAGGTTTTAATAAAAAAGACGAGAAATAAAAATACAAACATGCAAAATCGAAATAAATTCTATTTAATCTTTTATGTTTTCCTCGACAGACCTATCTTTTTTTTTTGGTCTCGAGGGGGAATACTTCAAAAGGTACCCGACGCCGTGGGAGCGACGCAGGGTTATGTGGAATTTTTACCGCACTAAAACCCTCCGGTGGCCGTCCTCGGCGCTAAAAAGGAGGACTCCGGGAACTCGAAACGACTTCAACCGGTATCCTCCGAGCGCGTTGCCCCATCGGGCTCCACCCAGATGGGCGGCTGGTCCCACCGCTCCGTCTAGTCTTTACGACGGTATGCGACCACACGTACCGCCGACCTTCCCGGGATTGCCTGACCGAACGGTTCGAGCTCCCACTCTAGCCGTCTGCAACCCCGGAAGCCCCTTTTAGTCGCCTCTTACGACAGGCAGGGGATGCCGTAGCCCTATTCTGATCCCGGAACTACAGGGACCGACAGACCTATCTACCAGCCTGCTAGATACACTATAGCATGTAAATACAAAAGGATTTTTTTAAAGAACATTAATGATGATTACTACATACTAAAAATAGTTCAGCCATTAATACCGATGTCCATGAACGGCAGTAACCACTTACTTGGAATGGACTACATACTCGTTTGCTACTTCAGTTGCTTATAAAAAGTTGTAGGTTTTATTTAACAAGTGGTCCCGTGAAGCAATTACCTACCCAATGGGTGAGATAAAGCACTTACAAGCGAATGATCCCTGCAAGCGGAGAAGGCAGCGACGGCTCCCGGGCCGGTGTGCAGGAAGTGGCAGGACGCGTCAACAGCGGACAGCGGCTCGTCGTGGCCGCGCTCCGACCACACGCGGAACTGCGGCGCCACCAGCCGCCGGTTCGGCACCAACTGGAGTTCGAAACTCCTGGAATTGGTATTATTAGTGTGTGAAAAAACGGATAATTTCTATTTGTACTTATCGGAGACCGCTATAAGTTACAAGCACGTTAATATATTGCATGAAACTTATGCAAGTTCTGATGAGATAGTAGCACTTAATCGTGTAGATTGACGGAACGGACTAACCACCCCGACATAAGCAAAAGAAAACATGTAATTCAATTACTAACAATTTGTTTCTCATATCACTAATGATCACAATGTTCTGTTTTAATGCACATTTTATCTATTCTTACCTACATATTAGCATATTCTATTTAGTAAGCTGTAAAACTAAAAAAAAATGTTTACGCTGATACAGCTCAGCTCTACCTAGGACACAGTAAACATTTAATTTAGAGTGTGAAATACAAAAGTTTGCTGCAGTACAATCATAAAAAAAAAGTTAATTAGTATCTTTTATTATTCTGCAATTAATAAACGTAAACTAAAAGTAATCAATTACGCACCGCGAGCCTTCCTCATCCTTTTTTCTATAAAAATTCAGTAAAAACTTACTACTGTTCAAAAGTTTCGAAGTTAAAGTCTAGATTGCTTCGTAGCAGCAGCGCGGGTAAATACACCATTTATGTATCAATGCAACCCTGAGAACATTATGAAAACGACTTACCGTCCAAAAGCATCGAAGCTGTAATCAAGCGGTACGTCGTCTGCCGGCGCGTCGGCGGCGGAGTGCGCCTCGCGCGGCAGCAGCGCGGGCAAGTACACCACCTGCACGTCCTCGCCCGCGCCGCGCCCGCCCCACCAGCCCTGCAGCGGCAACGCCGGGAAACGCTGGAAACCCTGACAGTTGTCGAATCAATGATACACGAGTACGAGTACGCAAAAAATAACAAAACGTAACGTAACGTAAAAAAATCACAAAACTGTTTCTTTGTGAGGTGAATTGTGGTAATATAATGTTGGTTCTATATAATGTTACCGTCATTATAATTATAAATAATGAATTGATATTTGTACGCCAACATTGGCAAAGCACAACGGGTTTTATAATCTTACTGTAATGTGTCATCTTTGTACCTGTACTTTTACAAATAAACCATTTGATTTGGATTGATTTGATTATTTGAGATGGTGTCAGTCGTCAACCCATTATTGTCCCACTGTTGGGCATGGGTCTTCTCTCAGAATGAGAAAGTTTAGGCCATAGTCCACCGTGCTGGCCAAGTGCGAATTGGTGGACGCCAAGTGCGAATTGGTGGACAATTAGAGATGGTGTAAACCCGTAAATTTGAAATTTCAGGCTAATGTAGACATTTTTTTAATAATTTGTCTACGTCATACACGTACATCATGGCGTGGTAGATGAAGTCACCCATAAAAAGAAAATTTTACTCTATCTCCGATATTACCCCAAATCACCTTACTCAAATGCATGAAAAAAAAATATAAAAAGCATTCCCCAATCCTTTATAATTTTCTGTGATTTTTGTTTGTATCCGTAATTTTACAATATAGGAACTTTATTTTAATATTTTATTATTGTAGAATGTACCTTAAAAGGAAAACTCAAGTAGTTTTTTTTTTCAGAAAATATTTTTAAGAAATCAGTAAACAAATACTTTTTCTTAAAAAATTGTCAAAATAGTAACATAGAATTTTAATACAGATATTTTTATAATGGTCTCTCTACTAGATTTCTTTTACAGAGAGAGAAAATATTTTTAAGAAATCAGTAAACAAATACTTTTTCTTAAAAAATTGTCAAAATAGTAACATAGAATTTTAATACAGATATTTTTATAATGGTCTCTCTACTAGATTTCTTTTACAGAGCGTTACATGTCTACGCTTGAAAATCACTATCCTCCTTCAGACAGAATCGGGTAAATGAACTATTTGCCTGAAGGTTAGGTCGACTTATAGAGAACGCTTATAGCATTAAATTCGTCTTTGTACCTTATTTATATATACAAAGTTTAAATTAATTAATTCAAATTTTAATATAGGTACAAGGTGGTATACAAAAGGCCATTTGATCGTTAGGATATCGATCTTTGCTAAGCAATATTTAAATGCAATACAAAATAAATAAAACTATTAGATTATCTAATAGAATTTTAGGATAGGTGAGAAGTCGTTATATACAGTAATAATAAAAAGGAGGTAATTTCAAATAGGTATTTGTACATACATATAATAAAGTTTACCTATCGTAATATAACTTAATATTCATCTATTTGCTAGCTTTTGAAGCTTGTTAAAAGGAACTCCACTTAGTTATACAACATATCTCATAAATTTTGTATGTACAAACAATACCCGTTTTTTAACAATATGTCGTGCAGGTGTCCACCACCCGGTATTACGCTCTAATTTAGACATTGTATTCGTGTGCGTGAGCGTAGTTGACAGTATGACAATACAGATACAATTGTTGCGAAAAGTGGCATAATATATATTTTTTTCGTAATTTACGCAAGTTTGACTTTAAGCACTTTAGGAGTAGTTCAAGCCATCGAAATCACGAATAATTAAACAAATAGGTACTTATAAATATACATGAATGTATGAATATGTATATGAACTAAACAGAATAATTATATATATAATATCATTCTACGCCTCCTCCCTCTACGCTCTACTCACTCGAACTTAAACGACTCTACAACGCTAAGGAGTTACTTTAAGTTAAGTAATAGCTCAAAATTCAAAATATTTATAAATATAAGTATTTTCGAATGGTAAACTTCAATACATATAATAGTTGTGTGTATGTTAGTTAAGACAGCGATTGCTGATATGTTTGTAATATTTTAAAATAAAAAAAGAAAAAAACACCTCATTTGTAGGTGTTTTTGTTGTGTTACATCGATTATTTCGTTATTTTTATCTTGTTTAAAATTGGTTATTCGACAACTCTGGTCTATTTGAATACATACATACCTCTGTCCCGGGTTGATTTGTACTAACTTTTTTAATTTTAACTTTTAAGCGCGTATTATTGGTAATGAAGGTAATTACAAATTATTCTACAAACCGAATAATATTCAATGTGTTAATATTTAAAATACTATACAACGTAAGTCTATATGTTAATATTGTCAAACATTGTAAAGTATAAACAGAATGTTACGTTATGTGACTCTACCCTAGGGTTGCTAACGTGTTTTTGTTTAAATATAGTAAAAAGCGTTAAAATTAAGTACAGCAATATATAGTATTTTATAGACAGAATAATGACATGAAACAATGGATCGGATTTGGCTGAAAATTACACTTTTTTTCTTTAAAAATAAGTCCGTAATCTCAAAATACGTGACCAAATCAAATCAACCGATCAAAAAAGGTGACTAGATGTACCTGGCAATGAAACATCGTACATTGTATATAGTCATAAAATTATCGAACTGTTCAGAACACTGACATATAGTATTTGCTTGTTCTATATATTTCATTAACAGTATTTATAGAGTACGGAGTCCAAAAAATATAGTATAAACTGTATATTATAAGGTAGGCAACCCTACTCTACCTGGCCACAATATTACGTGCATCTATAAAGCCAATTAGGTTCTAGGCCAAGTGACATTCTAATACGCATATTTTTTAAAACTTTTAGTTACAAATTCAATACCTACCATACCATTCTTGGAACAGATGGAATAGTTATAAATAAGCTCTATTTATAAATACTTGTAGTACACATTGGTACTTATTATGAATATACATATATTTACTTATAAAATATAAATATTGTCTCTAATCTCATTGGTTTTGTTTAATTCAAACTAAAGTTATTGTTTATTCACAAGTCGACTTGTAAGTATTGTTTAATTAAGTCAAACTAAAAATTGTAAATTAGGTAAATCAAAAAGTTTAAATTTTATTGATTTTTACTCAGTTTGTATCTTTTTTTTTGTTCTCGAGGTTCGGCGTCGGGTACCTTTTGAAGGTTTCCCTTCAAAAGGTACCCGACGCCGTGGGAGCGACGCAGGGTTATGTGGGATTTTTACCGCACTAAAACCCCCCCAGTGGCCGTCCTCGGGGCTAAAATGGAGGACCCCGGGATCTCGAAACGACTTCAACCGGAATCCTCCGAGCGCGTAGTCCATCCGGCTCCTCCCAAATGGGCGGCTGGTCCCACCGCTCCGTCTAGTCTTTACGACGGTATGCGACCACACATACCGCCGTCCTTCCCGGGATGGCCTGACTGAACGGTTCGAGCTCCCACTAGCCGTCTGCAACCCCGGAAGCCCCTTTTAGTCGCCTCTTACGACTGGCAGGGAATGCCGTAGCCCTATTCTGATCCCGGAACTACAGGGACGACTTAGTTTGTATCTGGTGGAACAACCGCTTCACTTTTCTGCATTATAATTACAATATAAACGCTGTTGTATTTTGGTTCCTTATTAACTATAATATTAACGAATATGATACGTATTAATTATTATCTATTGTGTGTGACCTGTTTCGTGCTAATTTTAAACCAAAAATGTATCTCCTATTTAATCTCCTAATTTGTGTTTATTCTGTTTATTCTCCTAAATATCAAAAAACATAGTCATAGTTTCAGTAGTTGACGCTCTGTAATGAGTATTCAAAAGTAAATAAACCTACGCTTTCATAAATATCGACGCCGGAAAACAAACTGGTTGTATCTTGAAAAATACGAAAATAGACTTAGGTAGGACGTAGACCATCAAGTAATAAAAAAAAAATTATGTCCGACTTACCACAGGTAAGTCAGGCACAATAACTTGTAATACCCAAGGCGTTACAACTTCGTTCTCAGGGATATCAAGCATCTGTGGAAGACCCCACATTATTTACTACTAGTAGACCCGGCGAACTTCGCTCCGTCTAAAAGTTAAAAATCTAATATAATCAGTGTTTCTCTACTATATAATACATGTATTATACATAAAAACTTTCCTCTTGAATTACTCTATTAGATCTATTAAAAAATACTGCATTCAAATCCATAGCGTAGTTTTAAAGATCTAAGCATACATAGGGACAGACAGCGAAAAGCGACTTTGTTTTAAACTATGTAGTAATTATATTAGATAGACTGCATAATCGTTTTCTTATTCCAAAAAAAAATGAGAGTACGTACTTTACAAGCTTTTATTAAACCCTCTATACAAGGTGTTTGATATGTTTTTACAAAAAAAAATATTTAAATCAGACGTCAGTGGGTACAAGTTTAATTTGCCCATCTCCTTTAAACTCGATAGCGATAGCTAGTGAAAAATCACGCCAGATTTATTTGGCTCGATTTCAATTAAGAATCTAATTTGTGGCTAATGTCACTCTTATCAGCCATCAACGATCCATTGGTGAGAAGCTTTCCGCGGATTACTGAGAAACTAAAAGCGTTCGGTGTCGGTGACAATACAATCAATGTGGGTATCAGGGACGCGGCGAAATGAACTCAACGAGGCGATGATAAATACTGTATAACGAGGTCGACACGAGGTGACAAGGCTCGGGCCGTCTCGTGGGCGCTTTCGGAGTAAAGCATAATTAATGCTAGAGCGGGCACGCTGCGACGGCGGTCGTACTACAATATAAAAAATAACAATAAAAAAACATTAATCTATTTTTATATACGACAGAAATATTAAAAAAGCTACATTCAACCATTGTTTCACCCCACTGAGGATGAAAAATCCAAAAAATAAAAAACACTAATGTGTTTTGTAGATTTTAGATTTGGATTTTTAGTTTGCAACCAAAATTTTCTACAAATTTTTCTCTTAATAAGGTATATTTACAAAGAACCCATATGCAAAAAAATACCGAAATATAATAAATTCATTATTTGAACGCGGGATTACACGTATTTTATTGAATAGAGCCTGTTTCTGAAATAAAAAGGCTTGGAGGTGCTAAATGGTTTAGAATCAGCTTTATAAATACAAGCTAAGAAGATCTATTATTATCAATGTAATGAAGAATAACTACCGCAACCTCTATTTGCGAAAATGTGTTTAAGTCACTATAAATAAAACAAATAGCTGGATACCTACTATCGGCGTAGCCATTGCCGTGTTATGCGTAGAATCCAACAGTGATGAGATTGTTCGTGTTTTAAGGTAAGAATGGAGGTATAGGTTCCGAGATATCACGATAGAAAACAAAAACTCCTCCTGTGTACTTTCTTTTGTCTTCTCGCCTATGCTATGAGAAGGGGGAATGACGTCTACCTCTTATGATTAATAAAATCTCCATAACCATGATTAACCATGAAAATTGAGTAGGTACGCATCTGCCTTAATCCGCTTCAGTGTAAATTATACTTTAACAGAGTAATTCTCCCACAACGCGAGTACATATTTTAATTACCGCTCAGACTAATTTAAACTTGTAAACTAATCTGAATTGAACAATGTCAAACAACCACTTAAATGTATTTGGCTCGTTAGTTTCAGTACATTTTAGAATTGGAGCGTATCTTCTGAAGATTCTTATCTATTTTTATAGAAGTACAATGTTTTAACAACTGACATCTTTTACCTAAATTATTTAATTGTTTTGAAAATCAAAAAATTTAAATTAGGTAAGCAATAATACTACATTTATTATACTGTAAAACTTTCTACTTATTTGGTTTTTCTGCAGGTACAAATGCTACGGTACGCGATTTTAATAACGGCCAACATGACGGATACGTGTAGATAACTGAATTAGTCTCATTTTATCTCCAACTTAATTATGATTGATGATCAGAAGTACCTATACAGCGGATGTTGTTTTATTATCTGCGGTATGACACTCGTAAATTGATGACACTAATTCACTTATTACGTTTTGACTAGTCAGTCGAAGCAATGGAGGTGAGTGAAACCGAAATCAGTACCACGTGAGTCAGCCGGTATAGATTCGGCATTAGCGGACGCAAGCGAACTAAAGGGGAAAGTAAAACTATTTGTTTTTCCATTACGACGCTAGACAATGGCGTTCCGTCGAATTACTCGCAAGAAGCGTCAAGTTATGCTCGAGTTAAAAGTCATTAATTTTGGAATGCAATGGTCCGTGTTACGTTGGTGTGTTCGAACTGTTCCGGATGATGAAAGTTATTCGCGTCGATCTCAATTACGTGGAGTCTGCATCACGTCGTGTTGTCGCCCGCTGGCGGACAATCAGCGACGTACTGTGAATCACCGAGAGACGATCGAAAAACACTAAGTACCTATGTACGTGCCATTGGCGCTTGTGTAACTCAGTACGTGATCCAGTACGCGAAAGACATAAAGCTTCTTTTTGTTATGCAATATAATTACTATAATAAAGTAGTAGATACACCACGCTGCCCGAAATCATAGGGTTCGATCGGTGAAAGTTGTCTTAAACATCTTTTAATAGAGATTACGACTGTCGAATCTCGGAATGCAGTGGAAACTACTTGTGGTCTATTGAGGATAATTGCGTACCATTGCAAAAGATGGTTGGATTTTGAGCGACCACGTGTCGATGCCTTTCGTATTGTTGGCCGTACCTTCATACTTTTGTAACTGATTCGTTCTAAAAAGAGGTGTTAAGTAACTCTCTTGCATTTTTTTTTTACTTTCTTTTGGCACGAACAACTTAAACCCGGCATTGTTTGTGTTATTGTACTTCACCGTTATAGAATGACGCATACTATTTAAATAACGAACTGTAAACATTGGCTTAAATAATGCTAAATAAACTTCTCGTAATCATCATTAACATTTAGGCGGTAGTGACTAACTAAGTAACGTTAGACGTATTAAAATTACAGCGATTCTGTCTAAGCTTCATTTTATTTAAGTAGGTAGATTTGTGTAGTTTGATTAGGTCAACACAGGCATGACTGATCATTTTGCCTCGTAGTAGAAGTATTGGCGCTGCCTAATTTTGGCTTGAAGAATTATAAAGTAGACATAACACGGGAGTCAGCATATGTGTATGCTGACTCTAGCTGTACCTGCTTACTTTTCTAGAGGTCTTTATATCAATAACTTCAAAACAATACGCAGCGGATAATGTTTTGAAATATTCGTTATGAAGTACCTATAGAGAAAAAATATATCATTATGACATTTAAATATTAATTATTTCATCTTTATTAATTGGGCTTAAACCTACTGGCTAAAATGTCGCCATATTAGATATCAAATTTTCGATAATAGGCTTCAATAGTTAAAGTATCAAGCGTATCAATACATCTCAATAACCTTTTACATTCTAGATCTATTTATACTGCATCAGGACAGTCGGCATCCGCGGGGTGCATGCGGCAATTTATTGTAATGTGTCTTTGTATCTATATAATGAATGTATAGCGTGTGCAGATCACAGTGAATCAAGATCAAATGGTCCTTACATTTTGATTAGGAATCTATTTAAAATCTATGTTCTTTCATAGCTTTTTAGCCTATTTGCTCTTATTGAAAATCCTTTCTAGATCAAAAATAACATAGTTTGCTATTGGTTATCTGTTTTAAATCTTATTATTTGATTTAATAGCTATATATATCTTTATCCTTTGTGTGATATAGCTACCACTATCAGAATAGGTAGGTACTCTACTCATTTACTAATTCCGCTGTGTGCAGTAGGCACACCTTCATAACCATTTAGAGATCATGCCTAAATTGACGTCAAGTAAATAGGTACTAGTCTCTGTTAAATAATTTGGTATAGGCATACTTAACACCCAACAAATTAGGAATACTGAAAATGAACTCTGCGGTACCGTCTAATGTCAAGGCACAAAACCTAGCCTGCATTTTTATTTTAGCGCATTGAAACGGCTATAAAGTTGTGAAAAATGGTTTTATAGGGCATTAATATGTCGCGTGGAGGCATTAAGATGCGTCGGGTCGAGGCAGACTGAACAGCAGCCAACGCGGGGGAAAATCAATACTTCCTGGCACCGACGCTGCGCCGCCGAACGTACGAGCGAATTACGTGCTTCATCTGGTCAGAACTGCAGCAGGTACACGTGTTTTACTACCACGAGGAACTTGGAATCGTGAGCTACATTTTTAATAGTATTTAAAATGATTTTGTATTATCGAAAAGACTTAAATTTTATCAATTCGCGTCATCGTCTTTGGAAATCTTAAAGAGCGAGTAAACAAAGAAGTGGGTTTACGGAAGACGTAACCTATAGGTTTTTAAAGAAATTAAAGAACATGCACAAGGTATAGTTAATATACAAGTACATTACAGTCTGTTAGACATATATATTTGTATATGTATTATGTCAAATGCCTAAAAGACCTATTTATACTTCCATCTTTACACATTAATATACCTACTTTTACAATATGGTCTTTGTTTGTATCTTACGAAAAAACATAACTGCATTAAATAAAATTTAGATTAGGTATTGTGAACTTTTCAAGTTAGTTTCCTGTTGATTTTTAAGATGATAACTATATCTCATATACAGATACATAAAAAACTTTAGCTAATTTATTTTGGAAAATGCCTTTTTAGACTCTTCCCATTGGAAAATAAAAAAATTAACCATGTTAATCACTGGCAACACCTTTTTCTTTAGAGGAGAATACACACTAAAAATGAATACTTTCAGAAGATATTGATAGTAGCTAAACAAAAGTTTGAAAGACAAAAGGTTCTTATCGCCGGGGACGATTGTTTCCAGGAAATCTATGAATAGGGAAATAAAAGATTGACAACAATATAGAACAAGCTGTATATGTATTGTATATGTATTGTACTTTGTCCCAAGAAAGATGGTTTCCACATGCACCAAAATACCTGTTATTATAAAGAAAGCGGTAGACTTTTATAACAATTTATAACAATAACCATAATTAAAGCGTAACGTAGTTTAACTAGGGTTAAACAATTAGTGTTCTACGATGTAGGTATATAATAAGTCAAATATATCAAAATAATACAAATGTTTTGGTACATTTGCCCGCCTATATCTTTTTATTCTTTAAAAAAATATTATTATGAACTATTAAATATCATTGTTAACAGTAATAAGTAACTAAGACCTGCAAGTAATAAAATATGTGCTCTATAGGTACATATATATACTTTGTACAAATTAAAAAAAAATGTCTCACAACAGTTAACCCGGCGAACTTCGTTCCGCCTTAAAGTAAAAAATCTAAAATTATCGGTGTTTCTCTACTTTATTAAATATAAAAACCTTTCTCTTAAATCACTCTATCTATTAAAAAAAACTACATCAAAATCCGTACCATAGTTTTACAGATCTAAGCATACATAGGGACAGACAGCGAGAAGCGACTTTATTTTATACTATGTAGTGATAAAGCACGATAATGTATGCAATGGCAAAGTTTAATATTTAATAGCGCTTACGCAGATCTCATTTATAAGCGCCCGCCCGCCCAACAGACAAGATTTACTCACGGGAAAACGCGCGGGCGTGCCGGCTCGTAGCGCGAAAAGCAGAGCTACAACCACTGATTGAACTCTTAGCGCCATAGCTGCCTCCTTACATTTCACTGCACGGTCTTCGTGTTAAATCGTTTCTTAACTTCCGAACCGCAGCTTATAAGCACCGAAACCACATGCAGGTGCTTTGTATATCGGAAATGCGTACGATGCACCATGCACCGAAGCGGGCGGACTGTAATCGCGATTAGAACGCGTACACTTATGCCGCGCCGGCTACCGAATAACCATTGCGTGCCCCCAGTACACCTTTCGCACCTCCGAGAGAAAGTCGAAGGAAAGTGCAGATTTTGGCTGTCAAGACACCGCCCACACGCGTCCCCGTAGGAGCATTGTCGCGAGTCATCCATCACTCGAAGCCGCCGCCGGCCGTCGGCTGCCGCTGATCAAAACAAATGAACAATATCGCCTTGCGGTTCCACTCGACCGCACACCCGAGCGCTCGCTGGTAAGCTAATAGGTAACGCATACGAGCGCTCTTGTACGAGATTGGATTGAACACAATGACATGCTAAATCTATGTCAATATCAAGTACATTCGTCACTATATAATATACACATGCTTATTCTAAGCATGTTTTAAAGCAATTTACCACATCAGGTGAACGTCACCAGAATATTATCTTATCATTTAACCGATAACTTGAAGCAATAAGGTGCTTTTAAAGCAGTTACAGCCCGCATTAGCGACAATATCTCCTATCTTGTCGTTTAACAAGCAAGAAGTCTTTTACCTATGTAGCATAATAAGTTCAAAACAACCTTGTTTCAAATCAATTAACTTCAATGTGACTTAACGTCGTAAGTTAATAAACTTACGTGCAAAGAAGCAAGATACTACAATCGTTCAGAGAGGTGTGAATTGATTAACAAAGACTACTAGACATACTATAAATATTGCAAATTCCATAAAATTTAATGGTATAGGTACACCTTAATGCTTATTTCCGTATTATACTATGTTTACTGGTAGAAAGGCATAACTGGCACTATTTCACATATAAATACGTGCATAGTTAAGCTATGGCACGATGTGATTTTGGCTTTCGCCTATTAGAACGAATTAATTATCATTAGCACTTACAGTATCGTGTGCTAAGTGTTAACTATGCTAAGGAATGATAAGCTGTTTAGCTTATAAAACGAAAATTTATTCTGTCTTATAAATAAAATATATTTTTCCCATTATAATAGGATTGGGTAGATTTGGTGCTTTTTCCTGTCCTATTATTGTCCTTTTTATTGAGTAAAATTATAACCCTAAATTGTGATAGTTTTCTAACATACCCGTATACGTACATTATTACATACATTTGTCTAATGATAGAAAATTACCTACATTTTATATTGCCAATAATAGATTCAATTGGCAACGAGAACGCCTTATTTGTTTGTACTACTTTGCGCTACGCCATGATTAATCAATGTACGAAATCCTGTTCACCGTTACTATGCAAATCATGATGATGTAATGAAATTAAAGTTGTACCTAATTTCTTTTTAGACTAATCATTGTAGGTATTGATAGCTTTTTATCATTATAAGGAATTCATTCAAGCGTGTTTTATTAACACTTTTCTCCTTAAATAAATGGGGGCATAATATTATTTCTAGGTTAGTTAGTTTTCATCGAGACCCTGATAAGGTATTAAGACTCAAATTTTCCTGATAAATTCCGAAGTAACATACCACAGGTCGGTCCACAGAAAAACAAAGTTCAGATAGTCCTTTAAATTATTTGTTAAAAAAAACTACGTACCTACCATTTGATATCATGATAACGATATCATATTTTTTATAAGATTGAATTAGCAAACGAGCATGCAGACAACCCGATGGTAAGTGGTCACTGCCGCCCATGGACATCTGTAAACAACTTGTGTGCCGCAACCACATCCTTCCACCGAAACGCAAGTGATATAATATGATGAATATTGAAGAATGATCGTTATGACATTTTAGCTTATTATTGAATCGTTTATAAAGAAACCCCTTCTTTACAAAAATCAAAATGCTGTTTTTATTAATTCTGACAAACATATTATTAAAACATATTATTGTTACTAAACTAAACGTTATCTTTGGTTTTCAATAAAAATGATTAACGCTAATAGTAGCGTTAATAACTACCCACGACAATCTAGATAATATGAATATATATAAATAGTGAGTATTTTACAGCCAGACACAAAATTTGTTTACAAAACAATAAAACAAATGCAAATATATTTGAAAAACGGAAACCGTAAATGCTGGCAGACATTTTTTTTTAAATTACAACGAAATACTTTTACGACAAGGTAAACTGACACTTTGTAACTATTAAAATTCTCTACATTTTGTAATCGGCTACTACATGTTTACATGCAGTTCCTTTTATATATTGAATTCAGACTAGTGCTTTTATAATAATTGCTGGAAGAAATGAGTTATGTCATGTACATACATAAATAAAATTGATGTTTATGTACCTACTACCCGTGTGTGAAAACCTGAGACATGACACATCTTACCGGTAGTTCATTTTTTTTCTATATACGAGTACGTAATTTTTTATATTTAAATAGGATTACACTGTTGTTGTCACTAGATTTTTCTTTCATAATTAATAATATTATGTTGTGCCTATGAGGTAATAACGCGTAGGTATCAAGTAATTAGTCACGGATAGTATGTACTTATTACCCACATGGTACCTACGTACATTTTTTAATGAAATTGAATTAGCAAACGAGCATACTCCGCTCGGCGCTCATCCATAGCTAACTCTATATGATATGCAACAAGGTTTCTAAATGTAGTAAGTATTTTTTCTTATATAATTCCTAGAACTGACATGTTCGCCGCATATGAAAATGAGTCGGCGAACACCCCCTTCAACCGAAATGCAAGAACTGCTTTACCCAAAAAATAAGTGGGTTTAGAAATGGTAGGTAGGTACCAAAAGCATACTTGCACCTACATATGATACGTTCTACCTACCTATGTCTTTGTAGGACACACTTCTCAGTTTAATAATTTTGCAAGACTGGAGAGTAGGTCATCAATTTAGTTGGTATTTCAACTTAAAATAAAACCCGTTACAAGGTCGTTGAGCTCCGGGAACACATTTCCGGTAACATTATTTTGTGCCAAACATAATCGAAAATACCTATAGCCGTAACGGATGAGTCTGTTTACTCCTTCTTCACGCCACTGGCAGGACGCTGCGAGGACTGAATAATAATGAAGACTAACAGCCACGAATCCCTTATTATTAATATTCGCACACGTCTGCGACCGAGCTTTATATATATACGTAGGCCATAAATATTTCGTTTATATCGTAGTGCCTGGCGACGTTGCAATAATTAAACTACACTCAAGTGCGTGAACTTTAAGGACGCTAACCGAAATACTGTATCATAATTAAAGTGTTGTTGAATACATCTCCAAGGAGTGTCTCGCGAGCACATGTTCGTACAGTGGTGATTCATTTCTGGTGAAAAAAAAAGTAAGGGACGGCGGCGAAGGCGAGTGACGCAGCGCGAGTCATTGATCCCGATGCGTTCCCCGACGGCCGACGCCACGGCGGAGCTCGCGGCCGGGCGCGCGCTGCTCCCGCCGCTCGTCCTCGCCGCGTACTTCGCGTGCATCGCCGGCGCCGCCACCCTCGCCAACTGCGCGCTGGTAGCCGCACTCCTCAAGCGGTCAACAAACGGTAAATCTTAAAAATAACGCATTTTAATCAGATTCGTTCACATGATTATGAATTTATCGTCACTAGGGCTGCCATCAGTCTGGTTTTCTTACTTTTAAGGATGCCCGGGAAAAGTTTTGAAAGTGTCCTTGTAAATGCTAAGCACGTTTTGTAAAAAAAAGATTAGTAATTTAAGGAATTGGTTTGTAACTAATGAGTTTAAACAAAACTTGCTTTTAAAAACTTACACAACCCGCATTTAAGTTCACCCAATACTCATGTGTCAATTTAAAATTATGAGATAACCGGGAGTTATCCGTATACCTAATCTTTTCAGAGATTTTAAAGTTAGTTTTGTTCAGTATCAACAATTTGGGTGATGGCAGCCCTAGCTGGTACCTACAATTATAACAATTTAACAAAATTGTTAGCTTATCTCATTCTAAGTCCTACTCTACTATTACCTAGAGTGAAGTGTTGACAATTTTTAATTGGAACTAATTTAGTAAATTGACCACAAACTCTCAGAAAAGGTAGGTAAATTAGTTATGTAAAAAATGAAAAAAAGTTTATAGATATTTTTCATGTCTAGAATTTTAGATCTATGAAGTCCTCATTTCCTATTTCAGGTTTGTATTCTTTGATAATACAACTGGCCATAGCTGACTTTGCGCTGGTAACGACGGCACTCGGACCAGAGCTATGGTCGCGAAATACGATGAACTGGGCCTTTGGAACTGGCAGCTGTGTAGCTTATCGCGGACTTCGTGTATTCACATCGACAGCATCACTATATTTAGTAACTACAATTGCCCTACATACGCTAGCAACAGTTAATCTTGAGATTAAAGCTACTATCCAACGAAATAAAAGGCGCGATAGAGATGATGACGAAGAAATACGATCCTCTCGGCACAGCCTAGTAGCCAACAGCGATACGTCAACTCCACCTCGAACTATGAATGTGGACTATAGACTGCCCGACACGAACGTTCCGATAGCGCCACCATCGATTTTTGTATGGGTGCTATCTGCATCATTAAGCATTCCGGAGTTCGCATTAGCTACAACCGTACGAATGGATCAAAATACTGTTGTATGCACTTTGGTAGATTCCAATCACAAAATCAAAATGCAGTCATTACTTGCAGTGTTTAATCTGATTCTTCCCATGTTCATCATGATCACTGCTACTATCATAATAGTTATTAGGTTAAAATCAAAGAAATTACTCTCTGAAATGGAAGGCAGTGAATCTGTTGCAGCACTAAAATTATCGCTGGCTTTGATTTTTGTGTACGGTGTACTATGCGCACCTCGTTCTATAATTAATGTTTATAACATTTACTCGACAATTAGTGGTAAAGATGATCAATTAATGCAAAATAACAATATTACGATTTTAATAAGTTTAGTATTTAGCGCAGCTTACTTAGCTGCAACATTGATACGGCCTATTTTATGTATAATTTTAATACCCCACTTAAGAAAAATATTTTCATTAGGATTTAAAAGGACTGATGAAGATAATGTTTGACATAATACCTACACAATTAAAAGGTAATCAAGCTTTATAAATATCTACATAAGCGGACCAATGAACTGTAATGTATCGATTTGCTCATAAAAGTGTGCTTCGAGTGTTAGACTGTACCTAAGTATACTTTAACTGCACCAATAAAGATATTGAAAATGTTTGTCCCGTATTAACTACATATTTCGAAATTTTATAAAAAGCAGTAAAAGTTTATTGTTTTTATTTTTTGTTGTTACGGGATAAGCAATTTATTTACACTATGCCAAGTTTATTAACTCTTTATTGGTGGAAGATAGCAGTATTATTATAATGATGTATACTAATGTGATGACAATTAAAATAGGATAATTTTAAAATTTAAACATAGAGACTAAAATATCAAGTCAAAAACCTGTTTCTATTTTGATACTAATGTCTAAAATTGTCTTAAGAGTACGATGTTTCAATAAAGATATAATGGAATATCTAATTAATATTTTTTTATACTGAGTTGTTGGTGTGTAGTGATAGACGTTTCGTTTACCTCCCAGTTCTGAGTCTGAAAGCCATCTTCGTGGGCCTCCATAACACTATACTGATAACTCTTGTGTACCTACAGGCTTCAGTTGTAGAAAACTTTAGTAAGGCCACCTTATTATGTTAATGGAACTCTTTGTTATAGTCAACATTTAGTTCAATCTTTGCAAGCTGTGATAATGGGATACAAACAGTACCGTATACTAGGTTAGAACTGCCCAAGGCAGGGGCGAATTTTCCGCCCTTTGAGAATAGATAATTAAAAAAGTTCCTCCTTAAGAGAAATTTGAGCCCCTCAAAACGTGTCGCCCGGAGCCCTACATTTTATTAGAAATACACCTCATATAAATGAGTCCAATTAAATAGCCTTGATTTTTTTTACAAATTCATATAGGGCAAAGGGAGTACAGGTGGTACCCCTCACCAGGTGGACCGATGACCTGAAGAAGACAGTGGGAACCTGTTGGATTCAGAGAGCACAGGACCGGTTGGAGTGGCTCCATTTAGGAAAGGCCAGCAATGGACATCAAAGGGCTGATGGATGGATGGACGGATGGATGTACCTAATTTTAAACTTTTTCCTGCCCCGTGGGGACTACCTCTAGAATCCGTATTAAGCAGCCTATAATTTTTAAATATTTTGTCGGCACGTTTTCAATAAAATTATTACTTTTACTTATCTATACTTAAAATAAATCTGTAGAGAGGTCAATTTTGTACATAAAATATATATCCATAATAACTATCAGGGGGTGATTAGGAATGGATACTGATGCCAAAAATGCAATCTGTAAATTTTTTGTCTGTCTGTCTGTATAACCGTTATAGAAACAAAAACTACTGGACGGATTTTAATGAAACTTGGTACGATTATTCTTGAAACTCCTGAGCTGGTTATAGTATACTTATCTCGCTACAATCAATAGGAACAGAGCAGCAAAGGCAATAGTTGGGAAAACGGGAGAAGTTACTCCATTTTTTAAGCTTCCATTATAAGTTAACATTATTTAGGCGGAACGAAGTTCGCCGGGTCAACTAGTATTAAATAAAATCTTAAATTACCAATAATTAATATTTGTCTGTCTACCACATATCTCCTTCCTTTGGGTATAGCATTGCTTTGATTGAATTACGTAGTTTGACAGTAAAGGCACTATAACCACGCCCACTTCTGAAGTAGTCAAAATAAATTGTTGCTATTATCAATTGAAAGGTGTGGATTTAAAGGTTTGAGGAGCAAAGCCTTTATGATTGCCAAAGAATTCTTTTATTAATGAGTCTACAACTATACGTCACAGAAAAGCTATATCTCTGCATGTATGTGTTATATAAAATAGATTTACTTATTAAATGTCAGAATATTTCACATAACCAAAGGTATTATTTAAAGTTCCGAAATATTTGTAAGAATTGTTGTTATAAAATCCAGTGTTTTATCGCTGAATCTGTTTAATTTACTATCGATGGTTGTTTGTTCTATGTTACGTCAAAAGCTCCAATTATATCAGGGTCTTCAATTAGACTGTCGAACGCAATTAACTTATAGATTTATTACCCACTAATAGATCAAGATATTTAGTGATTGAGAAAAATGTGAAAACAATCTTGGCAACAAATTCAGATTTGATTACACTAACGAATAATTGGGCCAGATGTATGAGAACCATTTTTTTTCAGTAAAAATTAAATTCGTAAGAATATGGTATCATTTGAAAAGTGACGATATTTATTTTCAGTGATAAATTACATCAATATTGCCAAACACTAATTTCCAAACTCTATATAGGTAGAAGATAACTTATTTTTATGTTGAAAGAACAATAGTTTTACCTTTTTTATGTTATGTCTTTTCTATTTTAAATCTAATATAGATAAACTTCAGAATTAAACTTCATTAAAGAATAAAAAATGCCGATCTGTATGAGTCTGATTTTGTATTTGAATCTTCACTAAAAAGGGTAGAATATTTGTAAACAGGTTGTTTGATCATTTTTAGAGCCATAAATAATATATTGTAAGTTTATTGAAACCACAGATCTGATTGAGTAAACACATTGTTCTTGTGTATGAGTCCAGTCATTCGTGGTGTTATTGCATGAAGTAATGGAACAGAATGACTAATGTATTACTATGACAATGAAAATTGCGAAATTTCACGCAAATTCATATATATTTTCTTATGTAGTAAAGGTTACTGTATTATTTTGACGATATGACTCAAACATCCTTTTGGGGTTATTAGGTGGTGGTTTATTTAAATATTGATTCTAAAACTAAAAATTGTATTTAATACAAAAAGTTTATTGGTGAAAACATGAAAAATATAATAGATTAATGGCTGATAAAATGCAGCAGAAATGTTACAATATTTGTCCATCACAAAAAACTATTTTGCTAATAAATGCCTGAAAATTCAGAATGCTATAATAATCAATGATGGGCACAACAAAATGGTTAATGTCAACATTTAGTGTTACTTTGGTAGTATTAAAAGTTGTAGAGGATATCACAAAACCACATTAAAGACACTAACAAGTTTTTTGTGCCCTAATCTGATACAGCCATTACAGTTTGTGGATTCATTATTCATGAAAAATCTAGAATTCATAGTGTTATTTGGGCGCACTTTAACAAATTAATAACTAATTGCATAATTTCAAAACATTCACCATCATGATCTCCATTTCACTGCGGACATGCGGCGAAAGGAATGTTACTCGGGGGCCGACCAGGCTGTAGATTTGATTCTATTCAATAAAGGAAAACACTTTTAACTTAAGAAACCGTAATTTTAATAACTTAAGTTATAAATATTTATATTCATCAGGTCAGCTCGATATCTGTAATCCAGTGTAAATACAGAAATACAAAACCGTCAAAGATGACACATAACATTTAATTTTAGACGGAACGTGAAGGTCCGCTGCGAACGACATTTTAACATTTTTTTACAAGCGACGGCTCGCAACAGCGGCGGGCTGCCCGCGCCGCGCGACGTTCTCGAATGTTACTCGTTTCTTATAAACACCGATGAGAACAAATGCGTGTGCTGGGCGCGGCGCCGCCTAGTTGTCGCCGCCCTCGGCCGGCTCGTCGCCGTCGCCCTGCGTGTCCGACGTCCACAGCGTCAGGTTGTCTCGCAGCAGCTGCATGATCAGCGTCGAGTCTTTGTACGAGTCTTCATTCAATGTGTCCAATTCGGCGATCGCGTCATCGAACGCCTGCAAAGTTTTATGTAACCGTTACCTTCTATGCTCTCTCTCCTTTAATTGCCGTATCTCATTTTACAATTACAGCCCTCATTAACAAATTTTGAAAAGGGGCGCAACCATGTATAAACAACATTTAATTATTGTCACAACAATTATAAACTAATACGAGTTAAAACACTCCGATGCTGGCTGGATCGAGGATTATGAGGGGTTAATTGCACTGTATATATTGGCCATGCCAGGATAATATTAATTATGCAAGACAAGACAGCTAACTATGACAATTTCCGATCTCCATGCACAGTGGTACAAAGATGTTAAAGTGTCTGGAGTAGTTAGTAGGTAGTTACATCATCATGTCACACTGCAGTTCATTGATCAATTTTTAAACCTGTTTAGCTAAGTGGCACGCTCTCGCAGGTGAGTTGATTATCTCGTAATAAAATACGGAAAAGTTGAGCGCAAGACCGAGCCTGATGGGGTGGGTTGGTTGCATTTTGGCCTTAGCAATGTCGAACGCCTCCTGGTATGCCTTCTGAGAGTCCTCCACGACGGCTGGGGACAAGCGAGTACGTTAATACGCCTAGCGTGCACCCTACCCTCGTGCCAGCCAGCACAGAGCCTATGCGTAACTGACACAAATAATGACCTGTTTGGCGAGCTGACACGCCTTGTCTGGTGAATTTAATATCTCATAATAGAAGACGGAGAAATTTAACGCCAGCCCAAGCCTTATTGGGTGTGTGGGCTGCATTTTCGCCTTGCTGATTTCGAAAGCATCTTGGTATGCTTTCTGTGAATCGTCTACAACAGCTGCAATATAAGTTTAAGTTTAAACACTGTATTATAACACCAACCAAAAAATTGATAGTCATTCACGACACAAGTGAATAAATGTAACTTGAATAGCAGAAAATTTAAAAGAAATTAATTATTACAGGTGAAAAAAGAAGACAAAAGTAAAACTTACAATTTCTGGTTTCTCCGGTGGCCACTTCTGCGAGGTACCTGTAGTAATCTCCCTTCATTTTAAGGTAGAATACTTTACTTTCTGGATTACTAGCCTTAGGGATAAGGTGTTTGTCAAGTAAGCCCTGTAACAAATATATTGTAGCTTAGTACTCCCTCTGAATTTCGTTATATCTTATAGGATTATGGATAGGTAACTAAACTATGGATAAGTAACAAAAAATAATAGATAAAACTTTCCACTTTACCAACCCTTTCATCTTAATGTATTTGTGCATGCATAGGATGGTTATAAATCACTACGGACTACTGTTGTATTACTTGAACACGCGAACGTAATAAAAGACGTTGCCGTTAAAAATCGATCGAATTAAAGTCATTTTGCAACCCCATGCCACCCTAGTCCACAATGTTTTAAGTTACTCATTGTTCTGATATTGATTATGGAGACGATGCACTAGAATTCGTGTAATATCTAGAAAAAAATCAAGCAAGCATATTAAAGTGGCCATAGTTCTAAATAGAATTAGAAAATATTTCGAGGTTTAATTATAAAAAAAATATAAAAAATAGTCGAAGTCTAGGGATAGGGCAACGAACGGAGATGGGCGAGCGGCGCGCGCAGCGACGCGGCGCACTACGTCACCCCGCGCCCGCCCGCCGCCGCCCGCGGTGTACCGCACCGCACCCCTATGTGCGCCCACATGGCTAACCAGCTTTGCAACGCCCATGATTAATCAGAACATGCCAGCTACGTAGGAAATGACCGCGACAACTGAACGCTTGCATCACCCCCTTAAATTGGCACCGTGCAAAATGACGTCACGGCGTAGGAAGACGGCCACGGACATTAATCTACTTAATTCGGAAGGAATTTCGTAATATCCTCTAATTGCAACGTTTCTAATCGTTTATTTTGTTAAAAAAGAATAAATGTTGAATCTGTAAAAGAACACATGACATGATACTAAAACTTACCAGTACATCGTAGCAGATTTCTCTGAGCTCCTTTTCTACTTTAACCCTATATTCTTTTGCCATCTGTTGTTTTCTTTCCGAACCTTCGGTTTTTTGTTCAATTGATGAGATAACCCGCCATGATGACCGTCGAGCTCCAACGACATTCTTGTAAGCGACGGAAAGAAGGTTCCTTTCCTCGTTGCTGAGCTCGACGCCGGTTTCGGTGACTTCCTTCATCGCGGCCGCCATGTCGTCGTATCGCTCAGCCTGCTCCGCCAGCTTGGCGCGTTGCACCAGTTCCTCCTTGTCGACGGACATCGTTGACGGTGAGAGAGAACTATATTACTGATGCCCCTGTAATAAATGTATAAAATATGAACAACGTGTTAAGTATTTCACGATACCCGGCGCTTCGAATCGTTCCTCAGAAAGACTAATCGTTTAAACATCACTTTCACCGAAGTGAATCCAAATAGGGTATGTGAGTCATCATGTAATAATGGCGCACCTTGGATGGAGGCCCACGAGCGCACTAGCGCAATGTAAAAATTCGACGCAGCTCAAAGAGCGACCCTCACGCCAAACGCGACATCGACGCGGCGTCCGTTTGGTTCGACAGCATCTCACAGACTCGAGCAACTGGCGAGGCACACGCGATACAGCCCGCGCCGATGGTCAGCCTGCGCCACTGCGCCACCAGTATTGATCCGCCGACGCGGGATAAACACTCCAGACGAAATACGACTAGCGCGACGCTTGCACACGCCCCTCACCCACCCACCCCCTCACCCCGCCACCCGCTCACCCTCGCGCCTCGACGCCCACCCCGCGTGCACCGCACCCGGCAGCCCGGCGCCTCGCGCCTACCTCACACTACCCTTATCTATCTACAACCCCCTGCTCGATATCCTGTTGCTAAGCTCCAATACGCTCCGCCAACTTATTTAATATACATCCATCGCATCTTCATACACTAATTATAGAATGACATTAAGCTGCTACAAAACCATTTTACTATTTTCCATCGCCCTTTCTATGTTAACCATGCAAAATAATCAATGAGTAACCCAGACTACAGCAAAAACTTCACCTCAAGGCATTTCTATAACTGAGACACTTCTAGAATACGTAAGTTTAGTTTTCGACGGGAATTAAGTTAGCACAAACGTACGTTATTTGGGAGTCCCAGTACGTAAAGCAGTGCGCCACACCCACGAATTAATCATACGCCTACTTATGTATGGCCGATTTAAATATTTTACGATATTCTTAAAAGAATTACACATAACATTCATATGAATATTTTGTAACACCAAATCGCAAAATAAAATTGATTTCAGTTCAATTTTACGTTTTTGGTGAAATTGTGGACTTCAACAGAAAATCTACCCAATTTTTTCTCCTAAAATCACTGTTCGACCAAAACTTCGGCTTCGACCTTCAGCCAAAAAATCCACCTTCGGCAAAGCCTTCATCCAAAACGGGCCGAAGTTTACGCCGAAGCCGAAGGAACTTTGACGACTGCTAGAACAGTTGTCAAAATTGAAAAACTAAAACCAATGTACGACACCGCGTTGGAAATGGTGAGACGCTGGGGTAAACACACTCAAGTAATGAGCTCGCTTCCCAAGTTTTGGTCGAAATTAACATTTTACTCAAATTTTATGGTTTTTGAGATGTTGCAAAGTAATTCTAATCATCCCCGAGCCTTTTATCTCATGTTTTTTGAACCTACGGCATCGACTTCGGTATAAGGTTGAGCCGATAGCCAAATAATCGCCTTCGGCTTCGACTTTGACCAAAAATCGACTTTCAGTCGGACACTATGTAATAAAGAATTTACCCAAAAATTGTTGAGTTCTAATATAATTTTAGACTATTTCTGAGCTAATTTGAAGTGATCTTGAAAGAACCAATTGATATCCTTAATATTTAACTGAATGACACCAAATATATATACAATGTAGTTTTACATGTCATATGCCTCCTAGCAAATGTGGGATATTACTATTACTGATGGTTTGTGGAAAAGAAATTGGTAACTCCAGGCAACGAAACAATAAGAGTTTAATAAGTAAAACTGGAGTTTGTCTTGTTAGGAAGGCTTGACTCAATCGATGAACCCTTCAATGAATTGGATAACAAAAAATATTAAAACTACCAATATAAATATCTTCATTCTGAAACTTTGCCACCATATTGAAGGTCATTGATGGATTTAAAATATTTTCAACTTCAGATAGGTTGAAAAACCCCTGCTCTTCCCCTACTTGGATCAGATCCTCTGCTAATTTATAGTTGGCAATTTATATAACAAAGTTAATCAACATTTCTCTAAGCAAAGTGCAACAAAATAGTGCTATTGTAAAACAGGGAGGATAACAAAGCAAATATTGATTGATATCATATTCAACTTTTTTAACTTTCTATAACATACCTATAATTGATTAGAAAGAGGTTATGTAAGTTGGCGAATTACCAAATATTTAAGTTGATGTTGTATACATGTCTATTATGATGTTATTACACTACAAACACATTTATATAGGCATGGATTTAATACTCAATATAACCTGCTATTGACATGACATACTATGACATATTGCATAATAAGACTATCTGCAGGAAGGTATACTTACAGATAAAGTATATGCAGGTTGGTATACCTGCAGATAGAGTAAGCACCTAAAATACCCAACTATACCGTACGCAGCACAACCAAAATAGGAAATGCTGATTCATTAAATTAGTCATTTTTAAGGTCTTACATCAACTTGAACAAACTCAGGTAAATGAGCCGCTCATTTGGCAGAGCCACGCAAGTGGGGACATGTTAATGTACTCAGTTTTAGACAATCTGGCAACATCAAGGAAATAAATATTGGGTTAAATAGTCAATGAACTGTATCTATATCACTACATAGTATAAAACAGAGTCACTTCTCGGTGTCTGTCCCTATGTATACTTAGATCTGTAAAAATATGCTACGGATTTGAATGCGGTTTTTTTTTATTGATAGGTATTCAAGAGAAGGTTTGTATGTATAATATAGTAGAGAAAACTAATAATTTTAGATTTTTGACTTTTAGGCAGAACAAAGTTTGCCGTGTGTCAACTAGTATAAACTATATTTACTTTATTCTTGTTTTGTCATAAAGTAATAAAAGTTGAAAGATATTTATTGGCAATCTAATATTGTGATTTACTTGTATCTACAGAGTAATTATAAGTTAATAAACACTTAAGGCTTCATATCCAACAAGCAAAATCAGCTCAGTTGAACGAACTGCTGAAGCAACTGAAATATACAAAGTATATTAATTATTCTAGTATTACGCAGTAGCAACCATGGACAATGTAATAGTGTCCGACGGAAGGTTGATTTTTGGCTGAAGACAAAGCTGACTATTCGGCTATAGCAACATACTTCGGCCTAAGCCGAAGTTTAAAGACTGTGTGAAATCCTCCAGGTAATTTGAAAGAATTAACAACTTTTGAAGAACTATAACTGATTTGAAAATAATATGAATTTCAAACAAAAGTTGAGAGGCAAGCAAACACAGTGCCCAAATGTGTGCTTACCCCAGCACATCACCATTTCCAGTGCAGTGTCGTGCATTTGTTGCATGCAAGAAAACTTTTGGTTTAGGCAACACTTCGACCAATTTTGGCGGCAGGTTTTAAAGAAGATTAGGCCAAAGACGGCCGAAACCAAGGCCTAAGCTACAGTCAGACACTGTAATGTACTGTGCTCTAATCGCAGTTCTTCATCTATAAATGTAAAAAAAATTATAGCAATGTCACAATAGTTTCACACTTTATACCTAATTGGCTACATCAAGAACTACATAGTATAAAACAAAGTTGCTTCACGCTGCCTGTATGTATATACGCTTAGATCTTTAAAAGTATATTATGGATTTTAATGCAGCTTTTTTTTAATAGATGGCATGCTTTAAGAGGAAGGTTTTTATGTTTAATACATTTACTATATAGTAGAGGAACACTGATAATTTTAGATTTTTTACTTTTAGGCAGAACAAAGTTCACCGAGTCAGCTAGTTTAGAATAAAATGTAAAAGTAAAAGCATTTTACAAATATAAAGTTATAAAATAATCAAAACAGATATAAAGATGGTTTCATCTTAGTATTATTTCACTTATATGTGCCCATGAAATATGTATCTCAAGTTAACAGAAATTAATATGGACATAATAATTAACATGTCCACCAATTCGCACTTGGCCAGCGCGGTGGACTATGGCCTAAACTCTCTCATTCTGAGAGAAGACCCGTGCCCAGCAGTGGGACAATAATGGGTTGACGAGAATTAACATGTATGGAACTGACATCAACTTTAGTTAGTAGCCACAGGAAACTCATGATTAAAGTTTTGATACTTTTAATATTTAGTAATGAAACTTAATTTCTTGAACTATATTTTCAACTTTAATATTACTGACCATGCACTTATTAAGCAGATTTAAAATATATGAAACGAGTAGCACAATAGTGCCCCTGCTACATACCAAACATACAATTGTATCATAGTAGTAATGAAAATATCAATATGATAATTAAACACCTACACACTACTACCTTTTTGACAGTAAAGGAAATTGGCTCCTTAATTAGTTATTTCATAAACTAAAATTGAATTCTCAGGCTGACAGATAAATACTGTTGATAGTAAATACTGTTTTATGTGACCTCTAAAAAAGGGGATAGTTGCCTACTATGGCGGATAGTAGCCTAACGTTAAAAATGATTCGGGGGATACTTGCCTAATGTGAGGATAGATAATCAATCTGATATTCAGAATGTTGGTATTTCAGTAGCAATGTCTGTCATTTATATAAAAAAATTGTTCAACATATCAAAGTAATGAAAGCTACAAACTACTAGTAAATTACATACACCTGAATGAAAAGTATTTTATCATCAAATACTTAATTAAGAAAACGGCATTTGATGCTATGACTAATACCATTCATACAACAAGCGCGAATTCGTAAAATTCTCACGTGAAGGGAGTGATAGACACGAAAGTACGGGGCTTTAATATAGCATGTACATTAGTAAGAAAATAAGATATTTCGTAATATCCAACCATTAAGTCAGTCTAATGCCTATAAGTACTTGACCTAACCTTACGCTTACACTCGTGCCTGTCCGCGGGGGCGCCTCGCGATATGACTCAAGCGACAAGGATAGAAGGAACTCGACTACGATAACGAATTCCGGATCAATTTATAGAATTTCCAACGTCCTAAAGGAAAAGTCACTTAACAACCAACTTAACACCACCTTCGTTTCGTTTTATGACATAAATCGTTATCGAAAAAGATAACGGCATGACTGACTGAATACGCACGGTAAAATTACGACGCACTAACAGACTAACGTGATCATTGATTACTTTACCGATGAAAACGACACGAGCTGGCTATATCCACACATATTAGGACAAAGCGAGAGAACTACTATAGTGTTGCGATGAACAAAATGTTAATTGAACCAAAAAACCTTATATTATCAGAATTACAGGCACATACCTAATTATCCCAAAGGGTAATGTGCCAAAATCTCACTTTTAACTATCTTCTACAATGAATTGATTATAACATTACATTCACCACTAAAAACTATCTAATACCTAGACAATCACTGAAAATACCACTATGCTCCGATTACAAAAATTTGGAATGATAGCTAACCGCACCGCAAGATCGTGTCGCCGGCTCGGTCAAAATGGCTGCTGCAAGGGACACTCCTTATATGCGTCACAGTCACAATTGTATGTTGGTACGATTTTCGAATATTAGCACTCATAAAATCACAAAAGGTATTCCACTCGATTAGTTTAATACACTTACTTGTTAGAAGGGTAATAAAGTAATTTAGCCAGCAAATTACAACACAATATCAATTTTTCTCTTGCGGTGAACGATACACTGACGGCTGCGGGGCCAGAGGGGAAACAAAAAACGGAACAGGGTTCTCATAGCATGTCCGCCATTTTGAAATGCTTATAGAGGAAGCTCGGGATCTGTAGTGTTGCAATGCAATTTTCTAATCTATATATTGTACCTTTTCTAATACACACGTCCTAATAGAGATAGTCGATTTACTAGAAATTTATATTCCATACCTTCAAATGTCACCGGAAAGTGATATAAAACGCGGGTTATTTTAAATTTAAACACTTGTAATTTGTGAGTAATCAGTACATATCTTCGAAAATAAATAAGATTTGTAAAATAAGAGAGTGATATAATTTGGTATAAAATAAAGTAATTAAACAAGTTAAACCGTTAGTTAAAAAGGCCAATCATGATGTTATATTTTCAAGTATTTATGGCTTCAAGATATACGTGCCACACATGTTTATGAGACGATTTTGCTTTATGAATGAAGAAACTTTATCATCCTTCTAAAGTTACATGAGCCCTAAAATACGCACTTACCAACAAATTAATCGAATGTCAATCGATATCAATTAACTTAAATCTTTTTGTATGGAAGTATTTTGAGTTGTTTGATATATAAATATCGGCAAACCAGCTTACGACTGATTGATTTATTAATGAACTATAGTCGTTTCAGAATTCAGAATTAAGTTTACCATGGATATATATGAAACAGTTATCATAATAATATATTAAAATTTAAATGTGTTCGATGTAAATTTATTAACTAATTTGTCGATATTATAGTTCAATTGGTAAAACTAAAATGTTAAGACCCGTAAGTTTTTAATGGCGATCTTTGTTCCATCGCAAAAGTATTACATAAATCAACTGTCAATAAAGCTATAAAAAATTATAATAAAATATGATCAACATTATGTCAATATGTTCAACTATATGGTTGACTTTAATGTTTCTTTATGTTCAACTATAAAGTTGACTTTAATGTTTCTCTATTAGTAATGTTAGTTTATTATCGTTTTTCCGCGGTCGGTGTAAATTTTAACCTATCTATAAGGGTTTTTCTTATCCTATGTTGTCGCACTGCTGGGCAAATGTCTCTACTGCTCTCTATCTTCCGCCAGGGCCTTTTCGAGGGGGAAACCTTCAAAAGGTACCCGACGCCGTGGGAGCGACGGAGGGTTATGTGGGATTTTTACCGCACTAAAACCCCCCCGGTGGCCATCCTCGGCGCTAAAAAGAGGACTCAGGGATCTCCAACAAACACCACCGGAATCCTCTAAGCGTGCTGCCCCATCGGGCTCCTCCCAGATGGGCAGCTGGGCCCACCGCTCCGTCTAGTCTATACGACGATATGCGACCACACATACCGCCGTCCTTCCCGGGATCGCCTGGCTGGACGGTTCAAGCTCCCACTCTAGCCGCCCGCAACCCCGGAAGCCCCTTTTAGTCGCCTCTTACGACAGGCAGAGGATACCGTAGCCCTATTCTGATCCCGGAACTACAGGGATAACTACTAAAGAACTACTTCGCCAGGGCCTGCCAGAATATTTGTCCAGATCGTTACAACACCTTTTCTTAGGCCTTCCTTTTCGGTTTGGCGAATCGTATTCAGGTACCCATTGTATGAAGATGCTCGTCTACCTGCCTTTCATCATTCTACTTACAGGCCCCGCCCATTCCCATTCGAATTTAGGACTTTTTTAAAGTTACACTAAATATTATGTTCTACCGTTAAGCATAAAAGCAGGGTGCGGAAAACACAGTGCAGACCCCTATCAGTTGTTGGAAGCTGGGAAGAGATCAGTTCTCAGCGGTACATAGAAAATCGTAATAGTAATGTTATACTCCAACTTCAAATGTCTGCCAAACGTCTTTACTGCCAAGTAAGGCGGTTCTATTGGTAATGCAACTTATTATGTATAGTTAAATATCTGACAGCTTGAGTGGCGGACCCGCGGACTGTTCCTGGTCACAACACCAGTTTTTCCTGCAGCAGATTACTGGTTCGATTCTTGGCTAGATAGCGGAATGATAATTAGTCAAAACAATAATGAAGTAACCAGCTTTTATTCATTTCACGAACAATGATTCAGTCTGCATTTGACCCGGTCTAGATTTTAGCTGATCTGAGTTTAAATACCAAATACTTTGAAAAAAAAAATACTTTCGCAATCACATGCTTATAACAACCAACCTAGGGATGGCGATCTGAGATAGATTCGATTGAAGAATCGATTTTAAGGGCTCAAGATATCGATATGTAGTACTGAATCGATACAGTGAATCGATATTTCAGCCTCTAATATCAGCATTCGATTTTTTCGGTTTTGTTAGTTAGTAACATATTCTTTCGATTAATTTCATTCGCCACGTATATATAATAAAAAATGCGTTTGAAATATTTTGCTTTTTCATTTATTCATTGATATTGCATCTTAGGTTTTAAGAAGTGTGTAAAATATCGATAATACGGTAATTTACCGATAAGTGATCCTTGGGTCGTTGACGATTCGGACCGCGCGCTTCTGTACGGAGTAAAGTGGGTTAAGTTGGTATTGTGGCTCTCCAGTCCAGAGATGCGAGCAGCACTCTTTGAGGGGCCTCACTTGTGACTTATAAAGCGGAAGAAGATGAAGTACTGCTAGGCTCTTTTAAGAAAGCCCAGGTTTTTAGATGCCAACATGGCTTTGCCTTCTAATTGGCTCCGGTACTGCACATCATCCGCGATATCGACTCCCAGGATCCCGACGCTTTTATGAATGATCAGCGGAATTTCCTAAAACTTTGGCGCTATCACAAATGAGGTTTTTTAGCGGTAAACGCGCAGACTTGTGTCTTCGTGGGGTTGAACTTAACAAGATTGAGTTGCCCCCATGGCGAGACCCGCTTCAGACAGTTCTCGATTTCAGACACAAGTTAGATTCTGCTTTCTATCACGAGTGTCTGAGAGGCATTCGCACGGCCTGTGTGAGCAGCATCCCCCGCGCTGTCGTCTGCATAGCAATGCATGCTGCTAATTTGTTGCAACATGCCATTGATATTCAGAATAAACAGTCTGAAAGAGAGGACGGAACCTTGAAGAACACTAGCAATAATGTATTTCGTGTCTGAGCAGCATCCGTCGGCTATGACCTTGATGTACCGCTCAGACAAGAAGTTGGCCGCCCACGTGCACAGCCTCTCGGGAAGACCGTAAGATGGAAGCTTTGCGAGAAGGGCCCTATCGAAAGCAATATCTAGGCTCACTGCCAATGCCTCCCTATTGCTCTCAATGACTTGCGCCAAGATCTACTGCTGAACGGCCCTTGCAAATACAGTTTTGGTGATCACTGATCAGCTGCTGGTCCTCGATGTACCTCAAGAGCTGTACGTTAATGACACGCTCCATTACCTTTGAGAGGAGGGAGGTTATTGCTATTGGCCTATAATTGACCGGGTCACTTTGATGACCTTCAAATTAAAATAATTGTTATCAATATAACAAGAGATCGTTTGTATGGTTCCATCTAGTTTTGATTAAATGCATTTATATTTTTATTGTAAATGCACACTGAAAAAGATCGATATTTTAGAAATAAATCGTTAAGACTTCGATTTCTTTGAATCGATTTTAAATCGATCTACCAAGGTCATCTTGATGGAATCCCGCAGGTAGTCGTAGATCGGTGAGATGTTGGTCGGGCGATACTTTTCTTTTTCTTGTTTTTACGGCCTTGGCTTCATGTCTTTCAGCCTATCTTTATTAAATTTCGTACTAGATTTAGTCATTTTTACTATGTACTTTGTTTGCATTTTCGTTTTTTTTGCCCTCAGTTGCAAGAATGAGCTAGTGTATTCCATGGTTCAACTTATCTTTTTCAAATTATAAAATGTCATAGTAATTGTACTTTTTTAGCTTCAGGCGATATAGGGCGTGTTCCAGATGACGCTCACAAAGCCTCAAGCGCCCAAAACGTCGTTCCACAAGACGACCGCGGTCGTTGTGGTCGCGGCGGCCACTAGAAGACTTTTCACATACAATAGAACCACACTTAAGGCGACTTGGTTTACCCACATCTCTGGAGAGAGGTGTTATAAACCTCATAAAAGAATATCAGGTATATTTTAAATAAATCCCAATACATATTTCTAAAGTTACATACACTATGAGTTTTGTATTATATTATTAGTTGAATGTAATAACTAGGCATGGAGTTCCACCTCATGTTGAGTGATAAGTGCTGCTTATTAAAAATCTCTCAGCTGTGCCAGTTAATACAGACAGTTTGCTGTCTGTATTAACTGAAAACGTTACTCATGACGTCATGACTTACGCCCACGCAACGCTGAAGCCGACCCATCTAACAAGGTAAAGCACACAAGCTAATGGAACGGGAAATACTGCGGTCGTGAGCGTGCGCTTTGTGAACGTCTAATGGAACATACCCATAGTGTATCAGACCATAGACAAATCCGTTTATTCTTGGTCGGGTGTTGTATTCGAAGGCAGCGTGATAATATGACCTAAATGTTTAATGGCAACATTTGCATACTTTGTTTTTTTTTTAATGGTTCAGTTTTGATAGATATTTTTAACATTATAAATCTCTTTCTAAAAATGCCTTTATACAAAATGATAATTTAAAATTATCATGTCGAATCAAAATTGAATGCACAATAAAATTGTCGAAGGCCAGTTGTCAGAACAGTCTGCCGAGCATGCATGTTTATTATCTGCCGAGCCTGCGTTGATGACATTGACAGACGTCTGACATTGATTAAATTTAATTTAAGTGTGGATAAAAGTAAACACGTGAATGTGTTTCAGACTTTAAAGAGCGCTAATAAAATTATCCCTAACTTTAAATTTATAATTAGTGTCGTTTATCGAATAGAGTGTAATTTACAAATACCATAAAAATGCCGAAGTCTAAAAGAGATAAAAAAGGTAATAGTTTGTAACTTAACCTCTAAATTTACATAACTTACTAAACATAAATGAATATCTTTCTAACTTTCTTTTAACTCTTTTCAGTTTCATTAACTAAAACGAATAAAAAGGGCCTGCTTTTAAAACAGAAGACAATTGAAGAGATACGAAATTCTTTATCAAAATATGAGCACATTTTTCTTTTCACTGTGGACAATATGCGAAATGCCAAATTAAAAGACCTTCGTCATGAATGGAAAGATTCTAGGTTTTTCTTTGGGAAAAATAAAGTAATGGCAATTGCATTAGGTAGAAATAAGAATGATGAAGTCGAAGAACAACTGAACATGGTACAGTATTTTTCTTTTTGTCAATTATTGCCTGAATTACTTAAGTATTCGAGTAAAAATGTAGCTAGAAGCTCTGTAGAAGAAATGTAGCTCTCTATTATATATTTAAAGTATTTCATATGATATACTGATATTGAGTGAGTAATTTTTTGTATAAAACATTGTATTTTTGCTGTAGTAGTCATTTCTCTTATTGCCCTGAACCATAAATTTTTTTGTTTGTACAGTATAGCACATAGCATTGAAATTAGGGTTTAGATGTACATAATCAAAGAAAATCAATATACTTAATTTTCAGATATCAAAAAGGCTAAAAGGACAATGTGGCTTACTGATGACTAACAGAGATGTACCTGATGTGTTACAATGGTTCAAAGAATTCCAGGAACCTGAATATGCCAGAGCAGGGTTTGTTGCTACTAAAGATGTAATATTACCTCAGGGTCCACTAGAAGACTTTTCACATACAATAGAACCACACTTAAGGCGACTTGGTTTACCCACATCTCTGGAGAGAGGTGTTATTAACCTCATAAAAGAATATCAGGTATATTTTAAATATATCCAAATACATATTTCTAAAGTTACATACACTATGAGTTTTGTAGTATTCTTATTAGTTGAATGCAATTACTAAGAGTTGAGTGGTAACTGCTGCATATCTGTCAGCTGTGCCAGTTAATAAAGACCGTTTGCTGTCCTAAGAACTACAGACAATATCAGATTAACAACACTATTATAAATGAGATAACAAAGACTTCTAGTACCAACATTTAATGGGTATGATTTTGATATTCTTTTCAGGTATGCAAAAAAGGTGCCACATTGACCCCAGAGCAAGCAAGTATATTAAAATTATTGGGCATTCAAATGGCAGATTTCAAAGTTGTAATTAAATGCCACTGGACTAAAGGGAAAGGGTTTCATAAGGACTTGGACATACCCAGTGATGAAGAAGATAATATCAGTGAAAATGAGGCTGGTGATGATGACGAGGCAATGGAGGAAGATGATGAAACATAATGAATACTGTAATTTACTTGAAAGTAATATTTTTATATTTTAATTTAAGCATTAAAGTCCTTTAAATCAACATGTGTACTCATTTATTCAGTCTTGTCACCATAAACATTATATTCGAAATTATATTGTCATTAATTGGACTACTTCAGGGATAGCAAACAATTGGCACGCATGCCATTGACGGCACGCGACTCTTTATTTTCCGCATGCATCGATATTTTAGCTACCTACACCTGCAAGTAAATATTTTCAACGATGGCACGTCTACTGTCTCATTAAAAATTTCTTTGAAAAAATGGCATGTTACTACACCAAGTTTTGCCACCACTGGAGTAGTTAAATCAACCGGCGATGTACGGTCAAGGATTTGACGATTTATGCTTCTGTAGCCTAGACTATATTCTGTAGCCTGACTAGCTTAAATTGTAGAGAACTAAACATATAAGTAACTGTATTCTTATCACCATTTTTTTTCATCTTACTGAAGTAGCAAACAAGCATGCAGTCCACCTGACGTTAAGTGGTCACTGCTGTCCATGGACATCTGTAAGCAACTTCATACAGAAGATGGGTTCCATCTGAAGTCAATCACAGATGCGTTGCTACTTCCGAGGACTAAGATGGTTGCCTCATGTGAAAGTGTGCCGGCAACTACACCCTTCTATCGAAACGCAAGAAATGCTTCACGTTAGAAATACGTGTGGCGGTGGTACTTCCCTGATCGAACTATACTGTTTCCGCCCGGGAAGATACTATAACATGTCCTAACAAAGTATGTTGTTATTGCAATATAATTAATATGGTAGAACTATTGTACCCATGATAAGTATAAACATTCCTAAACATGAAAAAGTTTGAAGGGAACATCATTTAACAATTTCAGTCGTAATAGCTGTAAATAAATTAGCTATGATTATAAATTATAGATGGCTACCTAAATAACATAATAATATGGATCAGACTTTTTATATGTCATATTAAGCCAAAAATATTTTTTTCGACAATGCAATGTTATTAAGTATTTTCTTTATTACATCGCAGTAGCAAACGAGCTTGCAGTCCACCCGACGGTAAGTAGCCTCTGCCGCTCATGGATCTATAAAGAACTTCATATAAAACATGGGTTCTATCTGATGTCGGCCAGGAACAGATGCGTTGCTACTCCCCAGGTTTACGATGGTCACCTCATATAAAAGTGAACGTAGCCGAAATGCAAAAACTGCTTCAAGCTAGAAATAGATGTGGCGGTGGTACCTCCCCGGCCGAACTACCCTGGTTCTACTACCTGGTAAGATGTTCGATGTAGTATTAATTTAGTTGAAATCTGTAATTTATGATGTACGCTCTGTTCTTTTGGGGAGCCGCGTGTCGTATTGCCCAATTGTAGACCTGTATGATGTACCTGTATGTATGAACTAGGCGATGAATGTAACTGAATAAAAAAAATGTCGACGAACGAAATTCTAGTTTATTTTCGTCGACGATAAAAAAAGTCAACGACACTGCTCTATTGCAGACAACAAATATGGAGCCAGTTTCAGATCAGGTTGGGTTAGATGGTAATGTATAGGGTTAGCAATCCCGCATTCCGCGTTCCCGCATGTTAATGAAGACTGCGGAATTTCCGCATTTGTGCGATAAATCCCGCGCGGGAAATTTTTGGACTAATTCAGCTATCGCTGACAGCTCACTTGCGAAATGGTTTTTCTTTTTTGTATATTTATTTATTTATTAGAATACTTTTTATTTATTTATTTAATAAATAAAATACATAAGAAGAAGAAAGGAATTAAATATCTTTTTAGAAACTGTTACTACGATTTAGTTATTGTGGCCGACCGAATGTAAATTTTTCGCACACAAGCCGAAGCCGAAGGTGTAAAAGCCATAAGAAAATCAGTTGTAAATTGGCTAAAGTGAATATTATGACGACTTGAAACACTTTTGTAGAGGTTAATTTTTGATAGTATATAAACAACTTCTAGAGCCGATTAGAATTATTTTGCAATTTCTTGAAAATGATAAAAAATCCAAACAACAAGAATTTCAAACACAACTGGTGAAGCAAGCTCATCACCGAGTGTGCGCTTACCCCTGCGCTTCATTATTTCCATCACAGTGGCGTTCATTTGTTCCAGTTTGTTCATTTTCGGCACTTTCTAGAAATCTCAGGTTTCGGTAAAAAATCCAAGCGGTTTTGGCCGAAGCCAAAGATTTAGCCGATTTTTTTTGCCGAAGGCGGCCGGAGTCGAGGCCGAAACTTCGGTCGGATACTAGTTTTAAACCTAAGTTATAGTACCTACGTTAACAAATCGTAGTAACAACTGATACAATTTGTTTTTATGCTCTTATTTTTTCAGGATAAAAAGAACTTTTGTACTAATGATTTGTGATTATAATGTTTACTTATTTCATTTTAAATATTTTGAACTGTTTATAATTAACTTAAGTGGAAATAACAAATATTCCGTACTAATAGCACAAGTCTATTCATATATATGCATGTTTAAACTTTTGCGGGAATTACAGCGGGATCCCGCTGGAAAGGCAATTTTCCCGCAAATTTCCAGCTGGAAAAAATATACTGCGGGATTGCAAACCCTAGTTATGTATAAAACTCTAGAGCTTACGACTAGTTTGACTAGTCAAAACTAAGATATAAAGTAGCAAAATAGAACAATAGATAAATACTGAATGGAAAATATGTTTAGCATGTTTTTTAAATGGTGCTTTAAATATACTTTGTAAGATTCATTTGTAGGTAGGTATATTACATAATAACTGATATTTGTTACGAAATACTAGCATTTTTATCTCCCCATTAACACGTAATTGGTAAGGATAAGAAAAAAGATTGTGCAATTTCAACAAAAATATATTTAAATTAAGAAGCCTACCTGTCGCTTGAAGATGATGATAAAATAACACGTATTAATTAACTGTAGGACCAATTTTTTCATATAAAACGTAAAAATAGATATCCATAAATCAAATTGTTTCACAATAAATAAACACTAAGAAATGGTCAAATGTCAGTTTTATACCAAACAAATCTTTAAATAATCGAAAATAAATCTACCTATCCTATATGGTGCCAGCACATCAATTCTTCCCGACATAATTCAATAAATATTACTAGGCTAGAATTTTTAGCAAGTTTAATATTAACTTGTATTTAGACAATATAAATTGAGAACAGAGATTGTATTGTTAAGACATTGAAGAACAAATTACAAATCTTATGCCGAGTTTCAATAATGTGCCGGCAAGCTAACATAAGGCTATGCCCGGACATGACAGTACATATTTATCAGTATTTTGTGTGTATACAAACACAAATTAACTTAAATGTACATACAAGTAGGTAATCACAGTATAAAAGTAAAGCATTGCTTCATCATCAGACTACATCACAGTTTACACAATCAGCAAAATAATACATTAATGTTTAAAGTATTGCATCTATGGAATATATTTCGGAGGATGTGATAACTAAAAAATAAGAATCAACAGTTTGATGTAACTATTAATTAACCAAAATATTTGTACAAATTCAGTTGCTTTCTAAACACTGAAGACGGCTGTTTAGTGCCATAGGGCTGTCCTATGATCTTAAAGGTTGACCAAATGCCACTATATTAAATAAACAAAAAGTTAACTTGATCTTAAAGCAATCCTGGTACCCTTACTGTGTGATATAGTTGTGAAAATGAGATCACCGTTATATCACAGCATATATTATTATATAACATGTCATTTGTCACTGGTACAAACTATTATTGTTGTGATGACATAATGAAGTTATATTATTGTTATTACAGTAGTTTGGTATTCAAAATAAATTGTTTAGTTGGAAACTACGCAACTTAAACATTTTCTGTACTGTTCTGTAACTAGAATTTATGATATAATGTAAAAAAAAATGAAAATCAGTTCGATAACTATACATATAAATCAATTAATACAAACACAAGAAACTAATAGTTTTGTATCATTAAAAAATAAGGTACAATCAATCATTCTTGATTACTAAGCAAACTATTTTGTGTCTCACTAATGGCATAAACCGTTAACACAATTGGCATACATCTCATATTTAAAAGTAATTTACCTGACTACACTAAGACTAACACATATCATACATACTGGCTAAGCACCTAAACTGTGCAAGATCTCTATGTTTGTTCTGATAAAGGTGACTTTAAACAAAGAACAGTGATATAACACATTTGTAGGGATCGTTTAATGGAAATATAAATAGGATTCAACCACGATAATTGAAAACTATGATGAACAATTAACTCTAGGGACTTCATGACAACACTTGATAAAGCCGTTTGAAATCATTGACAAGAGATCACAGATTTAAGTGCTTTACGAAATTATGTTTTTACAATACAGCAGAATTGAGCAAACACATATTTTTCAATTGTTACAGATTTCTACTTCACATAAATATTGTAAGCCCAAAATGACATGAATGTGCATAACATATTTTCAGCATAGCGAAAACTAAATACAACTACAAGAATGGCCAACTTTGATGTTTTCCTCCTGAGATAATCGAAACAAAACCCAAGAAGTTCACAGCCTCAGAGGTCCTAAGAGCTAGAATTGTTTACCTTTTTAGTATGCAAAAAATGTGTACTTTTATCTGGGTGACCTATTAAGGAGACTTATTTTGATATTCTTCTCAAAACCCTTCAGGCGAAGTATAGGAGGAAAATCTCCACAAGTTGGCTAGCTTTTCTACGACAATCCGCAAGAATATATGAGGCTATTAAATTACGAATATAAAAAGTTACTACGTGCCAATGTTACGACTTACCCTGATGTTCAAGATATTTTAAATCAACGACAGGCATCACTTTCACAGACATCTATTCTCAAAAATCTTCTCAGTCATTTACTGTATACTACATAGCAAGAGCGAGTAGCTTACAAAGATTTCTTTATGTAACAATTTGTACAAGCTCAAACTTTCGTATATCGGACTATCAGACGAGGCAGATCACAAAATATACATTCACATTGCCAGTTTCTAGTCATAAGTCTTCAGATTTCTGAACGTACACTCCAGTATGAAAGTTTCCAGTCAGATTTCGCACCCTTTTAAAGATTTCTAAACGCCCTTAAAACGTGCCCTCTTAGACGTTATTGAATATTCCTGCTCTTAATAAAGGTTAACAAAAAGAAGTTTTTCCAATATTTTGTATAGATTTTTTGTTGTCTAAAAATACTGCGAGCCGGTGCTTTAGGATATAAGTCCACTGGTATACAAATAAATAGATGCCATTATCGCTATAGACAGACGGGTTCAACCTCTTCTTTCCCTGGAAGCCGTCTCAGCCCAGTATAATTATCTAATCCGCAGTTACTGGAGGTTTTTGAGGGCGTTGACCCCTACCCCGGTGTCCGAGCCAAGTAATTCCGGTTATGACCCTGGAGGCCAGACGCAGATGTGTTTAGCGATGGTCGCGAATCTAATCCGCAGTTACTGGAGGTTTTTGAGGGCGTTGACCCCTACCCCGGTGTCCGAGCCAAGAAATTTCGGTTACGACCCTGGAGTCCAGACGCAGATGTGTTTAGCGATCGTCATGAATCTAATCCGCAGTTACTGCTGGAACTGATTAGGAGCCTGGAGTCCAGACGCAGATGTGTTTAGCGATGGTAGCGAATCTACCGCAGTTACTGCTGGAGGTTTTTGAGGCCGTTGACCCCTACCCCGGTGTCCGGGCCAAGTAATTCTGATTACGAGCCCGGAGTCCAGACACGTGTTTAGCGATGGTCCCGAGGCGACGTCAGTGCGAGGGCGGCGCGGCGGGCGGCAGCGCGACGGCGGGCAGCGGCTCGCGCCAGTACACGCTCTGCGAGAACTCGGCGCTCGGCTCGCACTGCGCCGGCGGGAACACCTGGTCCACCAGCACCGACATGTGCGAGTACCTGCACGTAACGCACGTTAACACAACCATACAGTTAATGTAACCAGTTCCTCGACAAGGTAACAATATTTCATCCTTGCTATTCAAACGTAAAGAGTACAAAACACATAATATGTGTTTAAAAAGAATAGAGGATATTATCCTCCATTCTTTTTGAAAACGTACTTATATGAGTACTCAAATATTTTTAAAAACTGATCTTACTACCCAGTAGCAACACAAATAGATTTATTATTAAGGTAACATTTAGTTAAGTTTTAACGCTCCTCATTGCTAATAATTTTATAAGAATACTCTGAAAAGTTGGCTTGGAATATGTGGCACGCATTGGCTCAGACAGCTAGGTAATTTAGTTGATTGGCTTTGACGTAAGTGTTATGTAAATATGTACACGTCAATTTAATTCACTTATTAAAAAGAAAAGTATTTTCCTGTGTATTGAATTAGGAAAATATTTAGTTGCCACAACATAATTCTTGTCTACTATAAAATTATGTAACGATCGAAATACAACAAACGCTTTTTAGAATAATAAATATATATATATCCATTTAGAGCATTTAGATTATTTCACAAAACAGATTTACTTTATTGAACAAAGTCAATTTTGACTATAACATATTTTAATGTAGAGCAACCCAACAACACACATGAAATTTATATTAATGTTTTATCATGATACCGAAACCTTCGTTATATTATGAAAGTTCTATGTGCTACTGAAACCCTCGCGCCAAAGACGGTCACAAAAAACATTTTACATATACTAATATTCTGAACAGGTTTTTAGCCCAAGTTATTTCTTGTAAGTAAATTATATTATTTATTAGTTGCATTAATTAATTTTATGTACTCTTAAAGTAAGGATTAATTTATATACTGATTGCGCTTTTAGAAACGAGTATGAATATTGCAAATCAATAACTGTGAATAGTTAAGAGCTCATTAGAATTCCGAAACCAAGCCAAGAAAAACTTGATCTAAAAACAGCCAGAGATAGAGACATAGGCACATAGCATTTACATTTCGTATAAAAACGAGACAGATGACATGTCGATGATTACTGGTTGTTATTTGGTCAGTAATAAAAACCAGATGCGTGACAAGTTATCGTATAGCGGTATGTTTTTGTAAATGGTCGAAAAGAGAGCGCGATCTGATTCGTGACAAGCCCCTATATTCATGCCATACGGCTTACCAGAAGTGTAGTGTGCTCGTAAATTCCTTTTACTACTTAAATTATACGTTCTAAAGCAACCCCCAACGAACCCCGCGTTATCTATCTAATGACATTATCACTTTTCAGTGGCGGGAACAAATCATCGACCATGTCACTTTGCACGTGGTAACTGAAATAAAAATATGATATATATACTTAACAATAACCGGTGGAACGTTAGTTTGCAGCAGCATGGACGTGAGATAAAAAGGCGTAGAGAAAAAATATAAAATGTGTTATGACTCATAAATAGTGGTATACTCACGTCGATTGGAATGTTTGTGTCAACTCGTGTTTGAGTTCGCCCTTATAGTTTATGGTGAATATCCTCACGATAGGAATACCGACGGCTTGGTATGCGCACACATCCTGTAAAAAATATACTTTATTCAGTCAAGGTAATATGAAAAGTAAAAGTTAGCAAAAGATAAAAAAGACAGTAAAATGTCACTTTTCAATAAGATATACTGTTGATTATTATTTCATAAATATTTAGTATAACCTTTAAATTCAGCATTTTGTCCATTTTTCCAATATCTACAAAAGTTGTAGTGGTTCTGACGTGCAGTGAAACTTATAATAAGCAAAAGATTGTTCAATGTTTACTAAATTAATGTCGTCATGAGTCTAATGGCATGGCGACTAGTTCTTTAAGCGTGTAAAATCCAAATTATAAATATTAAATTGTTTTTTTTTCTAATAATAAAAAAACTGCTTTTTAATGTAATTAAAAGACAGTTTACAAATAGTCATAACTTCGTATTGTCTCAATCTACTCACATTGACCCTGTTCCCGTATCCAGCGTAGAAGGGGTTGGAGCCTTGCGGGAAGAGCGCCTTGATATCGGCGAGGCACTGTATCTTGAACTCCTCGGGCTTTTTCTCGATGACCTCGCGGTGGAAGGCGCGCAGCAGCGACGTGGGGTTCAGCAGCAGCGGCCCGTCCGGCAGGCACACCTCGCCCTGCTTTATCGACCGCAGGTACTCACGGGTCACCTGTAACACAATTATTGTGTCATTCCACTACCTTAATATACAAGACAGTATATACTAATACGTATTAATAAAAAAATGTGACGCATTTTTAAGTACGGCGGACGGATTATTATGAAATTTTGCACGGACGTAGAGCGGACGCAGTGGACGTAGAGACGGAGTGCAGAATGTTAATATTTTTTTCAAATAATGCATATATCATACATAAAATCAACTAAAAACACATTACACACACTACCATGCATTTGTCACAAACACATACATAGTAAACGAAAAATGTCAGATGTCTTTGTCGAAATATCGCTATTGCTTTTAAATGCGGCTTAGATACTTAAACCTCTTTTTATATATAACGGGCGCGTTCAAAATTACTTGAAAATTATTACATTTTATATGAATTTGAGAAATATTCGTACTACTTTGGACAATAATTAAAGTTTCCTAATTTAAAATTTAAAATTACGGTCGAATTTTGACCGTTGCGACGTCTAGTAATAATAATTTGAGATGCGCCGAATAGTGGTTTCACCGAATAACCGAATACCGAATGTTATTCGGTTTAACTCGGTTTTCTTATTAAGAAAAAAATGCGAATGAGTGTTCATAAAAAATAATGTTTATTTGAGGTTTAAAAATATATGTTGATGTAAGAGTTTAGAAAAAATGGATATTTGATTGAGGTTTCAAAATTGTTGATTTGAAGTTAATTGGTTTATATTATTGGCTTTATTCAACATAGGTACTCTTCATAGGATTTCTTTGACTTATCACTTACGTAAATAGATTAGTATTTTTGTACTATACTGTGATAGGTAGCCTAGAAAATAGTAAAAACTCGAAACGAATATATTCGGCACCTTTCCACTTTTCACAAATAGTGAAAACGAACCGAATATATTCAGCACCTTTTGACTTTTCACAAATAGTGAAAAGATGCCGAATACCGAATAACAATCGAATATTCAGCGCATCTCTGATAATAATATATTATTTACTTAAAACGTTCATAACATAGTGTTAAAAAAAGGGCAATGTAATATATTTATATTATTTGTAATTTATAAATGGCAACACTGCCATCGGTATAGTTTCGTTTCCTCTCTAACTTTTGTCTTTTACGTGATGTGCCTATGTAACATGCGTGTAATTAGTTGTGCTAAAATAAAGGATATAATACAGCAATAAAAACTTTTTAACAAAAAATATCTACCGACTTCCATGTCACAAAAAAGTAAAAAATAATTTAAATATATTTTGGTCTAGAACATACTCAGTACTTAGTACATAGTCCTGAAGTCGGTGCTCGACATATTTCGCTGGACGACGGTAACTACGTCCTATATGAGCACCGACTTCAGAACTATGTACTAAGTACTGAGTATGTTCTAGACCAAAATATATTTAAATTATTTTTTACTTTTTTGTGACATGGAAGTCGGTAGATATTTTTTGTTAAAAAGTTTTTATTTTACACTTTTTAGTGACTATATTTTTATGTTTGTATTTAAATAAAGCCTCTAAGTTTGCTTTGTGCATCTACATATTCACAAAAATTAAACATAAAACACTTTTACAATTCATACAAACAGGGCGCCCCCTCTGGAAGTACCCCTCCATCATCAGGGTTGAGGAGTTGAAGGTCAAATTTTTCATCTTATATTGTTGCTTAGTAATCTTATAACATATACGTTAGTACCAGGTGGCTAACTTCTATGGCTCAGGCTTGCAGTACCCTGCATCATCAGGGTTTAGGAGTTGAAGGTCAAAATTTTAATTTTGTGCCTCTGTTTGGTATTATTTTTACATACCCGTAAGCACCAAATTGCCAACTCCTATGGTTTAGAATTGAAGTACCCCTTCATCATTAGGGTCGAGGAGTTGAAGGTCAAAATTTTAATTTTGTGCCTCTGCTTAGTATTATTTTTACATAACCGTAAGCACCAAATTGCCAACTCCTATGGTTTAGGATTGAAGTACCCCTTCATCATCAGGGTTGAGGAGTTGAAGGTCAAATTTTTGATTTTATATTTTTGCTTAGTATTTTCTTTACATAACCGTAAGCACCAAATTGCCAACTTCTATGGTTTAGGATTGAAGTACCCCTCCATCATCAGGGTTGAGGAGTTGAAGGTCAAATTTTTCATCTTATGTTTTTGCTCAGTAATCTTATAACATATACGTAAGCACCAAATGGCTTATTCCTATGGTTTTGACTTTAAGTACCCCTGCATCATCAGGGTTGAGGAGTTGAAGGTCAAATTTTTGTCCCATGAATTTGCTTAACAATTTCATTATATATTCGCAAACATCAAACGACCAACTTTTATAGTTCAGGCTAGCAGTACCCCTGCATCATCAGGATTGAAGAGTTGAAGGTCAAATTTTTCATAGTAAATACCTACATAGTAATTTTATTCTATATTTTACTCAATTGGACTTCTCCAGCTAAGGTTCGGCCGACTATCACTAATTTTATTATTTTGCTCCAAAAAGTTGAAGATCCTATGATTAGAACCTTATCAAACTCTTATCAGACTACCCCTGGAGTACATCCTTTCTAATAAAAAAAGAATCATCAAAATCGGTTGGCGGGATATTGAGTTATTCATACATTTATCGCGTACATTGAAAATGCAAATTTAAGACTCATGCGTTTTTCTTATGGATGCCCTAGTCAAAAAAATACTTAAAAAAAATGGGACCCTATGACACGCACTACCTTTCAAATAAAAAAAAATCATCTAAATCGGTTCACCCAGTCCGGAGAAATGAGGTAACAAATATAAAAAAAAAAAAAATACAGACGAATTGATAACCTCCTCCTTTTTGGAAGTCGGTTAAAAACAGCTTTGATTCAATATCATTCCACAGGTTATGGGCCCAGACACATAACTTTGTTGATATTGAATCGATTGTAAAAGATTACTGCAAAAAGTATCGTTGGCGGCAAAGTGAGTTTTGAGGTTAGAAAAAAATTTTCACCGGCCGGCGAGTTGTAAAACTTGCAATACATAGCAAGGAAGGAAAAAGTGCAGGAAGGCACAAAGGCAACATGAACGACAGTATGGCACAGCAAGGAACAGTTATCAGACTGGAAGGAAACCAAAATTGGAACATTTGGAAGTTTCAGACCACCATCATGTTGCGAAGTCAAAATTTGTACAACGTAGTTACGGAAAGTAAAAAGCCTAGCAGTGCGGAGGAGCGAGCTGTATGGGAAAAACAAGATGTGAAGGCTCAAAATTTATTGGTCACAAGGATGTCTGAAAGTGTAATGTTGCATGTTATATCGTGTACTACGTCGTCCGAAATGTGGCGTAAACTCCTAAGTATCTACGAACAGAAAAGCGAGACAAGCATTCACATTAAACAACAAAGATTTTTTCAATTGAAATATGATGAAAATACAGAGATGTCAGTTTTCTTGTCGAAGGTGCAAGAAATGCACAATGAGTTGAAACAGTTAGGTGAGATTATCTCGGGCAAGTTTGTCATCACAAAAGTTATGATGTCTCTTCCAGAGGATTACAAACATTTTATATCGGCTTGGGAGTCGGCACCGGATGATAGACAGACCATAGAAAATTTATTCGCTAGACTTCTAGTAGAAGAAGAGAGACTAAAAGAAAAAGGACAGTCATCATCACGATCATCATCATCGGCTCTCTTTGCGAAAAAGACTTCCAAACGAGACATTCAGTGTTATAAGTGCAAAAAGTTAGGCCATTATCAAAGTCAATGTAAATTTAATAAAATGAACTTGAACAATCGTGAAAACCCTAACAGTGTGAGCAGTGTGAACGATATTAAATGTTTCTATTGCGGTAAACACGGTCATACAAAGTTACAGTGTCGATATAGGAAGAATAAAGAAAGTAATGCGTTTATTGCATCTGGTCAATCCGATTGTTTTGAAACCTATGAAAACTCTAAGTGGATCGTAGACTCAGGGGCTAGTGAGCATATGTGTTGTGATAAGAACTTGTTTACATCGCTCACAAGTTTGAAAAATAAGTTAGTTGTTTTGGGCGATGGAAATCAAATTAGTGCTCTCGGAGTTGGACAGATGGCAGCACAAGTCTTTAATGGCGATGGTTGGATAGACACGACCATAGACAACGTACTTTACGTACCTGAATTAAAAAGTAACTTGTTATCTGTCAAATGTATTACCGCGAAAGGTTATGTCATGGTGACAGAAGAAAATTACTGTAAGTTTTACAAAAACAGGAAAGTATGTGCGATTGCAGAACGTGTAGGAAATTTATATTACATTAATTTCCTATATAAGCAGAATATCGTAAATATTGCGGAAAGTAAACAAAGCGGCCAAAGTAACAAAGTTAGTTTAATGGAATGGCACCGAAGACTTGCTCATCAAAACATCGTTTACGTAAAAGACATTTTGAAAAACAACAACATCGAAGTGCCCGATACGCGTGATATCGAGAGTTGTGTGAGTTGTTTGACAGGAAAAATACACCGTCTACCATTTCCAAACAGTCTAAATAGATCAACAAAAACATGTGAGTTGATTCACGCAGACGTTTGTGGCCCGATGGAAGAGTATTCAGTAGGAGGATCAAGATACTTCGTGATATTCAAAGATGACTATTCTATGTATAGACATGTGTATTTTATTAGAGGAAAACATGAAGTGAAAGATTGCATAGAAAACTTCGTAAACAAAGCAGAAAATGAAACTGGCAACAAAATTAAATATTTCAGAAGTGACAATGGCCTAGAGTTTGTGAATAAAGATGTTAAAAAGTTATTCCACGGAAAAGGTATTATACATCAACTCACTGTTCCATATACACCTCAACAGAACGGGAAAGCAGAGAGGGAGAACCGAACACTTGTTGAAGCGGCCAGAACAATGTTGTATTCACAGAAATTGCCCAAAACACTTTGGGCAGAGGCAGTGAACATGGCATATGTTTTAAATAGGACAAGCAAAAGTTTAGTCAAGAAGAAATCCCCTTACAATGTATGGACAAACAGAGACTTTGATCTCCATACTTTGAGAGAATTTGGATCACCCGTGATAGCTCATATTCCTGATGAGAAAAGGAAGAAGTGGGATGCTAAAGGCGAGAATGGGATACTGGTTGGATTTTGTGAAAATACGAAAGGATATAGAATTTATTTTCCCCAGAAGAATAAGGTAGATATCAAGCGAGATGTGGTTTTTATTAGTATGAAAAATAATCAAGAAAATGGAGAAATAGTGAAACAGAATATAGAAATTATAATACCAGAAGAAATAAACAATGAAACAGAGGAGAATGTAGATGAAACCAACCTTAGTAATGACTTACACATCAGTCAGGATGTGTCAGATGATAGTGAGTATGTACCATGCCAAGATGAAAGTGAATCTGATGACCATACCTTGTCTGAAGTAAGTGAAAGTTCCATACTTACATCACCAGAAATTTCCCCACGTGCTCAGCGTGTGAGGAAGCAGACTTCCTTTTATAAGTGCAATTACGTAGATCTTTTGGAGGAGGAGCCCAAGACTTATGAAGAGGCTATGAGGAGGGAGGATGCAGGTATGTGGACTATGGCAATAAATAAGGAAATAGAGACTTTGAAAAAGAATAATACATGGGATGTGTGTGAGAATCCAATTCATAGTAAAATAATAAGTAGTAAATGGGTATTTAAAAGAAAGAAAAATGGTAGTAATACCCAATATAAGGCAAGGCTAGTAGCGAGGGGTTGTGAACAAAGGGACTCAATAGACTTTAGTGAAATTTATGCACCTGTTGCTAAATTATCAACCTTTAGAATCTTTACTGTTATCGCAACAAAACTAAATTATCCAATTTTACAAATGGACGTAACAGGGGAATTTTTGTATGGGGAGATTGATGAGGAAGTATTTATTAGTTTACCAAAAGGGGCATATGAAAATGATAAGAATATTGTTAAGCTAAATAAATCATTATACGGTCTTAAAAAATCTCCCAAATATTGGAATAACAAGTTCAACAGTGTAATGATTAGCCAAGATTTTACTAGATCTCAAAATGACCCATGTTTGTACTATAGATGTTGCAATGGTAATAAGATGTATGTTCTATTGTACGTAGACGATTTGCTAATTTTTGGTTCAAATATAAATGAGATAGATGACCTTAAGTCATTTTTGAATAAACAGTTTGAAATGAAAGATTTAGGTTTTTTAACATTTTTTTTGGGTATTGATGTAAAACAAGATTGTAATAGTGGAGTAACAGAATTAAATCAAAAAGTATACTTGGAAAATGTTTAAAAAAAATTTAAAATGGAAAACTGTAAACCAATTTCCACCCCAATGGACCATAATTTTAATTCTAAAATATTTGAAAGTAATGATAGCCATATAGTAGATAAGCATATTGAAAATACATGTAGACAGATCATAGGATGTTTAATGTATGCTGTTTCAGGTACAAGGCCAGATCTTTGTATAACTATTTCTATATTAAGCAGGTATCAAAATTGTGCAAACAATGTTCTTCTTACGGCACTTAAAAGAGTTCTAAGATATGTCAAGTACACTCTTGAGTATAAATTAGTGTTCAAATGCAATGATGAATTGTTAGTTGGCTACTGTGATGCTGATTGGGGAGGGGATCTTAAAGACAGAAAATCTACTACGGGATATTGTTTTAAATTTGCAAACTGTTTAGTATCCTGGTGCTCGAGGAAACAATGTTCAGTCAGTTTGTCCTCGACTGAATCTGAATATGTTGCACTCAGTATGGCAGCAACTGAATCATGTTGGCTAGTAAATTTGTTGAAAGAATTTGATATTAAAAATTTATGCCCAGTTGCCATATTCTGTGATAATCAATCTGCCATAGCGGTTGCAAATACAGAAAGCATTAAACGCCTTAAACATGTAGATATAAGATACCATTTTGTCAAAGAGTTAGTTAAAAAGGAAAAATTACTTGTAAAGTATTTAAAATCTGAGGAACAAATGGCGGATTTGTTTACAAAGCCATTGAATAAAGAGTTATTATCAAAGTTTGTTAATAAGTGTGGGTTATGTTAAGATTATTTTTTGTATCAGTTTTATGAGGAAACATATTACATTGAGGAGGAGTGTTAAAAAAAGGGCAATGTAATATATTTATATTATTTGTAATTTATAAATGGCAACACTGCCATCGGTATAGTTCCGTTTCCTCTCTAACTTTTGTCTTTTACGTGATGTGCCTATGTAACATGCGTGTAATTAGTTGTGCTAAAATAAAGGATATAATACAGCAAAAACAGCTTTGATTCAATATCATTCTACACATAGTAATTAAAGGTACAATATATTACATAAACCTAACGTTGATGCACAACCCTAGTGCATCGCGTTCCAGCCAGCAACCTGAGGAGCTGACGCAGCACCTCGAACGTCCCCACATATCGTGGGAATGAACGTCATTCCATGCTCTCACACTGACTCGGTTTCACACCTTTAGTGTTAAGTAAAATGTAGCTATAGTTTTATGTTTTAAATAAATATTAAGTATGATTTTTTGTTTCTCTGAGACTAATGTATCTTTCGTTAATTGTTATTATTTTTTATTTATTTTATATGATTGTATTAGCAAACAAGCATGCAGTCCACCTTATGATAAGCATCACAATAGAAATAGATGTGGCCGCAGTACCTCCCCGGTCGACAAAAACAATTATTTTATCATGCCATTACCTTAATATACATGTCAGTATGTCTTATACTTATTTACAACGTTTAAAAGTACTATTTGAGTATATTTTCAAATAGTACTTTTGATAATGACGATAAAATTGATCATAAAATACTATCGTACAAATATAAAATGTAGTGGAAGATTAATTATTTTTACATTAATTGTATTTGTAAAATAAAGACATCAAGTCGTGCGATGAATGATGGTAAACGTGGAAAAGAAACACTTTAGAACGATATAATATAAAATTCTAACGAATAGGAAATAAAAATAAAAATAAAAAAACTATAAGTAGATATTACATGAATTAAAAGATGCATAAAATGAAATATATAATATTCTCAATATATCACACACACCTATACCAACTAATCAGTAATCATATTATAATGTGGTCAGAGCGAATGTCAAGTAATCAAATATAATATCCTGGCGTGATATCGGATCATCTCCATGTTTATATATGAGAGGTAATCGCGGAATCTACCGAACCGATTTTAACAAGTAAATCATCCGGAATATTGCAGCGTTTAAACAAATATAAGTCACGTTATACAAGATCATAGGTGAAGTTAGCACATGCGTCAATAAAGTTACGTAAAACCACGTCGGCAATCATTCTAGTTCAATCCACATGGTTTCCTAGGAAGGAACCATTAAGTGCCATTTTATGTCTTAAAAATGCAACAATAATAACAAAACAAAGCCACTAATTAAAGAAATAAATTAAAATTAATCTTCATTTGAATTAATTATAATGATGATTACATACAATGAGTATTCAAAGCATTTACATTGTATTTTAATTGCTTCTTTTTATTTTATCTTCTAAATGTATTGAGGTTGACTTATTATATATAAACTTTTTCTCCTAATATTGAGAATTTTATGTTTAAATTTAACTTGAATTTATCTTACTCTGGCCTGGCCGATAGCACGCGCCGACAGGTACAATAACTGGTAGCCATTGTTCTTGATTTTGGTAAAGAGTTGAGCTACGCCTGACTGCGCCCAGTCCTTGCCCACCAGTGGGAAAATATGACCCAACACATCGGACCTAGAAAATAAACAAGCGTTTATAGAATTAGAATTATAAATAAACATGTGACGTTTAAATATAATACAATTATAACGTCCAAAACAATAGTGCAGCAGCCAAGTGTACCAGCCAAAGGTACATTCCAACTTCTCTATTGAATAAATGTCTAATATGTTTGTAAATGACTAACTGTTTATTATGAGTCTTCAGACACAATATACCTGATTTAAATTACACTTCAAGCTTGCAACGATTAGTACCATTAGATTTCAAAGTACCAACTGTACACTGTAGTATCAAACTTTACAATGTGTACTAATCGAGGTGGTAGAACCAGTGTAGTTCGACCGGGGAAGTACCACCGCCACACCTATTTCTAGCGTGAAACATTTCTTGCGTTTCGATGGAAGAGTGTGGTAGCCGGCACACTTTCAAATGAGGCGACCATCATAGTTCTCGGGAGTAGCAACGCATCTGTGATTGACTTCAGATAGAACCCATATTCTGTATGAAGTTGATTACTGATGTTTAATAAACAACTAAAAATTGATTATTTTACTATACGCTGGGAGAATCAACCTTGCCCGTTGAAATTGCATTCCATTAGGTCTGAATCCGAAATTCGCTTAAAATTTCAATTATCACTTGAATGGTGAAGAAAATGAATACGTAAAAACTAAATTGTCCCCTCAAAGATCCTAGTAGTAGGGGAGCACGAGAGGGGATTTTGGGAGTAACTCGAGCGTGGTAGATTAATATAAAGTAAGATACTACACATATCGTTATTATCAAGCACCGTAACAGTTGAAGTTACTGAAGTCAAAATAAAACGTGAAATAGGTATAAATATAAATGTTAGGATTCAAAATCCCTTATCATCTATAAACAGTTTATTTAGATCAAAAACTGTAATATACTCTTGAAATTAATTATTTATGCAAATGCTGTACTTCACTCTTCTGTAAAGTCAGTTAATTTACTTAATTTGGTCGAAAAGCGACAACTTGTAATGGTGGTTAAATCATATTCATTCACACTAATATTATTAAGGCGAAAGTTTGTGAGTGTGTATGTTTGTTACTACTTCACGTCTAAACGGCTGGAGCGATTTTCATAAAATTTGGTAGAGAGTTACCTGACACTCTGGATTTACCTAAAGGCTACATTTTACTGTGGGACAATATTTTGTTCCCACGGGACAATCGATGCACCGATTTTTTTAGGGCAGGCGAAGCTGCGGGGTTCAGCTTATGGTCAATATGTACAAAGGGGCTCACTTGGTGATGGTGCCGTCGATGTCGGAGATGACCACCTTGTCGTCGTACCGCCAGCGGAACACGTTGCACTTGCAGCGCGTGGTCCCCTGGTACGCGGTGGTCACGCTGAACACCATCTCGTTCATGCCCTCGCGGAGGTTCAGATTTTTCTGCAAACAAGTCATGATGATGGTAAGTCAATTCATATAGCATAGTAGTTGCATATAGCTGGTTTTATTTGTTCCACTAAGCACTCTTACGCACTAGCAGTTAACCGCGCGGCTAGCCGTTTTTCCAGTTTAATATGAAACCGCTCTAAAATTTCCAACCGCGGCCGTTGAGATTTTGGGGCGGTTTCATATTAAAGCGGCTAGCCGCGCGATCTGCCTCACCCGCGGTTAACCGCTAGTGCAGAAGAGGGCTAAGACTTCCAGTAGATTTGTTAGGTTGGTACTAATTTCAATAATAACCGATACTATTATAAATAGAAACGGATTTGTTAACGATATTATGAACCGAATATAGCTTTTGCCACGAACAATATATTTGTGCATACATTGAAAATATGCATGGCGTTATATTTTACAGTAGAAAAATTTTAATAAAAGTTTTTTAATGTAAAAATTACCCGACATTTAATATAAACACAATATAATATAATATCACAATATTGTTAATTGAAGCATAAAGAAATTTAGAACAATCTAGACACAATTATTATTAATATACTTTTTACATGACATAACAACTCATACATCCTTTTATCATGCACATACATACCATAAAACAAATTTTAACGAATCATCCACCAGCAGATAAAATTTAATATATAACATATCATAAATCAGGTTTATTGCACTTTCAAGGTAAAATTCTTTAGTTTGAAATATTACGACACAATAACTTACTTATATCCTACAAGGTCAGACCATGTAAAAGAGCTAGTGTCGCGACAAATACCGCTCTATATACATACGTGCTATATTTGCTATAGCTATACATTAATTTATATTGTAATGTTTACATTTTTAAACGGACCGACTAACGATTTTTAAGAGACTTCAAAAAGGAGGAGATGTTCGATCCGATTGGTATGTTTTTATAACATAAAAGTAGAAAATACGGCTTTAAGTAGTCAATTATAAATGTGGTAGGCGAGTAGGCGTAAAGCCGCGTGACAGGAAACAGGCCTTAAGTCTGACACAAGTTCAATATCAAGGTGGGCAGTTTATACTACACTAAAAATAGTAATAGGATTAAATACAGCCCAGCTTTATTTTTCGTGATTTCTAAACATTTTCATACAACTTGTATAATGAGAAATATGATAATTACTTACAATTTGGTCAGAAGAGAGCCTCAAGGTTTTGCGGAAGGTAGACTGCCTCCGAGATCTTTTTTGCGTTGAATCCTCGTGATCCGAGTCAGATGAGCTCTGGTCATGGCGTTCCTCTACTGAAAGGACATAAAAATACATATAGCTATAGCAAAAAAAAAGTAATAAAGCAACAATTTTTCAAGGTGGTAGGACCAGTGTAGTTCGACCGCGGAAGCCACCGCCACAACTATTTCTAGCGTGAAGCATTTCTTGCGTTTCGATAGAGGTGGGTGTGGTTGCCGGCACACTTTCACATGAGGCAACCATCTTAGTCCTCGGGAGTAGCAACGCATCTTTGATAGACTTCACATGGAAGCCATGTTCTGTATGAAGTTGATTACACATATACATGGGCGGCAGTGACCTCTCACCATCAGTTGGACTGCATGTTCGTTTGCTACTTCAGTCAGATAAAAAAAATATACCACATCTTAGTAATCTCAATGATTCAGTGCTAGACTAAAACTTTATGTATATAGATTGAAGCTACATTCTATTGCACGATCTGACCTACTCTACTAATCTTGACGACACGCGTGACGCTGTCAGCATACCGGTTTGATAACCGGCGATTCCGGGTTCGTACCCCAGACAGACTTCAAAATGTTATATTCAAATTTACACTCTCAGTGTGGAGGTTTCCACAGATATTACAGAAAAGCATCGTACTTTTACATATTTTTGGTTCATCGGCAATACGAAATGTTTATTAACAACATACAGAAATATTGGTGGTTGTATTTTTTTCTAGCAGTCTAATAGAATGAATTTGCTTTGAATATGAACAAGTTTGTTTACGATACCATTGGAAGGACACAAACATGAATGGAGAATGCTTTTGGCAAAAACAATATGCATACATCAATAATATGCATGCCATGTGTGATACGTAGTAAATAAAGTGTAGAGTTCAAATAGCGTCATGTATTTACATATTTTTGGTACATAAACACACATATAAATTAGTTACAGCAGCTTGAATCGGTACGCCTGGGTTTGACTCGACCTTGAGATTTCTTTACCAAATCTGACTAACGACTTTCGCGTACATAAATTTCGACACTAATTATTCGTGTATTTATTATAGAATTATAAGCAAGCTTGATAAGATTAAGATTTTGAAAAATGTTCCTCTAAATCAGACTTAATATTCAAATTAATTAACAAAGAGAATTATGTCTTTAAAAGCTTTTTTGTTGCTTTAATCTTATCATTTTATTTTATAAATTAATTATATTTTTGTTAGGTACCTACTAACAATTAAAGGCTTAAATGTTTCTCTGCAGATAATAATAATAATGCCATAAAAACTATACAATTAAATTAAAGTATTGAAACGTCAACTATTCTTCTTCACGTCAGATAATTTTGTATATAAATTTATTTACTTGAATTATTTGTTATAATGTTTATGGATAATATGTAAGTTGACGATTTCGTAAATTTATTAAAACTATGGATTAGGCCAATAATAGAGAGCATAACTTTCCACAACAATTGCGTTGAATAAGAATTATTAATTGTTTTTTTATACTCCTAATGATAATTCTTATGGGGCTACAACCCATTATTGTCCCACTGCTGGGAACGGGTCTTCTCTCAGAATGAGAGGGTTTTAGGCCATAGTCCACCGCGCTGGCCAAGTGCGAATTGGTGGACGAAAGGTAACATATTCGCATAAAATTGATTATCATTTGTTTGACATTTGATTTGTGGACAATAATGAGTTGACGCGAGATGTTACCTTTTGGTAAATTTTCCTTGTCGTCGAGATCCGGCGTGACGTCATCAGTGGCCAGCGGCTCCGGCTCCGGCTCCAGCTCCTCAACATGGACCACTTCCTTTTTCTCCGCAAGCACGTTCTCAGTCAAACCGTCCACTTGGTCGATGTCAATGAGCTCATCTTTCTTCATCTCTTCAATTTGTGGCATGTTAGAATCCTTCTGGATGCCATCTTTGGGAGGTGATGGTTCGTTTCTATATCGAAAATAAATAATATTGATTTTTAATTACTTAATTAACTTTTAAATTATAATATTTGAAAACATCTGCTAATTATTTAAGATATTTAGAGACGGGGTCAGGTCTAATCTCTTCAAATCTCATGTAGTGGAGAGTGTCTCAGCTTTTTTCAAGGAACCAAGTAAAATTAAGTAAAATGTAATCCTCTCCAAATTTTGAATATTCTGAGAGTAGTGGGGAGGGGAATTATTGATTATTATTAATTAATCATTATTAATTATAATTAATTAATTATTACTAAATATTAATTAAATATTGTTTTTGCTCAAGACAATTCTCACTACATCTCAGCAATGGGGGAGAGAAATCGACAACACCTTAGAAAGGATGTATAAAACATAATTAATTATGCTCTATCGAATACATTTAAAAAATATGTCACCTATTAACTAGCCCGTTTGGGTATTGAAATATTTTAAAAAAAGTATCAAACAAAGATAGGTAACTAAGTGTAGCTCTAACTATATCTATTTATTACAACACATGTTACGTAAAAATAATTCAGATGTAGTTTGGCGAAAAAAATATTGTTTTTGCTACATCGCAATTAGCTCATTTAATTATGAAGTGCAATCCAATTTGAAACCAGTCTTAATTAATGTAATTCTTGCCAAGAAATAAAAAATAGCAGAGTACCGTAAATTTTTCCTTTGGTTCACTTTGAAATATAAGCAGACGTCGAGTGCAATTGTAAACGATATTCTATAAAGAAGGATGCAGTCCATCTGCAGTGTTGTAGCTTTTTTTTTTGTTTTTTTTTGTTTTCGAGGTGGAAACCTTCCAAAGGTACCCGACGCCGTGGGAGCGACGCAGGGTTATGAGGAATTTTTACTGCCCCCGGTGGCCGTCCTCGGCGCTGAAAAGGAGGACTCCGGGATCTCGAAACGACTTCAACCGGACGGTATGCGACCACACATACCGCCGTCCTTCCCGAGATTGCCTGACCGAACGGTTCGAGCTCCCACTTTAGCCGTCTGCAACCCCAGAAGCCCCTTTTAGTCGCCTCTTACGACAGGCAGGGGATACCGTAGCACTATTCTGACCCCGAGGCTACAGGGACGTGCAGTGTTGTAGCTAGGCGTGCGCACAATGGGCCATCGCCCACGGCCTCGCACTTAAAGGGGCCTCGCGAGGCCTCTTTGGAGGAGACGGAGGCATTTACAAGGGCACCATCCAATAGAATCATGCAAAGGGGCCTCTCTGATAGGAGTTTGCCCATGTCTACTTGGTCCTCGCTACGCCACTGTCCATCTGAAGGTAAATGCCCACTGTCAAACATCTGTAACTCCAGATATGACGGAAGTCAAATTGTGACATCGATCTTACGGGATTGTCACAAATGTTTTTCCTTTATCAACTCCTCTGTAATCGGATCAGAGCAGCCCTTTTTTGTTAATCTGAAAAAGACAGCGCGAAACCGTTGGATTTACGGTAGCATGGCACAGTACCGATTGGAGTAGCGCCATTTAGAGGAGGCCTATGTCCAGCAGTGATGAACCTCAAAGGCTGATGGATGGATAAATGATTGGAAGCTTTCGATAACGATGGATAAATGATTAACGAAATTAGGGGTGCATCGAATACCTATCGTAGATATTACCTAATTTATAGGTATTGGCGTTGGAAACCCCGAGCTTAGTTCATTCATGTAAATATTGCACAATTTATCTACGCTCGGAGATTCCCGGCGCATAATATATTCATAACAGTTGCTTCTTGTACATCTTCAAATATTTGGTCGAAGTTGTACGCGCTAAATATTATCTTTCCACTAGTTGTTAGTTTTATATCGTTTTTTACGAACTTTATTTATTTCTAATTGTAATTTGTAATCTGAACTTTCTTCTGAAATTGATATTTTGTTACTTAACATTTATAATATTTATGACAATTTAAAATAACACGTATACGTAATAAACTCGTGGCGGTCCTCCACGGTTCGGTTTGCGCGCTCGTTCCTGCCGCGGACGTGCAAGATGTGGAATGAACTTCCTCCTGAGGTATTCCCGGGGCGCTACGACATGGGGTTCTTCAAGAAAGGTGTAAAAAGAGCTCTCCTCCAAAACCGGCGATGCATTGGCTACTCCTCTGGTGTTGTGCAAATGTCCATAGGCGACGGTGACTGCTTTCCATCAGGTGGCCCGTCAGCCTTATCGTTACGTCTTAATATAAAAAAAAACGTATACTTAAGTTATGTCCTGTTTCTATATATTTAAAAAAAAAAACAGCTTTTTTACTTTTTACATCTATTGAATCATGCAGTTTGCCGCGTATGGGTAAGACCGACATTTTTTGTATAAATATTAATATCGGTATCGCATCAGTAGAAGTGGCGAATCGAGAGTAGTCAAATCCCCCCCGAAGAACAGTAGCGTTATCAGAAGTTTCTTCCGGTGTCATCGATTCATATAAACAAAGGCTGACGAACATTGGACATTGTTGATCGTATGATATATGTATATAAATAATATTATTCACGATAAAACGACATAGACGTAAGCGCTTTAACGTCATTGTTTCGTGCGATGATAAATTTATGCGTACATACGCTTATATTACTAATTGTAACATTAAACATTATATATGCATAGACATATAACAATTATTTTAATTAGCAGAGATAAAATCAAACGGACCGTCAGTCTCTATACATCTAGTAAAATTCCATCAGTACTATTCTTCATATAACCTTTGTCAAGTATCACATACAGTATGCGTAGTTGCGCTTTATTCACTACATAGTATAAAATAAAGTCGCTTTTCGCTGTCTGTCACTATGTATGCTTAGATCTTTAAAACTAAGCTATGGATTTTAATTCATTTTTTTAAAAGATATAGTGATTCAAGAGGAAGGTTTTTATCTATAATATAGTGGAGAAACACTGATCATTTAAAATTTTTGACTTTTAGGCGACATGAAGTTCGCCAGGTCAAGTAGTAAAGAATAATTTCAAAAGTTGTTTAAAGTGTCATGTTCCTGTTCTCATTTACCCTCCAAATCATTTGTTTAAAAAAAATTTTAAACAAAAAATACAACCGACTTCCATGCCACATAAAAGTAAAAAATAATTTAAATACATGTTGGTTTAGAGCAAACACAGTTCTTAGTACATAGACCCGAAGTCGGCGCTCACCATATTTTGCTGGATCATGACGAAACTACATGTATCTTATATGAGCGCCGACTTCGGGACTATGTACTAAGAACTGTGTTTGCTCTAAACCAACATGTATTTAAATTATTTTTTACTTTTATGTGGCATGGAAGTCGGTTGTATTTTTTGTTTAAAATTTTTTTTTTCACGCTTTTCAGTCACGATAAAATCAGTTAAGGCTGTTGCTAGTCGTCCGCTAACCGGATGAATAAAATTAATTATTCGTCCGATTTTCGGATGAATAAAATTATGTGCTGACGTCATTATATAAAAATAGACTTCTTTGACACAACCGGTCGGGGGCGCTACCGCGCCCCCTCCCTTAGATTCTGAATTGGAAAAATCTGTTCGAACCTAACCTAACCGAATAAAACAACTTTTTCTGAGTAAACATTTATTTAAAGAATAAACCTATAATTATCAATTAACTTATAACTAAGAGTATAATTCAACTGATACTGATAAAAATAACCCATCCAATTTAAAAAGGTTGGTGGTACTCTTGCATCTTTCAGGTAATTGTATTCAAAGTGGAATTTTTGATCATAATTATATCCTCTCCGAAACTCATTGTTGGTATTGTGAACAACAACATTATGTATATGTAAGCACAATATGGCCGATGCCTACGGTTTAAACTTGAAGGACCCCAGCATTATCAGGGTTGAGGAGTTGAAGGTCAAAATTATCATGTCATATCGTTGCTTAGTAATCTCATTACATATACGTAAGCACCATATGGCCGATGCTTATGGTTTAAACTTGCAGTACCCTGCATCATCAGGGTTGAGGAGTTGAAGGTCAATTTTCTTATCATACGTCTTTGCTTTGTAAATATATTACATATCCATAAGTATCAAATGGCCAACGCCTATGGTTTAAGCCTGAAGTACCCCTGCATCATCAGGGCCGAAGAGTTGAAGATCAAAATTATCATGTCATATCTTTCCTATGTAATCTCATCGCATGCACGTAAGCAACAGATCCCCAACTTCTATGGCTTGGGCTTACAGTACCCTGCATCATCAGGGTTGAGGAGTTGAAGGTCAACTTTTTTATCATACGTCTTCGCTTTGTAAATATATTACATACCCATAAGCATCAAATGGCCAACGCCTATAGTTTAAGCCTGAAGTACCCCTGCATCATCAGAGTTGAGGAGTTGAAGGTCAAATTTTTCATCTTATATCTTTGCTTAGTAATCTTATCAGATATACGTAGCGATCATGTAGCTAACGCCTATAGTTTAAGCTTGAAGCACCCCAGCATCATCAGGATTGAGGAGTTGAAGATCCAATTTTCCACCGTATACAACCATTTTTCTAATGTTTTACCTTACATTTTTTTAAATATCATTTTGAATGCGTAAGATTGAAATAGCTAAGTTTTATGGCTTAGGCATTCAATACCCCTGCATCATCAGGATTGAGAAGTTGAAGGTCCAATTTTTCGTCGTATACCTTTGCTTAGCAATGTTATTACAAATCCGTGAGCAACAAATGTCTAACGTTTATGGTTTAAGCCTGCAGTACCCCTGCATCATCAGGGTTGAGGAGTTGAAGGTCAAATTTGTCATCGTACATCTTTGCCTTGCTATCTTATTATATATCCGTAAGCACCAAATGGCCATCACCTACGGCTTGGGCTTACAGCACCCTGCATCATCAGGGTTGAGGAGTTGAAGGTCATTTTTTTTATAATATGTCTTTGCTTAGTATTGTTATAACATACCCATAAGCACCAAATGGTCAACCCCAATGGTTTAGGCTTGAGGCACCCCTGCATCATCAGGATTGAGGAGTTGAAGGTCAAATTTTTCATCACATGTCTCTGCTTAGTAGTCTTGTTACATATATGTAAGCACCAAATAGCTAATGTTATAGTTTAGGATAGCTGTAATCCTGCATCATCAGGATCGAAGAGTTGAAGGTCAAATTTTTCGTCAACCTATATAAGCATAGATATATAATACATATTCCAAGTTTCATAAGAATCGATTCGGCAGAAGCCGAGTTATATCAAATTATCTAAAAAACTTGAGGAGTGGTGGTGGTTTCCACCCCATAACTCAAAGAGTTAAGCATCACAGCATACCCATGTCCAAGAAAAAAAGTTGCGTGACGAAATTTCCTATCAAATGAAAGAAAGAAAATGGAAATCGGTTTATAAACACCCAAGTTATTCAAGATTTTAAGAAACCGACATTTTCCAATTTTCCGGGAAAACCGCTGGAAGGTTTACATTTTCCTCAATATGGGACTGCCTGTGAAACTAGTCGCATACAATGTCGTATGAATCGTGTCGGTAGGTCGACGATTTCTAGCCATTTCGCCCGAACATACATAAAAAAAAAAAAAAAAAAAAAAAAAAAAAAAAAAAAAAAAAAAAAAAATATACGTGACGAATAGATAACCTCTTTCCTTTGGGAAGTCGGTTAAAAAACAATCGCGTGGCGGACCGGTCACCATACCAGTTTGACAGTGGGTTGTGGGTTCGATTCCTGGCCAGACAGGTATCTGAATGACGAATTTAGATTTCTGTTCTGGGTCTGTGTGTTTGTGAATTCGTCTTTGTATTTGGATGGCTTACACGACAAAGAAGAAAATTCTACTGTGGAGCTTTAAGTGTAGAAAGTGTTTTTTTTTTAATTATTCGCAATAAATGTTATTGTTTCTAGGTATTTTGAACGTGAGAGTCGTTTAACTTCATTTTGACGTCCCACTTTCAAAACAATATATTTATTGATCAATTAATTATACGCTCAATTCAATTTATTATTATGTGTATTAATACAGCTTACTTTAATGATAATGATATGTAAGTATTCTTTTTAATATACGATGTTTATTAGTAGGTTACTTTTCCGCATAAAATGACTTCCGTGACTCATTTCCTTTTGACCCGTCATTGTTTATCTTGTAAATAATAAATTGCGATTGTATAAAATTGTTAAATTACGTACATTGTGAAGTTACATTTATTACTTAAAATAATCAATTCACGGTACACTAAATATGACACATAATAAGTTCGGCTTACATTGTGCGTTGTTCTTATACACAATAACTTTTATATGTGTAATTATAATGGAAGTGTTTTACTATTTTCTTTAATGGTCTCGCTCCTTTGTCACGTTTAACAAAGTACCTTCTATTTCAATTCGTTCTTTCATTCATTATTCATTGTTTCTTTGATATGTTTGTTTCAGTCTCAATCTAAGTTAACTTTGCCTAATCCCATTCCACATTATTGTGTTAATCTCCGTTTATTAATGACCCAATCTCAAGGATGGATATACATTTGTTTACTACAACAAATTACACGCTAGGTATATATTGGATTGTATATACTGTATGCCAAGTATTTATTTGTCGCAGACGTTTAGACGAAATTTGTTTTTTTTAAGTCATAGAGAAAATTGTCTCTCGCAATAGCTTTTATTGCGGATAAATCTATAAACTTGATTTGGACATCAACATAGGGAGAGCTGCGGGTGTAATTAATCCGCTAAACTTAGAAACAGTTCAATTTAATATTCGTAAGCATATCATTACATACGATCTACCCTACTAGCATATTCCCAGAAGTTTCCTGCATAAGGATTTATTTACCTTACTCTGGCAATGTTTAAATATATTAAGACAAACCACAGGATATTTCAAGTGTCACGTGCCAAAAATATTCCGGCGCAATGTTATGGACACTATAATAATATGTGAAGTACAAGTTGGCTAGTACAATAGACGGGTAACACCACGAATTCACTTGTTCAGAGTTTCTTTAAAACTATTAATACTAAAACACAGAAAAACTTTTAAACACTGGCTGACCCTATAATTTTACTTTAGGCGTAGGACACACTCAATCACAACTCCGAACAGAAATCTTATATTATTAGGCCTCTTGTAGACACACGTTTTTTCGGCGTAATAATCTACGGTTAATTCGCCGTGTGTAGGCACGGTTGTCAGTGTTGTATGGAATATGGATCACTGCCGTGCACTGATCTTTGCCTTGCCATGTACATGCTAGAACGTTTTTTCACGGTAAGGTAAAGACGCCGTACGGTTAAAAAAACGTGCCATGTACAACAGGCCTTACTTAGACGTGTTCCGGTGTGGAAGAGAATTTGTGACACTTAGTTGCACATCCGGTATAATTATTATTGTGCCTAAAGAACCCACGTAATAGACATACGCTCACTGCAACCATGTTGTAACAGTGGCAACAAACCTATTTTTTGTAATAAAACACCTATTTTTTAAATACGTACACAAATAATTATTACGTACAGTATGATGTAAATGCATGTACTTTCCGACACATCCGCTTATCTATGTCTAAATGTGTTGCTACATCGGTTCTTGGATCTTGTTCCATATAATCTATAGATAGTCACATCACCCATCAAGGTCGCTTGAGTATGAGCCACGAGGGAAAAGCTATTTGTACTTTGCACCGACATGGTGATTAAACAATAACAAGGGCCGTCTTATTTGGAGGAATAAGACGGCAAGCGTGGCGGAGCGGTTACCACTCCGGTCTGACACGTCGTGAGTTCGATTCCCGACTAGACAGAGAAGTAGTATTTGAAGTATTTATAAAAAATAAATAATAAATAACATAAATATTCTTGTTCTGGGTCTGGGAGTTCGTGTATTCGTCTCTGTGTGTGTTCATGGTACCCAAGACACGGGAGAAAGTCCTAGTGTGGGACTATGAGTGTAAAAAGCGTTTTGGTCTACTATTATTATACACAGATCTGGTCAAGTGTAGGATCACGGCGCCAAGTGGTCGGGTATCTCGACAATATAATCCAGGGACTGACACTGATAACAATTATTTTATTATTATCACAAAAGAGGTAAGATATACATTGGCTCACGGCCGAGTTGCTACAATGTATATCCGGTACCATCAAGTGTCGGAAATTATTCGCGACTGGCTTATGTCTCTGATGTTGCGAATTAATTTTAAATCCAATATTAAAATTTGCATTCAAGAGGAAAACGAATGTCATTGGAAAAATGTGTAGGAATATTTTTATATTGTCAATGAGTGCAATTTTAAAGATATAAAAAAATATTTCTGCATGAAAATGCATTATCTCCCTGTTATTTCAAATAATCCCAGAACTTATTTTAAAAAATCATGCATTGTCTAGATGATAACTATATACTTGCTTCGTTGTATAACTACTGTCATATTTTCTTTAAAAGTTAGCGAGTTAGAGACACGCATAAAGCAGGTGGCAATAGAAACAAAAGAAAACTAGAAAAGAAGTAGTCATAGCAGGATATATAAAGATGATACAATGATAAAAAAAATAGAAAGAACAACTTCATAATGATAAGCGTATTACGTTTGTTAATCATCATAGTTATCAAGATGATTTTCTAAAAATATCGCTAGGTTAATGACCCGTGGCATAGACAAAGATGCTTCCGTAACGTTATCTGTGAGCCGCGTGTGAAAATGTCTGCTCATGTTGCTTACAAAGTAGTAGGGATGTAACGAATGTCATTATTTGCAGTTCGCAAATGCGAATGCGAATATCCTTTACTGACATTCGCGAATATTTGTTTTTTTTTTCTAATTTGACGCCAACATTGGCGCCGCCAGTTTTATTTTAGGTTTTTGGTGTACGGGGTCGGAGAATGTAGATTTTTTTGTGACCTTTTTTGCAAACTAAATATTTGGAAAACATTCGCACATTTCTTGCGAATATCTACAAACATGCGAATGTAAATATCCTTTACATCACTACAAAGTAGCCAGTGGAAGGCATTGTCTGTTTTTCAATATAGTTCGGTCATTAACGTACTTTATTTAAATATACTTTGAACTTCTTAATTTGCAAATATTCAAATAAAGAGTACTACAACCTTGATATATCTAAATAACATGTCACTTTTTGTGCTTCGTAGATGCTAATTTGCGAAACAGTCCAACTGATTTCAATGATATTTGTGGGTATATATGGCGGGCTGTAATTTCTAGCTTGCAAGATAGGATAGTTAAGGGCATAGGTCGTTGTAATTTTTTTGTGGCAGTAGTTTTCCTGGGCTTACTTTTTACTATACAGAAAATCATATAAAGACAATACTTTAACAGTTTTATTTATCCTACGCAGGAATAAGGAACATCTATAAACTCGTTATAATATCGTGCCCCATCGTCACAAAAAATGTACGAGTCAAGTAAGACAAAGAATAAATTACAAAATGATCGAGTAAGATAATGTTAGTTTACTCTATTTGTATTTGCAAAAAATAATTTGCACCTTCATGCACAAGAAATTTGCATAAAAACCACCTACTTTAGTTTCTTGTGTTATTTTATTTCTCTTGTAATGACTGGAAAATGGATATATCTCTCAGCGACTTGTTGAAAAGAAATAAACACTGCATTCGAAACGCTTTATTCTGACATTTATTTGATTCTCTTTTTCCTTCCAGAAAGATTATAATTAAAGTTGACGTAAAATTTAAGTAAAAATTCAGTTAGTAAGAATATCATTAAAGTGTCAAGGACTAGGTAGACTGTTGTGAGACATAGTGCAAGGTTTATGTCAGGACCAGAGCGGTACCACCGCCACACCTGTAATTAGCGTGAAGTGGTTCTTGCATTTCGGTGGAATTTTGTGATTGCTACCTTACTTTCGGACGGGGGCGACCATCTCACCTCAGGAGTAGCAACGCATCCGTGATTGACTTCAGACAGAATGTTTTCTCTACATACAGTTACTGAAAAATGTCATTGGTTAGCATTTGCGATTTACCATTAGATGGACTTCACGCTAGTTTCCTAATTTAATCTGATAAAAAACGTATTAGTTATTGGACTGCGTATTAATTTATTACTTCCATTTTGTAAAAAGAGTATATTAGCAGAACGTACTGCTTGGCGTCCGCGTTGTTGCGTCGCCACTACTTGCACATAAAGCGTATAGTATCGTGTACGTACTGCTTGGCGTCGGTATTCGCTACTTCCACATAAAACGTATAATATCGTGTACGTACTGCTTGGTGTCCGTGTTCGCTACTTCCATATATTAAAGAGAATATTAGCAGTACATACTGCTTGGCGTGCGCATTGTTGCGTCGCCACTACTTGCACATAAAACGTATAGTATCGTGTACGTACTGCTTGGCGTCGGTGTTGGTCCGCCGCCAGCTCCACCACGAGTAGGAGCGCGGCTTGGCCGCGTCCGCGCTGGCCGCCGCCGCCTCGCCCTCCTTGTCGCCCTTCTCCAGCGCCTCCAGCACGCGCTGTATCGATATATAAATATTTACTATAGGTTTTTTATTCATACATATTTCAAACAACGAGTCTGCCTGTCAAAGCAGACTCGTTACTAATATCAAGCAAAAAAATTAGTTTTTTATATGGGAGTTCCCCTTAAATAGGTACTTATTTTATTTTGTTTTTAGTATTTGTTGTTGTAGCGGGGCCATAAACACATCTGTGAAAAGTTTAAAGGATCCCTAAAAAGATGCTGACGTTTGGCAGCGGGCGCCCGTACTCGAGCAGATATAGCTATCACGTTTCATAAGATACATCTTGGTGACACAGACTAACTAAGAGGGTCCTGTTGTTACCTGAATGCGTAAGGAGAGTAATTCCATTCCAAAAACATTCTCGTTATCTAGCGCATTGCGCGCCGCACCGCGACACGAACCCCTTTTACAACAGCGACGCTACACGGCCCCTCGCGCCCCCACCTCGTCCTCCACCCCCGGCATCACTCACGTTGGGCCGCGGACCCGGTACGCCTGCAGCGACAGCAACAGCGGCGCGGCTGCCCGCCACGGCAGCCGCCCTCCGCGCCGCACCGTGACAAGAACCCCTTTGACAACAGCGACGCTACATGGCCCCCCGTCCCCCACCCCCGGCAACACTCACGTTGGGCAGCGGGCGCCGGTACGCGAGCAGCGACAGCAGAAGCGGCGCGGCGGCGCGCCACGGCAGCCGCCGCGCGCCGAGCCGCACCTCCAGCCGCGCGCCCTCGCCGCCCTCCGCGCCGCACCGCGACACGAACTCCTCGTACGACAGCGCGCGCGACACGGCCCCCTCGCGCACCCACACCGTCACCTGGCCCCTGGGGACACAACGTATATTAGTTAACGAGTTTATGGTCTCTGAGTTCGATTATATCTTTGTAGGAAATTTGTTTTTTTTTTTTATTAAATGAAGTTGTTGCTTTAATGATTATGAAAATTTTAGTAACTACTATGTCTTACCATAATTATATAATACAGCTAATTAAATATAATAATTATAATTATTATGGAAACAACAAAGCCACTGTTTTAAAGTTGTAGGAAAAACAAATTCTAGAATAACGAAATATATTAAAATGGAAATCATATATAATACATATATCCCGCCCGCAATTACAAACGTAGTTTTGCTAGATTTTTTTGTGTCTATGAAGATCTAGTATTAAAGCCGTCACTCACTTGGAAAGTAACTTTTCATCGTCATCGGAGTCGAGCACGGGCGCGTCGAGCGAGGCGGGCGACTGCGGCAGAGACGGCCCGTTGCCAGACTCGTACTCCTCCTCCGTGGGCCCGCAAGCTCCTCCAGCACCGCCTGTACACAACCAGATATGTTAAAACCCAGGCATAAGAAGTATTGGCAACTATTATAATTTTTGGCTTTTGGTGGTGAACGTATAAGGTTTGACCGCGTGACGGAGGGGATAACTGTCACAATCATATGTAGCGTAGCGCAGTTCTAGAATATTCAAAATAGAATTTAAAGAATATTCAGGATCCAGGAGGGTTAATATGGTACCAAAAATCCAAACACTATTCCTTTAAGAAAATGGCATAAATTCAGAAATAAAGAGGTTTCCAAAATTTTTCCACAGTCTATTTATTCTTTTGACGAAAATAGTACTATCAAATCTACCCTGTGGTTTAAGTCAAGCATTACTAAAACACAAAATTTTAGATCGACCATTGAAAATATACGTGTTTCATTTAATTTTTTAACACTTACTAGCATATATGTATAGACTATATGATTCTTATTTAAAAAAGATATCACCTCAATTACGAGTGTCGTAAATAAAATTTCCAATTACCCGGTCGGTACCGCTCACTGTGGTGTTTTGGGAAGTATAAATTCGGGTCCACTTGACCGCGGTCCAGGTCATCGAGGTACACGCCTTCGGTGGCAGCATCGTTCACGTCGCGCGTCATAAAGCGGAACATGCCGCTGAGTACCCCTCGTCTGCTGGGCCGGTCTTCGTCGGAACTGAGCGGTTCTGTGGGAGACGCTGGTTCAGCGGGAGAGGCCGGCGAGGCCGGAGACTCGGGAGATTCGGTAGACTGCGGCCCTCGCACTGGAGGCTCGGGCAGTTCCCCCCACCGCCACGACTGTGAAGACTTGTCCCCACTTGACGTCCTCGCCAACTCCACCTCCGTATCGGACTGCACGGGCGTACCATGCCGAGATCCTTTGCTAAAAACGTATTAAGCGTTATTATTTATTAACTATTTGGATGTATATTTACAAAATAGCATTATCAAAATACTGAACCGACAAATACTGCAACAAAATTTTAGCGAGAACGATTTTGAAATTTTAGATCCCATACTATAAATTAAAGTGGTAATTAAACGTTAGCAAAAGTGATTAATGTGGAGATGTGAAAAAACTATAATTTAAAAGGTCCGCGCCATACGAGTATGCCCAAGGGAAAAGTATCGAACTATCCGAGGCTAACGTTATCCGAACGTTATCATAAAATCATAGCAAACACTGACATAATGGACTTTTCTGATTAATCAGACATAACTACAAATGCACTTAAAGAGTTCAGGGACTATAAGATCCTTTTACGGAGACTGATCGCAATCAAAATAATTCACGTAATAAAATTACGACTAGTGATAATCTTTTTTTAGTTTTATATACATACATTAATGTTAATACGAGATGTAAATAGAAATCTGCTGCGATTAATAGCCAGAGGCGCAGGACCTGGATAAGTGTCAGTGTTTTATAAAGACCATATTATCAGCAAGTTTAAAGTAGTTAATTTGTTTATTAGGAAATTAATTATTTGACCATATTTTCACAAGCATCCCGGCGTAAACATAATATCTTTATGTAACAAATTGTACTTTGATTAAAAAGCAGTGGACGTAAGAATTATACGGTGGAGGCTCGTAATAAGTATAAAAAAATTAGATACAATAAAAATACAAGTTTTACAAAGCAGATTAACATTTCTAACTACATCAAGAGTCTACTGAGTCACTGAGGCCAATTAACAGATAGATAATATCTCATAAAGGCACCAACAGAGCAGCACTACGTTTGTACCGTAACGTTATTCTACGAAAGCGTGAATGCGTATTGTAGACTAAAGACTGATTCGAAATCGATCCACAACGGAACATAAATCGATTTGGAATGTCAACAAGAGCTGTGATTACTGCAAGCGAGGCGAGGTGAGATTTATATAATAATGATGTTTACGCGTGTCGTGAGGCGCTGTGCACCTCGAACGCGGTGTCCGACAACGCCAATGGGATGCGGTTCTCACCGTTCAGCTTCATGTTCGACATCTCATCGCTGTAAAGGCGAATTACCTCAGAATATGCACGTACACACGTTTTGTTTCGCTTTAAAACTTAATCTACGCCAACTTTATGACCGCTCCGAACATTAATATTACGCGTCCAATTCAAACTCCCGGTCACTTTCGCTAAAATATGCATCGTGCAACGAAACGCTACAATCTCTGAACGGTCACCAAGTTTGGCCACCAGTTGATTGAATTTTGACAGCACTTCAATTTTACTTGTTCATAGGTAAATCAAGTGATCATAATATATTAATTAATAAGAATATTGCTAATTAATCATACATATTTTCATTAATTAATTTTCGTATCCCGCTTACATACATAACTTTAAATTGTAATAACTTTTAATAGACGAGATGGTTGGATTTTCAGTGGATTAAACTGAGTAGTTTTGGTTTGATGACATTTCGAAGAAAAACTAAAAACATGTAGAGATTATCAGTCGCCCAAACATTTTTTTTACATATGGGATGTATAGACACGTGGAAGTTTCATTATAAATACAGAGACTTAGTAATTGGTATACGAGAAAAAGAACATATTTTTCTGATGTTAAATTTTATTTTTAATTCTTACGTACAGTCAGCAGCATATAGTTAGTGGCGTTCAAAGTGTCCATATTGTTAGATACAATCAAAGTGTTCAATAATATCGGCACAACCTACGTGTTCTAATTGTTGACAACATCTTAAACTCCCAAATGTCAGGACGTTCATAAACTCATAATGTTAATACCACCCAAATTGTCACAAATGTTCCGGCGTCGTGGTAACCTAGCAACGAGACTGTTTGTAAATATAGGTACATTTTATAATATTAAACTTTATGTTGCGAATATGTTGTAAGGATCACTTACTGTGCGAGCAATGATAATATTGACATAAGTTTATCTCATTTAGGGTTTTAAAATTTAATGAACATACTTTTCATCAGTTTAAAAATGAGAAAACCGTAGAGGTTACAGAAAAACTATTATATTTTAGCTAAAATATATTGTTTGTGAAATATACATCAGTCTTTATTTTTTTTTTAATATACATCCTTTGAAACCCTTTGAACATCCTTGCTAGTAACGATCGAATAACTTTAAGCTCGTATGTGAAAACGAATTTCTGAGGAACTTCTTTTTTGTACGTCAAATAATTGTGAACAATGTTGTTGTGGTGAATCAGCATCAGATAGTGTCACTGGCAAACGTTGATTTCCGGAGAGAACAGGAAGAAGACTCAATCGATTGAACTTGTTCTTTTTCAAGTGTATTATGAACCCACTTAGGCCTTCTTTTTCTTGACGAGGGTAGGTTTGTAGAACTTGACGTGGTAAGTATTTCAGGTGCAATATATGTGTATGTTTCCATATACAGAACATTAACAACACTTGACGCAATTGAGCACGGATGAGATACTAACTCTGTCGATGGAATTATTAGAATGCAATATAATGGTGTATGCCATTATGCCCCGTGACATTTACGCATTTTGCCCCAATTACTATGTTAAAAGAAAATATGAAATAACGGTAGGACTAAAGCAGTGTTAAAATTGCCCATCAACTTCAAGGAAAACGTAAAATAAAGGAGAACATAATCATCAATTCAATACTATTTCTTGCTTGTTTCTGTAGTTATTAAGGATAAAAAAATATAACATCAATTATGCATTTAAACTAAATTTGATTGTAAATCAACTGTCATGGTCCATTGAGTATTGTTTGAAAGCAGGTTCTGATGGGCAACATCTCGCAAAAGCGTTTCATTTCCGGTATGTGTGCATGACCCGTCTTACTCGTCCGTCCTCTCGTCTTGTCTTATCATGCCTCTTGTTCCCCTAGACCGATTCTATGACTTTGACAGTCAATGACGTCATTGCAAGATATGAAAAGGATAGTTGTTAATATAAAAACGAGAGAAGAGAAGAGTCATTGTTAGCATGTCCTATACCGTAAGTGATCAGGAACCTTATATCCGCAACATAAGGTATAATATTATAAAATGTACCTATATTTACGAACAGTCTCGTTGCTTGGTTACCGCTGGTGTCGTAACAGATGCTGAAATTGTGACAATTTGAGTGGTTCATTATGAATTTATGAATGTTCTGTCATTTGGAAGTTTAAGATGTTGCGAACAATTAGAACACGTAGGTTGTGCCGATATTAATGAACACTTTGATTGTATCTAACAATATGGACACTTTGAACGCCACTAACTATATGCTGCTGACTGTACCTATCAAAAAATTACTCTTGTGATAAATTATGTGCCTCATTACCACTGCATGTACATTTGTAATAGATAAGATAAAAATATAACTTATAAAAATGACTTACCTAAGCGATGCAGCATTAACTTCGGTGTCACTAAAGAAATGTATATCGGTGGTGTTGGGTATGGGTGCGGGCTGCGAGCCTCGCTCGGAGCCCGCGAGATCGGATTGGCTCGAAATGGAGCTAGTGGAGGATTTTCTTTGGTGCTTCTTCTTTGAGCTTACTTTTCTAGTTTTCTTCTTCTTCTTTCCGTTTCCATTCTGTTTGAGATCCTCGAGAGTGGAGGGAGCAGCTTCTATCGGACGGAAGTCATTGTGCGCGCTAATTTTTTGCACTGTTTGGTTGGCCTCGCACTCTGCTTCCCCGAGTTGCGCCGCGGCGAACGTCTTCGGTTTCGCGTCGGGCCAGTCCGTCGATGCTTCGTCTAACCCGTCCATCTCGAACAACGCATCGTTCTCATGGTCGTTGCTCATTTCCTTGTCATCTTTGGCTTTATTCTTTGTTAACTTACTTAAGTCAGGCTTTTGCATGGTTTGGCCATCGGCGGTGTACCTAAAAATAAGTAGAAGGTGAAAATTTCGTCTCTCACAATATTTCCACTTGCGTGTAATAAGGATTGGTCAATACATATATGTACATGGCGCATGTAACTCTTGTTAGCATAAATATTGCTAACATAAACCGTTTACAAACAACATGTTCGCTTTCGGATTTCATGCGTATGTAAACGCTATAATTGCAATATGCAATTGAAATCGCTTTCTAGTTTTTATAGAATAGCGTTTCATATCTTGAGCATCACTTTTATGAGGTAAATGACTGTGTCTATGGAATTGTGTCTCTGAATCTGACCATATGTATAGTTTGACAATTTTATACTTAGTATACAAAATATATAAAAATTCAATTTTTAACGCTTAAATGTCACAAAAACGAGATATTGAATAGATGTTACATCGGTAGAAATATCAACTCGAACGAGTGAAGGACGGCGTCTTTGTGGTAAGATCATTGACTGCACAATGCGTTTCAATGGCAAATAAAAACATGACTATACGAAGGTCTTTCCCCTTTTCTGAGTTGAGAGTACCATAGTTTGATATTCGATCTTTATTAATCTTTATGAATCAAGAATAGAGAACCAAAAACTTAAATTTTCTAAGGATTTCTAAGTTTTGTCATATAGTTATTTAGATATCCTTTCTTATAGGTCGTCACTTACACGTAGGTATTGTACGAATCTTACGCGGAAAAATGAGAGCAAATATAATATCCATTTGACGTACCTATATTACGTATGTGAAAACATGCCATGTCACGCTACGTGTACTTTTCAAGCTCATGTACCTAGTAATCATTAAATTTCCTTATAGCAGGAAAGATTACGATTTCGTTATTTATGTAGTACCTACTTTTATGTACTGTTAACTTTTATGCATTTAAGCTATTACACTTTTTTATTTACATGGCACGTAAAAATGAATACAAATCAATTTATATCGGACATAGGCACAGTCCATCCAAGTATAAGTGACAACCGCAAACCGCATGGGACCTTCATAATTATCGTAAATGATACAGTCAATACGTGCTAAATACTTAACAAATACTCGTAAGTTGAGGATACTAAGCATAAAATTAAGCCCTAGTTAACAGTCAAAGTACAAAATTACTTCGAAGCTAGTTGACGTAAGTGGCCTAATCGATTTCTGAAATAACCATTCGTTTAATGTATCGATATTCTATTACATACGACGGCATTTCCACGAAGCCCCAAGTAACTTGCTGTCACATCTTTTGCCATGCTTATTTACCAATAAGATCAACTGTTGTACAGAAGATATTTTCGATTGTGTAAATGTAATAATAATTATGATTGGCGTACACTAAATTTGTTTTTATATTTATAAATGTTTTAAAGTGCTCAACAATAAGGCTTAGTCTTTACAAATTAATGTCAATTCAGGTCATTAGGTTTCAAAATGTCGTATGTACACGCTCGCATATCTCTCGAGGGACACCTCTGAGAGGCTTTTGTTCGGTAAGAAGCCGACATACCCCCTAAGCTCCTCCGGACAAAAGACGATTCACTAGTAATAGATATTTTGCGTTTAAAAAAAAGCAGGTTACTTTTGTCCTAAAATAGAAAAACCAACCTCCGTTTCGTATAATCCGACGCCTGGCCATGGTCCGGCTCGACAGCGGAGAGGGAGTTCCGTCGGCGAGGCTCGTATAGCTCGTCGAACCGTGTGGCGGGTATCGGCGAGGTCGCGAGGTGCGCCGCGCACTCCGCCTCGTCCTTGCCCACCGGCTCTACGAAGAACGCCTCACCAGACTCGCCCAGCTTCATCTGGATGTTCAGCTGCTCGCCGTTCAGCTCTAAATCCACCTGATCAAACATGTGAATTTAAATAAACATCATATTTGCTTATAAGATTCCATATTTCTTGGGTGTTTTAGACACTTAATAAATTATTATTATAGGTAGTTTATTTATATATATATTTAATCTCTCGCTTATTTTTACATTCGTGAAAAGTTTAGAAAGTAATGCATACTTAAGTATCGGTAGGTAAATGGATTATTTACGAGTAACCCATGGTAGCACGTAACGTATGCTTTTTTGTTAAAATTAGGTGACCTTTAAGATTAAGATGGAGCTTTTTTGCAACTAGTAAGTTAATGGAAATTTTACTAGCAACAATGAGCAATTATTTACTTTACGATATAATAAAAACCAAGAAAAATATTATTATTAATTCTCCTTTGTTCAGTTCTTTGATAGCATGTATGATATATTATATGACATCAACTTATTTGCCACCGCAGTTAAATTTAATTAAAGGCTTGATTTAATTTAATCAATTAAAGACTTGATTAAATAACTCCTTCCCAAATTAACATATTCATAATTATTATTAGTAATAACAATTATCTTTTAACTGACTTCCCAAAGGAAAGAGGTTATCTATTCGTCACGTTTATTTTTATGCTTTTGTTTTTTAGAGAATGTTAGTAAAGGAATAACATAAACACGTGTCGTATCAGAAATACGACAAACAAGTTGACAAATAACTTTACAATTGTGACATAGCAAAGTAATTCGTGACTTTACTAGCATTTTTGCATGTCATCTAATAAAGTTTTCGTTATTTTTCTACTTTTTCCTACTTCAATATTTTTTGTAACGACTTGTCGACAATATATTGGTTGCGTCATTAATTTTATAGACGTACATTAGTTAGCTGACCCGGCGAAATTCGTTCCGCCTAAAATTATCTGTTTTTCTCCAATATATTATGCATGTATTATACATAAAAACCTTCCTCTTGAATCACTCTATTTATTAAAAAAACTATATAAAAATCCGTAGCGTAGGTTTAAAAATCTAAGCATACATTGGGACAGACAGCGGAAAACGATTTTGTTATTATTGCTACAGGTACTTTGACTCCGTCTCTATCAGTTTAAAAGTTTTAGGTTTTACTGCATAGATTTCAAATATTATCTTACCTTAAAAACAATTAGTAACTTATAACAATTCCCTTAAAGACTATAATTATAATTTATGCGTCAACCATTTCTACGACTATTCAACCTTTCATATTAGTCAATCCACACAGACAACAAATTTGATACTCATAATTGTTTTTCATACTTTGGTTAAGTAAATTAGTTTAAAAATAATTTACATAAAAATTACACCAAACATTTTAATTACATATACACATTATCTTTCAAAATAATGGAACAAGATATCTAGTAAAAATGTAGTTTGCATAACATAGATAGTTAGCAGACTTAACAACTTTCTATAAAAATAACAGGTGGTTTCATGAGGACAAATATTTGTGCCAAATTTTTCATATGATTCTCTGGTGGAATTGAAGCCCGCAATTGGCATAATTCCAATTTCTCGGTGATTCAGTCGCAGATTTCCTATCTCAATTTGGCAATGTGTTAAGTGCCTAACCTACGTGAACAAAGCTAATGTCCGTTTAAAATTGTATTTAAAATATTACCGAATAATGATAGATATTTCCTCAGCATTACAAGGTTATAGTCCGTAAAGGTGATCTAAATATATTTAACATTATTGCTCGAATAGTCACCGAGACGAGACAAGGAAAGAGAGGAGATAGTTCGTTTGCTTTCCAGAACAATCTAGAGACGCGAGTGCACTGAGCTGTGGATTTATATCTCCCGCATCGTATTGTAAGCGTCTTGCTGAGGCAGCGACGGCATACCTGTTTCATTCTAAAATACCACATACGGTTCGTTGATATGTACACATTCTTGATTCGTGACTCGTTTACGAAATAATGCGTGAAATCTTGTGACGACAACTGTTACTGCGTACGTCATTTCCTTCCCAACGAACATCGAATGTTATTGTGTCTACGTTCCTCACTTTCATTCAAAGATGCATGCAATGTTATAAGAATTATTCCATTTTTAATAAAAAGTACATTCCAGAATTACTTTTTATTATGTGGTGTATATTTACATTTATAAGGTAATCTAGGGAACAAAAAAATGTGTGCGTGTACTAGCGTACACTTGTAAGAAGTGAAACTTCTTTATGACGTTATTTTTCAAAAAATAATTTACTATATGCAACTTTACAGAAATTGGTTAAATAAAGTTAAATTAGATAAAGTTTAATAAAAGGCTTTTATTAAACTTTATCTAATAATCTATCTAATATCACACGTGGTAGGGATAAGAAAAAGATGGCGCGTAACGAAAAAAAAAGATGGCGCGTAACAGAAAAAGATGGCGTGTAACGAAAAAATGTTACACAATTTTTTTTTCCAACCCCGATAAAGAAGTTTCACTTCAATAATCGGATTCGGAAATTTTATAGGATACAAAGATATTTAAAATATACTGCTATATTATATAGTCAATAGTTTGTTTGGATACGGTAAAATGATTGAAGTACGAAAACACTAGACGATTTAGAAATGTAATACATAATATCAAGTAGAAAAGAAAACAGCCGAGTTTCTGATTTACGAGCGTACGTTAACCAAATGATAATCAAATTGCAAGTCTAACCAGCTTGACAGATTTTGTCACATGAGGTGTCTTTTGATTTTGGGTTCGTGTCTCTTACCATAGCGACATAAGTTATATAATTTTTAAATATGGCGTCGGATATTCGAAAAAACGAGGAGGAAGAAATGAATTATTTTTTTTGAAACTGAAAACTGCCAAATAGATAATTACAAATATATATTTTATGCTCATTAAAACACTTTCATATTGATGATTTCACGCAAACTTAACTTATTAATATCTAAACAAACTACACGACTCGTTAAAAACAATTACATTATGTTTTTGCAGTCGGGTATTTCTATTTTATTATAATTTACTAGCTTTTGCCCGCGGCTTCGCTCGCGTGGAATTTAGTCTGCCACATAAAGTTTGCAGGTGGTAGAGCAATGGTTCAATCCGGGAGTTATCACCGCCGCACCTATTTCTACAGCAAAGCAGTGAAGCAGTTCTTGTGTTTCATTAGAAGGGTGTGGCTGCCGGCTCGCTTTTATATGAGGCGATCATCAAAGTCCTCGAGAGTAGCAACGCATCTGTGATTGGCTTCAGATTGAACCCTTGCCCTACTTCCTAAATCTATGTGTTCAAATTTCAAATCACAGGCACGTATATTAATTTGAATTAGTTTTAATTAATGCTTACTCTGAAATTAAAAGTTTTAAGAAAGGGTCTCAAAACGCGTGACGTTTACCAACGCGCAGTTGGTCAACTACGACCTAAACTACTGCTAATCTGACGTATGTGCCGAGTTGTGTTACATTAAAAGGTCGCTAACGATTGAATGACATATTGAACCTTTTCCACTGTTTCATTCTCATTGACCTTTTTCTCTGTCTCATTTTTTTCGAGGGGGAAACCTTCAAAAGGTACCAAACGCCGTGGGAGCGACGCAGGGTTATGTGGGATTCTTATCGCACCAGGACTCCGGGATCTTCAAAGGAACGCAACTGGAGTCCTCTGAGTGCATTGCCCCATCGGGCTCCTCCCAAGTGAGCGGCTGGGCCCACCACTCCATCTGGTCTTTACCACGATATGCGACCACACGTATACCACCATCCTTCCCGGGATCGCCTGGCTAGACTGTTCAAGCTCCTTGCATCCTGGCTCTCACGACAGCATGCGACCACACATGCTGACATCTTTCCCAAAGTTGCTGACTGGGTATTTCGAGCTCCCAGTCTAGCCGCCCGCAACCCCGAAAGCCCCCTTTTAGTCGCCTCTTACCACAGACAGGGGATACCGTAGCCTTATTCTGATCCCGGAACTACAGGGACGTCATTCACATCGACCTTTCCCATTTTGCTCCGTGATTTATAACCATTTATATATTAATTTCATTGAACTTCGTTGTATACGGCGGCGGCGCACGGCGCGTACTGCCGTACTGTTATACTCGTAATATCTTCTAAACTACTTATCCAATTTACATGATGTAAAAAGTAGATTTAATCTGTATTAGATGCTTGATTTTTTGAAATCATTTATTTTGATAAGGATTAATATTTAGTTTGTATAAAACCCATGGAAACATCAACTTCATATTTTTTAAATTTTCAAAGTATAAAAAGAGTTATTGTGGGTTATACTTAGAATATAGATATATGCTGTCGCGGACTTTTATTTAGATCTATGTGAGCCAAACAATCCCACCGTACATTATATTTGGATATCTCCAATGGTTTAGGCAGCGTACGCGAAGATAGCTCTCAGAGGACAACTTTTTTTGCGACTAATCTGACATTTCTCGTTATAGTATAACATTATTACAAAAAAATCGGTATAAATTATAGTCTATGTGTTATTCTGATGTATAACCTATATTACTGTAAAGTTTCAACCAAATCCGTTCAGTAGTTTTTGCGTGAAAGAATAACAAACACACATACATCCTCACAAACTTTCGCATTTATAATATTAGTAGGATAGGATTTATAGCTAATAGTTACGACAACAACCATCGCGTAAAAAGTCATCCACCGCGTAAAAATTTAATTTATCTTGTGTTGTTAGTCTTAAATATCCCAAGGTAAGGCCAGCTACTTTACAATATTAATAAATTCAATAATACATCTTTCGGTACAGAGGACATCGTTACTGTTTGTTCATACAGAAGGCCAAGACCACATATCAACATAACACTGTATAAATCCAAACAACTTATAGGATGATGATAAACTTTATTGTGGTCACACGATGACGTAGATAATAAACGTTGTGGCGTGACTCGATGACAATTGATAATCGAAGTGGCACGAGCCTGCCTTACTAAGGATACAGTAAAACAAAACCGGGGTCTTCACAAAAGAGAGGCCGGTACACTAAAAACTATGGAAAAAAATCTCCAACATTCCGACTTGTAAACACTAGCGAACAACTTTTCCTTGAATATTTACATTCGGTGACCTTTTTTTGATTGTCAAATTTCAGAAACAGGTGTCAAGATTAGGTGACCTTTTTTACGCCGGCTAAAATTTCTAGATATATTAAAAAAACATTGTTTATTCAAAAACTCGATGTAAAAAGGTTTATTTTATTTTAAAAATATTTACATTTTATCCTCCACATTATTATTGCCCCGACGCCTTCAGACCTTTGAATCTCACCCTGGATAAATAATAATTCGTGGTACGTACTTAAGACTTCCTCCGCACTATTTTGCTATTTTGCTCTAAAGTACATTGATTTATTATATTATCGTTACAAGTATTTCTTTCCCCAGCGGCAAACTTAGAACATGACTAAATGTTAAAGTTAATAGTTGTGAAATGAATGCAATGGCTAGGACCGATTGCGCACCAGTCTATAATATATGTTAATGTATAAGCGTATTTTTTTCTTACTTTAAATCTTTAATTTATTTTATTTTAATGAACTACCTAATTAAAGAATGCCTACTTGTTTTACTTTGATTAACCACCTTAAACTAATCTTATACTTATTCATTTTCAACTGTTTTTGTTATCTTATTATTCCTTTTAAGTAAAAAATACGTAGGTGTAATCGAATGAGAAAAAAACAAGAATGTCTGCTTTTTATTCGAGAGCAACTAGAAAAGTTGATTTATAAGAGGACGAATATTTTAAACACAGAACATGTTTAGTAACTTGGACAACACTTTAAACATAACTTTAATCGTTGAAAACGGTCTTAAAGCAAATGTAATTACCTAATACGATTAGTAAATGATTACGTAAATATAACGACGACCCTGAATAAAGATAACCTAATCCGCGTCTATAATAAATAATTTAACGCCTTTTGTTTGCTAGATAAGGCTCGGAGCACATTTGCGGATTGTACGACGACGCAAGACTGATTATAGGAATAAAGCTTTAACTCTTTTCTCATCTTTATCATCGAAACTTTATCAACGAAATAGTCGTTAGTTGTGAAGTGTTTGTGTGAATAGACTTACTCTAAGATTTGTAATATAAGTATAGTAAAAAATCCACCAGTTACAAACAGTTAACACGTAATTCTTACGACACAAAGTTAAGTTTGATTAACCTATTAGCGCCATTCGACATACATGTAACATTATTGATAGATTGGTTATATAATAGAATTGTTCTGAAAGCATCTTTTATCTTTTTGTACTCTGTAGGAATCTATATACAAAATATATATTTCTTTAAGATTCACTATGAAAGTGAAACCACTACTTCCTAAAACGAACTTAAGATAGTTTTTGTAACTGCTTATCCCTTTTTTATGATTATTACTTTCAGGTACGAAACATTGAAAAAAAATTAAAAAAAATTGTGAGTATACGAAATAGATAATTTCGTTAAATCACACTTACACCATTTAACTTCAATTAGATTTAACGTTATCCAAAAAAACATTCAAGATTATATTTTTGCAACATTTTTTAACACAGTACACGTAAATTTATTTATAGAAGTTTAGGTATAATTACATTAGAAAGGTGATTTAAATTATCCATAAAAAATGTATGGTGCGGTTGTTACTTGTTATGTAGCGGTTGTGATGTAACTCTCCGAAGCTGCGTTTATATCTACACATTTAATGTAGCAGACTCGTGGCAGATGTCGGCAGAAATAATTGCTACCCAAAATTTCTGTCGCCTGTCTGTATATATCAATGAAACTTCACAAATATACAGATATTTTGCGTAGCAAAGTCCACCAACCAACAACCTTAAATATTCCTGGAATCTATTTATGATAAAAAAAACAGGTTGCAGAGTGGGAGCGACGCGGGTTATGTGGGATTCTTCTGCACTAAAACCCCCGTGCAGAAGAATCCCACATAACCCGCGTCGCTCCCGTGGGGGACTCCGGGATCTCCAACGGGATACAACCGGAGTCCTCTGAGCGCGATGCCTATTTCAGGCTCGCCCCTGGTAAGCGAATACGTTCACCGCACCTTCTGTGATTTACGGCAGCGTGCGACCACACATGCCACCGTCCTTCCCGGGGTCGCTTGGCGGGACGGTTCGAGCTCCCACTCTAGCCACCCGCAACCCCGAAAGCCCCTTTCATTCGCCTCTTACGACAGGCAGGGGATACTGTAGCCCTATTCTGGTCCCGGGACTACAGGGCAAATCTACACACAAACCTAGCAGACAGGTTATAATATTCTTTCACTGGCTGTTAACTTCGGCGCGGCCTGTTTATGGGTACATATGAATATATGGTTTATATGGTGTAATTTTTTGTCTGACACTTACGATGTCTGTTCATGTGAACGAAGCCTAACTGCAGCGTGCATGTCCGCTATGCACATCGGAAAACTGGCCAAATGCGAGGCGAAGGCGAGTAAGCGAGGTTCCACCAAATACTTACGTTATTTTTTTATTTTTAGTGCATGTTATCATAGCAGCTATAATAAATAAATGCATTGTCAACAACTAATTATACAGTTTACTAGATAAACCGAAAACGCAGAAAAATACCGGTTTTTTCTGTGGAGACAACCCCATTTTTCGTTGTTTATTATTTATTTTAGTATTTGTTGTTATAACGGCGATAATAATACACTCTTGGCACAGAGCATGTAGTCTATGTCAAATGTCTATTAAAAATAATATAAAATACAAGTGTCTATCGATTACTGTTTAAAGAGATAAATCCGTTTTTATTGTTGTGGCTTGGAACCCTAAAAATATGTAGGTACTACTAAGTAATGCATATCTATTTGGCATAGTGACAAGACCGTTAATTATATTGAAATTATAACACCATAAGTGTACAATAAATAGTTTAATTTCCTAAACTTTCCATATAATATTACATATTTAACCATGGTCCCATGAATATAAAGTCGGATTGCAAATCTATACGAAATAAGAGTCTATAGAGTCTATTCGAGTCTATACTGCACAGAATTGCATCAAATTTACCTTAAGTATCATCGCCTGGCGGGTTTTCCTAGCAATCAGTCATCAACTGCGGCGGCATAAACCCAAGACAACAAAACAACCAAGGACAGAAAATCGTTGCCCTTTCTACCCGAGTGCGTCATTAAAAATAATATACTAGAACATGGTTCAACTCACGTTGGCAGTCTTGACTGTTCATTTTCATAAAAAACTATCAGTTTGGCAACTACTTCAATACAGTGGAAAGCCACATTGTTTTTTGTGCGATAGTTGAGCTGTGTTGTTATTTATACACATTGAATACAACATACTCTATCATAATACAAGTATCTATACCGCTGACTTTTGACATTTTAAAAGTAGGCATTTTGTTACGGCGGTAATGTGAAGTCGCAAACGTAAAAGGTTATCTGCGGAACCATTCACTAGAAAATTAACGGAGGGTTAGCAAGAGGTTTTAATCGGGGTCCGAATATTGTCGATGAGATCCAAGAATCTTCCACGTGGCGTTCAAACACGTGGTATGAATATAGGGCTAGTTCTATTGAAATATTATGCATGTAGGTATGTTAGGTCCTACGTTCAACTTTCCAAGGTCCACGGTCCTCTTGTTGCTGGCTGCCGTGTTAAAGATTTATAGTAAATAGGTACAAGTAGTATTATCGGTGGTGAGTGACACTTCAAACACGTGTTTTGAATCTCATGTAGTTGAGTCGCGATAAGTAAATACAACTGAATAGATACAAACTGAGTATACAAAGCGTAAACAATGTTAATAGCATTTACTTTAATTAATTAATTAATTCTTCGTAGACGATCTTTTTTATTTCTAGGCCTGGATAATAACTGAGTTACGTTAGGTTATCACTTCCAAACTAAAACATCTTTAACCAACCCAAAATAGTACCATACATATTGTTATGTTGTCTTCTGAGAACTATGTTACGTTTAGATTAGTATCGAAGATTTCAACGAAAGTTTTGAGAAAAAGCCATTTTTGTCAAAGTTTTGTTTAGTGTATAAGTAATAGGTTATTTTATTAAAATTTATTTACAATGTTGCACAAAATAATTTGTTCTATTTATATAAATAACTATCATATTATTGAAAAAAATCAACGTTTTTAATAATACAGGAGAAAAACTCGTTGGTTCCTTTTTGCAAAAGTAGGTCCAATTATGGTACTTACGACTTTTAGCTTAGAACGTAGCACGCCAAGCTTCCCGAAGCGCACGTGGAACGGCGAGCACGTGAAGCTGCCATCCGGTTGCTCCACCACCACCACGTCGATGGCCCCAGTCAGCGTCGCTCCATTAATCTCGTTGTAAAACTCGCGAAAGTTCGCGATGAACTTGCCAATATAGTTCATGGAATACATGGCTGCTGATTTCTTATACTCACTGAACACAATAACACCACAAACTAACACTCAATTGTATATCTCAGTACAATAGCAGTTATAAAACTTAGGTCACAAACTACCCCATTTTGATCACGTCCAATGTGAATACACTCGAAATCTGTAACAAGGAAAAATTTGATTTTAATTATAAAAAGTATGACTCTTGCTTTGTTAATCAAAAGCCGTACATTGATATTAAACAAATATTGATATTGTGGCAATTGGCATTAAAATTATTTATCATAACTACATAGTTAAAAAGTACATGAAGCACGAACATCCGGTTCTGACTAACCAGGTGTTGCACGTCAGTTTATCTTTCATTGATACAATTGTCAATAAAAATACACTATATCGAGTATTGCTACCTTATACATGTAATTTTATTGGCTCGTGAGTAGAATTAAACCGTTATCATACAAACGGCATCGTTTTCAAATGATCTTTGTAAAATACCGAACTTCGATGGCAAATTGCAAAGAAACTCGTTATTTTGTAATAGTCCATGAAACGCCTCTCGCTTGTAAAATGCTAAAGGCAAATTGTAGAGAGCCTCTTGATACTTTGAAACCCAATGACGATTCGAGCGCCGTTAACACCGTGCCACGTGGCGCGGTGATTTAGACATTACGATAAGTCTAAATATCCCATAAATTCTAATAAATATATACAAAATTTAAAAACTACATTGTGGTCCATGCATGTTGCATGTTGGGTAAAGTTTGGAAAGCATCTTTCTTCGGCATTCTACTATACGAAATATGTATTGGCGTTTTGAAGAGTCGACGTCATTTCAAGTCATTATAATATGCAATACAGTATTCATAAAATGCTAAGTATATATTATATTTACGCCGAATCCAATTGAGTCATTACTAAAATAACTTTCGACATTGCTGTTATCAGATAAGAGCATCGTGTAGATATTGGCTAATCGACAGCTATTAATAATCAACCTCACACCATGGAATTTGATACCGACTATCGGTCACAACACAATCTAGTTGAAAATGGCGACAGCTTCCGGGTACGATCTGTAATGAGAGCGTCAACAACAAACATATGAATCAAACATATCAATTTAATTAGTAGGTCGACGCACTTGCAGGATACCCTGACGCAATATTGCATGATAGAACATTGAGATATATATAAAGCGAATAGCAACTAAATATAACTACGATTACGAGCAATAACCGAACGAAACGGCAGGGCAATAATTAATGAACATTGAGAAACTGTTTTGAACAAACATTGTTAAATTGAGATTGAGGTTACGTACGGACGTTAGAGCAGTAGAGACGTGTACTACATTCGTATAAAAAGACTAAGCAATTGCTTTGATATAACTAAATAGCTTGACCGGTAGTAATATGCGTCGAGAGCATTCAAGAGGGATTACGTCCACTCGGAGTAACTATTTGTGTCCGTACATACTGAGGTTCAAAGTAGCAAAGGCCGTTACCATAATACGAGTAATTTGTTGCAGACACTTATAGAAAAGTAGTCACCAAGTCGGTAATCTGCGCCCGGGATTTCCATTCAATAAAATAAAAGTAAAAATTTTAATATCCATTCGGTATTTCGATGTATTTAATATTGTCATTTATCGTGTAGCATCTATTCGTGTTCCTAGTATGTATAATATAAGAAATCGGCGTGTGAGGCTGAGTATAGAAAACATTTTTACGTTCAATAAAAAGTTAATAAATATTATGTCAAAAGTTCTCCATTTAAACGGGGCATGATAAAAATATGAAAACACTTATAACGTCAGAAGAAACATAATTTAGCAGACAACAAAGCGTGTTAATTGGAACACAAAGCCTGATAATAGGTGTCAATGTAAGATTACCTGATCATATCACCGAAGTGAGAATCATGCACCCACGTGGCCGGAACGTGCGTGACGACAGAGGGACTCTGCCCCCGGAGCGAGATTTGTATGAGTACTAACTATGACTAATCCGTAAGAATAGCGCTCTTGCAAATTGTCATAATAGGTACATATAAACATATACATAGGACAGATATGATAAAAACTAACCCTCATTCTCGCTTCGCCGTAGTCGGGTGATTATGATACTAATAAGACTAAACTTGTGTATTTTCCTTAGTAGGTAATCTCAATTCTTCATATATATGAATACACATTTTATTGGCAGGTATATCCTTTGTTCTTAAAGTTTTTTAATTAGAAAAGAGACACAATTAGACAGTCAAATAGGTATGCAAAACATCCAAACTCTACGAAAATAACATTAACGTAAAAAGATATAAAAGTGGAACATTTAACAATATAATTTTGTTTTTCACTTCACTTTTCATTTTAATAATAAATTGAATCAATTGGAACTAAAATGTGTATAAAGAGTTCGGTAACAGCAGTGGCTTTGGCTTCAATTTTATTACTTGTCGAATAAAAAAGGAAGATTTTGCGTCGGCCGCTTTCTATTCTTATACAAAACTTTGTTGTCTCTTTGTTCAAAAAACAATAATGTTGACATACATAATTAAGCGCGTGTAATTACGCTTACCGAATCGGTGTTCATAATTATCTGAACTAATGGTGTCAAATTGTCAACTCTACCCTGCTCTACTTTCACCGTATCAACTAGAAAAAGGTCAACATTTTAATAATAGCTAAACTTTTGTCTTTGTTGTTATACTATAAATTAAACTTACGTCTCATTAATTGAGACTCATTAACAAATTTCCAGTACAAAGACGTATTACCGATCGATAGGTTTCCGCTAACATTGGACTAATAGAGACGAGTCGTCACCGTCACCTCGCCACTGGCGCTTTGATCGTCCTTGATTTTTTTCGCTACTTTTCTAAATAAAAAGTAACCTACATTTTATTGGAGAGCCGCCAACAGAGAGTGCAAATTAAATAGTTATGAGCGTGAACGGATACGTGAACATGAACTTATGTATATATTTCTAATCCTAGTGAAAATGGGCATAAGTAAAATATTTGCCGATTTATATTAAATCTGTTAGAAAAATAGTGATCGACTCATACCTAGATAGATACATATATCTAAACTTTATAAAACTTCAAACGAGATATATCGATAGATCTCTAGATTTTAATATAGGTACTGAATAAATATATTCAACGTTAGAAAAACGGATTAAGAGAAAGATATCCGTTATTCTAACATTTTTTTAGAAATCAATTTGGCAGAAAAAATACTTACATCCGTTTTCACTAGTGCAGATATTACATGGCACTTACTGCTTAGTATTATTTATTGTGAGGTAACATGAAACCTTATCTACGTGACTGTCGTGTCACCACAAGGGTGGTGTGGACATCAACGTGACGTCCGATGGTAAGCCGCACGATTCATACATACTAGTGATGTAACGAGTATTCGCATTCGCATGTTGAAACATTCGCAAGAATTGGTGCGAATGTTTTGCGAATATTGAAATGCAATGCTTCGCAAAATAAGTTCGCCAAGTTTGTCCAAATTGAAATCGAACTACAATTTGACGACCGAAAAAAACGTTGTCAAACCTAGATGCTCCTAATACCAAAAACTGAAAAATACCATTTACAATAACCATATGTGATATTCGCATTCGCATTCGCGAATGTGCAAATAGTGGCATTCGTTACATTACTAACTCCTACATGTTTATGATGTTTATGTGTTTACTGTTCGAGCTTTGTATGATGCATGGACATTGTAATGTAATTATATTATATGATGTTATCGTGTTGTTTTTACTATAATCTACATAAAATATACAATGCAACTATATCTTGTTTTTATTTAAATATTTACCTAATTATCTAACAACCCGAGTTCATTAACATAATTCGTCAGACTATATTACAGAAAAATTCAATAAAACAAAAATCTTCAAAGGAACCTTCACCTTTGCCAGGAACAAAAACTACATAATATTGTATTAATAATTTTAGTGTTTTTGTATGCAAAGATGTGTCTACCTGTGCAACAAAAAAATTCTAAAAAAAATATATGTAAAGTTATAACGTAACGCAATAATCCTTATATCATGTACACTTGAAATATTTTTCGAATGTTACTAGTATACAGAATCTATTTACATGTATTACTTTACTTTGTATAGGTACGTAAGTAATAATTGATTTCTATTTGAAATTGACAGTCTTTTTATTAGAAATAGAATTAATACTTGTGTCAGTTTATCAGTCAGATAAATATCTCTGAATGTAAAATCAGTCATGCAACCCAATAAATCGATACAAAATTAAATAATTGTATACGTTCCATTCAATTAGAAAATTTTTACGCGTTATTACGCGACATTTACCTACATTTTTTGCACTAATCGTTCATAGAAAAGTATACAAAACAATAAAGTAAAAATAACGTACCAAAACAACAATTTTCTCTGTAATTCTCGTTAAAATTCCAACAATTGACACTTATCAACAATCAATGGTTGCAAGATCGTTGTGTACAATATCGTTCACGATATCGTATGCAAGACGAAAAAACACGACGCGTAACTAGCGTCGCACACACCAGAGTATTGACAACAGACTGACGAGCGGTTGGCGCGAGCTCTGACTGGCGAACGGAGTGGGTGCGACAGCACCGGCTGATTGCTGCGTGACGTCGAAGTTCCCAGACGAACGAACTACACATACCGCGATTTGGCGGACACGCATATTAACCATAGTGATGTGACAACTCGGGATAAACGCAACTCGAGTCAACTCAATTTAAAATGCCCTTGTTAGTATATGACAATGAAAATCGTGAAGGCTCTGACATTTTTTTGTGGTCATACATGGTCATAAAAATGGTGGTCACATGTATCAAATGTACTCATTCTAGTACATTTGATACATGTGACCACTATTTTTTTTTCGATCGTGAAACTGGAATCAGTATCAATTTGAGAGCCCTTTTTTCGTCAAACTTGAATCAGCATAGATTTAACGACCTTTTTATTTTTGGTCGTCAATCTTAAGGATACCCAACTCAAGTTACAACGAATTCATACTCGAGTTAGGGCCAACTCGATTTAACTCGAGTTGACCATCACTAATTAACCATGTGTTCGGTAGACACCCAACCGGCCGCCGCGGCGCCAGAACGCGCGATGCGGACGTGTTTATCGCGTGATGGCGTGATGTCGTACCACGCCGTTGCGAAAGCGTCTTCTACGCTAAGGAAAATACAATTCAAGTTGCAATACGACATAAACAAAGAGCTTGACCCAAAAACTGATAAAACGTCTTGACGTTGACCCGCAGAAACTCCTCCAATAACGGCACCCTTAAGTGTATGTGCAATGAAATAATTGAATATTAAAAAGGTTATTTAAAACAAGAGAAGATAAAAAGTAATCTGATATTGCTCTCAGCATTTTTTTTATTTTACGTTTTCCTAAAGTAGACATACCATAAGTAGAAAGCGCAGGTTCGGTTGGAGAAGCGAAAAGGCTCTTTAATTTTTTTTTCACAAAAATATTAGTACTTATCTTTCACTATTGTTTTTAGTTTATTTTATTACTTAATTATTTTTTACTTTTTAGTCTGATATGCTTTATAAGCGTATAAAAACACGTTTGTTTTTCGTAAACTATATAAATTTATAATTTATTCATAACATAAGGTAGGTATCAAGTGAAAGTGAGTCATGCTTAAAAAAAATAGAAACTGATATTGAATTAATCGTTTTTAAACACCTTTTTGGTTTAATAATTTAACAATGAACCTGGTATGTCATACGTAAAGATCCTGGTAATGCAAATAAAAAAATTAAGTAGGTATCTACTATTTTTCCTAAGTACATAACGGAAATCTATAATATAATAAATTGTAATCCATCTTTAATGTTAACGTGTTCGAACTGTTGATGTTAACCTGTCAGTCAGTGCCAGTTGAACACAGTTTTTTTGCGGTTTAATGCTTTGTATCGCAGGTTGACCCTTAACTAGGTCAACCCTGTGAGTACTGTGTGATTGCGGCAAAGCCACTGCCACACCTATTTCCGCCTTAAAACATCACTAGCAAGCGCTTTAGTACTCTGGTTTAAAGAGCTTATGTCTGGAAAGACGCTTAAACGAGACGTCACTTGAAGCAATCTAGTACTGTGTACTCCTGGGGAGTAGAAATTCAAATATATTTAACAAATTTAAAAATAATAAATATAGCATTAATTTTGCAATATGTGACAAATTTGAAATATGAGATATTTAATGCGTAATTTAATTATTTTTGTTATCTATAACTTATTTTATTGCTGCAATTCCTTGAAATGTAGGCTTGCTTTTCAATCGGAAACTTCACAAATATGCGAATTATTCATCCCAGCAGCTAACATCGTCTTATTTGTCTAGCAATGGGTGTGTCATGTGACGTAGTGTTTACGAGCTACGCCGCGGCGAAGGCGCACCGTTTGCCGATATGCCTGTTGCGTATTATTTAAATCCACAAGGCCACTATGCAGATCCCAATGTCAAACCGCGACCCACTTTCAACCTTAACACTACTCTATTAAACGTCGCAACTCCTTTCTCACTCGCGAAATCTACACGAGTACGTGCGAAAAACAAAATGTTATCTCTCCGATGGCCTTCTACTAATTCGCAATTGTTGACATGCGGAAAAACAAAACATGTTTTGGTTAATTACATAACGCAGAGATATTAATGACACACTAATTCTAAATAGACGTGGCGCTCTGAAAACATTGGCATTTTGTAGGTATCTTTAATCCACTTGTCCCCAACAATATAACTCGAGTGTTATGTTTCTTTTAAGTTGAATAATAATAACCAAGAAACCAATTGTCCACCAATTCGCACTTGGCCAACGCGGTTTACGATGGGCAAAAAACTCTCTCATTCTGAGAGAAGACCTGTACCCAGCAGTGGTACAATAATGGGATGACGAGGAACCAATAAACTATTTCAAGGCGGAGAAACCCTCGTGGACTTGTCCCGCCCTTGGAATACTACTCTCCGAAAAGAAGGGGTATGTCTAAAAGGACCATATGTCCCTTCATTTCCATCCCATCCAGTCATCCGAGTCTTTCCGAAAACAATCGCTACGTTTTCCATAAGGTTGCTGCTGACAATGTAGGTGTTCAACCTACAACGTTGTAGAAATCGAAAACAGTCGTATACACAGAAACTGATATCACATCTGATATCTTGAGTGGGCAAAATTCGATCACGTTGCTTATATGTCGATTATTACCGAATAAAACTTCGCTGGGATCCTGTGGACGCTCGGCAGTTACGAGAAGGCATTAAATTCTCCGGCCGGAAAATTCGCCGTTTAGTAGACTAATAGTGTCGACTCCAGAATAATGACTCATTATTGAATTTACAATATATGTACCTAGAGACAGCAAACACGCATGCATACCATTAGAAAGAAAGTGGCCACAAACACTATTAACCATTAATGTGCAGTTTACCCCATGACTATGGTGGAATACCTTAAAAAAAGGTAAAGTCAAAGTCAGTGTAGAACAAACTAAATTAAATTGAGATCTTTTTTTTTTAGAACAACAGTTTTTTGTTTTTAGAATAACGTTCGGATTAGAGTCTGACCGAAACCGAAACCAAACTTGCGGTCGGTCATTAGTTAGAAAAGATACCACCAACCAAGAACAATAGCAAACAAGAAACTATAATTATTGCTCATGCTCCAAAGATGTTAAGATCAGGAAAATGAGACCGAACTGCTTCCAGGAATGAGCACTTCTGAACACAAAACAACACTCTAGGCAATTGTTTGTATATTTGTGCACCATTTACATCAAACAAGCAAGCGTTCATTGAATATTTTTAGAACATTGTATACAATCTCTGCCAATAAGAGAGAGAGAACTATAAATAAATGTATTGACTTCTTTTTACACTAAAAAAATTGTAGCTCATTTAGAGTAAATCTGCCTTAAGGTGGATAATTAAAGGATTTGAAATTTTATGGCAGAAGAATTTGAATGTTTTCTGCATAGACACTAATGTAATAATGGCAAAACACACAATAATAAACATACCTAGATTAATTATTCACAATTGCTCTATTATCAGATATGCACATTTTAGTTCCAACAAAAAAAATTCAGGGTTAGATTAGTCTAATTCGATCTGTAGTTGTGCATAGCTGAAAATAAGCAGCAGCATCCAATTACCAACAGGTCGTGTGAATGTTTATTTACTACGTAGGAAAAAAAGTACAATATTGTTGGGAATGACAATAAATGATGTCATAACAAACTGACGATATGATCTAACAATAGTATATTGGGGTACTCTCTCGTCAACCCTGTATTGTCTCACTGCTGGGCACAGGTCTTCTCTCAAAATGAGAGAGTTTTGGCCATAGTCCACCACACTGGCCAAATGCGAATTGGTGTACATACATAAATGGGGGTACACTACAAGTATAAATAGACAAGCATTAGAGATTGCTGCTTTAGTTTTGCTACTATAATCTTTTTAAGTTTTGCATCATTAAATTTGTCCGACTATAATAATTATATAGCACTGGCTTAGATTCCTTTGTGTATTAAAACTATCTTATTTATCTAAAGCAGTGGTTCTTAACCTTTTAGTGACGAAGGACCCTTTGATATAAAATATCTGTCTGCTCATGGAGCACCACGGACGCCTTTTACCTATAAGTAGCATAGGACACGTAATAATTATGATCATAATAAAACATTATTGTTTGTTATTTAGGCGAACTAATTCGCCAAGCCAATAACTAGCTTATTTTTTTGGTCATCATACTAGAATCTGTATACTTTTGACAACCTTTTTGTGCTATTTTGTTGACTTCTTATTTTTACAATGTTTCTAATGGCATTGCCCACTTTGGCCCAACATAAAAATCCTTCATTTCTTTAAATTAAGTTTGTATTAGCTATAAAGATTGTTTTCCCTTAAAACAATAACATTTTCTTTAAGTACCATACTAATGTAAACAGTGTAAACACATTATTTAGCTACTAAAAGGAAGTTTAAAAATATATTAATGTATTTAATTTAATGACTATTTGCAATCATTTTCACTCTACTGTAAACATAGTTTCATTTGTTATCACATCAGTCTTTAATAGTATGTACAGTAAGTTTATAAAACCAGAATTTACAAATATATAATACAATTGTATTTAAAAATAAATATAGATGTTTAGATGTATTTTTAAAAGATACAATATATTTATCATATTGGCACTTAATTAAATAAAGACATGAATTTACTTGTAAAATATATATATACACGACGAATAGATAACCTCTTTCCTTTGGGAAGTCGGTTAAAAAATATTAGTCATTGTAACATTTGAGTCATTTTGCCTTTAATTAAAAAAAATAACTGTCATAGTTACTTGGAAATATTCATGATTATTATTAAAATTAAAATTACCAAATACCAAACAAAAGAGTTGACACAGTTTCTCTGAATTAACCCATTTACCGCCAAAATAAAACTAAAGAAAATATTAACACGAAATGTTTATTTTATTACTGCATAGACATACAATAAACAATAAATCAACAAAAAATAAAAAAAAAATCAATTTGGGTCCGTTTTGAAGGGGTGTACTCAATTGAGTACAGTGGCGTATTATGTGTATAAAATGTCAAAACAACTTTTTTTCTACACACAATGTTTTTAGACATTTTTACATTGCCAACGTACTCTTAAATGGCATACAGCACATCGTAATGGTTTTTTAATCTTCTGGGGATAATGTCCTACATCATCTTGAGGCAATCCTGGTACCAAAGGAGAAGGTCGAGCCTAATGTTGAGTTTTCTGGCGTAAATAAAACCTTACAATGGAACGTCGAAACATAAGCTGATCCATGCTATCACTGTGACGCATTACATGCAGATTCCAGGCATTAGCAATACCATGTCAAACACATAGGTAAACAAAACCCACCACCACTTCTTTCCGCGATTCGCATCTATAGGTTCAATGGTGTCATAATTTGTCGCCATTGTACATATGCTATTATCTTTCTAGATCAGATCTTCATTTTGCAGTTCGGTTCACACATTTTCGCCATACCCGTTGATTTGGCCAACCTCCCCCCCCCCCCATCATCTTTAGTAGGTCTGAATACTTTGTCCCTGTAGTTCCGGGATCAGAATAGGGTTACGGTATCCTCTGCCTGTCGTATAGAGGCGACTAAAAGTGGCTTCCGGGGCTGCAGGCGGTAAGAGTGGGAGCTCAAACCGTCCAGCTAATTGACCCCGGGAATGACGACGTCATGTGTGGCCACATGCCGTTATGAACACCGAGAGGAACTGAGAGTATCAATCGGTCACCGGGGAAGGGCCCAAAAAGGGCATTGCGCTCGGAGGACTCTGGTTGTGTTCCGTTGGAGATTCCGGGGTCCTCCACGTATCGCTGAGGACGGCCCCCGGGGAAGGTTTAGTGAGGGAAAGATCCCACATAAACCAGCGTTGTTTCCACTGCGGCGGGTACCTTTTGAAGGTTTTCCCCACGATATAAATAAAGGTCTAAATACTTCAATATTGCCAGACACTACACGTGATAAGACCGCAGAAACCATATCTGTCACTATGTTGTAAAACAGCGTTAACTGCTTCCTCTAACCCGTTGTAATGGTCATAAACGTTAAATCGCATCGAATTCATTATCACACAACTCTGAAACAAAAGACGAATAATCGTTATATGGTTTCGGCTGCTGTACTCAATCAGGTACAGTACGATTTCATGCTCAATTACAATGTAAATATATGAAACAAAACAGATATTTAGTATTTCATTTGAAAATAGGTATTTGCACTATAAAAATAATATATAAAATATAACTTTTTCTTTACGCCAAACTTTAAAAATAATTTTATTGAGTACTTACCTCTATGCACAATTATAGTACGATGTTAAAATCGTCATAGATACAGATTTCAAAAATGTATCGGCATAAACTGTAATTATATCGAAGCACTGTCCAATTGACTACTACAACGAGCAGTAACAGCAGCAATAAGTAAAAAAAAAATACAACTACTTTCAATTGTTTCACTGTACACAATCAGGTACAGAGGCGCCATATGGGTTAAAATGTGTCCATGAACCAACAGTTTTTACGAACAGCGGTGAAGATAACAAACAACAAAGCGCACATAAGAATCAGTTGAAAAATAATTTTCTTTGTCCTACCGTCGTCTAAATAGCCACAAAATAATTCTTTAGTAAACTCTGTAACACCGTCTTTTTGCATAAATTAGATTTTTTTGAGTTTTCTCTTCAATAAATGTTGTTATCATGATAATGTAAGTATGTACCTAAAGAATAAGAAAAAAATATTTTTCTCACTTACATAAATATTCGTTGCCTGAAAAAATAAACCAGCAGAATAGCACGTCACAAACACACAGTAATTAAAGTTAAAGTAATTATTATTTAGTCCTGTTTAAAAACACAACAAACGAAACAAAGCTTTTAGTAAAAATTAAATCTGACAATTGGTTGACACAAGACCAGAATGAATCGATTACATTGAACGTTGAAGGGCCCACTACACCACATAGACAAGTTTTTTTTTTCTACATATAATAACACAGCAATGCAGTCGTACAACCGCTATCAATTTGGTCCAGAACAACTTTTAATTAAACCTTCAGGCTGGGTTGAGTGAATCTTTATATTATTTGATCTCAATAAATACTTCCTATTATCAGATACAAATAACGTCTGATAATTATGATAGAAGCCGAAATGCGAAAAAGTGATAATATAAAGTAGGTACTGATACGGACGTACGCTAAAACTAGCGCAAGTGCTGCGTATCTCCATTGAAATTCAATATGAGTTGATGCAGGGTCAATTCGGAAAAAAAAATGCAAGTCGTGGCAGAATTCCTTTACTCAAGTTAGCTGGTCGAAGCAGTGTTGCCTGCTTTACTGTAATTTAGGTGTTTAGTTTTCTATAGTATCCATGTTTTCTGCTGCACAGCTCAAAATAATTGATAGCGCAACAAAGTAAATTAGTACCTCGTTTTACGTACGTGGGGGTGGGAAAAAGCTAGGCTGGACTTCCTCGAGAGTCGCCCAAGTGGCCACCCGCTTAGGCGCGACTACCGTTTACTAATTCAAATGCATCCCGATGGGTGTATGTTTTTGGTCTATTGGCCATTTTTTTTAAAATAACTGACAAAAACAAATAATATTTGTTATATATTACAATGTTTGTTGATTAGCACAACGATTGTTAATTTAAAATCGGAAAACTTCGTATCATCGTCGGTAATAATCGGTCGATGGGAACAAATGAATTGTTTTTTCAACTTTCCTGATTTGTTCACCTAGTAGGCAGCCTTCCTAGTTAGGCTGTGTCCCCAATAGGCAAACTGTTAGCGACCGATTGAGTGAGCCGCAAATTCGTGGCGAATTGAAATTAGAGTTAGCTGCAAACTCAGGTCAATTTTCGTGCTTCTCAAGTAAACTCTTATAAGTTATTAGGCTATCACTGCTATTAGGCAGTTTACTCGATATAATTCATAGTGGCCAAAATTGACCTAGAGTCGTAGCTGCATAGGCTCCAGCGGCGGTCCGGCCCCTGACGGGCAACCCCGCAAGTTTTGACGAACGTGCATAATTTATTGGTCACGTTATTATAATAACAAGCAGCAGCTATTTACAAATTTATTCAGCGGAGAAGCATGGTATCATAATAAATAAAACCAACTGGCCAATAAAAATAAATCTCTTTATTACAATTATCTATCAAGTATATATTTCTTTTGGAATAACTTGTGGTAGATCACAGGCATAAGCAATGATATAGGTTTTATTATCATTTAAAACTAATTGTTTTATCCACTGTGACGATGTAATTCTTAAAATGAGTTACATGTATAAGAAATTGCTTTAAGTAGCCTATGAGTTTATATAAAAAATTATGAAATTATATTTCTTAAGAGTAAATGATACGATTTAGGAAATGTGTAGAATGAGAACGTATATTGTGCTAGGGTATTTGCGGTTGCGAGTGATCGGATGTGGTCTCGGTGGAATCAGCTGCACCGTTAGTTAGTTCCGGTTCGGGCCGCGATCTAGCTGCTGCAGCTACGCCTTGGCATTTGTTGCGCAATTCAAACACTTGTGTAATGGCATCACGGAAGCACAGGAAATTGTAATCAATTACACCTGTAATTCAAAAAATAAACTTTACATTTAGTGCGTACTGCAAAGCAAATTATCCCCTATATTTTCTTTATAGCAATGAGAACACGGATGCAAACACGGATCGTGAAGCTAGTTCGGTCCGTGGAAGGTACCTAGATCCGCCAAGTATTCTCTAATATACCACAGGAATAATATTTTTATCGATGTAGCCTGTTTTCATATTTTTGAATGTGCAATTACGTAGTTTTTTTTAACCTTTGACAATATCCGGACCCAGGGATGGATTTAGGGGAGGCAATTCGGGGGCAACTGCCCCGGGGACCACGTATAGACTTTCGAAAAAAAATCTAATCGTTTTTCCTAAATACATTCGGTGCCATTTTTTTATCAGACTGAAATAGAAAAACAGAATGCAGTGCCATCTGTGAGCACTCTATGTAGCACAGGGGTAATATCTGAAGTCAATTTGTTACTCCTGGGGACTAAGATTGTCGTCTCATATAAAAGTAAGTCGGCGTACCTTCGCAGCTATTGTACCAACATTTTATCGTCAAATTGCCGAAAAACACATTTTAAATTTCTTATTGCCCACTAAATATCATTTACATGGGTGGGCGTAAAAGCATGTGTTTTTTTTTGGAAAACATTTTGGGGAGTGGAATGGCCTGAACATCTTTATGGCCAGTGGCCTCTAAATCGCAAATTACTTGCCGACCTCTCTCTCTCTTCTATAGCGATGAGAAAATGAAACTCCCTAGGTAGTTTTTTCAGCTAGGTAAAAATTATTTATCAACAGAACAAGGGTATACTTTATAAGACACAAGTGAGGCACTACATGCGAGTATTGCTTGCTCTTGGGTATAGAACACTCTAGTATTAACATAAACCTCTTGACTCTGTACAGAAGCGCGTGATCCAAATCGAAACCGACCCAAGGATCTCCAATAAGACAGAATCCGTATTCCTGCCGAGCAACATAGCTTTGGATTTATGAGTATTCTGAGAATTTTTTTGACCCGGTTTGACTATTTGACCATCGTATCACTTGTCGAAATGAGCTTTCATCCGCGTCCACTTGGACTTTTGGCTGCCCTCCACATATCAGTTTGCACGCTCTTTCATATGACAAATTTGCGAGATGTAATGAACTTGCCTTAGAGGTATTCCCGGTGAGCAATGATATGTAGCTTCTCAAGATAAGTGCAAAAAGCTCTCTTTCGAAGCCAGCGATGGCGAATCCTCTAGTGTCGTAAATGTCCATAGGCAAAAGTGACTTCTTCACAAGAGATAGCCCAGCAGCCTTATTGTTAGGTAGATATATAAAAATAAAGTATACCTTGTTTCTGGAAATTTTCTTCACGCAAAATGCAGACAAGCGCCAGGAATTTGTTTACTTCTCGCAAGTACAGCACTGTTCCGTTATTTAACTTTATGAGGCTGGAGCTCTGGCTGTTGAATGTATTCATTTGGCTTTCATCCACCATACTGTAAACATGAAGGCTCATATGAAATAAAGCTATGTTATAATTTGTTTTACCCAAATATAAGGCGAATTTTCACATAACACATGTAATAGAAAATCATTTATTGTTTTCAAATAATTTATGCAAAATCTTGGGTATATTCGCTTCTCTAAAACAAAATTTACCCTCTACTCTACAAATATTCCTTGGCATTAAGTTCAATGAAATATGTTAAATAAACATAAACATTTTCAATACACAGCTAAGTGCTTTGATGGACGGTGATTTGAATTTTAATATATTAGGTAGGTTAGCAACAAACTTTTATAATTACTATAATAATAAAAATATAAATGTTAACTGTAAACAAAATAAAAAAGTGCAAGAACACAAACATTGAAATACCTACTACATCTATAATCTTATATACACATATCAAATTACATGCAGTTTTTATCAACTTTACTAGCCAAAACAACCACAGCAGAATTACTAATATGATAATAACATACCCATATATACATGAGATATCTATAACAACATCAATCATATCACAGCATAATTCATAACTCTGCATATCAACGGGTGAGCTGTCAGTTGCTATATAGATTTTCGAAACTACATCGAATAGGAATGCTTTCTCAATCCCAGAATTCTGAAAGATTAACAGATTAACAATAAATAGCACTTACACACATTAAAAACACATTGTCATCGTCAATCCATTATTGTCCAGTGCTGAGCCACAGGTCTTCTCTCAGAATGAGAGAGTTTTAGGCCATAGCTCACCGTGCTGGCCAAGAGCAAATTAGTGGACTTCACACACCTCTGAAAACTTTTCCTTTACCGAAAAGCAGTGATAATTAATTTCTAATACACACATAAATCAGTGGTGCATGCCTGGGTTTGAACCTGAGACCTCCTGATTGAGAGGGGAACTTTCAAGGGCTATCACTGCTCTTACACATTGTATTTACATGCAACTTTGCCTGCTTCTTGTCTACCACAACAATGAGTTACCTATGTGTTAATATAGGTCAAAAACTGTGTGTGCCAAATTTCAATGAAATAGAAACAAACACACATACATCCCAACAAATTTTGCATTTACAATATAAGATAATATAAATAAGAATAAGACAAATTGAAATTGGTTTCCATTCCATTAAATGTACAAATTTAATCAAAACAAACATTTATAATAATATCAAAAATTACAAATGTGTATCTTAGTATACATACATTGTAGTCAAATATACAGTCACACAATGGCATGCGTCATGCCATATTAGTCATATCATATAACAATAATTGTACAAGTATAGAGCCATAGTCTACGACACAATCATTGCGATTTCACAAGTGACATTGATAAATAATTAAGGCTATGATTCAATGAAATAGAACATACTTACAGAAATAAGAATGTTTAGAAGGTTTTCTAGTGTAGGAAGTTGTGGTATTAATTTCTGTACAACTTTGCTGAAGGCTTCAAAGATGGAGTGATCATATATAGATGTTAGGTGGAAGGACAAGTGCACATGATCCAAGCTCGCTTCTGTCAAATCATCTGTTGCTCGATGGTGGATATCCCTTTGGGACTCCATTTTGTAGTCATCATTTAGGCCATCTACCTGAAAAGATCACTTATTGTAATGAATAATTGAATTGTAATGAATATTTGAAGGTGGTAGAACCAGTGTAGTTCGACCGGGGAAGTACCACCGCCACACCTATTTCTAGCGTGAAGCATTTCTTGCGTTTCGATTGAAGGGTGTGGTTGCCGGCACACTTTTACATGAGGCGACCATCATAGTCCTCGGGAGTAGCAACGCATCTGTGTTTGACTTCAGATAGAACCCATGTTCTGTATGAAGTTGATTACAGATGTCCATGAGCGGCAGTGACCACTTACCATCAGGTGGGCTGCATGTTCGTTTGCTACTTCAGTCAAATTAAAAAAAAAAAAAAAAAATGCTATATGTGTATGATAAATTGCTTTACATATATATGACGACCCGCGTGGCACAGCGGTTACCATACCGGAGAAGCAGTGGGTCCCGGGTTCGATTCCCGGCCAGACAGGTATCTAAATGATGAGTTTAGATTCTTGTTCTGGGTCTGGGTGTTTGTGTATTTGTCTTTGTGTGTGTGTCCATGGCACCCACGACACAGGAGAAAATCCTACTGTGGGGCTATGAGTGTAGAAAGCGTTTTTTTTTTTTATCTGCCTAATAAGAGTAAACTAATGTAAATGGACATGTATATTAAAATTAACCCTAGATAGTTTATATTACAAGTCTAATATGAGGTCAGCCAGTTGCAGGACAAGGCTGCATACAACTTTCTTTAACACATATTTATTTTTAGACCTAATTCTTCTAGAGTATCTAAAGAGTCACCAAGCTGATCTTCATGCATTTCATCTATACATTTAATAAATGTGTTTTAATAAATTAAGTGTAAGTGTTCACTTGTGTTAGAGCAGTGATAGCCTAATGGTTGAAACTTGCCCTCTCGATCGGGAGGTCCGAGGTTCAAACCCCGGCACGCACCACTGATTTATGTGCGTATTAGAAATTAATTATCACTGCTTTTCGGTGAAGGAAAACATCGTGAGGAAACCTACACACCCGAGAGTTCTTAAAAAAAAAAAAGTTCTCGGAGGTGTGTGCAGTCCACCAATCCGCACTTGGCCAGCGCGGTGGACTATGGCCTAACCCCTCTCATTCTGAGAGGAGACCCGTGCCCAGCAGTGGGCCAATAATGGGTTGATGAGAAGTGTTCACTGATACTTGTTTTTAAACGCAACTATTGAAAAGCAACTCCACAGTAGTAATTACATAGATAACAAGAGATATTACATAGTTATTAATATTATATGCATATCTGTTGTAAACAAAACTATAAATATTGCAATATAAAATGTAATGAAGGTTAATGTATACTTACTTTGTGAATAAATACCTCGAACTTAATGTTACTGTTTACTCTGTATGCTTTTGTGACTGTGAGGTGCAACTTGTCTAATGCATCTTGATAATCGTCCTGAAATATTATAGTAATTTATGTCATTAAAATGTTGCTCATTATGGTCAGCTTTATCATTAAAATTGCTCAATGAAGTTGGTAAAATCTATATAAAAAAGATAGTAAGCAAACAATAGGTACCTGCGCATCAATAACAAAGACCAAAGCACCACAACCACCGAAAATGGTATCAGAATCAAATGAAGGATCAAAAAAGTCTATCTGTCCAGGAAAATCCCAAATTTGAAATTGTACAAAACTACTATTGTTTATGTCGTCCTTTACTATTTTGTTTGTAGATTCTAAAAACAGTGTCTCATTTGGTGACATCTTATGAAATACGACCTTCTGTATTGACGACTTTCCTGACCTAGAACAATATTTTAGTAAACAAACTTGTTTTAGGTAATTGACGTAAAGTTGTTCATTATGTTACGTACCTTCTCAAACCCATTAGAAGTATTCGAGGTTTGTGGTCTTCCTGTAACGAAGTATTGTCACCATCTCCGTTTTGTTCAAACGGTCCATAACTAAAATCTTTGGGAAAGGAACCCACATATTCGTCCTGATAACTCTACAAAAGTAATTAAATTCATTATCCACTTCATATTTCAAAATATACATATTTAGTTTAGGATAGCTTACCATATTTCGGATTATACATATGACAGTATTTCTTGAATCGTATAAAGTTCAACAATAATATATTCCGTCGTATGCTGTTACGCCCTTCAATTATTATCAAAATCAAAGTGATCTAATACGTATGAAATTAAAACAGACAGAAGTCCTAAAACTACTCTGACAATGATGAGAGACAAAATGACAATTGACATTTTGATTTTGACAATTGAATTGAAGTGAAATTTTGCATTTGTTGTTTTAATTTCTATAACAAAATTATTTGAATAGACAGCCAATAAATACATGATAACATTTATTTAAAATGAGATTACACTATTTTTATTTTACTATATTTATACAATAATAATAATGTAAAATACAATCAATACAATATATCTCAAAATGTAACGACTTGACCATAACTTATATATATTTCAGCACAACTTGCAGAAGCTTAGATTTATAGGTAATCAGATTACGATTAGCCAATTCCACGTTGAATACCACGATGACCACGATGTCCCAGGAAGAGGCGACCGTCAGAATGCCCGGTCACTGCCCATATTTTACATCGAAATAGTAACTAAAAGTTGCTACTAGTTGCTACTAATCTTTAGATAATTGCTACCTTGAACGACGCAGCCGGGATTTGATAGATCTTGATTCTTGACATCAAAGAGTAAAATAACATATAGGTACTTGACATCCACTGAGTTAGTTCGAAGGGCACACAGTCCAATCAAAAGTATGAAAGAAATAGTGGATTTTGTTGGGGTGTACGTCAAAACGACGTGGATTGGGCTTTTAGGGTTTTATGAAACAAAAATAAAAAAAACCAAACAATAACCTCCTGCCAAAATGTAAAAATAATATAGAAAATGTATATTTAATTAACATTTTTTTTTTCTTACTTAAATGGCCACTGCCGCCCATGGACATGTGTAATCAACTTCATTCAGAACACGGGTTCCATCAGAACTCAATCACAGATGCGTTGCTACTCATGAGGACTATCATGGTCTTCACATGTGAAAGTGTGCCGGCAACCACACCCTTCCATCGAAACGCAATAAATGCTTCACGCTAGAAATAGGCGTGGCGTTGGTACTTCCCCAGTCGAACTACACTGCTTCTACCACCTTCAAAATAATAATAATTATTATTATTGTTTAAATTAATATTCTTATTTTTTTTTTGTTATTTGAATCAAATCTAACAAAATCTAAAGTGACAACCTCTTTCTGACAGTGAGGGAAAGTTACATGTAATTAGAAACAAATATTAATACGATACTATTAATATGACGGTTAATGTTACAGAAGAGACTACCATTCTACCAGGTGTACGCTTGGTGATATGGTCATCAGGGCGTAAAGAATAAAAAATTGCTGAAATCAACCATCAAAACTTATTTCGCCTATTTTAACATCACATAAAGACTTATTCTAAACGTAATGAGCAGCGAAGCCGGATATATTGATATGATTATGATACTAACTTGTTCAAAAACTATTTCCAATATTACTAATAGGAAATAAAAGAAGTAAGTTTATAAATATAGTATAAATATTTTACTAAACAAGACGAGTATCATAATAAACATTACTGGATGACGGTTTCCTACATTTACAATAACATTTATCTTTACTTGCTGTTGAACCGGAGGGTACAATCTTTATTTGCGACCTCGGTGGTCGCGATGTTGCTGCAGCAAGTTGATCTACGCTTAGAGCTTTTTCTGGGTGTTTTAATCGACGTTCGCGTTCCACTCGTAGTCGCTCTACTCGCTGTGCGTACGCAACGCTTCTCTGCAGGCCTGCCAGACTGTCCGTGCGTGCCGGGAATCTCTCCAAGTTATTAGAAACTTCGCCTACTTCAGCCGTATCAGTATCAACAATTTCTTGGTGGTCTAGTATCATTCCTATATTAATTTTTATATTTGTCGTACCGTCTCTAAATATTAAGTAAATATTCGCTTGATCCAATACTTTGAGCGAAAAGTTTTCATTAATTTTTAATGCTTTCGTTCTTATTTGAAATGGTTTAAATTTTTGAGTAAGTTTCCTACTCTTTTCTTTTATAAAATTGTCAAATTCAATAGCTAACATCTCTTCATTGTCAGGTCTTCCTTTATCATCCCCTGGCCCACTTAATTTTAGAATTTCGGGATCTTTATGTGCCATTTGTGTATCTATCATGACTTGCTGCAATACTGGTGGATCATTTAAAGTGTGCCACTTCCAATGAGATACCGGACCAATACCACGGTCTAAAACTACACCTTCAGTTTGGTTGTACTTTAGCCTACAAATGCAAAGAAAGCTTTAGATATGTGATTTAAAAAATATCGATTAACAACAGACCAGAGCTTAATTGCCATTTCACGCAAATTATATTTGTTATATAAACTGTTTTGAGAGAGAACAAATTATACCTAATCTTTCCAGCATGATCAAAAACAACACCATTGCCAAGATAGTCAAATGTTGCGAGGATAGAAATGGGCTGGTACCGGCCACGTTCGTCAGGTTCTCCGCTACCGTAGATTACGAAGCGTTGCTGAGCGTTCATCTCTATAAATAATACGAAAAGAATATAATTCATAAAGTTTGATTCAATGCATGTTAACGATTCCCTAATTAAGTCATGTACTCGTTTGCTATACCTTCCGCGTCGTAGTAGTCAAGAGCTAATTTGCCATTTCTGTAAAACCAGCGCCCGCGACCATTATCATCAAACTCTGCCAACTTTTCTCCTGAGTCATACAGCATAAGCCTTTTGTTCTTATTGCGTTCAAACCAGTCAAATTCGGGATGCGCAGGACGCATCCGATATACATTCATCTGTTAGTAAAGATAATATAAAATTAAGATATTATTTATACTAATCATAATGAATGCATTTTGTTAAGGAAACATTACGAATTATACATATATAATATCTTTATTTTATCAAGTAAAACTCTAAGTAATTTAATGCACATTTTTTTTACCTTTCTTACTACTTTTTCTGTAGGTAGCATAGTCCAACCTTTATCGATAAATGAGCGATCTGATAGAGCGTAACGTATAACTCCTTTCGCGGGCTCTGGTTCAGCCTATACAAAATATAATAAATATTAGATAGCATATAAATTGAATCATTATCATCTAAAATCTTTAGCGCAAATATATAATATATGCGCTAAAGATTTTAGGACAGACTAATCATGGTTTTTACGGCTGAAATAATGTACCCTGACCTCTAATATATTTATAACTTGGCGAAAGCATTCCGATAGCAGACGATTAGATACATCGTACGTATGTTATAACTAGGGTCAGACTAAAGGTCGATTTTAGGCTGGAGCTTAAGCCGATGCTGATTATTCGACTATTGCCACAGCCTTCGGCTGTAGCTGAAGGTTTAAAAACCACAAGAAAATCAGTTCCATATTGACTAACGTTATTAATGTGACATTTGGAAAACTTTTACATATTAAGGGTAATGTTGATTCTATAAACAGCTTCTTTGCAAATTCTCAAAATGATAACATTTGAAAATAATAAGAAAATTCAAACACACTGATAAACCAAGCCAATTACTAAGTGTGTTGTGTAATGTGACGATTACCAAGCGCAGGTGTTTCACCATTACCATCACCGGTTCGTACATTTGTTCTAGTTTGTTCAATTTTAGCAATTGCAAAAAATCTATTGATTCGGCCAAACCGATTTTGTAGAAGGTCGTTTTATGACAGCAGGCAGCTGAAGCGGAAGCTTCAGTCAGACACTAGTTATAACATCTAAAGTTCACTTACTATATCAGCCTTTTTGCCTTTAGACATGCCTCTAAAAATTGTATATTGTGTATACAATTAAAAAATAAATTTATAACAAACAAACATAATATAACATCACTGACTACAGTCAGATATATATTTAGTTTGACAAAACATTAAAAAGACAACATTAATGTCAAGATATAGTTTTTTATTCTTTCAATTAGTTTTATTTTTAAAAAATCCTGGCTATTTCCACCAGTATCACTATAACGTCCCTCAAACAAACGCGACAATTTGGTAGTAATTGGACATTATCTATTTAATCTAAGTACATTGTCACAATGAACTTGAAAACAAATGTGTCTAGTACGTAATTAAAACTCGCATACACACCATTACCTTCATAATACATTTGAAGCCTTTCTTACTGTGACACTTACGGAAGTTACGTATATGTTACCGTTAGAACCCGTTTTCAGTTAAAACGCGTTTTCTCTAGTTAAAACTAGATCTCACATAACGCCTTTGTTAAAACTAGAGTTAACTGTTCGAACTAGACAAAACGCGTTTTGTCACAATGACTCAGTTAAAACTGCTTCAAAATGGTAGGGAGCAGCAGGGCCAATTAGTTGCGCGGCGAGTTTTAAAGTAATTAATACTTACATATTTCTGTGTTATCAATGTCGGTGGCTTAACATCAATTCTGTCTGTCATCTTTTCAGCTATTTCTTTTAGTTGTTTTGGTGCTATATCATCCTTAAATAAGGACTTGTATAAAACTGGAGGCATTTCCAGTTCTACAGGCGTACCATATAAGGGATGCTTAGATTTTACAATCTTATTCCCTACAATAAGGTCAGTCACTTCATCTGGTTTACTTTTGTCATTTATTATATTTTCTACGTCAAGCTCCACATCAGAATTTACACATATAGCACAATTTAGTATCTTCCTAGCCTTGTGCACCTTGTGTTCTTTGACCATTAATGGAGTAATATTAATTTGAGATAGTCGTTTCGGTCTTTCAATCCTTTTAGTTGCTTGTTTAAGTCGTACTAATCGCAAAATTAAATCGTCAGTCGATGGCTTTCTTATTTTAATTTGCCTTATATCTAACTCTTTTATTGTTGGTTGTTCCTGTTTAGTTTCAAGTTTTGGGTCTTCTTTTTCAAGTTTTTTTTCAACCTTGTGTTCCTTAACAACGTTTAACTTAGGTTCTGTTTCTTTTGTCTTTTTTTCTGCTTCCATTCTCAGTTTTCTATTTTCCTCTTCTTGTTGCTTTTTCATTTTGAGAGCTTCAGCTTTTAATTTTGCTTGTTCTTCTATCATTTTTCTAAAGGTATCAGCAGTTTTATCGTCAACCTTGGGGAGTTTTTCATCTTGGTTTTTGATTCTTTCTTCCTTGGATTTTTTTTCTTCGTCTTTCAATTCCTGGTGTATTTTGTTTTCTTTGTCTTTTAGTTCCTTAACTTTCTGCAGTTCATCCTTTTTTTCTTTTTCCTTCTTTGATTTATCCCTTGGAATTTCCTCATTGTTTTCTTTATTGGGCTTTTCTTTTTCTCTTTGAAATTCCTCCCTGTTTTCTTTTTCCTTAAAGTCGCCCTTTGTTACTTTATCTATTATTTCTGTTTCCTTTCGCAATTTCTCCTTGTTTACTAAATCCTTATTTTCTTTTCCCTGTTGTTCCTTCTTTTCTTTTTTAACGATTTGCTTTCCATCTATATCCTTTTCTTTCTCCTCTTTTATCTGATCTGTTTTTCCTTTTAAATTCTTGTCAACTTGTTGGGGAACTTTTTTATCTCTATATATTTCGTCTTTATCACTTTTAATATTCTTCTCTTCTGTTGTGGCCTTTTTACTTAATGGTCTGTCTGATTTATCTTTTATTATTTTATCTTTATCGCTTTTAATTTCCTTATCTTCTGTTTTGGCCTTAGTCCCTATTGGCTTTTCTTTCAATAAATTGTCTTTACCACTTTTAATACTCTTATCTTCTGTTGTGGCCATTTTACTCAATGGCCTTTCTGATTTATCTTTCTGTATTTTGTTTTTATCAATTTTAATATTATATTCCGTTTTGGTCTTTTTACTGAATGGCTTCTCTTTAATATCCTTTGGTATGGTATCACTCTTAGTTTTCGAATCTTCTGCTGTGACCTTTTTACTTGATGGCCGTTCTGATTTATCTTTTTGTACTTTATCTTTATCGGTTTTAATTTCCTTATCTTCTGATTTGGCTTCTTTACTTGATGGCTTTTCTAAATTCTCATCATACTCTTTGACAATTTTTTTCAGCTTAATTTCAAGTTGGTCAGTTATTTTTGCTGAGATTTGTTTTTCTTTGTTTCTGTTAGTTATTTGTCGTCTTTTTGCTTCCTGTCTATTTATTTCATCGTTAATCAACTTGGCTCGAAGACGCAACCTATCCTGGGTATCTTCAATTAACTCAGCAGAAGTCTTAACTCTCCTTAAAGGTCTATTTACTTCACTTTCCACTTTAGGAAACACATAACTGAAATTTCTTTTTATATTTTCTAGATTTTCAAACCCATCAGCAGAAAAATAAATCTTCTCGTCTGAGTAATATTTCTTTAGTGTTCTAAGAGATCTGTGGTGTTTAAAAGCGGTCTTTGGCGCAAACTCTCTTACGCGTTTTTGTCTCAAATATTCAAATGATTCTCGATCTAAGTCTTCCTTATTTATATCGATGTCTTTATCTAATGACGTGTTATAAGTCTCTAACGATGAAGATGCATATCTTTTAATTTCTATAGAAGAATTATTTTCAACTAAAGTAGATTTAAATTTAGTTTTTTTATAATCCACAGATTGTAAAGCGCTTTCTGATTTCGTTGCAACTTTTTCAATTAACCTGGTCCGTTCAGTTATCTTAACTCCTACTTCAAGTATTGGTCCTACTTCTAATCTCCGCGAACTACTAATCTCATCTTTACATAACTTATTTATATATAACTCAGAATGTGCTCGATATTTCAGTCTTTTTATTTTGTCATCCACTACATTTTTCAACAATAATTTGCGGATTTTTGATAACCATGTTTTAATTTGCTCTTTTACAGTTTCTTTTTCTCTACTTTTCTTTTCTTTTTCTACTAAAAACTTTTTCACGACCTCATGACACTCGCAACAGTATTTAATGGATCGTTTTTTAATTTTACAATGATCACATACACTTATTACATCTTTTTTGTCAATACTTGGAATATTTTTTAAATATTTCTGCGCACGTTGAACTAGTTCTCTACATCTTGGGCAACTTATTTCATCACCTGGAAAGTAAAAATATGAGATAAAACAATTTTACAATCATAAAACAAAGTATAAAACAAAGTCGCTTCCCGCTGTCTGTATGTATGCTTAAATCTTTAAAACTACGCTACAGATTTTAATACAGTTTTTTTCTAATAGAGTGATTCAAAAGGAAGGTTTTTATGCATAAAACATGCATAATATAGTGGAAGAACACTGATAATTTTAGATTTTTGTCTTTTAGGCGGAAAGGAGTTCGCCGGGTCAGCTAGTATACAATTTATGCAAAAAAAGAGGAATATAAACGTAGGTATGCTGTTAATTACCTATTTCTGTTATACACTCATCTGTCTTAATGTAAATATCTTTTGTATTGTGTATAATAAACACATCGTCTGTAGTTTTTATTGAACTGTCCATCTTACCAGTGATTTTATTAATCTGTAAACAAAAGGAAGTTATATAATAATAAGAGTAAGTACTAATTATATTTTACGCAGAGATAAAAATTACGATTTGTCATCCGTGTACCTAGTAAATACAATTATAAATTTACACGGCAGTCTTTAACTATAAAATATATTTGTTGAAAGTGCGACGTAAACATTAAGCTATGGATATCTGTGAAATCTATCAATCGGAATTGTTGATTTTTCACCATTGTTGATTGTAGCACCAGCCAGAAGCATGAAACGCTACAAAATAAATGGTTTGGATATCTGCAAATTCCACTTTTTCATATACAAAAAGTATTACCTATAGGAAGTGCTCTTAAACTTAAAGTGACAGGGCTGCAGGTAAAGGGGATGGCAGAATATTTATCTTTGCGAGCTTTTCGCCGCCATATTGCATATTGAGTTGAAGGATGGGGGCGCCACTATCAAGGTTCTGTCTCGATTTAAAAACGAGGGTACATCTACGGATGCATGTTGAGAAAATGATATAGCTAAATGATGACAATTAAGTGACTCTATTGGTGGATTTGGCACACATTTATTTTTATGGTTTAGTCTCCAGTAAAAAATCAACCATATACAACAATCTTTGCTCAACAACCCTAAAAAACAACTGAATTGCTAAGTAGGTATAGCTACTCCGGATAAAAGAACATGGTCATATTAAAGTAACGGAAAAAGTTACAGGATATGTGATTAATTAAAAAGTAGAATAGGTAAATGGTAATAACAATACTTATTATATATAATAGGTATTTACACTATTTACCTTCCGAACTTAATAAGGAAGATCAAACGTACCTCGTCTTTGCGTTTCGTATACCGATATACGACGAGACCTGCATCCTTTAAGTCTACGATTTTCTGAAACTCCGAACAAGATGTGCAACCAGCTTTGCAACACTGACATTTTTCTCTATAAAAATATAGGATACAAACAGTTCAAATACAACTCATCAAAAGACCGCAATAGGCTTTGCGACAAACATTACCTAATACCGATATGATGAGACGCGTTAATAAATATTTCCAATAACTTACATTTGGAATTATTGCGTTTCTTTTATGAGCATCTTAGTTCTCGGAAGTAGTAATGCATCAGTGATTGATTTCAGATAGAACCAATGTTCATTATGAAGATGTCCATGGGCGGCGGTGACCACTTACTATCAGGTGGACTGTATGCTTGTTTGCTACTACAATCAGTTAAAGAAAAAATATTTATAAGCGCCGACGTTGCATGAATTAAAAAGTTTTGCAGAGTTATAGTTCAGTCCTGCAGAAGGATAATAATATAGACAACAAATATGGAATTTGTTTGTACCAATAATAGCGTGTTATATAATGGTGGAAAATTATTGGTTCAGTAAGGTCGGTAAGTGCGAGTAATGCAATAGAGAGAACGTCTAGAGCGCTTTTACATGAAGTCGCAAGTAGCGCAGCCGCAGCGCGTCAGCCGCGCGACTGCAACGGATGCTTTCTTATTATTGAAATAATTATTCAGTATTTATTATTTTTGAAGTGAAACTTCTTTAGGCGCATGAGGGTAAAATTTTTACAGATGAAACGTCACGCCGGTATGCAACGGAAGTGTCGGAAAAGAGAGAGAGAGAGTGATCGAGACCGATTGAGAGAGAGTAAGACAGGGCGAACGTAGCATGAGCAACTAGCCGTGGAGTGAGAGTAGGGAGCAAGCGAGTGAGAAAGATTGAGAGAAAAAGTGAGACAGAGCGAACGTCGTATCACGCCTTTTTCCCTTCCTCTTAATCTTGGAAATTTAAAGTTTTAGATTTGTATAAATATAAACAAGATTTATAAATTAGTTCGCCAAAGAAGTTTCACTTCTGACATGTGTACTTTGTACGCACGCATGTTTTTTTTACTATTATTTCCAGCATAAAAGTACAGCGCGCTACCCTAATCAAAAGAAATATTCGTAAAAAGAAAGCATTCTCTGCAGTCGAGCGGACGCGCTACTTACGACCTAATGTAAAAGCGCTCTAATTCGTTTTATTGCCCCGCTGATTATGAGTCAGTTATTCTAATAAATATTATATTATAATGCAACTCCATATATACACAATTTGTTTTTATACGTACTTGCATTCAACTTCTATTACTTCATCCATTGTTAATAAACTGACGCTATCAGTAAATTATGTTAACACTTTAAGTAGAAAATAAATTCTTACAAGAAAAATAAAAATAGCAATTATAAAAGTAAGTAGGTACGTAAAATATAAAACGCCGCGTAATGTCAGACATGACTCCTAACTAAATTTGTCAAATAACCTGACGACCAAAGAGTAGAGTAATATACTGGGAAAAGAGAGCTCTCTCGCGGCTAAATTGTGTGCCTCGCGAACAACGCCATCTATTGTTGGCGTATGGTATTAATGCCTATACATACGTATATATATATATAGTTATACATACGTATATATCTATTTAACTATCAATATATAATATATCGTCAGAGGAAATAATGCTAAAGCGCCAAAATAGCTTTTGTGGTTAGCAAGGTTTGAAGTCTTTTTTTTTTGCAGAACAAAAATCATGTCACCTTTATTTTTGGTAGGATTTTGTTGTTGGGAATACATACTACTCTACACGATCCCACCAAATATAAAGGTGAAACGATTATAGTTTTGTATAACAAAAAGACTTCAAACCTCACTAACCACAAATGCTATTTTGGTGCTTTAGCATTATTTCCTTGTGTTGATTCTCTTTGCTTTCCACTGATGATATTATGTATATTTAAACTATCCTTTAGTTCTGTAGATATATTTTATTAATTTTACAAGAAATCCCATTGTAACTCTGGTATACTGAACCATAGTTTTATAAATTTTAATTTTAAGATTATGAAATACACATAATAATACAAATTGCATATCAACATGAACGCACGTACACCTTAAATAAGACAAACCAACCAGTTTGAGCATATTAATTTGATCTGTTAAAATAATATACACAAAAGACAACCATGGTACATAATTTGAATTTAAAATTTAAAATCGTAACTCAAATGAGAAAACTTTGTGTACACAATATTTAAAAAAATAGGCTTCTTGGGAAGACATAAAATAAAAACAAAAATATTTGTTACAAAATTTATTTCTTATTTTTCAAACGTGTTTTATAATATGTTTGGGCAGCTTTTTTAAGTTCATCATCCCCATCATAACATATTTTACCTGATAATATTCTGTTAATAGATCTACACCAGCTATAAATAATTACATTTATTGTGGTATCTACAAAGTAAGTTTTTAGTCTTTCTTTGTGTTTCTGACAATTAAATGGAAATGTGATAAAAATCTCTGCTAACATTTTTATATTATTTTTCAAGCCATTACGCATGGTGTTATATTTTAATGTGTTTACTGTTAATTTCTGAATTTCATAAAAACATTGTTTTAATTCGTTAGAAGGATAGCACAAACTGTACTTATTTTTATAGTATTCTTTAGCTCTTATATATTTATTTTCATTGTAGTTAGTAGAATATATGGATTCCTTGCAAGTTTGACATGATTTTACCACTTTTTTTAAACATTTAGCCAGGACCCAACCACAAACATATTCCCTTTGATCAGTACCTTTTTCTTCTAGAACATTTGAATTTTCTGAGAAGAGATTTTCTAAATCTTTATTTACTACGATATCTGCATTTTCAGTTCCATTGTCTGTAACATTATTGCTATAATTATTTTCTTTTATAAAAAAGTCTAATTTTTGCAGACATGCATTAGTATCCTCTTCACAGTTTGAATTAAAGGAATGTGTTGTATTGTAATTATTAAGTAACAGGGTTTTATAGGCACCTTCAAAAGAAAGTATGTTGGGTGATACATTTCGAACACCTAAACTTCTTATACTACCAAAGAAATTTTCTATTGGGTCTTGGTTAAAATGTCTGGTGAAAACACTGTCAAACAAGTATTTTTGATGCAAAATTTTAGATAGTTGTTGCATTCCCTCTATGGTTTTTATAAAATTCTTAACAGTAGGCACACACCTTTCAACAATTTTTATTTTATTTCCACTTACTTTTTCTTTTGTTAAGTATGTCATACTTTCTAAAAACTTTTTTGCACTGTACCAAAACTTATGATGGGGTGAATTCTTGCGTACTGCACCTTTATACAATTTACCATTGGGTACATGAAATGTATTAGAATTAAATGAATCAAATAAATTATCAATCATTAGTGCAAATGGCACAATTTGCCGGCATTCCTCAGGGAGATCCCCCCTGGCAGTCAAATGCTCGGCTGCCACGGCCACACTACGGCTAAATAGTTGAGCCGCAGTTTTAACTTTCATTTTTTTCATTTTTTCTGGAATCACATGTTCCTCGGTGATTTTTTGCAGGTAACGTAGCTCTCCATAGCTTTTATCGGCCTCATATAATTTACGAAAGTATTCCCATTTTAATATCTTTTCTTTTTTGTCCCCATTTACATCTATAAACTTTAAATCCTTGTTTATCAAATTATTTCTAATTCCTTTTAATAAATGGGGCACATCAAAAATGGGAATAATACTTTGCTTATTCACTTGGAACAAGTTGTATCGCCATTCTTTTCCTTTTCTTATGAAATCGTTTTTTGTTTCCACAGTTAAATTTGAAATTGTACTTACATTAATTGTACTTTGGTCACACACAGTGCAAAGAATTTTGAGCCCTGTGTCTTGGACCTGAGATATTACTTCCACAATGAGCCTTTTTAGCTCATGTTTCTTCATAGCTCTGGTAAAATAGTAAGCAACTGGTTGTTTATAATTTTTTTTAATACCCTTCACCATAAATACCAGTGCATGGTCTGCAATTATATTTTCCCCTCCATAACTCACAAATCCCTTTACTTCGTCAGTGCTTGCATTATAATGGACCTGGGGCGTTATTGCCATCTCATCAAATATTAATGTGCATAAGCGGTCTTCTTCACTCATAGCAGCAACAGTTTTTTTTAATTCTTTGAAGACTACATTATTTATACCAGGGCCTATCTTTACTTGGCTCAATAAAGTTTTAATTGTTTTAATTGATGGTAAACTAAAATATTTGCATAATAGAGCATAGCATTTTGGGCTTCTTTTAAATAGTGTTGAGGATAAAACTTTTTCGTCGGTGGTAAATCGGCGGCCTTTTGGTTTTGTAGATGTTTTCATTTGCATTTTTGTAAAGATTTTCCCGGCCTCTGTCATATTTCGAGCAATCCTTTGAAATGCTAAATTTTGTGACAATTTGCTACTGTATGAAAGCCTAGCGCTAAGGCTACTATTCTTTTTTCTAAGGCGAAATATAGTCCTTTTCAAACTTCTTACTTCTAATTTTGTTGAAGTTTGATCAACAAAAGAACATGCCAATCTCTTTGCATCTGAAAAATATAAATGAAATAAGATTAGTATTTTTATACCACAATTCATTAAATAAAACTCCCAAAGGCAGACATCTACATTTTGTTCACATTTGTGCTTGCAGTAGTTGATTTCGATATTATAAAGAATAATAGATTATCACCAGTCTGATGATAGTTTTTTATTGCCATATGAAAAGCATGATTTACTTTTTTGTTGCACAAGAATCCAAAAAACATATTTAAAAAAAAAACCCATATATTCACCTAAGGAACAGTTCTTTTTGATTTCATTATCTCCATAATGTTGGCATGAAACCATTTGGCTGCTGCATTCCATTACAACTGGATCATCTACAAACACATGGAAAAATATTCTCATTACAAATTTTCACTTACTAGTGCTAAAGAAGATATAACTAATAAAACACTATATATACCAGGCATTAATAAGTTGATAAGTCGTATAAAATATAGTACACAATGTTGAGACCCGTTTTTTAACTAATAAAAATATACATATATGTAGATAGGCTTATCAACTTATTCACGTTTGGTACGCATATAACTTGGCACTTCATTACATACAAAGAAACATAAGTTACTTGAAAATCTTAAAAAGTTTTTTAGTTACCAGTTTTAAAAGATGCATTTGAAGTTGACGGTTCTTGTATTTCTGCAGATTCAGAATGAAACAATGCATAACTGTGTTCCTCTGTAACAGAGTATTTTGACTGAAATACTCCTGAAACAAAACAAAAAAAAATACTTAAAAATTACGCAAAATTAATCCCTTATGTAAAACTACTCTCTGTATATGCTAAAGTTCCGATCTGGGCCTTTGTGTGTTGGCACATGTCCATGGCACAGGAAGAGAGCTCTCCTTCAAAGCCGGCGGTGCATCGGCGACTCCTCTGGTGTTGCAAATGTCCATAGGCGACGGTGATTCTTTTTTCATCAAGTAACCCGTCTGCCTTATCGTTAGGTATAAGTATAAAAAAAAGGAGTGAATCCTAGTGAGGGACTATAAGTGTAGAAAGCGTTATAATTATTACTGAATAAATAACTAAATGATTCTTCTGATGTCAAAGTAACATTAGGATTTACATTCCACCATACATGAAGTTTTTATCACGTGTTGAGTACTGGTGTACTTACCATTTAGATTGAGGGATGGTACAGCTCCAAAAACTACACGACGGCATGTTATGTCTTCCGGTTGAAAGTGATAATCGCAGACTCTTTTATTTTTGTAAATAAACATGGGATCATCTCCTTTCAACTTGTTATCCATAACAGCAACCCAACTTAAAAACCATTCATGGTGGTTTATTGGATGAGGAAACCGATGAACATGGACATCTGAAAAAGTCATTAATAAGTATGTCTTTGCAAAAGGGATACATGACCTTACACAATAATTATTTAAAGCATTTATTGTCCCTTTTAATTATTTATTCATCATCGGTCAATTTTAAATGATGCTAGGCACTGGTCATCTATTTTTATTTGAGATATAAAAATAAACTCATGTAAAGTATTAAGGTGCAAAAATTAAAAGTACAATAATTACATAAAAGAAAAATATTATTTGTATAAAACAGAAAAACACTTACCAAGTTTATCGCATCCAAAAATGCAGTACTTTCTACTTAACTGCGTTTTGTTCGCTCCCAAAGACATTTTGGTAACGAAAATTGACAATTTAACAATAAATAACTTAACGTAAAGACGGATTTGAGCACAAATCCTCGTAACGAAAATTGTTATGCTCACGAAAAGAAAAATTGCGAACTTTGCGAACTACAAAATTGCAATGGCGGTTCGATTCGATTTAAAACTTTGAAAACTAAGAAAATTACGTTCCGTACGTACATATTTCTATTGGTATATAAATTACGAAAATTATAATTGGAAATTTAAAGTGGAGACCAATTTACGTAACAACAAATAATAATGGTGCTGTGAATGAATATACATTAAATAAAAACTTAGAAAATTACTTGATATATTTAAAAATAAAAAATTATTAAATTTTTGTCATGCATAAAAAGAAACGTTAGTAGAACACCAATGTTTATTTCCGTACGCCAACAACAGATGGCGCTACTATATTTGCAATTTCATTTTTGTTCTAAGTTACACCCCCCTGCTGACGACACAGTAACACCCAAAAAATAAATAAAATATTTATAGGTGTATAGATTATATATATTCAGAGATGCGCCGAGTACAAATGAGTATCATATTGAACCGTAGATACTTGGAACGTTCATTTTTTACTACTCGCATTCGGCCGATTATCTCAGTTAACAAGAACAAAGAGTAAAATAATATACAGGAAACTGTAATCACAAGAAAATGTAATCATTAAGGCCCGGATCTGCCGCACCGCACCGCTGCACTGCACGGGCAAATGGCGCACGGATTCGTTTATTTGAAAACGTGGGTCAACGTTTTCGCTGCAGCACACGCTATGCACGAATATTAACTCACGGCGGCTATGTAAAACTGTGGTGCCTTTAGTGTATAATTAAATAAAGTGTTGCTAATCAATCTATACATATAGCGGAAAAACTATTATTTATTAATAATAATGTCAAATGTTACCTATTAAAATAACTTTCAATCGCATTTCATAATTTATAAACTTGGCATACGAAAAAAATACATATATTATCTAAGACTACATACCTATGTAAAATCAATACTTGTAATAAATGCAAGTCACGAATTAAATATACATGCAGACATTGCTTGTTTGTAAAAAATATTTTAATACTAATACTTTATTCAATATATAAGTTTTTCACATTTGATTTAATGTAGATAAACAATGTCTAAATAATATGAATAAATATTTCAAAAGTTATCCTTATATCAATTACTTGTGGAAATACTATTAAAACACGCCTACAATACTGCTTTGAGTCGGTATTGATCTACTTGGTTATGTACATAATAAAATCATTCAATTAAATTACAATACTTATTTATTCAAAGACTAGTCTTTCTTCTTTTTAAACAAATTTATGATTTTTTGTCGTAGAGAAACTGGAGTGCCAACTATTTTTAGCACCAGCTCCTTAGTGCAAATATGATGTAGGGGTCCAAATGCAAGAGCCACTACAGTGCATGCCAAACAAATCACATTATATGGCATACTGAAATCCGGTGTTGGTAATGAGACCATGGCACCATTGGTTCTGAATACAGCAGGATACCCTGAAATAGGAAAGATAAATTCTTTTAAATAACACACAGAGTATAGTTATAAATAGTATAAATTGTCAGACCTTTTTTTATTAAGTTCCCAATGGTATATCAATATAGAAGGTAGACAACGGGACGATGCTAAATTTAAATTTACACTTACATGGTTTTGATGCATTTATTGCTGATTCAAAATGACTACCAGTTATAGGGAGACTAGTATAATTCCTAGCTGTTGGTAGATTTGCAGACACTAAAGCTGATCCAATATAAAATCCATGATTAGCATCAGGTGGATACTCCTGCCATTTCAAGAATACAAACTCGAAATCAACAGTAATAGTAGTAGTAGATTTTGGTGGCAGTTTGAGCAACAGTTCTAAGTGATAAGGTTTCTGTCTGCTACGTCCAGGTGAATAATACTGTGACAAAATCAATTTACTCTCTGCTTCACCATTAACTCGTAATGAACTCAGTTGAATTGGCAGCCACCATGGTGCATTCTCTAGTACAACAACATCTATTGGTGCCCAATAATTGTTTCTTAACTCTGTAACTATCCCACCAAACTCCTTCCCGTAGCCTAAGACAGAACGGGTAAATGTTAGTGGTGGGGGTATTGTGATAGGTAAAATGTTTTTTGTTTCATATTTGGCTCCAATATTTAACAGTTGCCCATTTGCAGGAATTTCATACACTGCCATGTTAGTTTCACTTCCACCCCTTATTGATAGTAGAGTTTGGTTTGGTACAGGGTATAATTTAAAAGGTAGTGTGTTGTTTGAAGTTATGTCAACATATATCTTGCTGGATGACGATAGAGGACAGCCTCCAGGCAAGCCTTGCCCAAACAGCTTCCTGAAGGACCAGTCATTGCTATTTATTATGTTGTAATCATATACAAGAGATACCGTCTGCTTTATTTCTAAATTAGTATCCACACAACTACTAGTGTTACACATCTGTCGCACATGTACACCAATTGAATGATAGTTTGTGTTGTGGATCATTCTAGAATTAAGCAGGGATGCGAATCCATGGCCTGATTCACAAGGCAATAGCTTTTTCCAAGGAGTCAAGTTTTCTGTGCACACTATTTCCCGAGGCAATGATGCGTATCGCAAGTAAGATGTCGCATTTTGTTTTGACATCACTGCTCCCATTGGCCACAGAGCCATTTGTGGTGTAACTGTGTTAAAATTATCAATGAAATTTAGTGATGCACAGAAAAGTCCGGATAAAGTTGCACTTAATTTTCTCCACTGCGTGTCTACATCCTTTACATCAGGAGAAAACCAGGCATACAGTTCTGCACCAGGTGCTGCATCCAACACAGGATATCCCCATTGGTTGTGCTTCCACTGTCCCTCTGTTAATGTCAAATGCAACTCTTCAACGTCAAATCTCGACATCACTTCTCTCAGAGATCTTGGAGCTAGGTGAGAATGTTCAACTGAAAATGTAAATAGAGTTTCAGTCAACTGTTTTATGGTTGTAAAAAAAGTTAAAGAACATTGCTAAACATAAAATTATACATACATGAAGTATGACCGTCTACTAAAGTAACGAACTGAAAATTAATGTATAGATGAGATGGTGGTAACGGCTTAATAAACATTTCTTCTTGAAAATCATCGCCGATAACAAACACTGGCATGTGCAACAATGCAATAAATAATAACGAGTATAACTTCGCCATAACTGAAGGAGATTTGGATATGACGAGCGTAATATTTGAAATAATTATGTTATCATTTTGTTTCTATAAAGGCAAATTACAACGAATCTCAATAGTAAAATGATTTAGATTTCGAATATTGCCTGACATATGACATTGACATATTGTTTTTTTTTATTTTGAATGGTGGCTTCTCAACTTTATGCCCATTCTGCTCTTGCCTTGGAATCCATAGATTTTGGGTGCGTTCCAGAAGGCGCTCAAAATGCTCAAAACACTCCTTTGGTCGTTCCGCATGACGACTGTAGTCGCGGCGAAAACGTCACTCGTGACGTTATGACCTACGTTCGAGCGAAGCTCACGACGACCCATCTAATAACCTTATTCAAAGTGATCGTTCCACTAGAGACTACGTCAGTAACGCTCACAAGCTAATGGAATGGGAAAAACCGCGGTCGTGAGGGTGAACGTTGTGAACGTCTAATGGATTGCACTCGTTGTCAACTTGTCAAGCCAATGAGTCAGTGCCAGTGCCAGTGACGTTAATCAGTGTCATTGTTGTTCATGTAGTGTAAACATTATCTTGTGTTTTTATATTTTTAGGGAATGAATCAATTTATTATAAAAAAGTACTTACCTACTTAAGTAACAGACGTAGCAAATTAAGTGTACTTAAGAATAACTTATTGTAATGCTTAAATATAATGAAAAAAATTGTTTATGATAATTTTAGTTTTATAAATCATAACTAAGCGTGGTAAAATGGATAACGAATTTGTTGATATTTCTACGAGCGTTAAGCTTCAATTGGGTTACGGTATTGGGCATATATTGAACGATGTTTGTGCAAGTTTGTGGTTCACTTACTTTCTTGTATTCTTTCACCTCGTACTTGAGTTTACCGCATCGCAAGCCGGTAATCTAATGTTAATAGGACAAATAGTGGACGCCCTTTCTACCCCTTTTATCGGCTATCATTCTGACCACACGGAAAATTCTATTAGTGCTAAGTTCGGTCGAAGAAAATTATGGCACTTTTTTGGTATGTTTTTTAATACAATGTGGTTGTTCTATAAATGCTTATTAATTATGGTTTGTAGTTATTTCATTAAATACTTTTGGTTCCAGGAACATTATGTGTTTTAGCATCATTTCCTTTTATATTTTCCGAATGCATCGGATGCTCCATGACACACAAATGGGCACAAATGTTTTATTTTGCGTCCTTTATAATAATATTCCAAATTGGATGGGCGGCGGTACAGATCTCACACCTGAGCTTAATACCAGAGTTAGCTGATGATGCTCATACTAGAACTCATCTTACAGCTATAAGGTAAAATTAATCAGATGCAAGGTAAATTTATATTAAAAACATGATTTAGAGTGAGTGATTATGTGAAATACCTAGTTAGGTGGTAAAAAAAGTATGCCTCTAATTCAATGGTACCACATTTCTATTTCTAGCATGAAGCAGTTGAAGGAGAAAGGATGTGGCTGACTTTTAAAGCTCACTTTCAAAGATTCTTTTGAAGTCAATCAAAGATGTGTTGCTACTCCTGAGTACTATGATGGTCGCTTCATGTGGAAGTGTGCTGGCAACCACACTTTTTTATCGAAATGCAAGAAATGCTTCATGCTAGAAATAGGTGTGGCGATGGTACTTCCCCAGTTGAATTACACTGGTTCTACGGTCTTGAAAAGATGCTTACAGATGTCCATGCGTGGCAGTAAGTATTTACTATCAGGTAGACTGCATGCTCATTTGCTGCTTTAATTGGATAAAAAACCTCTTAGTTTTCAGGAGTAGCAACTCAACTGTGGTCGCTTACGATAATACTTGCTTCTTAAGATTTATTGAAGAACTGCTTAATGTTATTTCTTTATTGGTGTAAATTTTAATATGCCATTTGTTTAAAGGCAAAAGCTTTACAACTGAGTCATTATTTCTTTGTCTAATCTACCACCTGTATGACTTATGTACCAATATAAAATTATGATTTAATTTGAATTAATTATCTAAATTTGATAAATATACTCCCACTTTTTTAGATACGGATTTACAGTGTTTTCAAATTTATTCGTATATATTATCACTTGGGTCATATTACATCTAACTGGAAACTGTGATAAGGAGGTATGTATGCAATAATCACATTATTTACCAAGAGCAAAATAGTTCATAAGTTAATTACCTATGTTTGTACATGTATTAATAAGTACATTAGGTATGGTAGCGTTTTATCATATGCAATTTTGCCACAATGCTCAAATATTGTATTTGATAATGCTAATTAACAATGTAGTTACCAAAAACAGTTGTGTAAATTATCATTCAATATACTTAGTAAACATAAATGATTACTTTTGCATCTAAATTTCCTCTATTGCTATCAGTAACCTGATCTCAAAAATTTATTATTTAGGTATAAAATTTACTCCTTATCTATGAGCAATAAATCAATGTTATGGGATGACTCCCATTCTGTTCTCTGTGCCATTTACTGGACTTATGAGAAATTTAGTTTTGTCCTACTGCATAACTTGCTTTAGACAATATCATTTAAATATAGGCTGGCTAAGTGACTCATTACTGATTCATAACAAATAGTAAAAGCAAAACCATGTTATAATTACATTTGTTACAGTTTGTTAAGTATAAATGTATAAGATTTAATACAAAATTTACTTATCTGTCTTTGTCCTGTGGGTCATGTGGGTCATGTATTAATTCATTAACATAATAATTTTTGAAGAAACTAACACAGCATTTATGAAAAAGCGAAGTTCTGCACACCATCCATAATTCTTGCTAATTTTATTGCTTTGAGAATCATGATTGTCATAATAATGTTGTAAAAAATAATCAAATAATTTTCCTTCTACTCAAGACTTGTTTTTCTTTCAGCAAGTGGGACCGTCAGATGCTTGGAAGTTCAGAAATGTTATGTACATAGTCATAAGTGTCGGTACTGCAGCATCTGCTGTTTTTCATTTTGCAGTAACTGAAAGACCACCAAGAAGTCAAGTACCCTTAATTGAAAGTGATGGCACAAATACACTTCATTGCAGTATGTTCCGTAAATTCCAATTATATCAGGCAAGTACCATTATATTTAATACTTGATAATGGTTCTTAATGATGCTTAAGTTTTAAGGTCTGATATCAGTGGTATACTTTTACCTATTTTAATTATCCTTAGGTTAGTTGTGAAGTCAGTTTTTAATCATTTGGCTATTTCTGTTTGATAACAGTGCCAATGCTTAAACGCTACTAATAATTAAATTTATGAAAGTAAAAAAATATGATTTAAGATAATACTTTGACCTTATACAATTTTTAATAGTTCATTTTTTATACATTTTCAGGTAGCCGGTATTTACATGAGCACTAGATTAGTAGTGAATGTATCGCAAGTGATGATTCCATTGTATCTACATCGGACTTTGGGGCTGGCCGCTCGAGCTCTCGCCGTCGTTCCCCTCGCACTGTACCTCGGCAGCTTGGTGGCGGCCGGTGTACACAGATTGGCCCCACCATCAATCACACGCAAGATAAACTACCTTGTGGGCTCTGCATGTTCCCTAGCTGGTTTTATCTGGATCTATATCGACTCTGATGACACATACAAAGTCTATTATATTTACGTAGTTGCAGTTCTAATAGGTTGGTAACAAAGATAATGACTAATAAGTATTGGCTGTCTATTATCATGCAGTAGTTATTATATTTCCTTTGGCGTCAATATTAGTTTATAAAAAAGGTTATTATTTTGTGTGTTCTTATCTGCTGTTGCCACATACGTTATCCTGTACATAAATTACTGATTTTATGATGTAGTGGATTTTAATGGTCTAAACTCTAAAGCACTATAAAAAATATGAAAATTTTTGTTATATGTTTAGAAAAAATATACTAAAGGAATTATGTAAATTTAATTGAACAATGCGTTCCTAGTTTAAACGAAAGTAAGTATAGGTACATAAATAAGGCGTTGTTTCAGGATTTGGTGGAGCGCAGATGTTGGTCACTAGCCTAGCACTGACGGCTGATTTAGTTGGTTCGAGTACTGAAGCCTCTGCATTTATTTATGGACTCATGAGCTTTACGGATAAACTCGCTTGTGGTGTCGCCATTGCCGTTATACAACACTAGTAAGTTCACACCACAAATATTTAACAACTTTAGTTTGAGCTGCTTTTCTTAAGCCCATTGTAGATCAAGTACAGTACAATGCAGCAGCATGCAAGTGATATACCTTACACTTTTTACTCTCATAGCCCCACTAGGGTTTTGCTCCTATATCATAGGAACTATGGATACACACATAGACGAATATGCAAATGCCCAGACCCACAACAGAATTCTAAATTCAACATTTAGATGTCTATTTAGACAGAATCGAACCCACATTGCTTGTCAAACTGCTACGATAACCAGTCCGTCACGCAAGTCGTTATTATATTGGTCGTCGTGGTATATTTAAAGGTGGCATTAAAAATCAGATGCACGCGGGTCTCAAATTTCGTTATTAATAAAATTGTTTTATTTTATATTTATTGGATATTAAGTTATTGACATTTTATATTGTTATTAATTATTGGAATTGTCTTGTTACAAATGAAATTAAGGAATGATTGAATAATAACAATTTTATCTAATGTTTCTAATTAATATAATAATGACTCTGTAATATTAAGTACTTATAAATTGCATGACATAACAGGTGGAAATTATTTGATTTGATTTGATTTTTACAGTGCAGACTTAGGCGGCATTGAATACTATCGTGATGTGCTGTCGTGGGTTTGCGGTGGTGCTACTGTTCTCGGACTTACTCTCACACTTACATTGCCTAAATTAACATCAGAAGCTCTTATTAATAATAGTGAGTATCTTTTTATTACTGTGGTTAATTGCAGATAAGCAATGTTTATAGTGGATTTTTAAGTTTACGAGATGGCCAAATCCTTAACCTTAAGAAGCATTAAGTGCTGAAAGAACATTTTTGAAGTGAAACTTCTTTTGGCGCATGAGGGTAAAATTTTTACAGATGAAACGTCACGCCGGTATGCAACGGAAGTGTCGGAAAAGAGAGAGAGAGAGTGATCGAGACCGATTGAGAGAGAGTAAGACAGGGCGAACGTAGCATGAGCAACTAGTGGAGTGAGAGTAGGGAGCAAGCGAGTGAGAAAGATTGAGAGAAAAAGTGAGACAGAGCGAACGTCGTATCACGCCTTTTTCCCTTCCTCTTAATCTTGGAAATTTAAAGTTTTAGATTTGTATAAATATAAACAAGATTTATAAATTAGTTCGCCAAAGAAGTTTCACTTCTGACATCTGTACTTTGTACGCACGCATGTTTTTTTTTTAATTATTTTCCTAGCCGGAAATTGAATTGTTTCTAATGATAAACGACAAACCAAAAGCTCATTTTTAAAAGATTTTAAAGAAGGAATTTTATTATTTCATTTCATTCATTCATTTTGTACTTTACCTAACCAATTCTTTGATTATTTAATATACACCTGCAACTTTGTCTTGGACATTGTATTAACTACTGTATTGTATATGAGGACACGATTATGAAATCTTAAAATATTATAGCATACAACCTTTCATAAATAATTAAATTACAGTAATTTATGGAAATAAATACACAATAACACAGAATTGGTCACTTTACTATTTTTTATCGTATATTTTTTTAAATTCAGTGTACCTACCTGCATTATTGAATAAGTTCTTAAATTTTTATTTCAGGCCATTCTACTATAAATGCAGCAGACGACGAAATACAAGTAGAACCAGATATATAGAGAAATTTAAAGATAAATTATAGTTTGATTACATACATTCCAATAAATTTTAAAAATATTTGTATATTCATAATAAATTCTATTTTCTATTAAAGGATGTCTTTTTTTTAAGATTTCATGTTTAAAAGTTTGTAGAATCATTATGGGTCGACCGGCGAAGTACTACCTCCACCCCCGATTTAGCTAGCGTTAAACAATTCCTTGCGTTATACGGACAAACCGATATGTTATTATTGAGACCTACAATAGACTTCAGCGTAATCATATTCCGCCTACGATATGAAAATGTACTTAAAAGGTTGCCAATTTAATAGTGCGGTTTATAAACCGCACTATTAAATTGGCAACTATAGCCTGGACTTGCGCGGTGTTCTGCGGTAACAATTTCAACGGTTTTGCGGAGTTGCGGTCGCCTCGTAAACTTTATGTTTCAGCATAATACATAAGTGTTTACAGTAATAGTTTCATTCATAAGGAGTGGAGACAACGCGAAATAGAACACTATGACTACATACTTAGTACTCCACTAAGGGTCACCTCCACTACACCAAATACTGTCTGATAACAAAAGTATTGTCCTTTTCTGATTCAGAAATGTGTTTTTGGAGCAACGCATCTGTAATCGAATTTAGTTTAGTTGAAGCAGTACCTACTTAACTGGAGGGCATCTCCATCTGCTTTAAAAGGCACAACAGGCCCCACATGAAGTACTGCTCGCATCTCTGGATCACCGATCGGTTAGAGTTAGAACCCCTAAGCCTGCGGAGGGACATAAGTTCGCTTTACGTGTTCTACTGGCTTTATAATGGTGAGTGTTCCGAAGAACTGTTCATCTGGTGCATGTGGGCACCAGATGAACAGTTCTTCGGAACACTCTTCTTTTTTCGCACCACTCGCCGACGGATGAGGTTTAGATCCACAACAACTGGATCCGTGGTGGTCCTTCATGTTGCGGTTTGCGCGCTCCTTTCTGCCGCGAACTTGCAAGATGTGGAATGAGCTTCCTTCTGAGTTATTCTCGGAGCGCTATGACATGGGAATCTTCAAGAAAGATGTAAAAATTGCATTAGCGACTTCTCTGGTGTTATAAATTTCCATAGGCCACGGTGACAGCTTTCCATCAGGTGGCCCGTCTGTCTTATCGTTAGGTACAACTATAAAAAAAAGGACTTTATCAGGGTCTCAAAACTCCTCAACCTTTCTAACTGAACTTACGTTCTCATATAATTGTTGCATAAATTCTTTGTCAAGGATTGCTAAAATATGTTTATTGTTCATTTGCACATACTAAGTAGTTGTTTAAGCGACTTGCTTTGAAACCATCTTAATCGGCTTCTATGTTCAACACAAAGGCTTCCACGATTATAGTCGTTACTTAAGTATGTACATGATGTAATCGCGTGTCTCCATCCGTCGTTTTGTAATGTCTTCGCTGGTGCTATTTGAGTCTGTCTAGACTTAGTAGCCCTGCGGTTTCTGAACAAAGAAAATTTGTTCTAGGTAAGGGGAACTTGTTCGATATTTATTTTAGAATAATAAAGTCCTACGGTCTGATATCTATACCTATTATTTAGCTAGACTTTGTGTCCAGAATCAATCCCCTTTAAATTTGTGTCCATTTTCTAAATCAGTTATTATCAAAAACAAAATAGGTAGGTATTACTTCGCTTACCTACTTCAGTAATAGCAGGTTTCAACAGGTGGTAGAACCAGTTTAGTTTGACCGAAGAAGTAGCGCCCCAACCACAACTTTTCTAGAGTGAAGCATTTCTGGCTTCGAGAGTAGCAACGAATCTGTGATCGACTTCAGATGGAAACTGAAGTTTGCTTACAGATGTCCATTTGCGATAGTGACGACATACCATCAGGCGGACAACATTTTCATTTGCTACTTCAATCAGATAATACGTTTTTGTGTTATTAGAAACCTAGATTAATCTGAAAGCAATGGTCATAATCATACAAATCTTTCAGGCTTATTTAAATTTATTACAAGAAGTTAAATCTCTTCATTGTTATCTGATAGGCATATTTCTAATTTGATTTTAATATTCAGATGGACAGAATACTTTTACGTCCAAAATAAATATCTTTCTTAGGTAAAAACAAAATATAAGTGGGTTTTTATTAAAACAAAGTATAAAATAAATACTCCTTTAATATCACATAAGGCATAGCTAAGCATAGCTTGTATTACAAAGTATTAAATACCAAAGTTATGTTAAAAATGACTGAAAGCATATAGCTTGACATAGAAAAGTAGCAAAGAACCGCCTCTAGTATCAAATTGTCTTCACTCCGATTCTACCAAAGCGACAACAGTGAAACGTACTTCATTAGGGTCACGGGCCATAAACTCCTTGCAAATCTTAGCAGCATCTTCCAAGAGAGTATCCGGTGTAGTTGGTCCATGATTAATAGGAAAAGCTTTACGACCGTCTAATTCATACAGTACTCCATCTTTGTGGACAAACGTAATAAAGTGATGATTAATGGGTTCATCGTCCTTTGGTTTACTTGTTTGGCCTTCCTCAGCCAATTCTTTATGAGCATTAATTATCCCATCACTCATCACAAGCAATTCACCACGAGTAGCTGGGTCAACGCTCTTAGCTTGCTCCAAGAAACGCTGCAAATATCCACTATTCAGTTCGATTTTATCGGTGTTGTTAGCGACGCTGTGGACGAGCGCCACCGTGCCGCACGCGTTGTGAATATTTTGTTTCATATAAAAAAGATTACTGGATATTTCTTGGCTCTTTGATAGTATCTGACTTTCTTCTTGTTGCTTATGCTGCTCATAAGCATCAGAAATCGGAAACAGCAGCGTCACGGCAAGAACAGGACGCGGAACCCACGATAACATCTCGGGCTCCAACCCCATGACATCTACGATGTTAAATTTCGGTGGAACGCCAACCTTTTCAAGGAATTTGTTCATTACTTCGGGATTGGATTCAAGAGGTACGAGAGTTTCCGCCATCTCGATCTGAAAATTTAATGAGGATATAATTACCGGCGTTATAGACGGATGGCGGTGTATTGGTTGAAATTTGATAAAAATGCAAATGAAATTGGTATTAGCTTATAAATATAACGGAGTATACTCACAGCTTACAAAAAAACCTTCGGTAACGCGAGTTTAGACAAGGAAAATAGTTATTAATGTAAGTAAAACACTTGTAAGTGTCCAGCTCACAGGATAGAAAAATCGATTAATTCAAATTCTGAAAGTCAGCCCGCAGCTAACAGCTGAGACATATGTCACAGACTGTAAATAAAGAAAGTAAAATCTTTGGCAATCTGTAAAATTTTCCTTATATACATTTTATTATTGGGGAGTTTACGCCAGGCGATTTAATCGGCTAATTAGTTTGTTGTTGTTACATCAACGCCATTAAATAAAATAAAAAAATGTGAAGTTCCACAACAGTAATTGACATATAGGAATCAATATTCACAATACAATGTTAAGATGAAGTAGCAGACATTATTAAAATGTATACAAATTAATAAAATGAATCACATTAATATCGAATTAATGAAGGAATGCATTACAATGGTTTGTTTGATTCTACTCTACTGTTGCTATTTATTGAATGTGGCATGTAATTTGTCAATATAAATATGTCAGTGTCATGTATGTCATGTCATCATTTACTGTCACCACCAGCGTTTCTAGTGTGAACCGTGAACCTAAAACCTGTGTGATTCACATAAAAAGTTCTAAGATATACCATATAAATTGGCATTATAACCGTGCATTCCATTTGTGTTCGTCACTTTTCTTGCCATGGGTTTCAGCAACCGTAGTAAAAGCTAGTGTTTTAGTCATGAGTAATGAGATTGTGACAAAAACATCGATTCGAAATGGCCGTTTGTGGACTTAGGACATTGTTGTTAATTGTGTGCATACTGGAGTTGGTACGTGAAACATTTATAAAATGATATACTTGGATGACCTGTTCCAAACACTTTATTTATAAGAATGTTTACGTGTATTCCAGATCGTTACAGTACAAAGACAGGTGTTTGATTTCCTGGGCTATATGTGGTTGCCAATAATTGCAAACTTTGTAAATATTTTGTTAATAATTTTTGGATCTTTTGGAGCTGTTCAGTATATAACAAAATATCTTCTTGCCGTAAGTAAATAATATATAAGTTATTGAAATAGAATGTATGTAAAATCATTTTAATGTACGAAATGTTTAAAACAAAATTAACCAAATCAGTGACTATAAAGATATATATTTTAATGACTCTGTAAATTAGAACCACCTAAAATACATATTTGGAATGTTTCACTTTTAAAATTTGTTTGCCTGAAAGCATTAAATAAATTGCTGTATTTTTTTCAGTATGTAATATGGAGCTTTATGTGGTTGACATGGAACATATTTTTAATCTGTTATTATCTTAATTTGGGCACCTTAAATAGGGTAAGTTTTTTATTAACATAATTGTTTACAGCTTAAGTCTAAATACTTTTAACTTGATTTAGAATATATTACTTTTAACTAGGTCCGTCTTATGTTTATTAGAAAATGCTTATGCATAAAGTGGCATAATCTGTATGCTGCTCTTAGTACGAGCATTTATTCTTTTATTCACTCATACATTGCAATGCACATGGAGTTTTATATATTTTTCCACCATAATACAATACACTTTGAAATGATGAGTGGAAACAAGAACAAAGCTTGTTTTGGTAAACGTAATGTACTTATACTACTGTACTGTATCATAGTGTTTCTTTTTGTAATATTTTATTAAGCAACAATATTGTAAGTTCTGAGATTTGATAAATGTTATTTAATTTTTAGGAGAGTGGTTTACTATCATTAGGGACAGGTAGTGTAAGCTGGTGGGAAGGCAATGGCTGGGGGTGTCAGCCGGTGTGGGGTGAAATTGATGGGCCCGGGACCTGGAGACCAGCAAGAGTTGACGGCTGCTTCTTCCAGTGGAACCATGTGGAGTTAGCCCAATCTGCTCTAGCTGCCCTTCTTACTATCACTGCCTTACCACTTACTGTACTTGTGGCCATTCGATCATTCAAGAAACAAAAGCCTCCTTCAGGTATTTATAACACTTTAAACCTTTTACATTTTCTCTTATAGGGAAATGCAATTGATAAATTTAAGAACTTCACAATAAAAATTATTTGCAATAAAATATAAAAAGTAAAGAACTTAGAGTTGGAGCATATTTTACTGCTCCAATTTGTGTAGGTGAATCCTTTCAAAATTTCAATAGTTTCATTAATTATCTTTAAGAACGGTGAGAATTGAGATACATGGCTCATCATGAAATTTTTCAAGTAGCAGTCAACAGTGACGTAGCTAGGTATGGGTGCAGTGGGTCATCACCCATGGCCTCGCGAGGGCCTCCCGAGCCTTCTTTGGAGGGGGATAAAGCACATTTGTTTAGATAGCTTTACTGGATATATCATGGGAACTACAGAAAAGGGGCCTGGCTGATAAGATTTCACCCACATCTACATTGGTCCACACTGAGCTAGTGGCAGTCAACCATCTTCATCAGTCAACTCCACCTAACATTCCTTTATAGATCAGTGAAAATCAACTCAAGCCATGGCTTGAGGCTACATATGCTTTACTATTGGATTATATTTTATGTAAAGTTTCAGAGCTAATTCAACAATATTTCTTTTAAAGTTCATTGTAATTCTGTAACTTATTTATGTTGATCCAATGTAGCAATATTGTGTAAGAAATGTTGCTGAGAAACTTAAATAATGTAATAGTAATAAGACCTTGAAATTACACTAGTGTCTAGTATCCCAAGGTCTAGTTAGTAACACTAGTAGATTTGCCTTTCATACTGATGAGTCACATTACTTATAAAGTGCATTTTTTACAGATAAAGGTACTCTACCACGACGACAAGTATATACAATAGAGCTTAGTCCCACTGATACAACTGTCAGTGAAAGTTCTTTAAAACCCATGACGCCACGGCGCGTAAAGCGACGTTCCGGATCGCGAGGTACTGGTTCTTCCGTAAGAAGGTCGCGTAGGTCGTATAGAAACGCGGGATATTTGGCATCGAATGCTTCATTGCCGCGCGACTCTCGGCCGTCACGACCCACTTCAGCGCACTCGTCCTACTCAAACTTCCACGCGGCACGACCGGCCTCGTACCACATCCCAGATCGGGAGGGTCCATCTCGTTCGGAAGATGGCTACGATCCACCCCAAGCGGAGTCCGTGCCGATAATGACGAACCGATACGACACAATACGAAGGGGAGGTCCGACGTCCAGCCACGACGTGGTCGGCCCGTACAACGAGCCGAGCGGGTACGACTCGGCGAAGAATTACGAGGCAAATATGCCGGCGTACGATAACATCGGGCGGGGATACGAGGCGGCGCCGAGCTACGAGAGCAGGGCGGAGGCGGCGGCCGAGTCGCCGCCGTACGGCGCGGGCGGCTGCGGGTACGCGGAGGGCTGGCCGGCGCCGCCGCCCGCGCCGCCCTACAGCGCGCGCGCCACGCCGCAGGCGCCGGGCCCGCCCGCGTACCAAGCGGCCGCTTATCAACCCACCGCCGACGCTTACAATGTTTTGCCTTAATTTCCACTGTGCCATCTTACCCCCTACAGGGCGATTGACCTCGAGAATCGTGGTTATTGATGCAAATAGCCTGAATCTATTATAATTTCTTTTAAGCATATGCACCAAGAAATAACACTAGATTTATCTTAGATCTCACTTTACAAGTGTTTAACTGTTTCTCGCATATTAAATTAAGTCAAGAGGTACATGACATTCGAGGAGGACCATACTTTCGAAGTATGATGTCTTAAATTACGCCAGTAAAATATTTTTCATGATTTGCCTCCTGTATGGGTTAAGACGGCCTTTCCTACTCTATGTGCCTTATCCAGTGAAGCTCACTTCTAGCTCAATCGAATTTATTTGTAAGTTTCTCATTTGTTGTATTGTTTCGAATGGAGGAAGGCGAATCTTTAATCTTAGATATTTTTATCTAATTTTTTATCTGACATCACTTTATCTTACTTTTATGTGGTTGTTTGATGTTGTAAGTTTCTTAGGAGTCTTATAAATTTGTTACTATTGTTGTACAAAATACACATTCCTTGTTTCTGACTGATAACTTTACCACTATCGTCATTACGGATATTATATATTTCTTTGGCAGTATATTGACTAAAATATTTTATATACACATGTATTTCTATTTTTTATGACTTTTCAATAAGTAGGTATTAAGTTTTAATTGTAATGAACTGAACTCTGTTTATTTATGATGATCATATTGGAAGTACTTAATAATATTTCTGTAGAGTAGTTTGTGTTCCACAATCAGGGTTTTTAAATGTATCCGTCCAAAAAGACACTGTATTGAATTTTCTGGTTCAAGCTTAATAATACTTGATACACTTAAATTTTGATATGATATACACATACGGCAATGTACCTTATTATTAGTAAGTGTGAAATTTTATCTGCATTTATGTCCTGCACAAAAATAAAGGATTATGTCCACAACATGTTAATAGAGACTACAAGTACTTTCTAAGTTATTTATAGTGCTCAAATAACACTTTAGTGATCATGATTTGTACTCACAAAATAACACATGTACTGCAAATGTGTTTAATCCAATCACTCGACCAGTATGTGTAGGAAAAACGAGCTTTATTAGATTAAGATATCCTAAGTTGCAGTCAAACTTTTTCAATTACTTTTATACCAAATATACATCTATGAATTATTATTCTTTTATTTATTTCTATTTACTACCCGCATTCCATGACTTTGGCACTGAGAACGGAGTCTATCAAATACATAGACTCCGTTCCCAGTGTTTCAGATGTGCGCGTTCCAGAAGACGTTCACAAAGTTCACGCTCACGACCGCAGTTATTCCCGTTCCACTAGCTTGTGAGCGTTACTGACATAATCTCTAGTGGAACGATCACTTCGACCCACCTTATTAGATAGGTCGTCGTGAGCTTCGCGTGGCGTAAGTCATGACGTCATGAGTGACATATTCGCTGCGACCACAACGACCGCGGTCGTCTTGTGGAACGACGTTTGGGGCTTTGTGAGCGTCTTCTGGAACGTGCCCTTGGTCGTCATAATGACTATGATACACACATATGACGGACGAATACAAATAGAGAATATCCTCATGAACGATGTATCAAAATCACATTTTATTAGGGCTAACGCTATTAATTAAGGATTCGAAGGATAATGGTGCTTCTGACTCAAACACCATAAAATAAAACAGTACATCGAGCATTGTAATTACGTATAATATAAACCTAATAACAAAACCTATAGATATAAAGGCCTTTTATAGTAACAAAATTTGCAAATAATTGTATCTAAACAAGTTCTTTTTCAAATCTTGTTAGTAAAAATGAATAAAAATGCAAGTGCGATTATAGGACCTAAGGTTATCTGGGACATTTACAATCATCATAACATTTAAAATTATAGATTTAACCCCTAAATGCATCTTGTGCCATAAACGGCACAATGACTTTAAGTTCAAATAACCCGCCAAATATTATACTGTCATGTTTTGAACTGTTACATTGTTAATCAGTTATCTGTGAAGAAAAAAATACGAGAATATCAGCCTTCAGTCTGTGTTACCAGTATACTTTATCTGTCAAATTATGACAGAGGTTTGAGTACTTAGCGCCAAGTGAAGTTACCCAAATTCAATCAAAAAAAATCAAAGTACGTTTATTATATTCTCTCAAATAAAAATAATAGTTTAGCAGGTAAGTTCATTGAATATATGTGCTTATTATTATTTTACTTCATTTCATTCATTTACCCGGAAAAAAACGCCAAAATATCTTTGTGCCGAAAACGACCCTTCATGCATTTGTACTACATTTTTTCCCGCTAAGTGCTTACCTGATCTAACACGTTTCAAAAGTTTTATTTGTTTATTTACTTTATTGTGTGGTTGGTTTTTGCATGTTTTGTGTTGCTTTTTAGCTATGGATGACAAAAATATAGAAGAGATGCTTCGCATGCTAGAAAGTGGCGAAATATCTGACGATGAGATGGAATCCGACGGGGAAGACTTCGATTATTATCCGTCTCGTCAAGAGATCTTAGATGAGTTAGAAGAATCTCCTTTAGAACCAATCAATGGTGAAGACATCGATCCAGCTCTTATAGATATCGATGCTATTGATCCTCCCCTAGCAACTGACGCGGATTGTGACAGTGGTCCTCCAATAGTATGTAATTTTTCAACTTCTGGAGGCGCTAATTATATGTCAAGTGGAGGTAGAAATCTTCTATGGAAAAAGCGAAATCTGGTCTATTCTGAAGACAAAATAGCTTTTTTAGGTTCTGAAGAATTATCTTCTATTATTTTGGAATTAGATACACCATACCAATTTTTTACGCACTTTTTCACTAATGAGTTTTTAGAGTCTATTGTTCAGGAATCAAACTTTTATGCCACTCAGAAACAACCCAATAGATTAGAAACATTTACAGTAGAAGATTTGCGAAAATATTTGGGTATTATCACTTTTATGTCTGTTTACCATTACCCCAATATTCGCTCATACTGGGGCAAGTTTGGGTTTGGCCCAATACGGGATACTATGCCCGTAAATAAATTTGAAAAAATTAGAAGGATATTGCACTTCAACGACAATTCCAAACATCTCCCAGTCGACCATCCAGACCACGACAAGTTGCACAAATTGCGTCCAGTGATAACACATTTGAACAAAAAATTTTCTAGTGTTGCGATTGACCAACGCTTGTCAATTGATGAACAAATGTGCTCAACAAAAGTCGGACATTTTTTGAAGCAGTATATGCCGAACAAGCCTCACAAATGGGGTTTCAAATTATTTGTCCTCTGTAGCTTATTGGGATATTCATATAATTTTATAATATACGCGGGTAAAGAAAAATATAACGAGAGACTACCAAGTGAACCTGAAATAGGAGTGGTTGGACAAACTGTCATGAGGTTGATCAGAGTGGTTCCTAGGCAAAGAAATCATATCGTATATTTCGATAATTTTTATACATCTTTGCCCCTAATGTATCATTTGGCCACTGAAGGCATCCATTCTTTAGGAACTATACAGCGAAATCGTTTGGGAAAAAGTTGTAAATTACCTGATAAAAAAGATGTAATGAAAAGTTCTATACCTCGAGGAACGTATGAAGAATATGTCACCAATATTGAAAATGTGGACATATCTGCGGTTTCGTGGAAGGACAACAAACAAGTAGTCCTAGCATCCACTTACGTAGGTGCAGAACCTGCAGAAACAATCAAAAGGTATGACAAAAAAATGAAACGAAAACTCGAAATTCCTTGCCCTAAAGTCGTAAAAGAGTATAATGCACATATGGGAGGTGTCGACCTTATGGATTCTCATCTTGGCAGGTATAGAATTCGTATCAAAAGCAGAAAATGGTACATGAGAATATTTTACCATCTGTTGGACCTAACCATCATCAATGCCTGGATTCTTTACAGAAAAGTAATGGGTAAAAGGGGAAAAGCCAGCAAAGATATCATGAATCTTGCAGACTTTCGTTCTGAGTTAGCAGACACACTTTGTAAATATTCCGCACCTATACCTAGGGGTCGCCCACGATCTACATCAAGTGCAGAAGCTGGCCCGCCTCCCAAGATACGGAAAGGAAAGCCCTGTCAAGTTTTACCTCCATTAGATGTGATACTAGATGGCGTGGGCCATGAACAAGTAAGAACACCTAATAGGATGAGATGTATGTTTCCAGCTTGCAATTTGAAGACTGTAATAATGTGTGCGAAATGTAAAGTTCATTTATGCGCTAAAAAAAGCAAAGACTGCTTTAATGACTTACACAAAAAAAATACCTAACTAATGCATGTAGTGCCGAAAACGGCACTTGTTGATTTTTGCTGAAAATATACATAAATAAATAAATCTGATTTTTTTTATTATTTTTCCTCGAATCTAAGCACAATATTCTATAAAGAACAATTTTTTTTTAATTAAAATATAATGTCATGCATTTAAGGGTTAATGCTAACTTACAACTAAACCATTCATGTAATATTTACATCGTGCGGATGGACATTTGACGTAGTTTCAAACTAAAAAACGTCATTCTTCTGCTTTTCGATAATGTAAGAGGCACCAGAGAATTTTTCAAAATATAAACTATCGCATCTTTACGCCACGAAGTGGGATCACTAAGATACTATAATTGAAACATGAAACATCTTAATAATATAGTTTTTTTTTTCATTCATAGCAAGCTGAATTAGCTTTTTCATCGCAATAATAATGATTATACACACATATTAAATGCGGAAAGTTATGCTCATTGTAAACGACAATTGAGCGTAAAAAATATAACAATAAATATAAAATTTGGTATTAAAGCCTGCGAGATTTATACGCTTACAACAGGTACGTTACTTACAACAATACAAAATACTCAGCGTTGTACTTTTCTCAGTTTACTTTAATTTTTTCAATCATTTGAACCTTTTCTTCGTTCCGTTTTTGCAGACAAATATATGAAAAGTAAAACCACTTCAGTCACTTAATACCTAAATTGTATTATTTGTGATATTTCGTAGTGATGTTAGTAATTTCTAAGACACTAATTTTAAAACTTTTGGAGAACATTTGGTGGATACAGATGTTAGTCGTACTGTAACCCACCCTATTGAATGTATTTCAGAAATTGGCTGAGTCAAATGGACAGTCAGTGATCTTATTAGGGTTCCTATATTTCGTTTTGACTTATGGAACCCTAAAGATAGTAACTTTATATTGAACCGGTTTTGCTTATAACACCTGATGAACGTACAGCTACTACTCATTACTATTTGTTTTACACAAAACGTCCACGGTAAGCTCAGGTGGTCAGAACACGAATGCCATACGTCCACAAGGGGGCAAAAGCCGCGTCGTGGTGTTATTTTATAGGTAAGCTTGTTAAATATCCGCTAGATGGCGGGCAGGTCGTATCGCTCAGGGTGCCACACGTCCACGGTAAGCTACAGCCTCGTTGCGGAGCTACATTAAAAGGCAGTTTTGTTAAGTGTCCGCTAGATGGCGGGCAGGTCGCGGCGCTCGGCCGGCGTGAGCGCGGGTTGCCACACGTCCACGGTAAGCTACAGCCTCGTTGCGGAGCTACATTAAAAGGCAGTTTTGTTAAGTGTCCGCTAGATGGCGGGCAGGTCGCGGCGCTCGGCCGGCGTGAGCGCGGGTTGCCACACGTCCACGGTAAGCTACAGCCTCGCCGCGGTGCTATATTAAAAGGAAGTTTTGTTAAGTGTCCGCTAGATGGCGGGCAGGTGTCGCTCAGGGGGGTCACAACACTAATGCACCATTTTTATAGGTAGTCTTGTTAAATATCCGCTAGATTGCGGGCAGGTCGCGGCGCTCGGCCGGCGTGAGCGCGGGGTGCCACACGTCCACGATGAGCACGAGGCGCGTGGCGGTGCCGTTGTGCCACACCTCGTGCTCGAAGCTGTCGTCGAACATTAACACTTTTCCCACTTGCCACTGCCTGGAAATAAATAAAAATATTTATTTGTATATTTTGTTTGTTGAATTTGAGGTTTTAATGCCCTTAGCTATGTAAAGTAGGTTTTGCATCGTCTAACAATTCGCCAGTTAGCCAGCGCGGTGGACTATGACTTTTCAAAACTCTCATTCTGAGAGAAAACACGCGCCAATACATGAGACGATAAAAGGTTGACGACGACGCATGTATTAGCATTTTGGGAAATATCACGTCGTCCTCAATTCTTAATTAGCTAGGACTGATCTTAGATGAATAATAATTCACTTACTTGCGTTAGTAAAAGTAAGTAATAGAAAATTAATTGAATTCAGTCAGAAAATTAATTTAGTTTAATTCAGACAGATTGGTTATAGTTGCGTCACTACTCCTGACTCCTCAGGGGTAGCATCGCTTGGAAGCCCATGATAAGTATGTTTCCTTTGTCACACTCGTCAGGCAAGACCTCAGCAGCGCTTAATATTGACCAAATTAAGTATACATATATGTAAATTATAGTATTAAAATAACAGGGAATGTTTTTATATTGCTATGAATTTTGAAAGCTTCGCGAAATTAAATGAAATGTCTTTATTTTGCATAGGCCTTCGGGGGCGCTTACAAATTGTCAGTTATATATTTTTTTAAACTACCACCGGATCGGAACACGACCTCAACTGAGAAGATCCGACAAGAAACTCAGTGGGTTTGTCTTTCTTCTTTGTATATCTTTTATTTATTTGCCATCTTGTTATTAGCGGTCCTCTAGCGTTGTGTAAACGTTCATCTCGTGCACACTGACCTGGTCTCGTCCCCCACGCGCAGGTAGGCGCCGTCCGTGTTGCTGAGCGCGAGGTGCATGCGCAGGCGGCAGTTGGTGGGGCCGACGTGCGCGCGCACGTGCGTGCCGGCGGACAACGCGCTGAACTTCACCTGTGAGCAACGCACGTGTAAATATCGTTTTTGCCGTGAAGATTTATGCAACTAGGTTATTGTATTGGTAAAAACGAAATTTAAAACCGTATTTACCCTTTGCTTATTAGACACGTAGCTATGTTTACAAAAGTACCTTCAACGCCGTTTTAGTTGTGATCACTACCCATGGAACTGGCTCTAAATATGGGCAATACAGAAATTAAAAAAAAAACTGCTTATCATGACCATTTGTAACATGTCATATCGCGTCTTAAGGTTAAATACTTCACGTCTTTCCAAAGGACTCAAAACTCAATTCATCGCTAGCTGAGGACTAATCCTCATTTTAACTATTATGATAATTACATTGTTATTGGTCATAAGCGTTGATGATGTTATCATATATTAATAATATTAATAAATTTATTAACATTAAATAATCTTTATTTTAATAATCTATTCACCTGTCCTCGTCGGCAGCGCGCGGCGGGCTCGCGCCTCACGGCCGCGCACGTGACGGGCGCGCGCGCGCAGCGGCCCGCCACCTCGCGTCCGCGCACGAACACGTCCAGCTGGGACCACTCTCCCCGCTCCTTTAACCCCTCCTTCTCCTTCTCGTATAGAGCGCGCGCTGCTTCGCCCTCCTGGAATGACATATCTTTATTTTCTTACCTACGGACGCAATTTTCATTTTTTATTCAATTCCATTTTTTTTCTTACTAGTTTATGCCAATTATTCAAAATTTTACCGTGATAATTAAAAACAAAGTTCGTCAAAAGCTTCTAAACAACAACGTTAAACAAACCAAAAAACAAAAAGGACTGACTGTTTTGTCTTTGTGTGTATTTATAAGTGTAAGCAATTTGATTAAAAAAAAATGTGATTTTAGTATAAGTTCAACTACTGGGTAGTTGAACTTAAGACTAAAATCACATTTTTTGTACCTTCTTCCCAGAATGTTTTGAACATTGTTTAAGAAAATTTTGCTATTTTTTCATTTTATATAATAGAAAGTCAGAATACCTTCAGAATCTCTCGCCACGACTTCTCTAGCTCACGCGCCAGGCTCGCGTACGGTGTGCTCGCCACGTCCCACCACGGCTGACTCTTCAGTCGCGGCACGTTGTACAGAGACCTTTGCATGGGAGACAGGAAGTGTCCGAGCTCGGCGCCTCGTTTGTGAACCGCATCCGCTTCTTCCTTTCTCCCTAGCATTAGAAGCGCGTCTCCCAGATGGTAGTAAAATCGAGGTTCGTTAGCGGCGCCAGCGTCTCCTTCTAGCGCTTTCTGGAAGTACGTCACTGCCTCTTCGAGCTTGTTGTGTTCCGTTTTCAAGATAAAGCCGTAGTGCGCCAAGGCTACACGGTCGTTTGGCCACAGACGTAGCGTTTCTTTGAGAACTTCACTAGCCAAATCGGCTCTGAAACAAACAAACTGTAGTTTTTACCCATTTAGTAACAAAATACTTCTGTTACCCGTTCAAAGAATGCACCTTACCTATTAGCCATAAGAAATGATATAGTCAAATTATTGCGATGTGTCACGTCATTTGGAAATCGGCGTATCAATAACCTATACACAGGTTCAGCATTTAAGTAGGTGCCTAAAAACAAAATAAGGCATTATTAGTATCATAACAAATTGACAAAATGCAATTAACTTTAATCATATTGAATGAATTTGGTAACAATTGGCAATGTTTAACTAAAAGTAATTTACGGAGTGACGAAGAGTCAGAAACTATAAAATTGAATTAAATTCAAAACTGTTTTGCTGTCACTGTTGTAAAATAAAAACCGTGCACGACTGTGCAAATATATATATTATAAAACTAACCTCTAAATTTTATTCTATCGATGGTTCGGAGCGCAACCTCGACGAGTTTCTCATCGGAGAGCCCTTCGTTCATCTTCAGGAGCTGGAGGTAGGCGGCGATGGCTTGCGACAGCACGCGGTTGTCTCTCTACGCCTCAGCCTTCATATCGAGCGCGCGAGCCCGCAGGTACCGCGCGCGGCCGCTGTCCGCCAACTCCGGCGCACTCGTACGTTCCTCGCACGCTCCAAACGCCCCCTCCGCACGTTAGTACACAACAATCACACAATACACGCAAACTCATCCACTACATTCGATTTAGCATCGAACTCACATTCGATGGTGAACGATCGAACGGCTCTTACATTCGACTTTAAAGGATCGAATGATTTAAATTCGATTTTAAACGATCGAATGTCTGCTACATTTGATTTTAAACGATCGAACTTTAACTACTTGGGGGTTAGTCGTCAGCGCGGCGCCGGGGGCGCGCGGGGTGCGGCGCGAGCCGGCCGGGGCCGCGCGGACGAGCGGGGAAAATGGCACAACGAGCAAGGATGAAAGAGATTAATTAAGTGCAAAAATTGTTAGTCCAGCCAGTCCTGGAATAGTCCAAACAGATTAGAATTATATGTTTCATTGCTTTCAAATTAAGGTATTCTATTTGAATATTTATGGTATTCTAATCAGTGTAACAAAGTTGGTGTATTCGTATTTTTTATATTATTGCGAAGCGAGGACTCAACATGCAGAAAATCTTCACGCTGTAAGTATGACACACAATTGAACACTAAATAGGAATACACCAAAACAGATATATAGTTCGTTTGTTTTTGAAATATCCTGGAAAATATCTGGATATATTCGAATGAGTTAAAAAGCAATATTTGAGAAGTAGCTACATATTGAGTGCCAGTACTCAACAAATTGCGCTTGTGATTACAAACTTTTCAGTATGTAGTCCTTATTATAATATTCAATAGAAATCAGAGCTTACGCCGATACTAACTGCATGTAATCTACTATTGGTGTACGTGAAAAAACAAAAACCCATATTCATAGGCATATTGAAGGCGTAGCAACTGTACCGGGGCCTCCACAATCTCATGTCCTATCGATGGATACAGTTGACACTTATCGTCACGTAGGCTGCATACTTGCGTGGACACGTTTCTGTATGCTACGTTATACGTACATATGTGTCATATCAATATATAGTTATACCCCGGACTTACGCGATAGCTGAGTGATAATAGCGTAAGTCTATCCCGACTTACAGAGATACGTAACACAAAATAAATGGTTCCACTACCAGTCCAAAAATGTGCATAAGCGAAGAAATACTGTGGAGTATTTACGTAATAGAAGTATAGTAGAATAGTAAATAAATTGTGTCACGCTCAAACAAAAGACGAATCAACGAAAATTGAAAATCGCGTAACTCCGAGTTCGCGTAGTTCGGGGTAGCGTAAATCGAGGCATTGATGTAATATATAAAGTCTCAACTATGGCCAATACAGAAGATGCGGATTAAGTAGTCTGAAGAGTTGTTTAAATTAAATAATTGTATTCTTACTTGGCGGAGGTCTTGTTCAGCTTTATCAAGCTGTTCACGCCAGAATGCTTCGCTTGGTTCGCCCGGCCAGTCATCTTCTACGCTGTTACCGCCGTCTTCTACAATCACAAAATATATATTGTAATTACATGTATTATAACAAATTTAAATTAAATAATATACAGCACTTAATCCTACTGCACTATTGGTTACACAGTATTGCCGTCAATAGTTGTAACTTCTGAATTTATGAACAAAATATGACAAATATTTTGATTGTTCGTTAACTATTTGTGTACAAAAATGACCTAAATATTACCTATTTTTTACTGCAAAAGTTAAGTCTATATATAGTGTTCATATGAACTGATTTTTCATTATTAATATATATTATTAAGCGAGGTATTTTCAATAATAAGCACGTGGTAATCAAACGGCTGAAAATGCCGGGTTTAAACGGGGCTTATATTTTGAACCAGGATAGTACTATGCAGAGAGTAACACGTGCTAGTTCTTACAACGAAAAACTACCTTTCTTTGAAAAATATATACGAGTATTAAAGTAACATGACTATTCGTAAATTGAAAGAATACTTTACATTTCCAATATCCATCTCCAATTTACAAGGAACTTGCTGAAGCCCCTGTTTAAAGCACTAGCCTCGTAAACCCGACATAAAGACAAAATCATCAAACAAAAAGTTAATATCACTCACATTATGTTAGTCATGCCAACAGTGATTGTTAATTGGTTACTGATCATGCGTGTGCTACGCGGTTTGTACAAGAAAGCGGACACACGCCAACGAGTCGCGTTTACTGTGTTTCGGCGCCGGCCTCTCCGGTTCCGGCAAGCGGCCGTATTTAGCCTCCAAACGACTCAGCAAGTCCGTATCGTCTACGTCAGATATTTCTTCCTCGTCCTCTACTTCCTCGTCGACTTCTTCTTCTATTTGCTCATCGTCTATTATCTCTACGTCTTCTTCTGGCTCTGATTCCTCTTCTTTCTTTACTGCAGCAACTTTTTGGACTGTTTTGGGTACTTCTTTCTCTTCTACTTCCTCTTCTTCGTCTACTTCTTCATCGGCATCATTCTCATCTTCGTCGCTGTACAATTCCTTAGTTTGATCATCCTTCTTTTGTACTTTTTGATCCTATTTTAACAACGATTGAAAGTTGATGTTATTATAAATTATAAATGGGTACTGAACAGATGTCCAACAAAACGGCCATATTACTTACTTCTTCAACTTCCTCGTCGATCTGCGTATCCTCCTCTATTTCCTCACTTTCCTGTTTCTGCACAGGAACAGCTTTAACAAATGACGCAGATTTTTGAACTATCTCTTCGTTATTCTTTGGTTCAGAACTCTGAAATGGTATAGATTTTGCTGCCTCCTCTGATATGAGGGTCATTCGCCGATCAGCTAAAGGAGTTTCTTCCCTAATAGCATGTTCTTCTTGTTCACTTTCAGGCGCATCTGTTACGGGAATAGGAATCAGCGCTTAGTTTGTACCTACTAGAGTGGTTTATTCGTTATAGTGCTCACTCAAATATTTACAACAAAGAGTTTAATGTCAAGTAATCAAGTGTGTATAAAAAGTGTATTTAAAACGAGGGGATATAGTCTTGCGTCACAAAAAGTGCTTCGCATCAAGGGAGTTTGATACGTAGTTATTATTAACGAAGTGCGAGCTGAGAGCACTAAACCTAGCGTCGTAGCTTGGGTCACTACAGCCTCTGGCAAGGATCGAGGTTTGCACTAATTAGGTATTTTCTAGGGAAAGAATAGTCTATGTAATTATTGATATTGAAAATCTTAAAGACCTCCTTTTTGGCCGCCTTATTTCAAAGGCTAGGTACATAGTATAACTTATGCAGTCTTCGTATTATAAAAATATAATGTGGATCACTAAAAATGGGCAGGGCCCTAGCTACGACGCCGCTAAAGCCTACAGTACGTGGTACGCACCGCGCGGGCTCGTGGCGCGGCGCACGACGGCGTGAGTGGCGGCCAGTAGCGCGCCGCCCACCGCCAGCTTCAGCCACACTGCAACACACGCGCCACACGCTTAGACTCACTGCCCATTGCACAACACTGCTATGTCATGTTGACGTACCGCCTACGGGACAGGGAACGTTTACTCAAAAATCGTGAAAAGGATTTTTCCACAAGTTATGGAATGATGTGATCATAGTTGTGAGTATTTACAGAATTCGATATATTTCATGAAGTTTGGCATTATCAAAGTGTAATGTACAGCAGCAAGAAATTTAAAAATCAAACTAGAATTTACGAAATTCGAATCATTCGAACAAATGCTGGTGATGTCGCGAGCCAAGTCTGACGCGTGACATTAAAGAAAACCATTAAAAAAAGGAATTATGTTAACTTGTATTAGGGCTGTGTTTAAATTAGATGGAAGCATAAAAATTGTATTTACCTCCCAAATGTTCGTGACCCTGGGCAAAGATTTGCCCTAGAAAGTTTAAGAAGGACATGTTATCAGTATGAGTATTCTAAATTAATACTAAACGTGCACTGACGCAGCTGCAGATGACACAAATAAGCGAGTTTAGCGCGCGGAGAATGTGTGGGCGCCGCGTGGGAGTAGCGTTACATACAATATTTCACATAATTTTCATACGCAGCTGTTGTTACGCTTACTACTATTGTCAACTCTTGGTACTGATGACTTATGCCGTAATTTTTTAATTGTCTATGTCTACGTATTTGAAGAACAAATTCTACAGAAACAACTACTATTTACAGACAGATGTATAAGTAACAGAGACAAGGTAAACATCATTTATTAAAATTTTCGATATTTATCTTTTTATTTGTGATAGGTAGTGTTCATGTTAGATTTTGTAAGTATGTGTAGAGTATTTTACAATAAAATATGCCCAGCACCAATTGGATGTATTAAATTACGTATTTACTGTACAATGCAAAGTTTCAACAGGGACTCGCCCTCAAAGCGTTATTTCCTTTGTAATGCACGAAATGTTAACCTTTTTGTAATTAATCATTTTTGGTAAGATAATCCGATTGTTCATTTATTTAAACATCGTAGGACAAAGATCAATATTTATTATTGTTTAAAGACTGCGTCGTCATCCGTTGGTACAATAATTTATTGATTGCATACTATGTATATCATTTTAGAAGTTATTTGGGACATTATACGTACTAAGAAACTTATGTTTTAAATTTATTATTAGACCGTTATCACTTGTTTGATAGTTCACAGTACTTCCATTTTAAATCGGAGTATACTTAGTAAGTAATATTTGGCTCAATCGTATCCTGTTTACCGATGAACAATATTTCTCTCTAAACATAATTCTAGTAAAGTGAAGTTAGCTATTAATGTTAATATTTAACTTGTTAGTCATTAATACGAGTTAATTTTATGATTAGCACACACAAGTTTTAAGAATGAGGAAATGATTAAAAAATAAAGCAATATTATGAATCATTCTTAACATTACGCATTGAAATATCAAAGCTTACGAACCCAACTACTTATAACAAAATGCTTAGAAATTGCAAAAAAAATCTTAATTTTCAAATTATACGGCAATACTGTTATAAACATATTTTCTCTCAAAACAACATGCTTTTTTAAACATTTCTACATTGATTAATTATTTAAAAACAGCACATATCGCTCTCAGTTTAGCACCTCATATTTTATTGAAATTGTCACCAAAATCAGCCGTCTAAGAATAGTCTGTTCAGGCACAGCGACAAAAATCTTATAATTGAAAAGTGTAAAAATATTCACAAATTTAATTATTGAAATACTTATGTTACGATTAAGTATCAATGCTATTTATTTATTACTAGTTAACCTGGCTAATTTCGTTCGCATAAAAATCGAAAATCAAAAATTATCAGTGTTCCTTCACTATATTATGCTAGTATATTATACATAAAAACCTTCCACTTGAATCTCTCTCTTGAATATCTCTATCAATTAAAAAAATCTCCATTAAAACCCGTAGCATAGTTTTGAAGATCTAAGCAAACATAGGGACAAACAGCGCGAAGCAACTTTGTTATATACTATGTACATAGTGAATATACATTGCCCTTAGAGTGAAGTAAATTTAAGCATTACCATACACGGAACACAGTGTCGAGTTGAACTGATGTACTCGACTGTCTCCGTCTATTTCCGTAACATAATGGCAGCTATGGCGTAACTGAGTACCGTGCTAATGAGCACATGGCGTCCCATATGTCGCCACATCACTTATTAACCAGTTAAAATTTCTATCTCAACTTTCGTTTACCTTCGAAACTGACCGAGATTTGGGAAATAGCGTTTCTTGCCAAATGAATCCAAAATTAAACGCTATGATTAAATGTAACAAGATACTTTTAATTTAATGGTTATACCTTTCGGTGCTATTTTTAAGATTTTACTAAGCGACTATTAACAGAGAATGCCTAATCGACACTCACAGCGGCGAAATAGGATTTTCTCCTGTGTCGTGGTTGCTATGGACACAAAAGACACAAACACCCAGACCCAGAACATCTAAAATCATAACTGAGATTTCAGTCTGGCCAGGTGTCGAACCCGAAATACGAACTGCTACGGACAGTACAGATTGAAGGCGCTTAATCGGGCGCTTTTAAATTCTTTGGTTTTCTTTTCTTTTATTATTATTATTTAAACACACGTTTACACACAGGTGATTGTAACACAAATGCAATACTCATTATGCCTGAACCTGAACTTTCTGTCTGAAAAAACCCTAGAACATGAATTGTTCGAAGCGCAAATGATAAAAAAATATTAAATTAAAAATATTAAAATTCCTTATAGACCTACCTTAACGTAGGGTCTCATTGTATACGTTAGTATAAAAACATGGCTACTCACTGTGGCTGGAAGACTGAGCTTCTTCTTGGCGCAGTTGCTCTTGCTGCTTCTCGTATTCTTCTTCTTCGGCCAGAGTGTCCGATGGAACCTCGGTGGACACCTCATCTTCTATCTGTATTGCGAAAGACAGTCCAAGTTTTAGAGTATATATAACATTGAAAAACAAAAAAATCATCTTTTTACTTCAAATCGTCTACCTAGTCAATAACTCCAATATAAATAAAGTAAGCATTTCTTTATTTATTGTATGGGATATGCTGCCTTAGCTAAATGGTAAATACTATAACAATAGATAACAATATAGATAACAATTGTCCCCTGCTTTGATGAAAAAAGCATCGTGAAAAAAAATCTATTATTACAAATAATTGTTTATATGCAGTGTTTAAGAGCTGTAATGTTTTTAACCGACTTCCAAAAAGGAGGAGGTTATCAATTCGTCTGTATTTTTTTTTTTTTTTTTTTTTATATTTGTTACCTCATTTCTCCGGACTGGGTGAACCGATTTAGATGATTTTTTTTTTATTTGAAAGGTAGTGCGTGTCATAGGGTCCCATTTTTTTTTAGTATTTTTTTGACTAGGGCATCCATAAGAAAAACGCATAAGTCTTAAATTTGCATTTTCAATGTACGCGATAAATGTATGAATAACTCAATATCCCGCCAACCGATTTTGATGATTCTTTTTTTATTAGAAAGGATGTACTCCAGGGGTAGTCTGATAAGAGTTTGATAAGGTTCTAATCATAGGATCTTCAACTTTTTGGAGCAAAATAATAAAATTAGTGATAGTCGGCCGAACCTTAGCTGGAGAAGTCCAATTGAGTAAAATATAGAATAAAATTACTATGTAGGTATTTACTATGAAAAATTTGACCTTCAACTCTTCAATCCTGATGATGCAGGGGTACTGCTAGCCTGAACTATAAAAGTTGGTCGTTTGATGTTTGCGAATATATAATGAAATTGTTAAGCAAATTCATGGGACAAAAATTTGACCTTCAACTCCTCAACCCTGATGATGCAGGGGTACTTAAAGCCAAAACCATAGGAATAAGCCATTTGGTGCTTACGTATATGTTATAAGATTACTGAGCAAAAACATAAGATGAAAAATTTGACCTTCAACTCCTCAACTCTGATGATGGAGGGGTACTTCAATCCTAAACCATAGAAGTTGGCAATTTGGTGCTTACGGTTATGTAAAGAAAATACTAAGCAAAAATATAAAATCAAAAATTTGACCTTCAACTCCTCAACCCTGATGATGAAGGGGTACTTCAATCCTAAACCATAGGAGTTGGCAATTTGGTGCTTACGGTTATGTAAAAATAATACTAAGCAGAGGCACAAAATTAAAATTTTGACCTTCAACTCCTCGACCCTGATGATGAAGGGGTACTTCAATTCTAAACCATAGGAGTTGGCAATTTGGTGCTTACGGGTATGTAAAAATAATACCAAACAGAGACACAAAATTAAAATTTTGACCTTCAACTCCTAAACCCTGATGATGCAGGGTACTGCAAGCCTGAGCCATAGAAGTTAGCCACCTGGTACTAACGTATATGTTATAAGATTACTAAGCAACAATATAAGATGAAAAATTTGACCTTCAACTCCTCAACCCTGATGATGGAGGGGTACTTCCAGAGGGGGCGCCCTGTTTGTATGAATTGTAAAAGTGTTTTATGTTTAATTTTTGTGAATATGTAGATGCACAAAGCAAACTTAGAGGCTTTGTTTAAATACTAGCCTTTGCCCGCGGCTTCGCTCGCGTGGAATTTAGTCTGCCACATAAAGTTTGCAAGGTGGTAGAGCAATGGTTCAACCAGGGAGGCATCACCGCCGCACCTATTTCTACCGTGAAGCAGTTCTTGTGTTTCATTTGAAGGGTGTGCCTGCCGGCTCACTTTTATATGAGGCGATCATCATAGTCCTCGGGAGTAGCAACGCATTTTTTGATTTACTTCAGATTGAACCCTTGCCCTACTTCACCTTTTACTAAGGCGATTAACATACGGTACCGCTCACTGCCACGGTAGGCGGTGAAGCGGATCTCATGTTGTATTGGGGTCTAATAAATCCGTTGATGCCTCACAAACGTACAGCGATTGGCCACGCGGTCCAGCGGTGTTCTCATCACCACCGTGTCTCCGCGCGAACGACAGTGCGGGGTGTCGGCGCCTCACACACGGGCTGGCGCCTAACCGCGCGGATCATCGTCGAAGCAAAATTGCATTTCGAAGTCGAAAAGATTATTTTGATGATCGGTCCATCCGCGCGTACAGGTGCGTAAACCGCCTTACCGCGCGGGGCACCACTATTCGCGGCGGTGCGCGGTGCCGTGTGTTAATCGCCTAAATCAGTGTGTTCAAATTTCAAATCACAGGCACGTATATTGATTTGAATTAGTTTTGTAGGCAACAGATATTAATGCTTACTTTGAAATTAAAAGTTTTAAGAAAGGGTCTCAAAACCCGTGACGGTTACCAACGCGCAGTTGGCTAGCGTGGTCAACTACGACCTAAACTACTGCTAATCTGACATATGTGCCGAGCTGTGTTACATTAAAAGGTCGACGACGATTGAATAACATATTTAACCTTTCCGCTGTTTCATTCTCATTGACTTATTTTCTTTTTTGTCGAGGGAAGAATCGAGAAACCTTCAAAAGGTACGCCGTGGGAGCGACGCAGGGTTTTCTGGGATTCTTATAGCACCAGGACTCCGGGATCTTCAAAGGAACGCAACTGGAGTCCTCTGAGTGCAATGCCCCATCGGGCTCCTCCCAAGTGAGCGGCTGGGCCCACCACTCCATCTGGTCTTTACCACGATATGCGACCACACGTATGCCACCGTCCTTCCCGGGATCGCCTGGCTGGACGGTTCAAGCTCCGTCCATCCTGGCTCTCACGATAGCATGCGACCACACATGACATCTTTCCCGAAGTTGCTGACTGGGTGTTTGGAGCTCTCCGTCTAGCCGCCCGCAACCCCGAAAGCTCCCTTTTAGTTGCCTCTTACCACAGACAGGGGATACCGTAGCCTTATTCCCGGAACTACAGAGACGTCATTGACCTTTCACATTTTGCTCCGTGTTTTATAACCATTCAAATATTAATATCATACAACTTCGTTGTATAAGGCGGCGGCGCACGGCGCGTACTGCCGGTCAATAAATTACTACTACGCAATATGTTATACTCGTAATATCTTCTAAACTACTTATCCAATTTACATGGTGTAAAAGGCAGATTCAATCTTTATTAGATGCTTGATTTTTTGAAATCATTTATTTTGATAAGGATTAATATTTAGTTTGTATAAAACCCATAGAAACATCAACTTGATATTTTTAAAATTTTCAAAGTATAAAAAGAGTTATTGTGGGTTATACATAAAATACAGACATATGCTGTCGCGGACTTTTATTTAGATCTGTGTGAGCCAAACAATCCCACGGTACATCATATTTGGAAATCCAACGGTTTAGGCAGCGTACGCGAAGATAGCTCTCAGAGCACAACTTTTTTTCCGACTAACCTGATATTTCTCGTTATATTATAACCTTATAAAAAAAAATCATTACAAATTATAGCCCATGTGTTATTCTGATGTATAACCTATACTACTGTAAAGTTTCAACCTAATCCGTTGAGTAGTTTTTGCGTGAAAGAATAACAAATACACATACATCCTCACAAACTTTCGCATTTATAATATTAGTAGGACAAACATAAAAATATAGTCACTAAAAAGTGTAAAATAAAAACTTTTTAACAAAAAATATCTACCGACTTCCATGTCACAAAAAAGTAAAAAATAATTTAAATATATTTTGGTCTAGAACATACTCAGTACTTAGTACATAGTTCTGAAGTCGGTGCTCATATAGGACGTAGTTACCGTCGTCCAGCGAAATATGTCGAGCACCGACTTCAGGACTATGTACTAAGTACTGAGTATGTTCTAGACCAAAATATATTTAAATTATTTTTTACTTTTTTGTGACATGGAAGTCGGTAGATATTTTTTGTTAAAAAGTTTTTTGGACTGAAAGGTTTGATAATGGAGACTTATCCGAGACAATTGTTTGCAGAGATACATATATGGGTGCTACTGCTTAGTTGTAAAAAAGTTAATCCCAGTGCATTGGCACGTAATATTTAATTTTATTTTATTTTAATGACAATCCATGATTATAGCATATTAAAGTTATTTCCTATTCATATTAATCCAACATGGCGCCCATCTAAAAATGGCGGATAAATCAATTCTTAAGAAACTCATGACATGTGTACTAAAGCGTTTACTCAGAAGAATATGAAAAACAAAAACAAATGATGTTATTAAAAAGATGGTTATAGTCAGCGTATAGGATTTAGCAACTTTTTGAGCGAAAAAAACGGGATTTCGTAGTCAAAAGCGGGACATGGCGGACGGGGTCCGACGAAACTATATTTGACGACATTTTCTTTGGTCAACAAACTGCAGTTCGACTTAAATTTGTATAAATTTATAGATTTGGTATATATTGTATAAGACTAGTTAGTCCATACCTCATCGTAGGGCTTCCCGGAGGGCGGCGGCGCGATGCGTTCCACAGCAGGCTCATCCAAATCGTCCACTACCAAGAATTCGCCGTCATCAGATTCCTCCCCTTCGTCAGGATTCACAATTTCTACTGATGTTTCTGAATGAATGTAAATAAAAAACGATGAAACACAATCTTATGTATTATATTATATATGCTGGATCATGGGAGCAATAAGCAGGTTTAATGATTCTCTGCAACTTTTCGGTGGAATGGGTTTGGAGGCGACCATATTAGTCCACGAGAGTAGCAAAACATTTGTGTTTGACTTCAAATTGAACCCTAGTTCTGTTTGAAGATTTTATAGATGTCCATGTGACCATTTGCTATCAGGTGAACTGCTTGCTCGTTTGCTACAATTAAAACTATGTTAACCCCATATATATAGAAAAACAAAGAGATAAAGAGTATAAATGCATTTGAATCGTAAAAAACAAGCACAAGCAAGAAAATAGAGTATCTCAATATTCTACTACACATTAACTATCTATTAGATCTATTACATTCGCTTTCAGCGAAGTGAATGGGGCTGTTAGCTCTTATTTTGTTAACTTATGTTGGGATAGTAATAGTTGCTTAAAATATTGTAAGAGTTATATAATAATGCATTCTGAAAAAAATTAAAGTTTACATTTTATTTATAATTACAATTTACAGATCCCATTATGAAGCACAATAAATAATAATCATACCTTCTTCCTTTTCGATGCTAGTTTCTGGTAGTGGTACTTCCGCCGACTCAGGTTCCTCTTGATCCAAGACTTCCTTCTCTATCTTTTCTATCTCCTCTTCTATTTCTTCCTCGTGTTCTTCTTCGTGTTCATCATCGTCCTGAACATTGAGGGTATGTTAAAAAATATAAGAGTGCTTTCTGGCTTGTTATTAATTCAAACTATTCAAAAGTGATTTCCTAATATCATAAAAACAGTGTGCAATTAATTATATAATAATTGTTAGAATATATTTTGCACTTAATGCAGACAAAAATATATTCACACTTTAGAAAAAATGTGTAGAATAATGTATCTTTATAGGTTGTCCATTTCAATATTTCTGCCAGTAGCAACATGTATAAATGACGTACATTTACGATCAATCTAGAAAAATATTAAATTAGGAACTTGTTTCACTCCTTTTCACTTTATAATATTAAACAATTAATAACTTAACTTCTTCTTAATGGAACATGCTTTTATATATATCAAAATATTAATACCTAATCTTATTTTTTTGTACGATACATAAGTCTATTTTAAGTAAGCATGTTAGTTATGTAAGCGACACTCTTCCATAAACATACTATATTCCATGACCAATAATGATCTGTTAACGGATTTATTGGAGATGGTCTCTGTGCATGATAAAGATAAGCTTTTAAATAATATCAATAGTATATTTAGATTGTACTTAGATAATATAAAAAAAGTAAAATAATATTATGAAAGAACACTAAAAGTTGTAACTGTAAACATGTATACATCTGTATATTTTGGTCATAATTTATATTCACATGTTATACAGCCATGAATCAGTTTGAATAAAATATTTACAGTACTATGCATGGCACGTAACATAAGGCATAGAAATTCTGTTTGGATGCCAGACGAACGCGTTTATTCAGTTGTCAATAAGTAAGCAATCTGTACCTGACTGACTGATTTTGCGTCGCCGTGTAAATCAAATAGGACTTTTTTATGAAACTGAATACAGCAGAATTACTGCGACCGAAATTCTGCGACTCACGACTTACAAAATTACGGTCGTTTGACCTCATCCTAAGTATGCATCTAAATGACAAACATTGCTAATGATTTTTAGTATCTACATTAGACTACTGGGGGTGTTGGTATTGAACAATCTACATTTGATAATAAAATACAGAAACATTCTCTTTACGTTGAATGTATATGAGTGTTACTTTATTAAATTTATGATAATTTGAAAATAATGTACCTGAACAAGCAGTATTATGTTATAGCAAGATTTCGTTAAATGTAGGTACATGATTTTAATTAAAATATAGTACATTATTGTATTGTGTGTATTGTACATAAATATAAGATAACATCCAAATTCAATTGTTCAACTTCACAACAACCAATTTCATAAGAAAAAATAAAAGCACTTTTTTGCTTTAATAAATTTTAACAAAACAAATATAGCAGATTAAAGCTTTCATACGCAACACGGATTAAACAGCTAAAGTTGATTACTCCTGTTACAAATATTAGAAATCATAAGTTCTCACGACTCATTGAAAAAGCCTTATAATTGTTAATAGCCAATCATTTAGTTTGCTGCCACACATTTGACATTACTACATTTATCTGCACCTCGTCATCACCCTCCTTGCTGTTTTCGTCGTCATCATCATCATCGTCATTTTCTACACTCCGATTATAGTTTTTTTCATCGTCTTCATCATCGTCATCCTCATCATTGTCCTTTAACTCATTACTATCACCATCTTCCTCAATAGAACCAAGTCTATTGTCATCATCATCATTTTCTTGATCATCGTCATCGTCGTCGTCGTCATCATCATCATTTTTAGCCTGCTTAATTTCAAATGATAATAACTTTCTTTTATACCAAATTGTACATACGACCATAAAGAAAATCATGCACTAATTTGCATTTCTTGCAATTTTACAGACCAAAGCAAAAAGTGGTTAGATTGCAGTTCAGAAGATTTTTTCTGGTGTTTAATTCCGAAAAATCTTGTGGTTAATAAAGCCTATATACTTAAAAATAAATATATTTTTTACATGTAAATAAAATTTGTGTATTATTTTATTGCATCGTATGCAGATGCCATGCAAATCACACTTGTCTAAGTGTGTGAAGTAAGGAAATCCACAATATAAATCGAAATTAAATCACACCTCAGCTTTTGTATCTTGCTCTTCACTTTGCTCATCGTCGTCTCCGTCATTGTCTTCGTCATCATCATCATCTTGATCAGCCTCATCAGCTTGTTCGCCTTCATCATCATCATCATCTTGATCAGCCTCATCAGCTTGTTCGTCTTCATCATCATCATCTCTCTCAGCGTCACCAACTTGTTGATCTTCGTCATCATCATCATCATCGTCCTCTTGATCTACTTCTTTAGATTGATCTTCGTCGTCTTCCTCCTCGTTCTCGTCATCGTCTCCATCTTCATGACCTTCCGCGTCATCATCATCCCCTTCATCATGATCTATCTCCTCGTCGTGTTCGTCATCGTTATTATCGATATCGTGATCGTTTTCGGATCCGTGTTCATCATCATCATCAGTTTGCGCCTAAGCATTTTTGAGTATTTTTTTTTCTATTATTATGATTAACTAATCTTAACAAATGTAGTATATTTCTTGAAATTTTAAAATTTATAATCTGATTATATATTTGTTATTTAAATCTGTTTTACTTACAGTAAGATATTATACAATATTGGTTTTAAGTCCTTTCAGTATAATTGCATTTCATAGTGTACCTAGTATGAAATCATAATGTTTCTCGACATGTACTGATCAATGAAATATGTATATCTAATACTAAAGAAATTATTCATTATGATCTAAACTTGACTTGTATATTACAAAACCTGTAATCACTACAGTAGGATTCATATCAATTACTATTTTAAAATAATATACAATGAGAATTTTTATGATTGTTTTATACAGATTATGCAACACTTACATGATGTTTCAACTCTAGTGTATGTTCATCGTGGTGATCATCATCAGGAGCATCCTCTATCCACCCATCCAATACTCCGGACAAACGAGATTCTACTGCATTAGCTTCCACTGCAATTGAAAGTATATTGAGAAAATATCATAATGTATAATATAATTTTTTTTTGATGAATTAATAAAGAAGTAGAATTAAATGAACTTACCTTTACAGATGGTGTAAGTTATTGAAATATTGCAAAGTATCAAGGAGTATATAAATGTGAATAAAACTAACTACTAATGTAATAAAACTAACTATCGTTTGGATAAGTATTTTATGGTAATAATAATCTATGATTACCACAAAGTACTTCTCTTCTTCTTGGGTGATAGATATAAAAAGGAGGAATCTTCCTTTTATATCTATCAATATTAGTATATTCAATATAGTAACACACCAGTATTCTGGTAGCACAAAGTTAAGAATTAAGAAGGAAATTATTACCATATAAATTTCGAATGTTATAGTAATAAATCCCTAGATTTTTTTTGGATTGCAGACATACATCATGAACTGCAAAGTACATGGTATAATAACACATTATTTCAAATAATTATTTTGTTATATGGAAATGGTATACTTACATTCACTAAGGCCTCTATTTTCCAATATGATTAGTCCAATGAGAGTAACAAGAACAGCTAGGAGTGAAAAGAAAATGATCTTTGCACACCAGTGTCCTCCCGTTCCATGCTCATGCTGTGAGTGCATAAGCACATCTCCCTCGCCAAACACCGCCGCAGTCCCACGATGCTCCTCTACACTCAGCTCATCTGAAAATACCAAAAAAAAAAAGTTTATTATATGTAATCTGAAAAGTAAAAAACAATATAATAGTTGAATATTCTACCAATATGTTGTATAACAGGGATATAATTCCAATTGAAGGAGCAAATGAGAATGTAGTTAACCTGATGGGAATGGTTATTACCATCTATAGCCAACTCAAATAACACAAATATACTTCATGAGCTACCTGAAACTGTTCATAAATGTGTTGCCATTACTGAGGGCAGAAATGGTCACCTTATATGTAAATTAGCCGGCATCCTCAGACTTCCTGGCATCAAACAGCCAGCATTGGCCTAGAAATAAGTGTGGCAGGGGTACCTTCAGTTAAAGTAAAGTAGTCTTTCAAATGCACTATATTTGAATTATGTTCCTGTGTACATTACTAAGTATAGTAATGATAGTAGTGGGAGTAGAGTAATGATACAATGATTATACTACTACATGTATTTTATGACATGTATGCATAGTCGTAGTTTGTTTCAAGTTATTGCATTTTAAAACAAAATTATAAGCGTCATGGGGCACTCAGCTAAAATATAAATGTATATGGAATAATTTATGTGTAAAAATGTGACACTTCTTCCACATCTGCGAGTTATTCTGTTCATAGCCATATGGCGACTTATATCTCCATTATACCTTAAAACTCATCAAAAATCTGTTCCACATATTGAATATTAATTTTAGAATTTAAGATATATAGTAAAACACGTGTCGTTAGTTTCAGAGTTTCTTATTAAGTAGTCTAAATTAATTGTATTTAATTCCTGATAGGACGAAAGTACAGGTAGAAGATATAATATATGGATTATTGTTAAAAATGTACAAGAATTGTGATACAAAAGAAATATAATTATTACCTTTCTTCCGTTTCTTATCTTTGCGCTTCCTTGGTTGTACATCGCCGGACATGGCTCAATTTAATCTGACGCTCCGTAGGCGGCAGAAGAGATCTCCCTATTGTTTCATAACCCTGGGTAAACAATGGAATCACAATGAACCAGCAGTTTATATATACAGTTATCCAAATGCGCAATTTTAATGAACATACAATATATTGGCGCACGTTGGAATTTTAAAATAACCTACATAACAAAGTATGTACTGTACCGCCGCGGGTTTCTTGAATTTATTTTAGATTTTAACCTAAAAATAACCGGCAAAGACAGCTGGGGAAAGAAAGAGACAGGTATACAATATTAAACACCTGACATGTTGACAATTGACAGATTGACGTATTGACAGATTAGTGGGACGCTAATATAAATGTAGTGTAAATAATTAGCAAAATAAGAATAAACCAATACAAAATACTACAAAATTAAAATTGCATTCCCAGTATTTTCTAGTCTAACGGTCTCTGTTTAATATCATAAAAATAATAAACAAATTATAAAGCAAGTATTATGGACCTCTGTTGTAAGTTAAAGTAAGCAGGAAGAAATTGGATAATATTTATTAATATATATATATATATATATATATATATATATATATTCCAAATCAATTGTTTTTGGACTAGTCTCACCCATAGGTCAAAACTGATAGGTATTTTAGGAGGATGAAATTGATATCTATTTTAACAGTCTGTTTAATGTACCCAGTAATATTCCTACTCTAATCTGGTTTTACCGTCAAATAGCAATGATACAAGTATAAATGCAGTGTAAAATAACATTGTCTGTAAATTTGCTAATGTGAATGTCTTTCTTGCCAGACTTGCCAAGTTGCCAGTATTCTTTGATAGTCTGTCAATGTCTGTTTTCTGTTATCAAGACAGATGACATTGAAATTGCTAAGGAATATGAATTTAAACAAAAAAAACAAAATCAATTTTAAATGAGATTATTGCTTGATTTGTGTACCTTTAATAAGCTATATTCAAGAACTAATTTTATTTCTAGTTCTTGTTTAATTTTTACTATTCGGTACCACCGTTTACTTCAACTGTATATTTTTAAATATTAAATTACTTTAGCCAGGTGTTAGCGGTTTTAAACAGTCTGTTCTTGATAAGCATAATGTCTGCAATCAGTGAAACTATAGTTTTATATGATGGATATTCAGAGATGACTTCAGAAGATGAAATGTCAGCAAATTGCTCATGTACACTTATAACCGGTCCACACAATATTATCGTAGATACCATGATACCATGGGATACTGAGCTAATAATAAATGGTAGTTTTTAACATAATTCTTAAACATCTTTTTTTAAATAGAAATAATGAGAAAATTGGCCATTTCTGCACATGTAATGAACCCCAGATAAGATTAGTCTTTAACCTTTAACAGGCAAGGCTGTGTCACCTATGACCTGAACTGATGACACAAATAATATAACGAACAGTTGACGGTATATAGAATTCGTGGTTCCTCATTTTACCACGGGGACTCGTGAAAACGACACGGAAATAAGGATTTGACACATCCCACGCAACAATCACCCCATCCTTTCCTCTCAACCACGCACAAAGAAACCCCTAGTCACTTGCGACCCAGCCATGCCTGTTGAGGGTTAATAAAAGTTGATTAGAGCTACTTGCTACTGATTCTTAGGTTAAAAGAGATGAGCAGAAATATGTGGGCGATGGTGCTTATGGACTGAAACTTGTGGTCCTACCACCTTTAATTTTATTTCTGTACTATGCATTCTTATATAAATTTCTTTCTTATTTAGGATTGAAGAAACACAATATTTCTCCTAATGACATTCAATATGTAGTTTCTACTCATGGGCATTCTGATCACATTGGCAATAACAACCTCTTCTTGAAGGCAAAACATATTGTGGGATATAGCATATCTTATAAGGACAAGTATTTTATTCATCCATTTGATAAAGGTATAATATCTTTGTATGTTATGACATTCTTTATAACTGTTTTTTTTTTTATGAATTATGCTTTGTTTTTAGGCCAGGAATACATTGTAAATGATGGAGTGAAGGTGATATCAACACCAGGTCACACACTAGAACATGTGTCTGTACTAGTCACTACTACAGAAGGAATTGTAGCTATAGCTGGTATGTTGCTGATTTGAAAAAATAAAAGACTTCTTTCAAACTGAGCTTGCAGAAGCAATGTGGCAAGCTACTTTGTTTACTCTAATCTTTGAAATAAAATATTTGGAATAAAATTCTTATTTCTAATTGTGACATTCTAGGGTTTTATTAAATATCAATGCTTTGGAGTATTGAAAGTGGAACCTTTACACATTTTTTACAAAAAACATTACTGTTTTTACTCCAAAATGTCCTTTAAGCTCCGAAGTATTATGTTTGTTATAGTATGTTTGTCTGGTGTATTTTACTCTCACAAGTTTTGTTTAGCACAATGCTATGGCTATTTTTATAAGTATCAGATTTTTATTTAAGTGCCACTTATAAAATTTTAGGTGATTTATTTGAGAAATATGAAGATATAGAAAATCCTGATTTGTGGAAAGAGGCAGGTAGTGATGACCCCATTCAACAAAGGAAAAACAGATCAAGAGTAGCATGCTTAGCAGATTGGATTGTACCAGGCCATGGACCAAAATTCAAAGTTGATGATCAAATTAGAGAAATTCTGAAAAAACAGGAATCAGAATCATCCTAGTGTAATAAGGAATAAAGGATTTGTAAACTTTTCTTGAATTTTTTTACTGTTACTTTTACAGTGTATACCAAAGAGTAAAAATACGAAAGTGTATACTGTTTATACTGTACAGTGTAGTACTGTTACAGTGACTAAGTCTCCTGAGAGAGAAAATGTGAGCTAATCCTACTTTGTTATATATCAAAATGAGATTTTTTTTTATCAGATAAGGTGTATTAAATAAAAGGCTTTCTTTGCATTATATTTTATTACACATAGTACATGTAAAAGGATTTGTTTTACAAAAAATTCGGTGACAAAATAAGTTTTATATATTATGATTTATTCAAAGTATAATAACAATGTAATTTTAAACAACACTGTTGTCACGTTAACATATGCATATGCTAAATATACTGAAAAGGTTTAAAATTCTTCACTCAAAGCAAAAAAAAAAATTTAAAAAGTTTTGCAAACCTTTAGGGCGAAATAAAAAGAACCTGCTTTAGCTATCTTTTTTGCAATAGTACCAGGACCTTATACAGACCATAAATAAATGGAAATAGGCCCATTGTTGAAGTGTGCTTACTACTATTCTGTTTTTGAAGTAAGAAATTCAAAACTAAGATAAGAGACTAGAGATCAATAAGTGAATGATAAATCAATTTGTACTATTAATCTGATACATGTTACCTAGTAATCATCAAGATAATGATCTAATGTTTGATTTTCCTCATGCAAATTAGAAATATAGACACAAAATAAATCTGCCTTATTTGTGTTATTTAATGTATGACATATTTACAGTGAATCATTTAATGCTCAAGAATAAATTTGTAATAAGACATGTATCACAAGAATATAAAACGAGGTGGTTTCTTCATTAGGTTACAATACAAAGACTAATATTACAGACACGAAAGTGTTAACTTTCAAACATGGGTTTTGCATTATAGTGCATTATCATTGCTAGCCTGCTTAGCATGTTTATATGAGAAGACAATCATTTCCTACTGCTCTATATAAAAGATCTTTGCTCCAATTACAATATACATTGCTTTGACTGTGTGTCACGAGTACTATACTATACACAAGGCGAAGACACCAAGGCTCATTAAAATGTAAATTCATCTTATGGGTGTTTTAAATCGTCGGACTTGAAATCCTTCGTGTAACATACTCGTATAGCAATAGTTTATTTGCTATAGAGCTCTCACTCTAGTATGCGGTAGCAAACTAAATACAACCATAGTAGATTTATTTGGGACATTCATACCAATGTTTCGACTAAAATATTCAAAACATAAATAATATTTAAAAAAATAGTGAGAGCCTCAATGACATGTCCCAAATACTGTAAATACAAATAGTGCAATGTGCACTAGTAACAATAATTTAATTCAAGCTAAGCTAGTTCTTAACTAGCGACCACCGAAGCACGCAGGCAAGGCCACCCACAACCACATTCAGGGTTGCCAACTTAACCCACACAGATTGTTGAACAATATGGCATCTTCTCATACTATGTGGTTGTCTAAAACTATGCTAGTCATGGTACAATAATGAAATTCAGAAATTTTGTTAAAAAATATGTTATCTAATCGTACATATTTTAATTTATGTATAACAATATCTAACTAATATTCTAAGCAGTTGGCAACCCTGCATACTTATATTCGACATCCTTTGAGGCCGAAGCGTTTGGTGTTGGTGTTATTTCCACAAAACAGATATCAAATGAACATTGCATCTACTGGAAACAAAAAAGTCACAAGAAGTATGGAAAACAAAATAAAACTTATCTAAAAAAGCAAAATTAATGCAATGTTGAACGGAGTACGAAACACAACACTTTTTTAAATATTCAGTGAATATACCGGGAAGCATATTATTTAATATCTGTCTTGTGGGTCTAACCAATGGCTCTACAGATCAGTTTTGACTATTACAAAACTAAGTTACAACATCTCTAGAGACATACAGCATTCAGACTTACCTGGCGCTTTCACTAAACCCTTTCAAGATCTGTTACACTGACCTTAAAAGTTGACGAAGCTTTTAAAACCTCGATGAGGGATACAACTTAATACCTATTAAAACGCAGAAATGTGTGAAAAAATCGCTGTTATTTTTCAGTGTAATATTATTTCTTTTCGAATTAATAAAAGTCATAAGTATATCCATAAGACCATAAATTAACAGGTAACAGAATAAAAAAATAAAAATAATACATTTATCATATGCAATGAAAAGAAAATGGAAACACATGAAAAGTTTGACATCAAGTATCAAAAAAAAGCTGACATCGTAAAACAGCGATTTTAACACGCGCTGCGACAACGATCCCTTTACATTGTGGCACACTTTTATATTTATATTAACATTTATATCCGTTAAATATTACTCCCGGTGATACCTTCTACAGAGATCCGTGTGTCGACGAGTCCAGGCCACAATTGCTGCGTGCAATAATTCAAAATAATTCTTCTATTAATACCATGCTATGTCTATTTACATCTACACCTTATATCACAGCCGAAGATCTATACCGTTAATAGTCTATACATTTCCGTATCCGTTCCGTAAACTAAAAGAAAGCTGCAACGAAAAAAATAATACACAGGGTAAAATACACGTAGAACTATGAAGTACAAGCGCATGCATAATGTAGCTTTCTATACTCATTGTCTCACACAAGGATTCCTTTTTTGAATTCCATGGACACAAACACGTAGACACATATATATGTCTTAAATTATAGACAAATAACGATAAAAATCATGCTTGAGGTGTCTACGTGGCTAGGAATGGTACTCTGAAGTGTTGAAAGGTCATCGATTTATTAAACATCAATAGGCCTGATAATTGATTGCAGTTTTATGTAGGTGGTAACAAATTTATATAGATATTTTTCTCAACAAAAGTTTTTACTGGTTTGTGAAATATGCGTACACAAGTGCACCAATATAAGGGGGGTTTAGGCCTGTTATACATGGCACATTTTTTGAGGCGTCTTTACCTTACCGTGAAAAAAACGTGCTAGCATGTACATGGCACGACAAAGATCAGTGCACGGTAGTGATCCATAAAACACTGACACACGGCGAATTAACCGTAGATTATTACGCCCAAAAAACGTGTGTCTACAAGAGGCCTTAGGGTGTTCTATATAATATCTAAAATATCGGTATGAATAGATACTAGCCTTAAAAATAACAAGCGGGAATATATTAAGTATAGAAAATGATTACAATCGATTCAATGTATTTTTAAGATATTTTCTACAATAATATTATACAGTTTACCAGATTTTTAAAAATCACCAACTAAATTTATTTGGCAACAAAACATAACTAAGAGATATGAGATACCTGAGGATCAATACTAGTCGGGACCGGTTGCGGTTCGTCGAGGCATAGGTCCGAATCAGAGTCGGTCCTACGAAGACTGTTGTCCTGTGAAGTTGTTATTTTACAGTATATTATTTTAAGGAAAACTATTGATGGTTAGATTAGATAATTAATGTACAGAAAACAAATTAATTTTAAACATATTAAAGGCAGTCTTCAATAGATGTCTTAAAAGTAAAGCGTAAGCATATATTTTCTTAAAGTAAAGAAGAATGTTTCTTTCCTCGTTCTTAAATAATTAATTTTATTATGTCATAAGTTCCAGGTAACAAAACGAGTACAATTCGACTGTGGAAGTACCGCTACCACACCTGGGTCAGCGTGAAAAGTCTTGCGTTTCCGCGGAAGGGTGTGGTAGCTGAGGTTTTTTTTTTATTATTATTAACAACTTTGACTCCACAGACGGATCGTCCGTGCCTTTTTTTAGTTTATTTTTATTTTTGTCTTAATCAGATTGTCACAGCTCCACTATGAGCCTTCGCCGTCGACATCGCCATCCATTCAGATGCAGATCCTTGGGTGTGATAAACTCGCACACGTAGCTGACTTGTTTATATATCGGGACTATTTTACTCCTCGGGACTCACATACACACCTGTTATTGTCTTCAAATAGAATATCTATGCTATATGAAGTTGCTTACACATGTCCATTACGATCAGGGAAACTGCATGTTCGATTGCTTTAAAATTACAAAAAGAAGAGAAGTATGTTTAGGAAATGTTTTTCCACTATTTATTCGTTATACATTTTATCCATTTAGAAATAATCTTTATTCTCTGTGAAGTTGCTTACTCATTTTCATGGGCGGCAGAGACCACATATCATATTAGTTATACTGCGTGTTCTTTTGCTATTTATAAATTATAAAAAAAATATCAAGTAAGTTTAAGATATGATTTTTGTTTACTTACTATAAGCGTTATTTTTGATGTGTAAACTTTTCCTTACATTACTTATAAATAGACATTGGGTTAAATTCATTTGCATACGACGTAAATGCATTTAATAACGGTTTTATAGCGTTATTGTATATTTTGGTACTTTTTTATTAGTATTGGGCATAACAGTTTCTGCCATTCAAGCTTGACGACCAAAAATTAAATAAATGCTTATTTGATAATGCATACTTTGTGTTGTATTTTAGTGCATTTTTTATAATAAAGAAGTAGCAAACGAGCATGCAGTCCACCTGATGGTAAGTGCTCACCGCTGCCCATGGACATCTGTAAGCAACTTCATATAGAACATAGGTTTTATCTGAAGTCAATCACAGATGTGTTGCTACTCCCGAGGACTAGGATGGTCGCCTCATATAAAAGTGTGCCGGCAACCACACCCTTCCATCAAAGCACAATGAATACTTCACGTTAGAAATAGGTGTGGCGGTGGTACCTCCCCGGTCGAATTACACTGGTTCTACCTTTAAAATATAATCTGATGTCTATTTATAAATTATAAACAAAGTATCAAGTTTAAGATATTCGTTTCGCTTACTTATCAATAAGCGTTACTTTATTGTTTAAAAGTCACTTACATTCACCGTCTGCGTGTACTGTCTCGTGCTTACTAATCAATAAGCGTTATTTTGTTTGAAAGTCACTTACATTGACCGTCTGCGTGTACTGCCTCGTGGTGGTGAGGATCCTGGCCAGCGGGCTGAGGAAGCTGGGCAGCGTCTCGGTGAGCGGCGGGCGCGCGTGCGTGAGCAGCGGCTTCAGCAGGCGCGAGTCCACGGCGCCCCACAGCCGCGCCAGCCGCGCCTTCTCGCCCGCCTCGCTGCGGGGCGTCTCCTGCGCATACGCCCGATCTTAACGTTAGGTATTGTTACACGAGTTTCGGATATACTTTTGGGAATGTGGATGTGGGCTGCTGGAAGATACGGTGAGACCTTAACGTTTTGAGTATTATTACACGAGATTCGGCTATACTTTTGGGAATGTGGATGTGGGCTGCTGGAAGATAAGGTGAGATCTTAACATTTTAGGTATTTTTACGCGAGTTTCGGATATACTTTTGGGAATGTGGATGTTGGCTGCTGGAAGATACGGTGAGATCTTAACGTTTTAGGTATTGTTACACGAGTTTCGGCTATACTGCTGGGAATGTGGATGTGGGCTGCTGGAAGAAATTTTATTTTGGAATAAGTAGCCCTTTGTACTATGTATTTTAATGTGTTTTTATTATGATTTGTACGGTGTACAAAAACATATAAATAAATAAATTTGGAGCTGAAGTTTTAGTCCGTTTCGCAACCTTTCCGTCTGAAACTATTGGGAATAACTTATCATTTGGAAAATTGAAGGATTTTTGCACTCGTGAATTTTTTTTTTAACGGTCGCTTTATTTGACAGGTGTATCACAATGACGATTAACACATGCAGGCTCTAACTTTTGTTGCGTTTAAGGAGCTCTTACTATTTTAGGTACTGTTCCTAACAATGAGTGTAAAGACGTTATCGATTAACTGTTTGAAAAGGTTCTACTAGAATTATTGAATTTTATAAGGAAAGAGAAATAAGACTTCCTGAAATTGAAACAAATGAAATGTTTAATAAATTGGTATGTTATTATTTTAAAGCACAACGAGAGCAAAGATACAGAAAAAAGAAAAGATATATTACTTTAAATTGTTATCGTAAAAAATAATAGTTTAATAATCTTGCTTTTCGTTTGTCCTATCTTTACTTTCGCGTGCAAGTAAAAACATAGGGCAAATAAAGAATATATTAGGAGTGCGTACAGTTGACAAAATAATTATCATTAAATACATCACCATAACATTTATATTGACTATATAATATTGCAGAAAAAGAATGAATAATATGTTGTCAACTGTACTGTGATATGCATGTCGCCCACTCATGCAGTGGAGTAAATTTAATATAGAAAAAATAAGTTTACATACTGCGAGAACGTTTAGTTGCCAAGGCATTATCACTCCATTTTCGCCTTTGCCCCATTTAACTACCATGCTGCCATTCTAGACGTTTAAACCAAAAGTGAAAATAAAATATCATGCAATAAATTAGTGGATATTAACATAGTGTAGATACAACAGACGTCCTGCTAAATAAAAATAATACTGAAGTTCCTTAAAGTAAGATTACTTTGTATTGTAGTTTGTTTCATAATATTGCGATTCCGATAAAGGTGCAATTAAAAACAATGTTATACACAAACAAACACAGCAGGAATGGTCTGTTACATCACAATGATACAGTACAGGTTATTTTAATGATGATGGGAACAAAGGTATTTTTTCTATTACTTTAGAATAAAATGCAAAATAACAGTTCGTAACATACAATTTCCATTTTTGGTTACTGGTTAATTTACTTAACAAAAACTTTGCCATTGAGTAGCTGTTTTTGATTTCTTAATTTATTCCCATATTTGCAAGATAATATGTAAACTTAATCTTATGAAAGTAATTTCATTAGTTATGTGAAAGTTAGCGATAATCAACATTACTATTTTAATCCATCATGTCTAAAATAATCTGCACTGTTTCAAGTTAGTAGATTAGTTGAAGGAGTCAGTATGATTGACACATGACATTATTTGCATGCAGGCAATATCTTACTGTGGCCATGTCGTTACAGGCCGGTTGCGTGGCGTCCAAGTTTCGGAGGCCGAAACCTACGTCTCCTGTCTGGATAAACACGGATTCCTGTTTAGTTTGTATGAGCAGGTTTAGGGAACTGATTCGGTGGTTAATAACTATGGGAGTAGCTACGTGGAACACTATTCAGTTAAAATATTTATTTTGTTGGTAGAATCTTAGTAAGTAGTTAGACTCCTGAGATTCTACCAGTATACAAAACAGAATGAGCAGTTTTTTAATAAATTGTTCCTGAGTTTTAAAAATCTTTGTAGCTACGGCCTTAGTTCGACATAAAGACGACCACATACATATAACATTTATTACATATAAATAGCGTTTCACTGCTACCTGTCAAACGAATTTTATATCTAACTTTTGAAATTCTTTACACCAATAATTTGGGTGTTTATACTATAGCTCATAATAATTTGACAGATAGATCAGATCTCTCACATGTATGTTTAAAAGCATGACTGCCAGGTCATGGCCTTTTATGAGAAGACACAGGTTAGCTAGCTGCCCTCAAATAAAACAGTTATGGGTGTTATATGAGGTTCAGCGCGAACATTATAACTTTGCCTTCTGACATATTATAATAAGTTACCTGTCCTGAGTCTGTGAACCAGCAAATAAGTGTTGCATGAAAATAATCATATGATTGATATTTTCCGTAGTTGTGATATTTGTTTTTTTTTCTTTCACTGAAGTAGCAAACGAGCATGCAGTCCACCTGATGGTAAGTGGTCACTGCCGCCCATGGACATCTATAATCAACTTCATACAGAACATGGGTTCTATCTGAAGTCAATCACAGATGTGTTGCTACTCCCGAGGACTAAGATGGTCGCCTCATATAAAAGTGTACCGGCAACCACATCCTTCCATCGAAATGCAAGAAATGCTTCACGCTAGAGATAGGTGTGGTGGAATTTGTTACGGTTATGTTATAAAATAAGTCAATATTGTAGATTAAAAATAGTAACCGCTGCCCGCAACGCTTATTCGAGGTAAAAATTATTTTATTTGACACAAATATTAGATATGAGAATTACAAGTGATTTTTACATACATATTTTAAAATGTGTAAAGTCTATCTTAAAATCTAAATTCTCCGTGTTTTGTTATAGCATGAATGAGTGATGGATTGGAGAGACGATGTAGAATTAATTTATGTATCAGATTTCATAATTATTAGTACAATTAATACCCCCGAAAACATCGATGATATCGATTTTCTGCAACACTAATATCCAGGATTTAGTATTGTATTAGTAGCTAACAGTTAACGAGGCAAAGCTATAACGTCGGCAACAGCTGGCAATGCAAGCCACCGTGACACGTACAAGCCCATGTAGTGCAGTGCGGTTATCTGTATATACGAGTACATACCGGTCTGCCCGAGTCCGTGGCCTGGTACAGCTGCCACAACAATGTTATATTAATCACATGCACGGTAACTCCCATATGTATAATTCCAATCACGCTTCCATTTAATGCTATTTAGTCACAAGTCATTAAATTCTCGTGTTATTACATGTATTTTACAACTATTTACATGATTTTTAAAATCAATATTATTTTAAAATACGGTTCGTAAATACAAAAAGTTGCACATAGTGAAATATGAAATGTTTTTCGTAAATGCGTGATTTTGTTTACTGACAGTGCGTATTGCTACGACCATAGTAGCCATAAAGTTTGTAAAATAAAAGCGAACGCTACAAATGAAAGCTGTACAGTGTGAAACCATATCAACATAAGCAAGACAAACTGTTAGCACTATTTATTGCAGGTAATATCTCAGTAAATGCATCTTCTCGTTAAATATCACTTATAATATAAATAGTCCTTGAAAAAGAGAAATTTATTTAAATTACCTGAGAATTACTTGCTTCTAATAGTTGATTCAAAAAACGTAAAAGTATCTTTATTATGACAAAGTATTTCTTACCTTAGTTTATATAAACGTTTTTTGAGCCAAATCTCTATTTAAAGATAATGCAAAGAAATATATAAATTGCACCTCCTCTGAATAGCACTTGTTAAATTTGTGCGTCTATTTAAAATTAATATTACTTGTATAGTGTGAACGAACTATAAATACTTACACTTCGCACATCACGGTACGGTAAAGCTTCATTTTCATCGTTTTGGCCTTGGCTGAAAAATACGGCAAAATTATTTATTAACAGGTCCCATTAGCTACATGTTTTGTGCATTGAGTTGAAGGAGGAAAGATGCTGTTTAAATGGGTATCCATTTAAGTAGCATATAACAACATTTTTAGCCGTTTGAACTGTGTAGGTAACGTCTCAGTTCTCAATGTAACTATTTCACATTCATTAAGTGAAAATGCAATGTGACAGTGTAAAAGAGATTTGTTTGCGTTTGATACATCGTTACTTTGTCGTTACAATTAGAGTTGAATGTTATTTTTAGAAAAGTTTGTGTCATACTTTCTATAGTTAATGAGCATTCGGATCGTATATGCATGGTTGATGTATTCGCGAATGAGTGATCAGTGTATTATTACTGCGGTGAATTATGTGTTGAATTCCATTTACAGAAGTATAATTAGTAAACATGAGTACACATGCATAGGAGATACTTGCATCGGGACGATGTAGGATGCATTATGGTTGTAATGCTGATGGTAGATAATGGTCAGTGTAATGTAGAAGTAGAAATGAGGATAATTGAGACGTAGCGTGCGCGGAAGTTATGCTTGGAGTCGGCAAGGGTAACTATTTTTGAGTATCGACTAAATTTTATAAAACGCAGATTGTACCCATTGAGGTTGACCTGATTGTAGTTGCCTATGCCAACCATGCTTTGGCCAATTTGTTTTCGATTTTCAAGCCATCTACAATCAATATCATAAAATTTCTAGTAACTATTGCAAGTTTTGTAGAAAATGCTGCTAACGAAGAAAAAAATTTCACTATGTGAATTGTTTTTTTTTTTAAGATATTTTTCGGTTTTATTATTATCATGTTCATGTATGTCTGAAGTTTATTATTTATTGCTTTTTCTCATAAACGCAAAGGGCAAACGAGATTATATTTTATTAGCGTTATTCTTGTTTGCTTACGACAAAGACTTTATTCTCTTAGCCCTTCACCCGGCCCTCACGCCACGCCTCCAGAGTAACGTGCAAATAAGAAACGACGAGTCAATATTTACACTGTATCGTACCCGGTGGGTATGCGCAGGTAGGCGAGCGCGTGCGTGGCGGCGCCGCCCTGCAGCACCACGGTCGCGATCACGATCAGCGACGTGGTGGTCAGCATGGCCTGCCGCGCCTCCGACACCGTGTTGCGGATCGCCAGGGCGAACGACATCGCGCCGCGGAGACCTGGGGGTTGTTAGGGTTATAGGGTATCCACATTGTGCAATCTATACTAATATTATAAAGAGAACAACTTTGTATTTTCGTATGTTTGTTTCGAATTAACTTAAAAACTACTGAACCGATTTTAAAAATTCTTCCACTATTATAATACCACATTATCCCTGAATAACATAGGCATATTTCTATTACTTAAAGGATATTTGGATCACTAGGGTGAACGACATCGCGCCTACCCTTTGACTCGAGCAATGCTCGGGTTCATAAGGTAGCTACAATGTGAATTTCATACAATTTGACATATATTGCGGATTGTCAGCGCGTACGGCCTTGCGCAGCAGAGATCACGAGAGGTACGTTATAAAATATCATACAATTCAACCTGTGTTGCGGATCGCGAAGTTCAAGGATATCGCGATGCGGAAATCTGGGAAGCGGGTTATAGGGTGTGCACAATATACAATTTCATGCTCATCTCGATATTATTGACAATAATTTGCATAATTTGACCACGAATTAGACAAATCGAGGTTGGCCTGATCGTAGTTGAATATGATCTAGTGAACCATGATTTGACCAATTGAATTAAATTGCTTCAATCGACATTGTAATCAACCAATCAATCAGGGTAATGTGGTAGCGGTAGGAGATAACTAACACTAGTTATAAGTTTTTTTTTATTTATAATGAAAGTAGCAAACGGGTATACAGTTTACTTGTACAATTCTATTGTATTTTGTCGTAATGAACGTTTATTATTTGTCGATTACCGCCACAACTATTTCCATTAATCATACGACGGACTATGGCACTGGATATACATAAATACGTTAATACTTACCAGAGAAGAAGAGCATGTGTTGGAAGTTCATAGGAATCGGTGGTTTGCGTCCTAGGTTCAGCAAGAACGATAGCGGGTAAATGTTGACGGCACGCCCAAGTGTAGACGTTAACTGTTAGGTGGCTAAGGAACATCATTTCTTTCTAAAACAGTTACAAAATGTCAAATAGTCTCTCTTTTGAAGAACTCGTAAAATATTAATTCGGCTTAACATAATTTAGTTTTCAGTTTTGTTATATTAAACCAAGTTATAAACAAATATTCGCTACGAGACATGATTCGCAACGATGAAATCCGTAGACGAACGAAGCTTACCGACATAGCTCTCAAAATTAGTAGGCTGAAGTGGCAATGGGCCGGCCACATCGCTCGCAGGACCGATAACCGATGGGGAAGGAAGGTCCTCGAGTGGCGACCACGTTTAGGCAAAAGGAGTACAGGTCGCCCCCCTACCCGATGGACCGACGACCTGAAGAAGACAGCGGGAAACCGTTGGATTCAGAGGGCACAGGACCGGTTGGAGTGGCGCCATTTAGGGGAGGCCTATGTTCAGCAGTGGACATCAAAAGGCTGATGGATGGATGGATGGATGGATAAACAAATATTATCAAAACACAAACTGCAGTGTTGCTTCCTTTTAGAAAATTATATTTAACTTCTAAATATTATGTTATTTTATCACTATATCTACGGGATATTGTCTTCTCTATTATTATAGAGAGGACAATTTGAATTTACAATATATTATTTCGTGTTAGGACGATCGATCATTTTGAATTATCAACGAGATAAGTCTATAAAAAATCCTTCAACTTTTCCGTGGTTCGCGTACTTGAAAAAAGGATACAAATCCAGCAATAATGAACCAGGGATCGAAGTGGTGTTTCGGGAAGGTGAACATGGAGACGCCGATGTACGTGAAGATGAAGTTCTCCGCGAGGAAGTTGAGCAGCTCGAACAGCTGCTTGGTGCGGTTCCGCGAGTCGGAGGACAGGTTGTTGTACGTGTAGTGCGCTTGGCAAATGCCGCAGAACAACACCGCTACCACACCTGGAATAAGAGCATCGTTAAAGGTCGGCAACTATACGGTACATAAGCATATACCACCAGGTGATAGAACCAGTGTATTTCGACCGGGGGAGTACCACCGCCACATCTGTTTCTAGCGTGAAGCGTTTTTTTGCGTTTCGATGAAAGGGTGTGGTTGCCGGCACAATTTCAATATGAGGCACCCAACCTAGTCCTCGGAAGTACTAATGTGATTGACTTCAGATAGAACCCATGTTCTATTTGAAGTTGCTTACAGGTGTCCATGGGCGGCAGTGACCACTTACCATCAGGTGGACTGGATGCTCGTTTGCTACTTCAATCCGATAAAAAAAATTCGCTGCTTTGTACGAGTAACCGTAAATTTCAAAACTCATTAATTGCAATTTTAAATATATAGTGTTTATCTTATTATATTATTTTAGAGTTACAAACTTAGTTCTTTACCAACATTGTGGTTATATAAACCAACGTCTTAAATATCAAATGTAGCAATTCGTGCGAGTGCGTTTTCTGTTAGGATATATCTTTTTAACTGACAAATGGTAGTGACACTAAATTAATATTAGATACGCTATTAGCTTTATAAAGACAACAAACCCGTGAGCTCGAACACTTCCGCAATGAGAAAAGCCGCGTACGACATGAGCACGAACAGCGCGGACTCCAGCAGCGGCCAGTCGCGCACGTGCGTGAACTTAGTCATGTGAATCAGAGTTAAGGAATCTGACAATCGGATCTATTTCGTGTAAATGTTATTATTATAGATAAAATACTATTTTATTTGTTATTATTATAGATAAAATACTATTTTATTTGTTATTGTTATAGATAAAATACAATTTTTATTTTTTATATTTTGACAACCCGCGTGGCGCAGCTATAGTTGTAAAGAACTCTAGTCTTTTAGTCTTAATTCGATAGACTCGGCTCGATTTTATACGACTTAGTGAACTAACAGAACTTGGAGTCTTGAGTCGAGCCGAGCTTCAGTCCTATTTATGATAGGACTCGACTCGATAGGACTCGAGCGCCAAAATTGAACTCGACTCTTAGAAAGAACTCGAGTCTTAAAAAGAGCTCGAGTCTTATAAAGAGCTTGAGTCTTAAAGAGCTCGAGTCTTCTTCAAACTGTTCTTCAAAATGTTGACAGTGATTTATTTAGAATTTATATCTATACTTCTATACCAATATAATAAAGCTGAAGAGTTTATTTGTTTGGTAGAATGCGCTAATCTCAAGAACTACTGGTCCGATTCGAAAATTGTTGCATGAATGTCCGTGGATAACTTATATGCGGGAAGACTGCGGCTCCTACTTGTACAATTATTTTAAAAGAAAAGCTTTTAAGCTTTTAAAAGAAAGACTCCAACGGAAAAGAACTCGAGCGCGACTCGCCACGTAAAAAGGACTTGAGCGCTAAAGAAGACTCGAGTCTCGAGTCTCGAGTTCAAGAGCTCGTATAGACTTGAGTTGTCTAGTCTTAGAGTCTTAGGGTTATGAATCGAGTCGTGAAAACTATCAGCCGAGTTCAAAATTTAGGACTCAAAGACTCGAGTTCTTTACAACTCTAGCAGCGGTTACCATACCGGTCTGACACGCAGTGGGTCCCGGGTTCGATTTCGGGCCAGACAGGTATCTGAATGATGAGTTTAGATTCTGTTCTGTTCTGGGTCTGGGTGTTTGTGTATTCGTCTTTGTGTGTTCATGGCACCCACGACACAGGAAAAAATTCTACTGTGGGGCTATGAGTGTAGAAAGCGTTTTTTTGTTAATTATCAAAGTTATACATATCTCTTCATGAATTCGCTTTCTGGGAATGTGTATGTTACATAATGTGTTGTGTACGTTGTGTTTTGCATGCCTTTGATAGAATTATTATTACTAAGTGGAAGATGTTATGTGTATACGATTTTTATGATTGATGATGATGTAATGTTAGGTTTATACATATTGCATTACAAAATTTACCAACGTCAAACGTGTTGCTAGGATTACAATATCTTTATTTATATTTCGTCGTCGATCCATTATTGTCCCACTGGGTACGGGTCTTCTCTCGAAATGAGAGAGTTATAGGCCATAGTCCATCGCGCTGACGAGTGCGAATTGGTGGACGTATTTATATTTGTTTCTCCTAATTTTCTAAGTAATGCACTATTACGGGGCTCTAACGATTTTTCAAAGCTGTCGTTCAGAGTGCGTCACGCATGCAAGCATTAACATTTTCCTATTTACTATATCGTATAAACACTATAATGTACGGAGACTTCACAGTCTATTATTGGAGCAATATAATTTACTATAACATATATCATTATTTAAAAGGATATCAATGCTGTAAAACATCCCAAGAGAGCACCAACGAGCAATGATAGGCTGAAGATGCCAATAAAATCGCCAATCGCCGCCAGGAACGCAGTGATCTCAAAGCCACCGTCCACCGAATACCTCTTCTCGTAGTTTTGGATGGCTCTGGAAATATAAATTTATATTTTAGATTAATACTAGCTGAATTACCCATGCTACATACGGGGCATAAATATTACTAAAATAGTCACCATCTTTAAATAGTGCAAAATGTGGAAATATAAAGTAGCCTATAGACCGACCAAATATATAATCTACATCTATGCAAAATTTAAATTTAATTAAATACGCCATTTTTTGGTATATTATTATGGTTGATTTTGAAGTGAAACTTCTTTAGGCACATGAGGGTAAAATTTTTACAGATGAAACGTCACGCCGGTATGCAACGGAAGTGTCGGAAAAGAGAGAGAGAGTGATCGAGACCGATTGAGAGGGAGTAAGACAGGGCGAACGTAGCATGAGCAACTAGCCGTGGAGTCAGAGTAGGGAGCAAGCGAGTGAGAGAGATTGAGAGAAAAAGTGAGACAGAGCGAACGTCGTATCACGCCTTTTTCCCTTCCTCTTAATCTTGGAAATTTAAAGTTTTAGATTTGTATAAATATAAACAAGATTTATAAATTAGTTCGCCAAAGAAGTTTCACTTCTGACATGTGTACTTTGTACGCACGCATGTTTTTTTTTTAACAACCTTCGTGCAGTAGGACTGTTAAAAAAATGTGGGTCAGAATGGGTAAACAAGAAATAACCGGACAACAACATAATAAAGGTAAAGAACGTAACGCTTCCAGTGTTTCTCGAGCTTCGTTACTGTAGAAAAGAAATTAAATTAAGAGTTATTAACAGTAGTTGACAGCAAAGGTAGATAGGCCGATTCAGTGCAAATGTTTTTTTGTATCTATATCAAGCATATATATATATCAATATCAAATACACATTTGAATATCAGAATTTAATGCCAAAAATAAAATTTAATGTTTTAAGATCATATACAAAGATCTCTTTGTAATATCAAAACACGTGATAGCGTGTTGCAAGTTTTTATATTAATGACAGAAATAAAAATATCTTTAACAATAATAATAATCATATAATTATAAACAGAATTGATTAAAACTAGTCATAAACCACAAAGCGGAAAAACATAACCATAAATAACATATTTATAATTAAATATTCATGATCACAACCCTATTTACAATAAATAACTAGGTATGGATGGAATCCTCTGTATTGCCAAACTGTGTATAATGAGTCTTATCTTATATATTAATATATTACATTATCAACTGATACCTAAGAATCCTATAAGGAAATTACTTTATATCCCTGTAGGAGTTTGAGATCTAAATCCTTTGTCTTGATTTCTCTTATTGATACTAAATACTTACTAATTTAAAAAAAATTGCGGTTCCCTGGATGTCTGTCCATTTTGATCATCTCCAAATTAGCGTATTTATACATTATTTCTTTATAAAAATAGTATGGATAAAGGAGCAGTAATAACATCATGCTAAATTTAAGGTTAATTAAAGCGTAAAATTTGTAAATTGCCTTCTTTTTCTACTGATATATGTTTGTACATTATACCTATAAGTTTTCCGAAATGATTAAATAAAATAAAAACGGTTGAAACTCACACACTCGACCGAGTTTCAAATTCCATGCACCATAGATTTTTCTAAAATGAGGAGCGTATTAGAAATTATCACTGTTTCACGGTATAAGAAAGCATAGTTAGAAAACATACCTAAGAGTTTTATAGGAAAACGTCCTAAAAGGTGTGAAACCTATCCAATCTGCTCTTGGCCAGAAGTGGGTCAATAATTGCTTGATGAAAACGATTGATAAAGAAATTTAGTTTGTAATAAAACTATAGCAATTTTGAAGCATGGTGGAAATATTTCACAATTGCATATAAGAATAACACGGTAGCACTAAGGTTAGATATATTAAATAATAACATTATAAAACGTAGGTATTCGTACTAACAATATGGAAAACGAGTATTTTAATCCAAGAGGAAAATCTGTACAAAAACTCCTCTTATGTTTACCTAATAAACTCATTATTTTATCTATTTACTTCTACATCCTTGTAGGCCCAACATTTTTAATAGATGTGTATAAATAACGTACAATACTTAATTATTTTTCATATCATATCTGGTGTTGATATTGAACTATATGTTTTCTTAAAAGCTTTTAATTAATGTGCAATTTTTGTGGGTAATATGCGTTATTTGTTAAACTTCAGACGATGCACCTATTCCATTTTAAATCAATTGCTTATTTTAGATTATTTAGTTAGCCAGCAGTAAACGCTGAGCATTATACATCCCGCACGCTAGTGTATAAAAAATAAAAATAATTTAATAAATGCTAGTTACCCGCTGAGTACTAAAGCCACGGCGTCGTTGAGTACGCTCTCACCGAATATCATAGCGTACAAGTTGACGTCCACCTGAAAATATATGATTAATGATTATATTATTTATCGACCATCGTAACATTTCATTAAGTAAACACAAAAATAAGTTATTGTTATACACCTACAACTAATCTCAAGGTAGCAAAAACCAGAGATTCATATTTAAAATAAAGCTAATGTGTGCAGCTGAGGTATTCCCGGAGCGCTATGACATGGGGTTCTTCAAGAAAGGTGCGAAAAGAGCTCTCCTTCAAAGCCGGCGATGTATTGGCGACTCCTCTGGTGTTGCGAATGTCCATAGGCGACGGTGACTACTTTCAATCAGGTAGTCCGTCTGCCTTATCGTTAGGTTAAAGTATAAAAAAAAGCTAAGGCTTAACAATATTTTCCATATAGTGATTTTATACGAAGATCTATAAAGAGATTTACTTAGTTTACATTTTGGCTACATCATATTTTTAATACGCTATGCACTGCAGTTTAAGGCAAGATCGGAAAAAAATAAAATAACTGGCTTATAGATTGAAATTGTACATGGACTTATTAGAATTAAATGCTACAGCAACACATGGACTACAAATCTATTTTCAATCCATTAAGTTGAATTTCATACTTTAAGTTTGATGCGATTTTAAACACACGGTTGAACAAACAGAAGCATGTATAAATTCTATTAACGACTAAACATTTTTCCAAGCGAAGTACACACGGGTAATTTCATTTTTATTATATGTGTGGATACCTTGTGGCATAAAGATCACAATGCCTGGGATTCCTGGCCGGAAATTGAATGATAGATGTCTGTCTGAATGTAGTCATTTATTTTTCCACTTTACTTTATTGTGTCTACTATAATGATGTTACAATAGCCGTAGATTGTATGCGTCTATTTTAAAATTTGCTCGTTGGCTATTTCCATTGTATAAAAATAGACATTAAATCTTTTTTATACAATTGAAATAGCAAACGAGCATGTAGTATATCTAATAGTAAGTAGTATATATCTCCCATGAATAACTATCCAAGTAAGCAACGTTATATAAACAGGGTTTCTATACTAAGTAAATTGCAGCTGAAGCTCTCGAAGACTAAGATAGTCGAATCATGTAAAAGCCGAATTTTTTTTCTTTGACTGAAGTAGCAAAAGAGCATACAGTCCACCTGACGGTAAATGGTCAATGCCGCCCATGGACATCTGTAATTAACTTCCATCCATGGGTTGCATCTGAAGTCAATCACAGATGCGTTGCTACTCCCGAGGACTATGATGGTCGCCTCATGTGAAAGCCGGCAACCATACCCTTCTATCGAAACGTAAGAAATGCTTCACGCTAGAAATAGGTGTGGCGGTGGTACTTCCCCGGTCGAACTAAACTGGTTCTACCACTTTGAAAAACATCTACATCCTTCCATTAAAATGCACAAACTGTTTCATGGTAGGAATAGGTGTAGTGATGATTCCTTCCCGTTCGAACCATACTCGTTCTGCCCTCTTAGAATGTCTGCCTGTGACTTAATTTTAGGAAAAAAAACGTAAAAATTTGCGCAAATGTATGTTTTATTATTCAATTTACCAACGCTAACGTTTCGCGTGCGATAAGCATGTTTACATAACATAATGCCTTCATAATAGGTGCGATTTACGTGATTTGTTCTTCACGTGACTCGTCTCTCTCTGTTTATGAGTAACGCAGTTTACATTACATGACGTTTTATTATAATCAATTATTTATTTACAAGTACCTGATATTAGCAACATAAGTAGTAGAGTAACTTAACTGCAGAGTGTGGGGAGTTCCAATATACACATGTTAAGACAATTTATATCTTTACTAAGGTATTTTAGAAATAATAACATCTGGAGTGTATCAATTGTTTCGGATTCACAAAGAAAACTCCAAATGAATTCAATAAAATTTGTTTTACTTGCTAAACTTATTACTTGACATAGATATATGTACATATGTTATGCATATTAGGACTTAACATGAGATCAAATATATAATCAATAACCGAAATGCAAAAATGTACCGATACTCATTCAGATAAATATCTCTTTACATAATAGCGTTGATTGCGATTTTATTGGTTATATTATTGTTTAGCATGTTTGACCTACACGCGATATTTCAGGCTATCTGCTAACTTTATTATTAAAATAATTACTTCCTATAAAATGACATAAATTAAAATAACCAATTAAATGCGTTGTCTGCGTAATACTAATCAATGTGCCATTCATCTTTTAATCTCAGAGGTCTTCTTCTAATCCAACTTCGTTCTAACCCTTCTGAGCATAAAGGCATGTTTACCAGCTAAAATCTCTAACTTACCTTCAGCTGCGAGAAGATAGCGAGCACAGTGAGAGGATCCGTGGGCGAGATGAGAGCGCCGAAGTACAGCGTGTCCAGGAAGGTGAAGCTGGACGAGAGGGACTCCGGCATCAGCTGCACGAAGCCGAACATGAGCGCGCCGATGACCAGCGCGGACAGCGCCGTGCCCACCATCGCGAACGTGAGGATCGCGCCCAGGTTGCGGAAGAAGTATTTCTGGAATGTTCGCCATTTGAGTACTGTTTCCCATTCTGTTGAGGCCCTAGTATATAATTATACACGTTCACAAGTTGATAGAAGGTATACGGTTCTACCACCTTACCCACACCTATTTCAAGTGAGAAGAAATGAAATGAAATGTCTTTATTTTGCATAGGCCTACTGGGGCGCTTACAAATTGTCAATTACATTTTTTTTACACACCGACAAGAAACTCAGTGGGTTTGTCTTTTTTTGTATCTTTTTTTTGCCATTTTGTTTTTACATACCTAGGTTAGCTCCAGTAAGAAATCCTTGCGTTTCGGTCGAAGGGTGTAGTTGGACTTTTATAAGAGTGAACTATCTTAGTCCTCGGAAGTAAAAACGCATTTGTGATTGATATTAAATAGAACCTTTGCCCTGTATAAACTTGCAGACGTTCATGGGCGGCAGCGACCATTTAGCATTAGGTGGATTGCGTGCTCGTTTGCTGCTCCAACTTCATAAAAAAAGACGTTAAATATGTTGAACAAGATAAAACTATGGCAGACCTTACATACATTTGTAAGACCTTTCATTTCATATTTGAGTTCAAAAATTTACTTAATTTGCATAAGTACTAGGCTGTTTATTATGTTCGGCAGTATTTGCATCTGAGACCGAGTAATGCATGTGTGTGTTTTCTTTTATACATTTTTTTATTTAGCTAGTGTGTTCCGCAGATATGTAATTTGTACGTACTCCTTATGAGCTTCCAAACGGTAATCCTATACTACAGCGACATGGTTTTATTCAGAGCTGAAAATCAAGATCTAAAGTAATAATTATCTCAACAATGTATTTATGTATTCAATCTGGGTCTAAGTTGACGATCTGAGTTAGGTAAGTAGGTATTTTTTAGTTATAATCTTATAAAACATCGAAGTGTCTTCCAAAATATAGTGTAGGTGTCTCTATATGGTAACATTTGCTGTGGCAAAATAGAATAAAGCAGGTACAATTAATTTTCTTAATGCGTCCGTAGTATTCACGAAGAGAATTCTAATGTGGAGCTCACGATTCTAGGGAGTGTAATCGTTTATTTCTGATTTACTTTTATAGACAGTTAGTCACATTCAGTGCAGGCGCCAAGTATCCGTCCAACTACTCTCTATCACGACGTTTTGAGTCATCCTTCCCATTTTGCTAAGTAATAATAACAAGTAAAAGAAAATCTGACAAAGCTGAGCTGAATGCATTCAAATCCTTCAGATTAACAATGTTTTCGTGAAGACTATAATGTAAATATTCACATTCGATTTTACTACATTAGAGTTTTCGAAAAAAATGTATGCCATATTTTAATTTGTAAATAAAACTTAAATTAATACGTGAAGCGAACACTGCCTACCCCTCGTAGAGTTTCATACCTAAAGCGTAAAAACGGCACTCTATTACTATGACTCCGTCCGTCTGTCTCTCAACAGGCTAAATAAATAAATCCATACTTCCATACTATATATACTTTATTATAAATGTGAAAGTGTGTTTGTTTCTTCTTCTTTTACGTCGCCACATAGCTATTATATGATATGGTTTATATGTTGGGAGATAGTTAGGAGGCCGGAGAGTGACGTAGGCTATATGCCTTTTACCGCGCTCTCTCATTCCCATGAGAATATCGATGTTTTGTTAGTTGATACATATTTAGTAGTTCCAGAAGTTGTTAATAGATGGCGTTAGTAAAATTAATTTGCAAGTTCTGAATCACGCTATCAAATGCTCATGTTAATTATCTTTGACCGTGCGGGCGAAGCCGCGGGTAAGAGCTAGTAATTGTTATTGTAATAAAAATAACTACATGATTTTGTATTCATTTCACAATCCTAAATATACTCGTTCATTGAATGTTAGGCAGAACGAAGCTTGCAGGCTATCTATAAACAACACAAAGCATAAAACTGAAATGATATAAGGATAAATTTACAAGAAATTAAGAATATAAACTTGTTATTCATTGTAAAATTAAATTTGTTTGACGAAACTAAAAAACGTTACCTCGCAATTAGGTTTACGATATTTAATTGCCCATTCAATGTCCATAAATGTAGTTATACTCCTTTAATAGAATGCGCGCCGAACGTCTTTACAGTATAAGTTTAGTAGCGTTTTACCATTTGGCCATGAAAACATTTTCTTAGCGCTACATACAAGTATCAGCGAATTTCAGCTAAATTTGTTACTAAATGCATTGAAATTTCTGTAGTTCTAGGATTAGAATATGGCTACGGTATCCCCTGCCTGACGCAAGAGGGGACTAAAAGGGGTTTCCGGAGTTGCGGGCGGCTAGAGTGGGAGCTCAAACCTGGTGACCCGGGAAGGACCGCGGTACGTGTGGTCGCATATCGTATTAAAGACTAGAAGGAGCGGTGGGCCCGGCCGCCCATCTGGGAGGAGCCTGATGGGGCAGCGCGCTCAGAGGACTCCGGTTGCGTTCCTTTGGAGATCCCGGAGTCCTCTTGTAGCGCCCAGGACATCCACCATGGGGAGTTTTAGTGCAGTAAAAATCCCATATAACCCTGCGTCGCTCCCACGGCGTCGGACACCTTTTGAAGGTTTCCCCCTCGAGAATAATAAAAAAAACCTTATAAGGACGGACACATACATTGTTTTTTTTCTCAACTGCGTGTGAACGAGAGTAATTTTTTTGGAGCGAAAGGATGTATTTATATTATTGTATCATTTTTACATGGCGCCTGCGACCAGAGAAAGAGGATTATTTTTATTAACATAACAGTATTATTATCAATACTTACCTATACTACCTAACATTATAACACTTAATTTTATTATTTTGATACAAACTCCATCAAAAGGTTAAATTAAATAAGTTAATAAAAAAAATCCGGGCTGCGAATTTTAGTTTTAGCAGTTGGTTTTTTGTTTTTATAATTATTTCTTGTAATGCTCATCGCTGGTGCTTGTAGTGCTTGTTTTTTTTTGTTCTGGAGAGGGAAACCTTCAAAAGGTACCTCATGCCATGAGTGCGGCGCAGGTTTATGTGGAATTTTTACCGCACTAAAACCCCCATGGTGGACCTCCTCGGCGCTAAAAAGAGGACTCAGGGATCTCGAAACGACCTCAACCGATATCGTCTGAGCGCGTAGCCCCATCGGACTCCTTCCAGATTGGCGACATTGCGACACATACCGCCGTCCTTCCCGGGATTGCCTGACCGAACGGTTCGAGCTCCCACTCTAGCCGACCGCAACCCCGGAAGCCCCTTTTAGTCGCCTCTTACGACAGGCAGGGATGCCGTAGCCCTATTGTGATCCCAGAATTACAGGGACGAGTGCTTGAGGCTTGAAGAGCATGTTTCGTGGCTGTCGGGTCAGAGCTCGAAAATCTTAGTATCAGTAACAATAGCTCCCTAGGTACAACTTTAATTTAAGCGCGATTCAAGGTGAGGATTCGCAAAGAAAGGATGGCATATTTACCTCCATTACCCTCTAAAAGACCTTCGCAGTATATTTGCTTAGTATATAATGATGGCGACATCTGAACAATCTGACAATGTGAACGTTACTAGCGGAATAGTAATTAAAAGGCCTGACTTTTTATTTCGATGATATTGTTTCGATAATGTTTTTTTTTATTTATTGGAACAAGCAAACAAGCAGAAAAACTGCACATTTGGAAAGTGGGCAGTGCCGTATGACCATTCGTAGTCAACTCTATATTGAAAAAATCACATCTGGGTAAGTAAAGTGGTCACGTCATATTATCATGTAGGCATCGATATAGAAAATCCCACATAGGTTATCAATTTTAAGTACCTATGCGTATAATAAACATTTTAAAGAATTTAACATATAATGAGTATATGAGTAATTTTATAAAATTATTATTACATACTAACGAAGTAATAGTAGAGTTGGAATCCCAATATTATCGATTCACAGGTCAACTTCATAGTAATAATTAATTTGAAATTGGTTACAATGATTACTCTTAAAACCATCTACATATGTCTTAACATAAACTTGACAAATATGTTTTGCGTCATATTTTTTACACATACAGATATACAGTTCAAGATCAGTATTTAAAATAATATCATGGATTTTTATATTATGGTAAGCAGATGCAACTACCCATGGACATGTGATTTAACTCCGATAAGATTAGAAGCCTATCTGAAATTAGGCACTAATGCTAGTATCCCTATAAGACAGGATACAAGGATTAATGTTGTTCCCTAACACATCATTGATATAATAGTGCTTGACTGTTATTATGAGTTAGAAAAAGGTTTCGCATTGGAGTTTGAGGAACAGAATAACAAAGTATTCTACCACCTTTAAAATTCTGGTATGTACCTATATAGGTTTAAAAAAACAAAAAATCCTACAAATTGAAGTTTCTGTTATGTTTCTTTATACTGTGTTTTAAATAAAAATATATATGAGATAGATAAAAAAAATTATATGACTTACTCTTTTTAAACAGTATCCAGCATGGAAAATAATTGGTGGTAAGATTATATTGAAAAAAATCTCAGGATCAAATGTTGCTTTCAAATCTATTTCATTTTGTTCCATATTTACTATTTCACCTCTGAAGCTATAAGCATATATCTTATTTGGTACGGCATCTGAAATGTATATATTAATTTTAGCACCTAAAATGTTTTATACTTATGATTATTACATTGCAAATTGGTATATTACTTTATTTATTTATTTTTTTATTTATTTATTTAATTCAGACAAGGTCCATATAATAACAATAATAGTACATAGTAGATATTGTTAGTAGTTACTTATTAACTATATTAGTATTACAAATTACATATAGCTTAAATTAAAAATACCTAGCTAGGATTTTATTAAAGTGTAGTAGTAGAGTGCTCAGTCTTGATTAGCACTACTTACTCTTTTCCTATGAGAGTAGCATATGACTAAGGGATAAAATTGGGGAGATAGATAGTTGTGATCGTCCTGTGTGCTAACATCAACACACATTGGATTACCAATATGCATGCCAGGTATATTGACTATTGGCAAAAATTTCCATTATAACAAGTCAGTGTCTAGCATTAATGCAATCATACTGCATAATCAAAGCATTCAACCCAAAGTATATTATAAAGTTCCTGACAAATAGCTTCAATATTAGATATGTCATCATTTTACCATTAGAATTGGTCACCAATAATACAAATTAGCTGTAGTCACTATAAATTTCTTTAACATATAGCAAATAATCAAAAATTACATATAAAATTATACACAAACATACAAACCTCCAGAGGAAATGTTTATTTTATCAGGGAAGTGGAATCGGAGTATGTCTGGTGGTACAGACAAGTTGTACTTGGTATCAGGTGCTGGGTGAGCATCAATGTAGGTAACTTGATTTGTACTGCCTGCATATCGGATTATTGCGCCTACGATTAGACCTAAAAAAAAAATTGAAAGAAATAAAATACAAACACAAGTACCTAATTAAGCCTTATAGGTATAGAATATTAATATAAGCTTCATTTTTGTACAGCAAGTTAAAGATAGTACATTCAAATTCAAATACATCCCATTTGTTGACAAATGTGATCGATTTTTTAGTTTCTAAATAATGTAATACATCATAAAAGAAATTGGTGTAATGATCTGACTTAAATAACAATTTTTTAAGTGCACATAAAACATACTTTGTAAAACCTTGTATGGTCATATACCTTTATTAATAAGTGAAACAATAAAGGTTTTAGTGACTAATGGAGTACTTTGTAAGATCTTGAATTATTTCATTTAAATTGTAAACGAAAACCAGTAAAACTGTAGGTAACACAGTACCCATAGTACAACCAAGGCACCAATAGATAAATATGCAAATAACAGGTTCAAAATTCTATTCATGTATGTTGCTGAAAATTCAGAATGCAAGTGGCAATATTAACTTCACTGTATATATCACTTGTTGTGCAAAAAAAGGATGTTGTCACTTTACTTGTATTCTATTTAGGGTAGAAAACATAGATATAATAGATTTATCACATTACCTGGTTTTTATGGATGTATCTGTGTATGTATCAGTACTTGGACAAAGTTACTAATATACGAAATATAAAGTAATATAGTAATTATTAAATTGCTTGACACAGTTTAAAGTTGTGTTTAAGAATCATGGTTTTATTCTTTACATTATTTAGAATGCTGAGGTCAGCTGAATTTGATGCTTAACAAGGTCAGAGAAGATACCACTCGTTTATCACATGATAGCTTTACAACTGTCAGGGTCAGGGTAATAAAATAACATTTCAAGGGTTCTTGTTCTTACCATATATCACAGCTAGCCCCGTCTCGTGAAGCCAGCTCACGCGACGGTGTTTGAACACCCATATCGTCAAAACAGTGAGAGTCAAAAGGCATGTGTAAATTAAAAGGTTCAAACTATCAATACGATGTAATAGAGTTGCTTTGGCATCGAGAGCTATATCTGCGCCCGAAGCATTACACAATGCGAGTAAATAGAATAGAAAAAAAGCAGATCCAACTACTGGATTCATTCTTGCACAATGAACAATAATATCACATCACCGGAAAAATCGATTTGAAAATCTACGTTTCACTTGTCGCTGTCAAATATATTTATCACATTTCTTTACAATATAATGGTAACTTAAAAAGGTTTTGCTCTTCCAATATGAAGAATTTTTAAACCGTTTTCCTACTTCGATGTTTCTTTACGTGAATATACGAGAATCGCACAGTAAGATACAATTTTGTCAAGTGCAAAATTGACACTGACAAACAAAATTAAATAACAAACGAAGTGAAGAAAATATTTGCCGTCCAATAAATTGATTTCGTTAATTGTAGACTATATTCCGCTGCACTAAAGTTTAGATTAGATTCCATAAAATATGATACTGACCACAGACTAACCATAGAGTTGTTTTACTATTTTCCACCAGACAAGGTATTGATCAACATACAGCCATTTTCATTTAATAAATGATACGTTGACGTAAGTTTAATTTTATTCAATTCAGAAATAAAATAATAATAATTAATATCATTGATTTCCTTAATGATATAATTTATAAGAGTTTTCTAAATCCGGCCTTCAGAGAGGTTTGGCATTCTGCAAATAAAATTAATATATAATCAAAACGCCTGTTTAAATACGTTTGCAATATACAATAAATGTAATAATATGTACTTCCAATGAGATTATTTCATTATTTTTGGAGTTTACGGTTTATTGTCAAAAACAATATAAATAGACTATTACTGGTACTACTATAATGATAATGATGTTAAGTCATTTTAATGAAGGACATCTAGTCAAGAAGTACACATTGAAATGGAATAGTGGGTAAACTATTGTAAGTAAATTCGTATTACGTGACCACAACAATTAGGCGCATGAAACAAAAGCGGTTTCGAACCCTGCACCTCGATTTTATCCCCGCGCGTCCCCTAGTGACGCGCAGTCGTGTATCGTCTATGTTTACGTTAGCCAGCACATTATGCATGTATTATACGTAAAAACCTTTATCTTCAATCCTTACTAATATTATAAATGTGAAAGTAACTCTGTCTGTCTGTCTGTCTGTCTGCTACTTATTCACGCCCAAACAACTGAACCGATCTTTATGAAATTGGGCACACAGATAGTGTTGACCTCGAGAAAGGACATAGGCTGCTTTTTACCGAAAAAAATGGGTTGAAAGCATTAAAATCAGGCATAAATGTTTGTATGGAAGTTCGTTTTTGACAGTCCCATATTGACAAGTCCGTCAAGGGGTACGATAGACTTACTTAAAACCTTATCTAAATAATAAAACATAAAAAAACATTGATTTCGAGTCGACAACATATATCCGTAAAATTCGGATTGTTGCGTATTTTGTTAAATTCTAATGTAAACATGTGTGACATGACAGTAGTGTGACATGACAGTAGCCATAATGGCCGCCCGGATGCCGTTCTGAATTCATTCAAAAATAATACGTATAAATTTGTAACTATCAATTATCATAAAAATAGATGTGACTCAAATTGATTTTAATTTATGAATTTATGAAATATTTCAATAATATAAAAGCATCCGTTGACGCGCTGCGGCCGCGCAGCTTACGACCTAATGTAAAATCGCTCTTTGAGTAGGTACAGGGATTCCCAATTGATAACAGATGGCGCGTCATACTATTAAAGTAAAATAGTTATTCGAATCCAATAATTAAAAGGCGATAAAATGTTTTAACATTGTTTCAAAATAAAATAATCGACTCCATTTGTCACTCCATGTTCATGTTACATAAATAGTTTCTTAACTATTATTAAATAAATAAAGTTATGTTATTGACCACACCCGTACATTTTTAGCGAAAATAAATATTAAGGACAAAATACAATTGATAGTCTTTTAAGCAAAATACTAACAATAATAAGTCGATCAGTATCTAAATAAGATATAACAATTATATCATGAATTATTATAATAAAGAAGCTTTTGCAACTTTTGTGATAAATAATTGCATTTATGAATATTGAAGCATGGTTGATGAACACTTGGCTCTAATAATAGAGCAAGATCCCAGAGCTGCCAGACGTCACGTATTTTCTGACGGATGAAATGTGGACGATTGAGTAGTGTTAGTATGTACTATGATCGTATGCCTACCTGCTAGCTTGGTCAAACGGCCAATTTCCAGGTATCAGGTAATCAAGGTACATAAAAATATTACTTACTTCACGTAAATTCTCATGGCTGATTTTCATATATGTTTTCGAGTGTATAGTTAAAAATAAATTGTCAATACTCCCAGACACTTTCCGTCGGCCATATTGCTTGGCTGACGCCTTAAGGGTCTCAAAATAATTAGTTAACTTCACGTAAATTCTGACGCTCCATTTTTATATATGTTCATCCGACAACTATTTTAAAACCTTTGACAAGAAGACAGACCGATCCAAGGGGCCAATCATCCCCTAAACTAAATTTTAATATCTCTGTGAGTGGGAGCGCGAGAGCATTATCTACGCGCATGAGACTGAGTGAGACCGACTGCGCTGTTAAGGGCATGAAAATTACTTAAACAGATATTTTATAATTTTTAGAACTTTTGTTGACAAGTAAATTATGGCAACAAAAATAAAAAAAATTGACATGTAATAAATAATACTAAAGGTAGCCGACATTTTAATTTTTTTTTCTATTTATTTATTAGAAATAAAAAATATTTTTTAAAAATAACACTTATAGTTTTTCAATTTTTTTACAAATGAATTTTTTTTTTAATAATTTTATCAATTAAAAAATTTTTAAGATGTCGGCTAATGTACTTTCATTTTTTTCCCTAATTATTTTTAATTAATATAATTTTTAAATAAAATAATATATTGGTCAGGTGACAGCTAACTTTATTGTAATTTAAAGGCCCTCTTGAGGCCAACAGCTAAAGTCACTCCCAAATAAGTATTCAGTGTTCTGCCGTGTCTGTAGAGTGCATCAGCTGTGACTATAGTAGCAACGTGTGTAAAAAAAATAAAAATATTTGCAGTGTTTTGAAAAATAATAGTAAGGATAATGCTGATGATGACGATCACGATTTAGATATTCAATTTCAAGATTGGCTAGATGATGAATTATCTAATTTCAACGATGATGATAATGAAGATTAAAATCCACTGTTAAGAAATATTAAAGGATTTATATTTTTCTACTTTGTTTCCAAATTTCGAATAAATAATTCATTAAAAATAATTGCTCTTTTCTCTTAACAGCGCAGTCGGTCTCACTCAGTCTCATGCGCGTAGATAATGCTCTCGCGCTCCCACTCACAGAGATATTAAAATTTAGTTTAGGGGATGATTGGCCCCTTGGATCGGTCTGTCTTCTTGTCAAAGGTTTTAAAATAGTTGTCGGATGAACATATATAAAAATGGAGCGTCAGAATTTACGTGAAGTTAACTAATTATTTTGAGACCCTTAAGGCGTCAGCCAAGCAATATGGCCGACGGAAAGTGTCTGGGAGTATTGACAATTTATTTTTAACTATACACTCGAAAACATATATGAAAATCAGCCATGAGAATTTACGTGAAGTAAGTAATATTTTTATGTACCTTGATTACCTGATACCTGGAAATTGGCCGTTTGACCAAGCTAGCAGGTAGGCATACGATCATAGTACATACTAACACTACTCAATCGTCCACATTTCATCCGTCAGAAAATACGTGACGTCTGGCAGCTCTGGGATCTTGGACTATAAGAAACGAGCAAGGTCAACATTATTATTCTTTTTATATTTATGATATAATCATTATAAATAATGTTAAAGAAAACATGCATTTAAATAACAACATATTTTAAATTAATTTTAGAATAACAAAGTGTGTCAAAATAAGCCAAAATAGATGATGTTCTTAACTCATAAGTATGTGAATTTCGCACCTGTTATTTAAAATCGTGATAGCCGTGTGGTGCCAAGTCGGGCGGATTAGAAACGTGAGGTCTGGGGTTCGAATCCAGTTGTCTTATGTACATTATTATTATTATTATTATATTTATAAACTGTATTTTTCATAAATACTAATTATAGTATTATTTTTTAATAACCAGCTTATTTTTAAATATTATTTAGTATCGGAAATGCAAAGCTTTCGCCCGCCTGGGAATCAATGTGTCAAAAAGTTTATATTAAATTAATAGAGGTTTAACCTCTGTCAGGTAAAAGTACAAAATAATTTGGATTTGCCTTGCCGACAAATTCAAATTTTAATGTAATGAACTACAAACAAGGCTTAATAAAGATAAACTATAAACATACCTGAGCGCCGCTTAAATGTAAGTAGAACCAAAATTAGTTTACGTATCATTGATACTGTCATTAGATTTTTAGTTTTAGTTAGATGCACTAGGGGGCACGGGTAAAACGTTTTTAATAAATTTACTATTAGCAAATAATATAAGATCTGATAGAAAATAGCTATTGCCGTGGCGCCGTCCAGCGTTGCGCCCACACTTTTAAAAAGCGGTCATAATGCCTGCCTATTCGCCTTTGAGCGTCCACTCAAGATTTGTAGCAACGATTTCTCTAACATTTTTAATATTTCAAATCAAAAGAATACTGGAAATTCAATGCGGGATTGTTATTTGACTATTTGGGATGAAGATTCTGTAGATACAGCCATCGAGATCGAAGACATTATCCAACAAAATTTTTCGATTCCTTCAACCCGCCTCCCGGTACTCCTCCACACAAACTTTTTTTTTAATAAAAATACGCTTTCTACACTCAATAAAATAGAAAATTTAAATTTTTACAATAGCCCCACACTAGGATTTTTTCCTGTGTCGTGGGTACCATGGACACACAAGACGTATATAGAAACACCCAGACCCAGAACGTGAATCTATTCAGATTCCTGTCTGGCCGGGAATCGAACCGGGTGTGGTAGCTGCTCCGCAACGCGAGTCGTCAAGGTTGTCAAATTAATGTTAAAAGTAGGTTCACCTATCTGTAATCTTACTCAGAAATATAAAAGGACCAAAATTACTTAAAATAGTATTTTTCAATTCATAAAAATTAAAATCCAACTTTATAATCAATGCGCTTTGGTTTAAATGTGGAGGCGTTGTTTGAAAAGATGTATTCCGATATTGTTAATGTGACCACTAAGACTGTAAATTGGGTCAAAAAAGGGGTTTACGATATTCTGATTCGTCTTATTTTTATAACATTTTACATAACAATATGCACCTACCCACAAACTCATACTTAAAATTCGTTTTTTCACTCTGTGTTTGTCCGGGTAGTCTTTGACCGGCTAAACCGATTTTTACAGGTTTTTTACTATAGAAAATGTTATGGAACAACATGTAACCTACTTTTATCGTAGAATTCTCACTGAGTGTAGATTTGCGCGGGAACAACTTTGCGATACATTGATTTGCACGCGGGCGTAGCCGCGGGTACAGCTAGTCACTTTATATATTTAAAAAACTGCATTTTAATCCATACTGTAATTTTAAAGATCTAAGCATAGGTACATAGGGACAGACAGGGGGAAGCGACTTTGTTTTGACTAGTGAAGAGTGTTGTTGTGGTTGGTGAGTTTAGTGATAATAGGTAAAACTCACTGGTGAATAAATCTTGAATTTGGGATTCAGTTATTTCGAAGCGTCGGTAACAGACCTTAAGCCTACCTAGTTTATATAGGTACTTCTGTTGTAATAAACGCGAATTAAGCAAGATTCAATATATTCAAACCAAGAAGTTAAATTTTAAGTTCGTAAAAGCAAGTTAATAATCACAATAATATGATTTAGTGGGAATTATGTATAGTTTGTTAAGTGAAGGGCGGAAGCTTTGACATCGGCGAAGGTTGTATTCTGGTATTACAAATCTAAAATACTTACTGCGAAATAATTAAATAACTTTGAGGAAATTTGACAGAACCTGTAATATATTTAAAGTTAACCCGTTATTATTAAAAAAATACATTATTAGTATTTTGAAATAATTGTTCTATAAAATTTCTTACACTTAACTTTGAAATACCTACCTATAGTTATGGCCTTTATAAAGTAAAGAAATCTTTTAATTCTATGCATGCAACATTAATTGTACCTATATCTTTGCCAAGACAAGATAATTATATTAAATAAATAATAATTCACTAACATTTAGAAAATGCAGTGGTTATAAATTACAATTTTTCGGATTATTATTATCGACTTGGGGTAGACCGGGTACGGTTGAAATAACTCGATAAATATTATCGAAACTACACAATGTAGGTGAGAGATATAAAGGACGAAGGCACGCAACCTACAAGTACCTTTTTTTTTTTTGTTTTCGAGGGGGAAACTTTCAAAAAGTACCCGACGTCGTGGGAGCGACGCGGGTTATGTGGGATTCTTACCGCACTAAAACCCCCCTGGTGGCCGACCTCGACGCTGCGAAGAGGACTCCGGGAACTCCGATTGACCGCCGCCGGTGTCCTCAGCGTGTGCCCCTTCGGGCTCTTCCCTGGTGGGCGTGAACTGCTCACCGCACCTACTGGTTTTTACGGCAGCATGCAACCACACATGCCACCGTCCTTCCCGGGTTCGCTTGGCCGGACGGGTCGAGCTCCCACTCTTCCCGCCCGCAACCCCGGAAGCCTCTTTTAGTCGCCTCTTACGACAGGCAGAGGGTACCGTAGTCCTATTCTGGTCCCGGAACTACAGGGACAAACCTACAAGTACCTAGCACGATTCTTAGAGTTATGTATATGCTTTTACGCGGTGATAACGATTACAGAGGCGACTATTGAATATTTCAACCAAAAGTAAGTATTTGTGGTGAACTTCTTCGTAAAATATCTGTGTTAATATAATTACCGTATTTCAAAGTTTGCTTATGTATATAGTCAACTCATTATTGCTGAGCACGGGTCTTCTCTCGGAATGAGAGAGTTTTAGGCCATAGTCCACCGCGCTGGCCAAGTGCGAATTGGTGAAAATATGTCGTTAACTATGTCTCTCTTTTGAGATATAAACGAAAGGGGAAAATAGTAAATGAAGAAAATTATCAGGTTGAAAATATTAGCATGTGATATGTAACTCATAACAGACATTTTAATGAAGGCCCAGCTGCAATTAGCGAAGTACCTTAAACATTGAGCTGAAATATATTTTAGTCTCTTCACAAAATAGGTGAGAAATATGGCTTTTGAACTTGCCATAAAATACAATTTAAACACGCCTTTCACTTGTCTGGAAAATACAATGGCTGGAGAGGAATGGTTTCGTTATTTCATGAATCGTAATCCAGAACCATCTGTACGCGCAGCTCAAGGTACAAGCCTACCTCAAGCCTGATTATTAATTGTTAGTGTGTTACATTAACATTTCAATATTTAAATTAATAAAAACCCTAATTTTTATTTAAATTTCGAGAGCTACCACTGCCCCTGGCATTGGGTCCGTTGTAACAATTGCACACACTCCATAAAATATTTAGCTACCAACCTGTTTTATCTAAGCTATTGATTTTGATGTTAATTTAAATCAAATATAAGTACTATCATCTTTCATTCCAAAAATGTTTAAGATGTATACAGCTGTAATAGCTATGTTGTGAGAAATCAAGACAAATTGTTTCAACCGACCCCGGTCTACCCTACTAGTTTTAGATCGAAGCGGGCGCTTCGATCACGTCTACTACGGTAATGTACCTATATATGTTAATCACGTACTGTGTGTTTGCTCAAACTATATTTGTGACTAATTTCAGCGCATTCCAACACTAACTTTTCATGCAAAAACTTAATGCATGGAAGAGTAATAAACACATAGGTACTTAAATCTTCACAAATATTCGCATACCTAATATTAACAAGATGTACAATGGAGACTAGGATATTGTAAATCCTTAGGTGCAGTGGAATGTACGACATAATCCGATGTAATAAATAGCTTATAATATACATGTGTGTTTCTAAGTGTGTAGGTAGTTAGGTGTGTACCTACTGTGTATCACGTTACATAGATAGGTATGTGAAAAATCAAAATCTTGTTATTTCAGGTCTGTATTTTCGGGCAGTTTCAAGGTTACACTACCCATATATTTAAATATCACCTATTTACTTGTAGTGACCTTGTCGCCTTCGAGGCGAACTTCCGTGGGATGCTAGAGTTTGTTCGGAAGTGGCACAGGGACGCAAGTGGTCAGTTTGACGGCTGCCTGGCTAATAACTTAAGGTTTGATGTTCATTTATGGATAGTTATAGTTTAGAGCTTTTGATACAATTTTGCTATATAACAAGTATCTTAGCTGAAAGGGTAATAAAATTAATATACCTGTGATTTGCGTTGCCAGTGATTTATGCTAACTAGGCTTTTTGTACTAATACTCCGGTTGCGTTCTTTTGGAGATCCCGGAGTCTTCTGCGTAGCGCCGAGGACGGTCACCGGGGGGGTTTTGGTGCGGTAAATCCCACATAACCCTGCGGCGCTCCCACGGCGTCGGGTACCTCTTGAAGGTTTCCCCCTCGAGAGAAAATTAAGGCTAGTTGTACTATAAGTCACCCAGAAACTCAGATAGGACCACAAACATTTTGGCAAATACATATGTACATAGAAGTGTCGTGACTTTTATGCCAATATAGGAACTCTAAGTCTTCTTGATTGCAACACTCTACAGTTTCATAAAATCATTGGGTATTAAAGAACTTATTATAATGCCCAGTGCCCTACTGCTACAGTAACTTGGGTATGGTTGCTGAAAAGTCCTGGGAAGTGAAATGGTTGTAAGCTACAATAAAAGTTTATTTGTATAAGCGTAAGTTGGGAATAGGATAGACTCCATCAAGCATGGCCATTTAAGTTTTAAGTACATTGTAATGTACCTGCGTTCAACACCTAACTAAAATATATTTGCATTCAAAATGTTTATTCATTATTTTTATTTACTTCTGTTCATTATAATCTCGCCCCATACTATTATCATCTCAACCATGATGCTATTTTTTTTACAAAAATCCAGTAAAGGACATTTGTATCCTGAACTGATAACATGTTCGTAATACAAGATTCAACTTACTTGATATTTATTTTATTCACGCGAAACGGCTTAACACGAAATAAATTTAATAAATTTATAGCGTATTGTTAATAATAGCGTTTATGAATAAGGTTAATTTATTCTTTTACAAATAATTGTCTGCTAATTCTTGAAACATTTATTACTTTGCAATATTTATTCAAGGATAGGTAGGAATAAAGTACTAATGTGAATGTTCAGTTGACATACGACCTCTATCTTTTTATAATAGGCGGAGAGCAAAGTTTCATTTATTGTAGTATTACTAGTTGCCACTGGGGTATTTCCGGTTTTTTGACCTTTGATCTCCACCGTGGGAGATTGGAATTTATAACACTTAATAGGCGTTTACGTTAAGGTGTTCAATTATGTTTCAAAATGTTTGTTTAGCGGTTGCTATGGGGTTTGGTAAATTCGAAAATATAAACATTTTCAACATCACACTATGTGAGTCCTCAAATAGTTTTATTATAAAAAAATATTTATTTACCATTGCCATTATTACAAGTGTGTACAAATAGTAAACACATGTGCACTCAATTACCTAGTCTATTCAAGTTAGTCTACTTCAATGAAAAAATGTTAAGTATTTATTCCAAATATTTTTGAAGGCCGACGTAAGGCCGTTTGGTATTGACACTTGGTTGTTTTAACATTTTGATATCTTCGAGGTCTAGTTTTATATTCTAGGTGAAAGAATGACCGTAATATTAGTAACCTTAATAGGTTACACAGCCAATTGTGCCAGTCAGTATTTATTTTATATTTAGATAAAAATTGCCCGTTAAAAAGCTTACAAAAAATACAAATAAAATTGAAAGAAATATAATTTTTTAATAAAAATAAAACTGCATTTATATAACGATTATTTTATTTAGATTCCAATTGATAGATTGCTAGGTAAAAACATAAATATTTGCTGTAACTGTTTACTATCATAAGCTTTAGATTTCAGAAGTAGCATTTTTGTATTGGTTTCTTGAGCAGTAGACATTCTGATAATGGCAATAATAAATATTGTGCATAGCGTACATAGTTTGCTATATAGCAACATACAACAACCTGCAGTCATTTAATTTTTTATTCAATCCTGTATGCAATCAATATCCGGAACTCACGACAATGGAGGTTATAATTAGCAACCTACGGATAGTATACTGCTTAGAGACACCATAAATGAAGGTCGGATATTATCTGTCACAAATATGAATATTAGGTTAGGTTATCGTCGACCTGTTGCTGTCCTACTACTAGGCATGACATGTTATGTAGTAGACTTTATACAGCTTTGAGATCTTTTTATAGAAAATTCGTTCACCTTTGTAGCAAGTGAATTTTTTTTTATCTGATTGTAGTATTAAAAGAGCGAGCAGTTCATCTTATGGAAAGTGGTAACTGCCGTCTATTTGTGCGCAACTTTATGTACAACAGAGGTTCTATATGAAGTCAATGCTGTAATTGAATTTCTACTTCTGAGGAGTAAGATGGTCGCCTCGTATAAAAATGAATAATTTTCAAATTTGCACATAACTTGCAATAATCAGGGGCGCGTGCACATAACTACAATACTTAGCCTAACTAACCTAGTTGGGCTAAATAGAGTAAATTAGTTTTTTGTTAGTTTATGTTAGGTTCAAACTTCGTTACTGTTAGAGAGACCGAGCTTTAACAATCAGGCTACCTCTACTACCCAGTTTGGTGTCTTGATGACTGTTGGTTTTCATCACCAAATTGAAATAAATAAATACTTTGTTGCAGGCCGTAAATTAACAAATTTATTACAATAAAAAGTGGCGATGATCAGGCAGATGTGTTGCTAAAATAGCGTGTTCTCCCAGACAAGGTATGCGTAACAAACACGGTAAAAGCCTGTTCCGTAGAAAAATATGGTAGTCAAGGTAATACGGGGAATAACAGTAGTAACAAGCTGGGTAATTTTAAACGATCCTTACGATATGTCAAGTAACTTTTAGTACTTTTTTCGGAATTCGTACCTAATTACGTATTGGGAATTTTTGCAACTACATACCTAGTTTTAATAATATCCTACGTACTGTATTCTTAAAGATCGGATGTCCAGTTGATATGTTAAAGCTGATTAAAATAACAAATAACTTGAGAGGTTAGACATAAATATCTGAATGACGAATTAAGATTTTTTTTTTGTTTTTTGGGGAGGGGGGAAACGTAAGAGGCGACTAAAGGGGCTTCTGGGGTTGCGGGCGGGAAGAGTGGGAGCTGGAACCGTCCGGCCAAGCGACCCCGGGAAGGACGGCGGCATGTGTAAAGACCAGAAGGTGCGGTGAGCGGTGCACGTCCACCAGGGAAGAGCCCGATGGGGCAACACGCTTAGAGGACACCGGCGGCGTTCCGGTGGAGTAGGTACCCGGAGTCCTCTTCGCAGCGCCGTGGTAAGAATCCCACATAACCCTGCGCTCCCACGACGTTGGGTACCTTTTGAAGGTTTCCCCCACGAAAAGATAAAAAAAGTATTATGGAAAATAAAGACATTTCATATGGTAAAGAAAGCGTTATTATTTAATTAAATTGCCGTATGTTTAAATCTGAACTAAGCGCTGAAAATAAGTGTCGGTATGCACCGACCTGAATATAGCAAATTTAAAAACGAAAAAGATTGACAAACAACTATGTCTATGGGCTTTGCTGACATGTAGTATATCCATGGGGTTTTTGTGAACTTAAATGTTATGCATCATATTTAAGGACGATGGCACTCACGTCTTACCAAATACCCAATGAATTTAGGGATTATGTAAATTCCTAATAAGTCAGTGTAATAAGTACATTTATGGTTCAATTTATGTACCTATCTACATTCAATGTACTGTATTATTTTTTCTTATTTTGCTTCGCTTTTGAAAAGTAGGTATTAAGTATAGTTTAATATTAATAGGAAAATTAACTTAAAGTTGTGCATGCAGTTTTTACCAATAATGTTGATTTACGTTAAAATATCAATATTTATACATAACTTCATAATTAACACCATTACACACAGTACAAATTATGAACTGTGACGATACACGTAACTTAAATTAATAGGAAATTAAATAAAGGAAAATAATAGGAAATAATAAGACATTATTTAATAATGAAATTTCCGTAGCACTTTAAACCCTTTGAATACCTACGTTTACTCTAGACAAGTTAATTCATTGAATAAAGTTTTCCCTCTAATAATTATTGAATATTGTAAAATCCTACACGATGTGACGTGCAATATGATTATAATAAGTTGACCAATACTAATAGATGGATGTTAGGAAGTTAAGATGTCATCTGAAGACGAAATGTACTTCCGTATCAATTATTTACGTCAGTGTTCGCAAACTAATGATTATTCTTAAGCGATATGTTTTAGACCTCAGAATACCACATCCTGTTTATAGATATTGATTCGGTTTCGGTATAATGATGTTCCTAGATTTTTTAAAAAGGGTAGCACATAGTGCATAACATTGAATTCTTGGGCGTAAATATAGCTGTTTTTTATCTCTGCAATTCCCGGTTTAGGTCCCTGTCGTAAGAAGCGACTAAAACGGGGCTTTCGGAGTTGCGGGTGGTAAGAGTGGATGCTAGAACTGTCCACCGAAATAGCCCGGAAAGGACGGTGGTATGTGCGATCGCGTGCCGTTGTAAAAACCAAAAGGTGCTGTAAATGCATTGCTCATCGGGTCAACTCTCTCGTTCTTACGATTCCGGTTGTATTTCCTTGGATATACCGGAGCCTTCCATGCAGCGCTGAAGGCGGCCACCGGAGAAGTTTTAGTGCGGTATCTCACATAATCCGGCGTCGCTCCCACGTCATCGAGTACAATTTGCAGGTTTTCGAATTTATATATTTATATTTTAGGTACCAAAATCGCCTGAATTTAGTGTACGTAATATATCCTGACATTTTATACTTCAACATATTATTATTATTAGATTATGTTTTTTCAAAGCTCTGACTTTAGATACAAGAAGAAGGTTACGGGTCTTGATCAAACCATACTAAGTAGTTTTATTTTTATAAAATTGAATTAGCAAACGGACATGCTGTCTACATGATGGTACGTTTACTACCGCCCATGAACATCTATCTAAAAGCAACTTCATACTAAATATGAGTTCTTCATACTAAACAAAGTTTGTCGCCTCATATAATAAAAACTTTTTAACAAAAAATATCTACCGACTTCCATGTCACAAAAAAGTAAAAAATAATTTAAATATATTTTGGTCTAGAACATACTCAGTACTTAGTACATACTCCTGAAGTCGGTGCTCGACATATTTCGCTGGACGACGGTAACTACGTCCTATATGAGCACCGACTTCAGAACTATGTACTAAGTACTGAGTATGTTCTAGACCAAAATATATTTAAATTATTTTTTACTTTTTTGTGACATGGAAGTCGGTAGATATTTTTTGTTAAAAAGTTTTTATTTTACACTTTTTAGTGACTATATTTTTATGTTTGTATTTAAATAAAGCCTCTAAGTTTGCTTTGTGCATCTACATATTCACAAAAATTAAACATAAAACACTTTTACAATTCATACAAACAGGGCGCCCCCTCTGGAAGTACCCCTCCATCATCAGGGTTGAGGAGTTGAAGGTCAAATTTTTCATCTTATATTGTTGCTTAGTAATCTTATAACATATACGTTAGTACCAGGTGGCTAACTTCTATGGCTCAGGCTTGCAGTACCCTGCATCATCAGGGTTTAGGAGTTGAAGGTCAAAATTTTAATTTTGTGCCTCTGTTTGGTATTATTTTTACATACCCGTAAGCACCAAATTGCCAACTCCTATGGTTTAGAATTGAAGTACCCCTTCATCATCAGGGTCGAGGAGTTGAAGGTCAAAATTTTAATTTTGTGCCTCTGCTTAGTATTATTTTTACATAACCGTAAGCACCAAATTGCCAACTCCTATGGTTTAGGATTGAAGTACCCCTTCATCATCAGGGTTGAGGAGTTGAAGGTCAAATTTTTGATTTTATATTTTTGCTTAGTATTTTCTTTACATAACCGTAAGCACCAAATTGCCAACTTCTATGGTTTAGGATTGAAGTACCCCTCCATCATCAGGGTTGAGGAGTTGAAGGTCAAATTTTTCATCTTATGTTTTTGCTCAGTAATCTTATAACATATACGTAAGCACCAAATGGCTTATTCCTATGGTTTTGGCTTTAAGTACCCCTGCATCATCAGGGTTGAGGAGTTGAAGGTCAAATTTTTGTCCCATGAATTTGCTTAACAATTTCATTATATATTCGCAAACATCAAACGACCAACTTTTATAGTTCAGGCTAGCAGTACCCCTGCATCATCAGGATTGAAGAGTTGAAGGTCAAATTTTTCATATTATTCTATATTTTACTCAATTGGACTTCTCCAGCTAAGGTTCGGCCGACTATCACTAATTTTATTATTTTGCTCCAAAAAGTTGAAGATCCTATGATTAGAACCTTATCAAACTCTTATCAGACTACCCCTGGAGTACATCCTTTCTAATAAAAAAAGAATCATCAAAATCGGTTGGCGGGATATTGAGTTATTCATACATTTATCGCGTACATTGAAAATGCAAATTTAAGACTTATGCGTTTTTCTTATGGATGCCCTAGTCAAAAAAATACTAAAAAAAAATGGGACCCTATGACACGCACTACCTTTCAAATAAAAAAAAAAATCATCTAAATCGGTTCACCCAGTCCGGAGAAATGAGGTAACAAATATAAAAAAAAAAAAAAAAAAATACAGACGAATTGATAACCTCCTCCTTTTTGGAAGTCGGTTAAAAGTGTGCTTTCATCCACGCGTTTCTATAGAAACGCAGGAATTGTTTCACGTTAGAAATAAGTGTGGCGGTGGTACCTCCCAAGTCGAGCTAGACATACCGTGTGGTAGAACCACTACCATCCGGTATGTTCTTCCACCTTGTAGTTGCAGCTTGCAATCTCTTTTTTGGGGGTCTTGAATACTTAACAGTCGTATCTGATGACGACTATCGACGATGGACATCCGTACTCAATCGGTGAATAGCAGTAAGTTGGTTCTCATAAGGGATTCTGCTTTAACGTTGAGTTTGAAAGTTGTTGCCGCTAGTCTGCGGACCTCGAGGAACCCATCCTTGCCCGAGCAATCCCTAATTCCCTACAGTGGACACGCTGTTTACCCGTGTTGGTTGCTGTTGCCTGTCTATCAACAACCAAAAATACTTTGTTTTTGTTTACCAGGGGGAACCTTCAAACCCGATGCCACTTTTACGTTGCTCATGTAAAAAATATGTGTAGGGCCGGAGTCTACGCAGCAAACTAAACGATCTAACACTCTACTACCTTGAAAATCTACTTATACAAGTTATACATTATGTAGTTTAATAAAAAATAAATCCCTTGTCCCTAAGATTTCATCAGAAATGGGAAATTCTAGCATAGACTTTAAAGGGAATTTATCCTACAATCCAATGTATATTACTTATTTATACCTTCCTTACAACGCAATGCGTATGTCCCTTGTATCGAGTTTCTGGGAAGGACGTTCAAATCTGTGACGAAATGCCACCGGTGATTGCAGCGGCGGTAACGAGTGACGACTGATGACTTGCTAACATAATTCCCCTTTTCAATAGCTAAATTGTCTGCTCAAAGAGTCTGAACATACGTTATGACTTTATAAAATGAAAATCTCCTGCGCACAGTGCGCGGTCGGTAGGCGCGCGTGTTGCACGTACACTTGCGAAAATCCGTGAAGGACTTCGACTCGATCGCTAAACTCGACTGAGCTACTTTTCAACTCAGTAGTTATGATTAGAACTTAAATTATTTTTGTACAGTATTTTTAAACTTAGATCGATTTTAAGTGATACATTTGTGATATTTATTTTCTCGCTGACTGTTTTAAATATAATAAAATGAAAATGTACAAATATTTAACTATTTTAGCTGTATTAGTGTGTAATGGGTGAGTACATAAAATTATTTGCTGTTAATTTTTGAAGCTTTTATAACTGAACGAAAAATATTAATCAAACCAGGTAACTGCACAATGTTATTATAATTGCTTCTCCCTATTATTATTTAATATACTTTGACGGTTTAAAGTTATCTCCTTTATTTAAAATGTTAGGTATAATTATTCTTTTCTCATAAAATTTGTCTTTTGTACAGGTAAATAACCTACTTAATCTACCTAAGTTTACGGAATATGATAAGACATACAATTATGTATACAACTGTTTGTCTATTTATTTTAGTTTTATCTTTTGCTGAACATAAAATTAGTAGGTATTGTATAATCTGTATAGTGTTGCGAAAAAAACATTTTTCCAATAATGTACAGTTCAAATATTAAGTGCACGTGCAAAATGTAGTGCAAATGTTAACCACTCTATCAAATTATGTAAGTGTATAAAACTAATTGAACTGTTTGTCTGTAACATAAACGTAACTGCAATTTGTAAGGTTACGTGCTAATCTACGAAATAAATGGTAAAGTATTATAACATTTTTGTCATCACTTTGATTGGCTGTGTGGAATAATTTTGAATGTTACTGAACAGAAACGGAGTCGACCTTTTTTTAAACATAGTCAAATAATCAATAGCTAGAGGAAATATAAATACTGACTGGATAATCTGTCAATATAAATAACTTTGAGTAACTGATATACTTTGAGTGAGGGTAGATGCGGGTAGGTGCGTACCATTTTTAACAATATTCAAGAGCGTAAATAGGATAATAAGAACTTCAATAGAATAATGTTAACAAAGAATTATTATCTAAAATAAAGTAAAATACACAAAAAGTTACAATCAGATTACGTACAATTCTTATCATTAGGTACATGTTTACGCAGTTGTCAGCTGACTTGGGAATTAATATAGGTGTGTACAAAGAAAATTTTTAAAGGATTTCATATATACTCCTAGAGTTCCTTAACTATTTGTGGTAGTTTCTATTTTAAAACCGAATCATTTAAATTCTTTGTTATGCGTGGGTCTGATGGATTAAATGTCTAATGTACTTATAAAAGTTATAAAACTATTTAATATTACTGCATATTTATTGTTCAGTCTCCCCTGTTTGGTATCTTACTTCAATCTATCACTTCTACCCTTACATCCATTAGCCTTATGTGGACTAGGTACAGTTAGGAAAGGCCTCTTCTAAAGGTGGCTACCTAAAGTCATCACCCGACGGCCGAGTTGATAATTGCAGTGAGTGTTAATGATAGGTAACCGAAAGACGTTGCTGCCTATTTCCTGGATTTTATTCCTTAGACGCCGCCTTACTTATCCTTTGCATTCGAGAGGGTGGTAGTATTCAATACTAGACAGGCCTGCATACTAAAATATATTTGCCTTACTTACTCTCATGGACTTGTTTCCAAAAAATAATTTTATCTTTAGTATAGGAACCGTCGATGGCAAAGATGATTTTATTGTGTATTCATGTATAAAATGGTGATATTATACGTAATTATTACTATCGATGTAGGAGATTGTGCAGATATTTGAATTTTGTGCGCTTTTAATTGCTGGCACTAATTGGTTAATCTGTTCATAGTCAAGTTTGCATAAATACTTGCAAATGGTGTTCTTGTGCTGTCCTACAGTTGCTTTGCGTATTTGTGTATTTATGAGAGATCGGTTAATATTTGGCACTTATAAGGCCAATAGTTAGCATATACTTATCAGTTCATTTCAGCGTAAACATTATTTAATAAGACTGTCATGTTTAAAATCCTCTAATTTTATATAGAACTATTATCACAGAGCATTTATATCCATTATTAGCGTCCTTAATTGCAAAATCCTTTCAGTAGTTACACTTTAATTACATTGACTAAAGGTCATATCTAAAACCTGATTTTTACATGTCAAGGTGAAGTTTTGATGCGGGCATGAATGTATTTGAAATTTCTGAGTGCTTTTTTGAGAAGTGTAAATTAGTATGTAGGTGTTATGTATGATTGAACTGTAATTATATTTCCATAGTTTGTTGATTATTATATTCTCAACATCGCCTTTGCAGTTGTTGTTAATTGTCTTCGTGGGATTCAGCATTATCCATTTTTTGCACATCCGTTGTTACGGTGCCGTGATTTCTTCTGTTTTCCTTATCTTTAACTCATTACATTAACCATCAAATGAGTTTTTGATCACAATTTCGAAGGTAACGATATTAGAAATCGTTTAACATTTATAACAATTCGGTTAAAAGTAAACAAGGAAAATGAAATTGGAGAAGGTAGTAAAAGCATGAATTGCTTTAAAAATACAGCATTTTTTATTTAAACAGGTTAAATATTTCGTGGAACATTTGTTTTGAAGATAAAATTGTATGAAACATATTGTAATTAGTAGGTCATTCAGTCGCATTTCGTTTTCCGCATTTCATAAGGTAACGGGTAGAAGGTTTTCCTTACGGATATATACGCCCTTCTTACATAACGCACTCGTACGTGCGATAGCCTTATTTGAAGGACTTTTTATACTTTAGTTTGAACGTGTTGAATATATTTAAATCTTATTGGTTTTTTACCAAATTTGCTTGTATTTTTACAAGTAGGTTCTTCTATGTCTATTAAACCCAAAAATTAGTATTGCCGTTAGATTAGATCTGTACAGTATCAGTTCGTCAAAGATAAGTTGTTACCGTATCCTCTGAAGATTACCTTCAAATATAAGACGCAAAATCGATTTACGAATGTCACCAGAGTGTGATACATTCTCGTGTCATTGTTGGTGTTTCCGCATAGCCCTTTTGAGCAATGTCTAAGTCATAACGGGTACGTCCTGGTTACATGACACCAACGGCCAATGTCAGGGTAGCCACGCCTTTTATCGCAGATACATAGTCAGTGCCATTTAAAATCAAAGGTAAAATGTTAAAAATTTGGTGTTATTACAATTTACAAGGTCATATCGATGTCTGAACATTTTTAAACTTATTATTATAACATATTTATCTTAATCAAGCTGATATGTTTAATAGATTATAATAAAAAGAAATGGATTGAAATTGGTAAACTGGTTCTTGTTCTGATAGACGAATCTTTAATATGCCAATTTATAATCATAGTCGATATCATAAACCGGTGTTAGAGAAGTTATTTAATATCTGCGTGAGTCTGTAATTTGAGGAGCACATTTTAAATAAATAATTGCATTTTTTGCCTACACGATATGTTATATTTCATTTTTGACGGATGATACAATCAATATGATTTAAACGAGGAGGTATCACCGCCGAATCTATTTAAAGTGTGATGCGGTTCTTGTGTTTCCATGCAAAGATGTTGCGACCATATTAAACCTCAGTAACAGCAACACATCTATGATAAACTTTAAAAAGAGATATAGCTCTTAGAGGATAGATCAGATCGATATGAGACTGTTGTCATGTCCATGGACCGGTGGGCAATGTGCATGTTAAAATTTATTAAGTTTTATTGCAATAAGTGATATAAAAAGGATCTCACAAGATTAATAATATAACCTTAAATATTATGTTCGCATAGTATAAAAATATTAATTTGATAGTATGATAACGTTTGAGAATTACGTTAAATTGTTTCATTATTTAATTAGCAATAGCAAGTTGGGTGGAAAATGATATCTGGGTTATCAATTGAAAAAAAAGCCATGTAATTTGATTTGTGCCCATACTACCCCAACTCACCCATAAGTTAAATTTGTTTTACAACAATTGAAATTATACTCAGATTTTTCATTCTATAAAATTTAGACGAGGTTTTTATATACCCAATATTATACACGAATCGAATACAATTACCATTTTCTACGTGCCCATTCTTTATTCTTTTGTTTGGTACCAGAGGTGGGTTAAATTGTAATCAGATTAAGATTAAGGAATACGATCATATTTTAATCTATTGTCATGATTAAAGAATTAAAATTACCTTTTTTATTTTTCCTCAAAAACTGTATTTAATATACGTTATGTGAATCTTAGCTTAGTGCGTAAGAATGCGTTTTGTGCGCGCGAAGATGTGTGAATAAGTGTGCAAATGTATTGATTGTTTTTTCTGAAATGATTATCCCAATCTGCAGACAATCAATTCATGCTCTTGTTGGTACAATCGGAAAATATCTCTATAATAATAATATCCATCTCTTTAATCATTATTTACCTTTAGACACAGTTGGGTAAAAAAATAATGATTAAATGTAATCAAATACTATCAGTATTGGATTGCATGTAATTATCTGCTATCTATCGATATTTGTGCCTGATACAAAATGATTTGCAGGTGTAAATATTTTGAGTTGAAATAATTTGTTATTATTTTCTATATTTATTATTTATTCGTTACGAATTTTAATCTAACCAACTTAAATGTCAATATTTAAGTTAGTTATCAAACAAATCTATTTACAGTATATACAAAAGAATTTATTAAAAGTAAATAAAACAAATGCTTTTTTTTAAATAAAAATAAAAAAAAGATTAATAATAATAATAATAATAAATGTTTATTGACCATAAATGAGAGTACATTTGAAACGAAGAGCCCTGACTCCCAGAAAAGCGTGAGCTGTGGACTGGGAGACAGTTCCTTCCCCATTCTATTGTTACAGTTACAGTCTTAAATCTAGGGTTATTAATCGCCTTTATACAAAGTTAACCAATGAAAAAAATATATATAAAAGTAACGCTAATATTAAACATTAGATAGTTATACAGTAGTACCTATGTAAGTTGTGTGTGTGTGTGTGTGTGTGGGTGTGTGAGTGCGTGCGTGTGTGTGGATATATGTGCTTGCGTATAAGGATTAATATGTGTAGGATTAATATTGCGTATAATTAATAAACCAATAATTTCTATATTTTAACAAATATTTTTATGTCTTTTCAGAAATGCTGATGTATTAAACTTTTCTGGCGGAGATAAGTCAAATTACACATTTCCGAAAGAATTTTTATTTGGTGTATCAACGGCGGCTTTTCAAATTGAAGGAGGATGGAACGAAGACGGTAATGTATTGGTTTATGTCTGCATTTTTTATTGATAAAATATTTTTCGTATATACCTCATGGACGGAACCGAAAAAAAAATATTGTTTTTTTATTACAAAACTAGCGCTTATGCCTTGCGGACTTACTAACTTTTAAAAGTGGCAACATAGGTACTATAAATTGTAATAACTCGTGATTAGATGAATGTCAATGTAACTAAGACTTAAATGTTAAATCACGATACAGGTGAACTTGGTCCAAATTTCATGGCCCTATTTTAGTAGTTTAGGCTCTGCAGTAAGTCATAAGTAAAATATCAATATTTCAGGATTAATGAAGGATTACTAAAAGGAACGTAAAGTAACAATGCTGGTAAGAAAATGTAAAGATATTTTTCAGAATCTCTCGAGTGCCGTGTTGAAACATTTTAATTCAATACAAATTGTATACTTTTGGCACGTTGCCTGCGACATCATTTTCAAAAAGCTGGTGCTTAAGAGACCAAAAGGATCTCAAAACTAATTGATCTCTGGGTGCGTTTTGCACCTAATCAGTCTCCTAAAATACAGTTTTTAAATAAAATAAATTTATATCTTCCTATACACTTGAAGTACTGTGCGTTAGGGACCTTATTCATCTCTATTTTATATTGTGTCTTTGAACTCACCCTTAAGTAGAAAACAAATATGTATATGTGGCTTGTTCATCCGCAATGAGAGAAACAACAGGACTTTCGTATTGTGCGTGGACTAACCACGCACAATACGAAAGTCCTCAGGAGATCTGATAGATCTCGTAATGTAGCGAACGTGTAAATAATACTGTTATACTATATACATACAGTATATCTCGTTAAATTCGATTGTAAATGTAAAACCGATAGTATTTTAAAATTACTATTATAATTGCATTTATCTGTATAGATAAGTGCACATTTAATTTCATGGCTGCATTTTCCGCCTTGTGGCAACAAAATAAGGAATTTGTGCACAAGGAAAGTATGATTAAGGGAATCAATTAGGCATAACTTGCTCTACCGGTAAAGGAAAAACGACGTACTTGTATTTCTCACTACGTTTTATTATGCTTGACAGTTTTCCATATTCTTTTAGGTGTATGAAGTTCACCAACTCACAGTTGGCTATGCGCGTAAAGTAGGATGTAGGATTGTAAGTAGGACTTAATTATATAAGGAAAGAAAGCTTCTAAAGTGTGCCCGAAGCGCTGTTTGAAGTACTTATTAAATAGATTTTTCCTGTGTATTCTATATAAATTAGAATTTTATATAAATGGTTTATTAACTTTTACGAAATGGAAATTAACAACGATTGAATATGGATTAAATATGAATATGTATTAATACGGATACAGCTATATTGCGGGTTGTATGTGAAACTTTTGTGGTTTTTGGAGTTGTTTTTATTATTATTATAGATTAAACAAATATGCAGTTCACTTGATAGTATTTGTCACTGCCGCTTATGGACATCTCTAAGGAACTCCATACAAAACAGTTTCTCTTTGAATACGATCACAGATATGTTTTTCCTAGAAATTAAGATGGTCTCTTCACTTGAAAGTAAGCCACACCATTCTACCAAAACGCAAAAACTGCCTTCTCGGTCAAACTACATTGGCTCTACCTCCTTGCATAGGGGTAGAATGAGTGTGGTTTAAAGAAGATTTTCCTTCTGCCAATCTTTGTAAGCCTTTAAGGTGACTCTAAGGTCTAGTCACCTTAGACGTTTTAAAAAATAGATCATGATTTTCCTTCCTCTTTTAATATTTCAATGGTATTGTAATGAAGCGGGCACAAATGTCTTACTGATTTGTAGTATATATACATATTCACTATAGATATTCGAATTTTGATTTTTAATCATAATAAATATTTTTTTACTCTGTTGTTACAGGAAAGACGGAAAGTATATGGGACCATTTAGTACACACAAATCCAGATTTCGTCCGAGACCGCACCAACGCCGACGTGGCCGCAGACTCCTATCACTTGTACAAACGTGATGCTGAAATGGTGCATGAACTTGGAGTTGACATTTATCGGTTCTCAATATCATGGCCACGGATATTGCCCACCGGCTTAGCAAACAATGTCAACCCGCTCGGCATTCAGTACTATAAAAACCTTATAAACGAACTTGTCAAGTACAATATCACTCCCATGGTAACGATATACCACTGGGACCTACCGCAGAAGTTGCAGGATATCGGTGGATGGACGAACGGCCACATAGTTGATTACTACACAGATTACGCCAATGTTTTGTTCGCAAATTTCGCGGATAAAGTGAAGTATTGGGTGACGTTCAACGAGCCGATGCAGACCTGTCTCGAAGGTTACGGAGGCACTTATAGGGCTCCAGCGATCGACAGACACGGCATTGCGGAGTACCTTTGCACCCACAACTTGTTGAAAGCTCACGCTAGTGCGTATCATCTGTTCGACCGCCAGTATCGCCCTACGTATGGAGGTATGTCAGACCTTATATATACAATATAATGGAACCAGTACTTCCAGAGAGCAGCGTGTTCAAACAAACTCTTCCGCTTTATAATATTAGTATAGATGTGTGTCTGTCTTTTTGTTTGAATTTTATGCATGAATAAATCATTTATACAATCGCCATGCAACTTCAGAAAGTGATGTGGAGAATACTTTGGGAATGTTTTTGCCTTAATACACCGTAAGATAGGTGGCGCTCGTGTATGCGAAAATTATAATAAAATTTATACAAAAACCGTAAATTACATAATACTAAAGTCCAAAAGGTAGCGCTGATGTTAAGATATTTTACCATGGTCGAGCATTGTCTGCCCTACTCCACTAGTATGTAATAAAATTGTAATAACTGGTAATAAAATATACAATCAGCGCAGACTAATCGATCGCAGCTATGATCAATTATCTCTTGATGTCGTGAATGTAAATTAACCGTGGTTCGTTTCAAATTGTTTGTCCAAGGACCGGTATTCGAGTGCAGATTAAGTATCCGATTTTATGCCATACCTATTTGTTTTTGTTGTAACAAAATTATAACGTAGTTTATGCTTTTGTTTTTTATTAATTAGTTTCCAAACCACTAGAGTTAATTAACTTAAAAATACATTTTAAAAGGTCTTTAGATAATAACTATAATTTAATTTTACTATGCAGGTAAAATTGGTATGTCTTTGGACTCAAACTGGGCGGAACCGAAAACAAACTCATCAAGCGATAAAGAAGCAGCAGAATTGTACTTAAAAACTCATGTGAGTAATCTTGATTTCGATAGGTTTTTTTATTTATATTGTATAGACTTTATATTTATATCCTAAATATTAGAAATCGTGATAGGATGGTTTGCGGAATCAAACCCCTTACTCCATTTTTCCTCCGCCTTGATGTAGCTCACTTAAAGGGAAGTGGCTCCGATCCACTGATATCTGTATTCAATCTCGATTATTATGATTTGTCTTACTTCATGTTGGCCACAGATGCGTTTTGACCCTGATGGATTAAGGTGGAACGCTTCAAGTACATATCTTTATACACCCCTTTTAACTTAACAACAATTTTAATTCTGTAGTTATTAAGTAGAAATAGGTGTAGTACTTATTGGTGCCTCCGGAATAAAATCATGAAGGATCTACAAACTCGTATAACCTTTGACATTCTCATTTAGCCATTAGTTTCCTTAGGGATCTATGACAGTTAAGAGAAAAAAATATTTTGACACGGATGTAGGTACTTCATATTTTGTACCATAACGCCAATTAGGTCATGGCCGCTGAATAGACATGATATCAGATAATCGTACAATGATACTTTGATTTATCTATATATATATAAAGGTAGAATGAGTAGTAAATTAAAATAAAATTGATACTGTTATAAAATGTAATTTAGACTGTTATAAATCTGATATAAGTGGTCACTTAAATTAAGTGGATTCGTCTACACGCAAAGTCTATATAAAAATGAACTGCCTTTACTTATAGAGTAGTACGCAATTATATAAGTTTGTGTCTAAGTGCTCTCATTGTCTGTAACACTCTATAGTATCTAATTTACAATAATCACCTAGATAACACACCTGATAAGGAATTGTATTCCTCTGAACAATGCTTCGATCTTATCTTACAAGTAAAAAATATACTATATACTTTATAAATCAACTGGTTTACTTAGAAACTAAGTTTGTTTGTAAGCTTTAAATTTAATAATTAAGAGCTGAAGGGTTTATTTACAAGACAATTTAGGGCAATAAATGAAGTTAGGTATATAATATTATAAGTGCAGGGAGTTTGTATACATGAAAACGGTCATGTAGTTTTAGGTCTGAAACGCATCACGTGACTATATACCAGTATTTAATTCAATAAATAGTCACACATTTTGCCTTTTAAATACCAGGTAACATGAGTTTGCATATTTCCAGGTTTTTGTTGATAGTACCAAAATTCAAAAAAGGACAAAATACTAATATAGCCAATATAGGCTAACAAAATGAAAAAGTTACTTAACCGTTTTATGTTTGTCAGTACCTACTAAATAGATACAACCAATTACATTGTTAAGTTTTATTGCTGGTCAGTACCTAACTTGCCAATGAACGACATTGCTGAGAAAAAATGTAATACTGTTTCAAGAATTCCGCTGCAAAATCACCTTGACACTTATGCTAAGCAGGTTGTGGTGGAATCTTTATTAAGACTTCATTTTTCTCGACGTCATTTAAACTATCGTAATTATCCTGCCCAACACCTGGTCAATTTAAGTTTTGTAAAATATCTTTTAACCGAAGTATTCCAGTTATTTTGCTGATATTACCTACGTCACTCGTTGTAGTCCACCGTTGTTGAAGTCCTTTTAAAATTGGTACGTATTGCCGTTTCCACATATCGGTCATACACACTAAGATATAAATCAATATTTGATTTTCGTTTCTGTTCTTTTGTAAAAAATGAGTTTGAAAAATGCTAGACAAAATACATATTTATAAAACAGACAGAAATATTTATTTTTCTTTTTTGTAAATATTCTTATAGAACGTGGTAGCATTTTATGGATGCCTATATGACATTAACCCTTCTATGAATGGTGTTCTTTGCATACTGAAATCCATATAAAAATATATAATTAAGTAGAGTTGTAGGTATGCCCCTGGCCTATTCTTAGCAGACGTGAAAGGACCATTTCTTAACAGTTAATAGGATCCAGCCACAGATGAAGCAATCAGACAGACATAATTTAGAATAATTCATAGGATAAACGTAATCATTTTGGTACGGTAAGTCTGAACGTGCTGCGGTATGAGGCACAGAGCATTGGCTGACTAGCATGCCATATAATGAGAGTAAGTAATGACGGTCGTAGGAGCGCGAGCGGTTTTACAGTGTACCTATATGGCAGATCTATTACCCATTGTTGTCACCGCCATCAACCTATTACTATTCCATTGCTGTACGAATCTCCTTTCAGAATAAGACTATGATTAAAACCTTTAATCAAAATCCATCAAAAAGGCCAAGTGCGAAAACTTGACGATACATTGTGTAGAAAGTAAGGCTATAATGTATTAGTGATGTAAGGAATGTTATTACTGGAACATTCGGGAATGCGAATATTCCTCACCACACCGAGTGCTAATGTTGTATTTAAGCTATTGCATAGCTTTTATCGCGGCCTTTGAGCGCGGTGAATCAATAAATTCTGTAACGAAAAAACCTAACACCCCCCACTTCGCCTACCATGTAGCGCGGTCGAGCGTTCGCTTAACGTGATTCTATATCCTCTTACGGTACGTAGGTACGACGACAGTAGGAAGCTCGCACGGATCGAGACGAGCTCCGAAATCCGATGAATATGTAAGCAGCTGTATGTGAGAAAGTATAAAATATCAAAGAAAAACAATACTGTATAAACAAATAATTATAATTGCACAAGTTGATAAAAAATGCTATGCAAAAGCTTTACCGCGGCAGTCCCCGAGTGCCGCACGTTCTTTTTTTAGTTTTTAGTTAGGGAGCTGAAGAACGTAAATTTGGTGACCTTTTTTTTCGCAAAACATTCGCACAGTTCTTGTGAATGAGAATGACTAAAAATATGCGAATATCCGCGAATGTTCGTTACATCACTAATATGTAACTACTTTGTAATAATCCGCGTCCAATGTGAATGATGATACATAAATACTTAAGGTAAAACGTGCAGAAAACAAAAAAAATACGTTATAAAGTATTATATACACGAAAACCTACACGTGTTCTTTTTTGCTCGTGTCTTCACCAAAATACCTTAAAATTGATTCAATTAACTCGTACGCATGTCGCTTTATACATGCATATAAATCATGTGACTATGTGTTCAGTGTATCTGAAATTGCTCCTCAGTTCTAGAATCAGATAAGTTACATTTATCCGATTGTATTATCATCACGGTTGTCATTGTTTAGACAACTTCGTATTTACAATATTTTTCCGCTAAGTACATTTCTAGGTGTTATGTAATGTTAAAATTATAGAAAACATCTAAACTTATAAGATATGTTCGTCATTGTTTAATCAACTAATTATTTCTATTTCAAATACACGTGTTTTTGAAATACTTATTATGCTAAGGACGACCCAGTGAATCGACGTTGATAATGTGGCAGTATGAATTCAATTGGGCAACAATACTAGGTCCATGCTCTACTTAGATCCCTTAAGAGACAATTTAAAAAAAAAAAAGTTTATCTTATCTATCTAATGAATGAACCGATGTAAAATCGGTAAACATGTCTAGATCCTGTGGTTTTATTCAGGTAACATCATTGTTAATTCATGTACCATGTTTGTAGCTATCGTAGAGATTTAAAGGCTAACTTACATGTTTAATCATAAGCCTTAATATTCAACAATGTGTAATGTATGTAATAGTTGTCAGAAAAAAAACATTCGTCAGGTTTCCGATTTGACCATCACCGCATATTAATAAATACCTACATTATTGATATTTAACAGCCTATCCATCTATACATAAAAAATGTAAGTGCCTCGAGTTTGTTCATCTCATGTAGGTATCTGCAAATAAAATAGTTTGGTCGTCTTCTAAGTAAATAGAAAAAACATTTTTTAACTGTTTGCCTGTCTGTCTACAAAAGTATTTAATTTAAAGGATTTGAAATATTCATAGTTTATATCTTAAGACAACGTTTAGTCTTTGGGTAATTAAAATCGACCTACTCTATAAAAACTTTTTACTATTAAAAATTAAATCACATTATTGAAACGAGCGTGAAATACGCTGGTTCAACTCGTATTTTAGAACGATTTTAAGTTGATTTCAGTTAAAAATACTATTTTGCTCATTACAGGTTGGATGGTATGCACATCCCGTGTATTCAGCTGAAGGCAACTACCCTCCTGAGCTGATAAAGTTGGTCGACGAAAAGAGCCGTCAACAGAACTACACTCGCTCCCGACTACCGAAGTTCAGTCCCGAGGAGGTAGCATACATCCGCGGCACAGCCGATTACTTCGGATTGAATCACTACACAACTTATCTACTGAGTATGTCTCCCGATGGAAACGTCGGCAGGATTCCTTCACACGAGAACGATATTGGCATCGTCAGGGTTCAAGATCCAAACTGGCCTTCAATGTCCTCCTCCTCTTGGTTAAAGGTAATTTGATTTATAAAATAAAAATTAACGTGTTTGTCCGATGCTGTAATTCTTAGAACCTGCACAATCTTAGCTAAATTGCTCAGATTACAACTTAATGGATGTAATTATTTTATGATTTGTTCCTTGCAAATGTCTTTGTCCTTATTCTAACATAACATAATATCACATTGTAAAAATAATATCTGCTTGCGGGTTGTGTGAATTGTGTGCATTACATACTACATAGGTACATTTTGGTTTAATTAATTATAGAAATAACTTTTACTTATTTCGAGCCTTTGAAGGTGATACAACGATTAAAACTATTTGATATAATATTCATTTCGGTACTACTTACAAATCTAATTGTTAACGTTAAAATATACGTATCTACAAAGAAACAATAATGTCTCGTATTATTTGTTGAATTGTATCAAACGTGGACTTGCGTATGATTAGGTTAGAAGTTAAGAAGCTAAAGCTTTGTCTTAACGTATTTCACCTTTGTCATCTCCAGGTTGTACCATTCGGCTTCAGGCGGCTATTACGTTGGATCACGAAAGAGTACAATAACGTGCCCATCATAGTGACAGAGAATGGGTACGCGGACTACAGCGGAGTCCACGACGATGCCCGAGTGTCCTACTACAGCCACTACCTCAACGCGTTGCTACACGCCATTCACGAAGACCACAGCAACGTGGTTGGATACTTCGCGTGGAGTCTGATGGACAACTTCGAATGGGATGACGGATATGTGTAAGTATGACTTATGTACAGTGACCAAACTTTAAATTCAGAGATGTGATGCGTTAAAGTGTTATCTACAAGACCTCTTATGAAGTAGACTAGCTTATCTATCTTGATTTACCATGAGACATAAATGTCACAAAAATAGTCACCATTTTTAAATAGTGTAAAATATCCGAAACAAAAGTAGACCAGTTAAAGATAGATCAGTTAAATAAATAACTTACATCTATGCAAAACATCTTATAAATCGGGGAATACTCTTTGCGTAATTGAGCAACGACCAGACATACACCCTTATTTTATATATAAGTATAGATTAATGGTTATTTGGGTAGAGGTAATAGTATTAGACTATAACGACGATAGTTGATAGATAAATATAAACAAATCTGAAATGATGTAAAGTTATGATAGAACGTGGCATGGAGTCACGATAAGACAGTACTTACGTAGGTAAACTCATTAGAAAGAAACCTAATTTTTTATTACGCGTTTTGTTATAAATAGCATCTTCACTGGCCTAACAACGTAATAAAATTTTAGTAATAAATTTTCAAGATCAATTAACTTTTTGTTGGCTAACAGACTATAACTATATTTTATAACATTTGCGTCAATAGGTAAAAATAGTAGTACATAAATAATAAATTCAACTGTCGGTTATTAATGAACTGGGGACTACTAATGATGCTAATACGTTTCCCCATTAGCTATAAATAGGTATTATCTATCACGATACCTGTATAACTACTTAGTTAAATATCTAAAGGTAGTCTTTATGTTAAATAAGTTTTTGTTGCTTTAAGAAAGACCTGGCGTTCATATTAAATTATGAATATATTATCCGTTTAAATTTTTCCTCCTTTTTATCATATAATATAATTTTTATTAATCAAGTTATAGCGTACAAGTCCCTGCAGAGACTTAATAGGACTTAATTATTAAAACTTATTGTGCTTTCTCTATAGTAATTTATATATTGCATGTCATCAAAACTAAGAATAACATACACGATTATGTATGGATAGGTAGCCAAAGACAGAGATAGACAAATATTTACTGGGACATTAGGTAAAATATTTTATTCGGCTAGGGGAAAAAAACCCGATGACAAAAAGATTTTATAATATTTATCAGATTTTATTCGTACAAATTTTAATGGATTACGCATCTATAAAGTTATTTTCATCTTTTTAATATTACATTTATGTAGGCCTACTACGTGCCAAATACTACGCGTGCGTTAATTTCACTTGTATTAAAAACCTAGTGCACGATTTTTTTTTTACTTTTATCTGTTATAATTTTGAATAAGGAGGTTCTACCTATTGATTTAAAATAAACCCTAGAAAATAGCAATTATTAATATTTCTATAGTAATTTTGACTCTTCAACTTTTTTGTTGCATATATATGCGACTTGCGGATGCGGCTCTTTTATTTATATTATAAGTATGTATTCATAAAGCTTATAATGACAAAAAATAGAATTATTAACTAGATGTTACGAGGTATATTCTCGAGAAATAGCTTGAGTTTTTTTGTATCACATTTTAATCGCTAAAGGTTCTATTAGCATAGCTTCTCTCATTTTTTCAATTGATTGTTTATTCACACAAAATATAAATGTGTTACCACTAGTCTTCTGTTACTCTGACATACGACCTTCCTCGGACGTTCAACTTTTCAAATCTTGTTCTTATTCAAAGTAATGTTGCCTTTCCATGCTCGTTATCCTCATATTTAAAGCATTGTTATTGAAATTATTTTGTGATTTTAACCAGGCGCCTGATATATCGAGTATAAAATATTACAACAGGACAAAGCAATAACAAAATACATACCTAATTACGTACGATTATGCTTTGTCTTATGTTCAAGTCACTTACTTTATAGTACGTACGTGGTACTCTTACATATGGGTTAAAGTGCCATATTTTATGCAATCTCGACATCACTATTATTTGATAAAGTATCTTTTTACCAATGATATGCGACGTTACTAAGGTTCGAAGCTAACCTAAGCTAAGCGAGTACGATGGTATGAAGTACTTAGTTATACCGGTCGCAATCCATAGTTAAGCTTAGCTAGAAAGATGTGTTATTAGTTTCCGCTGTGTGAGGTAGCTGTAGGAAAGAGTGCGCGACTACGCAGTAGTTACTTAAATATCTTTAGTGTTTTTTCTGTGTACATAATTATCTCCGTAGCAGGTATGTCATCTATTCCTCGTTTCATTTTTTTTTATACTTTAACCTAACGATATGGCAGACGGGCTATCTGATGGAAAGTAGTCACCGTCGCCTATGGACATTCGCAACACCTTGGAATGTGAAATGAGCTTCCTTCTGAGGTATTCTCAGGAGGAACCTCATTCCACAACCTGCAAGTCCGTGGCAAAAACTCGCGTGCTATCCGAACCGTGGAGGATCGCCACCAGTCCAGTTGGTGTGGATGGAACTTCATCATTCGGCGAGTGGCGCGGTGAAGAAAAGGTCACATAGCTACTTAGTCGCGGATAGTTAACTTGCATCCCTCCGAATAAAAATAAAGAAACAGAACGCGTTCATACGTTAAATTCTAATCTTAGATCTTTTGATTTATAAAATATAGCATTTTTTGGAATGCCATCCTAAGATTTTTAATATCGCCTTTATGATCTCCTTTAATTTCAAGAAACCTTGATTGATTGATTGATCTTGAATATTGTAATGAAATTTCTTGCGTGTTATAGGTAACTACGATAGGTACCTACTAGGTTACAAAACTTTTATTTCTCTTAACAATCAAAAGGGAGCCTGGAGTGTAGGAACTTAATTAACGCTGCTCCATTACAGATCATAGGATAATGTACGGATAGTGGAAAAACTATGTGGGATGTTTGCAACCTGCCCTTCAGATCTCTGATAAGGATATCCTATGAAAAATGTACATATGTATAAGAACGAGCATGAAAAGTTACACTTCTTTGGAGTAATAAACAAAAATAGAAGCAGGCGTACACTGTATTTGCGTTTTAAATGTTCCAATTTTATTTACGAATTGCTACCTCCAGTTCGTACACCATTCCACGTTGCGATATAGGGGGTACATACATATCATCAAATACATCATACTTTATCTTTTAACATTTGTCTAAAATTTGCATCAACATATTTCATTAACTTTAAGAATCAATTTTTGGTAAACAGAATGGGTACCTCTCGTCAACCCATTATTGTCCCACTGCTGGGCACAGGTCTTCTCTCAGAATGAGAGTTTAGGCCATAGTCCACCGCGCTAGTCAAGTGCGAATTGGTGGACTTCACAAACCTCCGAGAACTTTTTTTTTTAAAGAACTCTCGGGTGTGTAGGGCAAGTTTCAACCATTAGGCTGTCACTGCTCTGCAGTACCTACCTAGTAGAAAGTGACGAATAGTAGAAAGTGTTGAATTTGCTTTGTTTCAAATATTAGTACGATTGAAAAGGGGATTTGTTTTTTTGTGTTTAAATTAATAAGATGTACCTACTTTTGGCTTCTAGGATTTGTTGTGTGACAAAACAGTAGATATCCTAGTAAGAATGATAGTTGAATTCTATGACAGTTTTGCACGTGTAAACATTGTATCATTAGGAACGGTTCAATCTCAAGGACAGGTTTTCGTTAGCTCTTGTTGAATTTTGAATAAAAGTAACTTAACTTCCTCAAGTATGTGTGGTCGACCATGGGTATGTTGCAGTTCATGAAACAGCGTGTGTTCTTTAAACTTAAAGCCTAATAATAGAGATTTAATGTGCCATATATGGGTATGTATGCAAGGACCTGATAGCTTCATACTAGGATTATTTTAAGACAATAGTCCCACTTAGACACATAACAGAAATTTAAAGGTATTGATAAGATATAAGCCTGATCGAGGATCGACTTCTGAAATCTATGCGTGTCTCGTGTAAGTTAAAAAAAATGTGCTAGATATATGTAGATAACACATGGTTTTTTAATTTACTCACCAGATGGTAGTACCATAATTGAGAATAGTTCGACCAGAGAGGTACCACCGCCACAACTATTTCTAGCGTAAAGCATGTTTTTCGCGTTTCGATAGAAGGGTGTTGTTGCCGGCACACTTTTATATAAGGCGATGATCTTAGTACTCTGTAGTAACAACGCATCTATGATTGACTTTATATAGAACCCGTGTCCTATATAAAGTTGCTTACCGGTTTCCATGGGCGGCCGTGACCACTTACCCTCAGGTGGACTGCATGCTCGCTTGCTACTTCTATGAAATAAAAAAAACCTTTATTCCTGTCGAGATAGATATAATACATAAGCAATAAATACTATTTTAATGCAAAACTTGTTTTGTGGGAACGATATGGACAAGTGCATTTTAACATGGGTGTCTGTTTGTCTTGTCAGACACGACTGCTACTCATTTTAAATTAGCACCTTATTTATAAATCCTAGTATCCATTCCTACTAACTTCGCCTAAGTACTTTTATCTTAAAGCAGTAGATATGCTGCTGGTTTCTTTTATAATATTGAAGTAGCAAACGAGCATGCAGTCCACCTGGTGGTAAGTGGTCACTGCCGCCCGTGGACATCTGTAAGCAACTTCATATAGAACATAGATCTATCTGACGTCAAACACCGATGCGTTGCTGCTCCCGAGGACTGAGATGGTCGCTTCATGTAAAAGTGTGCCGGCAATCACACACCACATACGGCGCCGAGACGTGGTCCTTTACTGTGAGCCTCGTGCGTAAGCTCAAAGTCGCTCAGCGAGCTATGAAGAGAGCTATGCTTGGTATTTCCCTGCGCGACAGAATTTGTAATGATGAAATCCGTAGGAGAACGAAAGTTACCGACATAGCTCTCAGAATTAGTAGGCTGAAGTGGCAATGGGCAGGCCACATCGTTCGTAGGACAGATAACCGATGGGGTAGAAGAGCCCTCGAATGGAGACCACGTCTCGGCAAAAGGAGTGCAGGCCGCCCCCCGACCCGGTGGACTGATGACCTGAAGAGGACGGCGGGTAACCGCTGGATTCAGATGGCTCAGGACCGGTCGAAGTGGCGTAGATTAGGGGAGGCCTATGTCCAGCAGTGGACTTTCAAAGGCTGATGGATGGATGGATGGAATCACACCCTTCCATGATTATGAGGCGATCATCTTAGTCTTCAGGAGTCCAATACATCTATGATGTATTGCCGCTCATGGACTACTTTCCCGTTTGATGCTTCACTCGTATTAAAAATGGCCACTTGTGGGTTCTTAACTCCAGATGAAAAATTTAATGAGTATTTAATATTTTTAACAAACTTACTATTACCCGCGGCTTCGCCCGAACAGTCCAAGGAAATTAACATTGGCATTTGATAGCGTGATTCAGAACTTGCAAATGAATTTTACTAACGCCATCTATGAATAACGTCTTGAACGACTAAATATATATCAACTAATGAAATATCGATATTCTCATGGGAATGAGAGAGCGCGGTAAAAAGTAGCCTACGCCCCTCTCCGCTCTCCTATCTCCCAGCATATAAACAATATCAAATAACAGCTATGTGGCGACGTGAAAGAGAAACAAACAAACACACTGTCACATTTATAATATTGGTGTGGATGGATATGTTATAATAATAAACATTACAAACGAACAGTCCATTCGGATGTATTTAGGTATGAACGCTAAACTGTTTTTGTGATTGTTATCTAACCATAACCTACTTTAGTCGTAATTATGACTGGAAAATTCGTGTAGCTGATAATACTAATCATTTTAATTCCTGTTAATTTATTTTGAGCTAACACACGGTGGTTATTATAAATTAAGTTTGTAGATTAACTATTTAGCCATATTTATTGATGGTTATATTTTTGTTCCTGGTGCTGAGTGCCCGTGTCCTTGATGCGTTTATTACACCTATTACAGAAATAATCATACCAAGGACTATTAATATATAAAGCGTCTTAAATTTATGATTCGATCTTTGAGGCAGTCATCGGAATAATGATAATGTTTGTTCTTAAATTGGAAATTAGACTTAGTGTGTAGTGCATCATGTGTTTAGTGCGTTGAAATAAAACACATCGTCAGTCAAATCATGTTATAATTTCACTCGTCATGTTTGTAAATGCAATTGCAGGTCCCGCTTCGGTCTGTACTTGGTGGATTTCAAGAGCCCGAACAAGACGCGAACGGCAAAGGACTCAGCCAGGCTGTATGCGAGCGTGGTGAGCTCACGCGGCCTGCCCGCGGACTACGACCCCGAAGACTTCACCGCGTTCTCCGCAGCCAGCAAGCTTGTCCCCACCGTTCTCCCCGTTTTACCCCTCCTGCCCCTCTACAGGCTAATCCTATAAGCCTTGTATATAATAACACTTTGCAACGCTAAGTACGTATGTAAAACTATCATTATACAATTAAGTAATATCTTTAAGTTTCATTTCGACTTGATCCCTAAGTAGATTTGCCAGGCCCGGAGACCCGGATACGGCGTTATTTAGCCGGACATGTAGCGGTTTACTTATAAAAAGTAATATAAAATATTAGGTGTTCCAAAGTAAAAGACTGTTATATCTTAAATGAAAACTTATTTTACTTGATTAAAAAATAAAACTGGACAGGACGTCCTCCATGGAGCCGCATACACGCCCGGCTAAAACCCCGGCAACCTATCCCTAAGTAAACGCTTAACTAAACCGGCCATCCGCCGCTAATACTCGACGGTCATTAACTTGCTGGCGTTGTCGCGGGCGACGTCACGCCGCAACTGCGCCTGGATACACGCGAACGATTTGCCCTTCGTCTCCGGCAACACCGCCAACATGAACACCAGCCCCAATAGTGACGACGCGGAGAAGATCCAGAACGCCGTGTAGATGTCCCACGCGTCCACCACCACCTGAAAACATGACATATAACGTTATAGATCTACTGAAACTGCGCATACATAATAATAGACATATTTTGGGATTATTGCAATCAGTAACAATTTGAACAATCATTTAAATTTGTGTAAAATGTTTATAAATACGTTGTTCCAAAAACGCAACATTTCTTATATATATATATATATATATATATATATATATATATATATATATATATATATATATATATATATATATTATCTGACTGAAGTAGCAAACAAGCAAGCAGTCCACTTGGTGGTAAGTGGTCACTGTCATCCATGGACATCTGTAATCAACTACATACAGAAACATGGGTTCCATCTGAAGTCAATCACTGATGCGTTGCTACTCCCGAGGACTATGATGGTCGCCTCATGAGAACGTGTGCCGGCAACCACACCCTTCCATCGAAACGCAAGAAATGTTTCACGCTAGAAATAGGTGTAGCAGTGGTACTTCCCTGGTCGAACTACACTGGTTCTACCACCTTGAAATTTATATTCCTAAATAGGACTCAACAAACCTTTGAAATTTTTCTGATTTTTCTTCAGAAATGTTTACTTTTTTGAGTTTGGATTAAGCGTAGGTTAAATGTCAATATTTTGGAACATTTAATAAAGCTGTTGTTTTATACTTACTTGGAAGAGTTTCTGAACAGCGAACATAGAGATGCCGGTATATATATGAGCGACGCAAGACGCGTATAACTTGACGTTCGTCGGGAACATCTCTCCTATGATGACGTAGGGCACCGTCGACAAGCCGATAGCGTAGCACACGATGTAAACGAGCAGAGCAGTTATTGGAATCCAGTGGAGATGCTCCACCGCTGACTTATCGGACTTTAAGAAGTAGAAGTAAGTGCCGATAGTGCCGTTCATGAGGCCCACTCCTAGAGCAGATAGCAGTAAGAGAGGCTTCCTCCCAACGCGGTCCACGAGGATGACAGATAGCACGCAAGTCGCAACTTGCACGCAGCCCAGGATAATGGACTCCTGGTAGGGCAAGATATGGCCCTCAGCCTGCTTGAATATTTCTTCGGCGTACGCTACAATTGCAGCACTACCACAGTACTGCTGCACTGTAAATACTCCCAAGCTTATCCACATGGCTTTCCTATTCGTAGCCTCGGTGAGGAGATCGCCCCATGTACCTCTATTCTTCATGTCCTCTTGGACATTTATCTCGATATTCTTGAGTTCAAGTCTTATATCTCCGCTTCTTAAGTTCCTCAGAGCTGTCTCTGCTCTTTCAGAGCGTTCGAATTTAAGGTAGAAGTAGGGCGATTCCGGCAGGAAGATGAACGAGAGTACGAAACTTATGGGCAGGATCAAGTTGATAGCGGCTAACGTGCGCATCGAAACAAAAGGTCCGATGCAATACTGGGCAAGAATTCCGACCTGGAAATAAGAAAAGTTCTATTTAAAGTAGATGTATAATTAAGTCCAGAAAACTTTTACCTCAGCAGTTATTTTACAAATATGTACTTGTTAAAGAGTTGTTGAAGTGAGTAACCGACTGAAAATTGTAGGTCGTATGTCATTCATGTGTTCAGATTTAGTGAAATAATAAGGTTTTAAAAAAATTGTAAGGAGGTTTGACTCTTTTTAATGTGGGTCACTACACATATCTATTTCCTTTAAATCCCTAATTTGGCAGGCTATGCTACTTTACAGATTATGGCCAGTCACATTTTTTCATTAATTTCATACATATGAAAGTTAAATTCAGTTAACCACAAAATATTTACGCTGTAATCATCAAACATGTTATATGGACGGCAATTTTAATAAACATTTAGGATATGAAGATATCTTATCTGTTAAGCAGTGTAAATAGGACATGAACAACATAGGATATTAATCTTCATAAGATTAGTACGGTCGTACTTATGGAAATTATTGCCTATGGGTTGTAAATTATCCATCAATAAATGCGTGATAAATGCGAGGATATTACCAATGTACAGTGGAGTACGCAATCGGTTATATAGATAATGAAATCCAGATTTATGAGCCTACTTTAGTTCTTGCCCCATCAAAATAGTTCCAAGAAAGTCCGGTATCCTACACCTATAATTTTAGCATTTTCTCAAAAGAGTCATCTTCACAAATCGTCGAAATAAAAGAAATATATATCAAGAAATATAGAATCAAAACATTTGCTGATACGTGTAATTACGGCGATTCAAAAATTAATAAGGAATAATCCGAATATCATAGATATATTATTTTATATTTCTTATCAATCTATGCTGTTACTTTCTGAGGTTTCTGGGTGCATCATCGGTTCTCGGATATAATTTTATAACATACGTCGTAAGCAATTAGCAATTTTTCCCTTATATTGTTTATAAAAAGTGATAAAACTGTACTCTTAAATTTAAAGACGAAATTAGTAAACGTATATTTCCAAAACTTATGATAAACAGCATTATCAACATTAAAAGAATATTTACGCTGGCGCAGTGCGCTGATGCGTTTATACTAAGCCGGCGACTTATGTATTTATCTTTATTTGAGTTTCATGTGCAATACTTTATACTTATAGCAATGACTCATGTACGTGTGCTCGTGTACCCATTTACTAGTTTACAGAGCGGCGTCTGTAATCAATTACGAAACAAAACACCGTCTATTTATGCGAGTCCAATGAGCAACATAATTAAAATTGGAATTGGAATAAAAGTTACGCTTTTCCACGTGATTAAACGCAAGACCATAACTCAGCCTATTTAAGAGAATTTCCAGTAATATAGGTAGGCATACAAAGTGATTACTTGATTCTCTTCAATTTGAAAAATATTAATATGTGCTTAATAAGAACAATGCATATAATAGATATTATTCAGAACCGTATTTAAAACAATTCTTTTAATTATGCGCACTGAATATTTATAAAGTACAATTTGACTATTGTAAGATGATGTCATGGCGATGTGTGTACAGGTGACAACTGTGACCTAAATGTTAACTTTCAACTAACCTTATTCATAAGTGTTATTAAAGTAGAGAGAGCGCCTCGGACTTCGTTGGTGGCGATCTCTCCGGTGTACATAGGAGCGACGGTGTAGACGATGCCGTAGCCGAGACCGGAGAACATTCTTGCGACGCACAGGACGGCTACAGAGTTGGCTACGATCACCAGCACCCAGCCGATGATGAAGGGGACCGCCCCCAGGAGTAAGGTGGTTTTCCTGCCGAAGCGGTCGGCAAAGTACGCTGACGGGACTGGCGTTAGCGCGGAGCAGAGAATCATTATGGACACGATCCATGATCCTTCGCTCGCCGACGTGGGGATTGAGCTTTCAGGTGACTTCAAGTACGGCAGGGTTGGTGATGGCCAGCCGTAGCAGGTTCCCGCAGTTGCAGTGATGAGAGTCGCTGAAATGTAAAGAAATATTATGTTTAGTATGGTATACATGTACCTACTAATATGACGACAATCTTGTAAAATGTACATGGATAACTTTTATTGAAGAAGATTATAACTGTTTTCTTCGAAGTCCTGCATGGATGTGTTTTAGCTCGATAATTATATAAATGTCCATTATTATCAATTCTCAGTCCTCCAAAATATTTTTTTCTTCTGAGCTTTCATTATCACAAATAACTATAGTTTAGGATATGTGAAAATTCATTTATTAAAAAATTCTACGCATACATAGTTCAAGTGAAATGTGAGGGTAAAATAGGATAGAGTTAATGGTGTTAGGTAATACAAGAAACTTTTATTAGATTTAAGTAAAAAATGAGCACGGTGTCCATCTAATGGTAAGTGGTAACTGCCGCCCAGGTTTTTATCTGTATTCAATCACTGATTCGTTGCTACTCTTGAGGACTAAGGTGAGCCCCATATAAAAGGCAGTGGTCGGTCGTCATGAGTAAACTACCACTACCAATTCAATAGTTTACACTTTTAATTTTGATTACAAATTATTATTCGTGCATTGCGGTTTATGTTCATTAATGTTTATTACTTTTATTAGTGACTCTATTAACTTTTCCTTATTAACGATTATAATTATAGGTACATTCACAAACACTGTAAGCACAGATAATGAGTATATTGCCCCTACAAATTTCCATGAAAGCCTTTGACGTGTCTATTTATCTACTTAACTCAAGTAAGTGTACACGTTAAAATGTTTACAAGATAACAACACTGTTAAATAACAAATAGAACAAAGGAAAATAAAGGTACTACAAAAGGCTTTACAGGGTGGTAGATATTTGGGTAACAAGTACATGAAACGAGATGTGTAATTAAATGTTTAATTACTACATGCATAAGTCTTAATATGTTTATTTTTTAGTAAGAATAAATAGCAACAAGATGCATACGGAAAGATATGAATGATATGAAAAATATGCATGGAATATTTTTAATACGGGTACTCACGATAAGCGATTTTTTAATTCGTTTATTGCCATTGCCGATATTTTAACCTAGATGCATGGATTATGGTCATTTTGAAAGTGAAGAAGTGAAGAGAGAGTTAGAATAAATTCGCTTATAGATTATTAAATCACAAGTAAAGTAAAGTTTTGTGCCCAGGCAGATAGAGTCGCGTGTCTTGATAGGGAACTTGAAAAAGGAAAACGAACTGGAATTCATGTATTCAGATTAATTAGGAACCTGGGCAACAAACCGCATATATCTAAAATGGATCAATTCCGCGATATTAATATTTTTTTTTATCTGACTGAAGTAGCAAACGAGCATGCAGTTTACATGATGGTAAGTGATCACTGCCGCTCATGGACATCTGTTATCAACTTCATACAGAACATGGGTTCTATCAGAAGTCAATCACAGATGCGTTGCTAATCTAGAGGACTATGATGGTTGCCTCATATAAAAGTGTGCCGGCAACCACACCCTTCCATCGAAACGCAGGAAATGCTTCACACTAGAAATAGGTACACCTGCGGTCCAACACTGGTACCACCATCATAACTAATTATTTTTTTGGCCTAATGTATGTAGTTGTGTGATGGAATTCTAATATGTAATACTAGTTTATTCCGTCCGCTTTGGTCGGCCCTAGCTTCGCCAGCTTCGGTCACATCTACCACGGTAATGTATCCTATGCGTTAACCTCGGTCATGATTTCTCAAACTTTCGACTCTACGTACCCCTCATAAAGTTTTCAAGTGACAGCGAACACCCTTAACTTAACTAACTAAATAAATTCCCGCCCCAAAGAAAACAATAAAATTGACAGTTAAAGAAAATAATCTTATTGTTTTAATGAAAGTTAACAATAAAATGTATTTAAAAGCTTTTATTTTTATATTCATGTGATGGGTGTGCTTGTTTGTTGTCACAAATGAACCTCTAGGGGTTTGCGTACCTCACTTTGCGAAACACTGATCTAGGTCATAAACTATGTGCGTGCCAAATTTCAGTGAAATTCGACCGGTAGCTCTTCTTTCGCATTGAATATTTATCCTAAAATGTAAGTCATACTTCATACTAATATTATAAAGGTGAAACTCTCACAGAGTGCATGTTTGTTGCTTCTTCACGTCTAAACGGCTGGAGCGATTTTCATAAAATTTGATAGGGAGTTAGCTGATACTCTGGATATAGGCTACTTTTTACAGTGGGAAAAAACTTACTCCCACGGGCCACTCGATACATCGATTTTTATTAACGCGGGCGAAGTTGCGGGGTTCAGTTCAGTTATATATAATTGTAAAATAAAGCAAGTTTAGGGAGGGGCGAGAGCCGCACACTCGCCCGGTTATCGTACTGCACCTTATCACCACACTTATGGAAACTTCTGACATCGGACGTTTCCCGATTTTATTTATCTTTAAACTTTACTGATATGGGGAAACAATTATCTGTAACGTATAATATGTTCCAGTTTTTAATTTGTTTCGTTATTTGATTTTCCTTGGAGCCGATTTACTTCCTTATCGACGGCTGATTATAAAGTTTCAGTTTTAATGCTTTGTTAATTTCTATAAATTTGAAATATTGTTGTAAGATAAGATATTACTTTTTCCTTTTTTTCTTGTTTTTTTTTCATGAGAACAAAATATGTATATATCTCCGATCTTTCAAATGTAATTAGTTAGTCATCATACATTATAAAGGGTTTATTATATAGCAAAAAATTAACATATTCGATTACCTTTAGTAAGTATATCAATATCGGTACTGATAACTAAAGTTTAAATATTTTAAAACTAATGGTTATCTATTAAAATGTATTCGTATTTCATCTTGAACACAGTCATATGGATTTCGAAATGTGTCACCTGCTTGAGTGATTATGTAGACGAAGAGTAACTAATTTTAAATCAACAGAATAATAATGGTCGGATGAGCGCGAATGCTGACATAATAATGAGACCATATTAATCTCATTTCATATGGAATATTTTTTATAAATAAGCCTAAGATTTGTTCTTATTGATATTGAGATAAAATACAGCATTTTGTTGCATATTTAAGTGGATCCATTCAGCTATAATGAAATAATGATAAAAACATAACGTGCACGTCTCCTATAGTTTGAAAGGTATTTGCAAAAGTACCTATAGTTTGAAAGGCGGATATTAAATAAAAAAGCAATTTCTATATTTTTTAGATTTTTTGTCTGTATGTTTGAAATCGCAACAACCCTATAGATAATATTATATTTTCATTTAATTTAAATCCATATTCTCCTTCACAAGAAATTACAATTTAAAATTATATTTCATTTTTTTTAATCAAGGTAAAACGCCGAGGCACTCTGAGTATTAGACTAAAATTACGAATAATAAGAATTATTTCTAAATACAATTTTGTCGACCTTCGTCTTTAAGGTATTTTTCCGTAATTGTAAACGAATTACCATAAAACCAGACAATCCTATTAAAAATGGAATGCATAGTCACATTACTGCTTTCAACCAAACGTCAATATGTCATCACTTTCGGCTAATGATATGACATTGAGTGTTTCATTTTCAACATTACTTACATGACTTGCACCTTGCACCGATACATATCTTCTATCAACATCAGTAAGTACGTATATTTGTATGGTCATAATTATCTTCATTTTCTCGACAGCTTCAGAAGAAGAGTAAGGTTTTTCGGTTTTACGCATGTATGTTCATATCTTAAGCGTGCCAAAATGGCTTAAACGGATTTTTTCATTGTCTTAACTATTGAGGAGACCATTATAGCAGTAGACCATTAATTTCCAAAAACCTTCAAACTACGTTTTCCGCGTGATAATTATACATGTGAATACGAAAATTATTTAATTCAAATCAGTGTATGTGGCTATTAATTAATAGTCTTGGACTGTATATAAGGTGAGTTGGGGTAATATAGGACATGGGGTAAAACTGTACGAATAAAATTTTAGACTAAGACAGCCATTTTCTTTTTATGTGTGACTTCATCTACTATGCCATGAAAATATTGTATATTGACTTGGTCATTTTGATAAAAGATGGCTACATTAGCCTACAGTTTCAATTTTACGATTTTATCCCATGTCCGATATTACCCCAACTCACCTTACGTCATATTGTATCTATTGTAGCATATGTGTATCTCCTCCTTTATCAAAAAAAAAGAAAGAAACGAAAATATGATAACGTGTTTGAGAGTGTCAAAGATGAAATGTAAAAGTAAAAAAATGCATCCTGTTTAACTTTACGAAGTGCGTTAATTCCCATTAAACGGAGATTTCATTCCAGTTCATTGATCTTGGGATATGAAATGAAATGACGTTAGCATCATCCTACATTCAATTTGAATGTGACGTGGTCAGCACATAGTATGAGTTTACTGTGTTTTCTCGAAAATTCGGTTTTCGGTCATAATTTCAAAGTACATCGCAAGTTTTGCACGAAAATGAAAACATAAGCGTGCAACGTTCATTGCAATGTATGAACATATCAATCTTATATCTTCGTACGGGTGCCGTGAAGTGAGCGCGAGTCGCGAACGCAACAGACTTCGGGACGTACCGTCTGCCAGTTGGCACGACATCCTGGATGTATACTTTGTGGACGGACAAGTTGGACGTACACCCACACGGCTGTTCTTGAATATTTACGATTCGATCGTTACTACGACTGTTTATTTATTCAACGATTTTCGTACTTTTCGGGAAACTTACCTATGTACGTCATTATGAATAGGCGAAGACAAAACAGTTTATTACCTTTATAATTTTTGCTTCTCGACTGATTTTCTTTTTTTGAAACCCATTGATAAATTTTTGTGTTATAAATAAAAAATGGGATGTACTATTGATTTTTGTTGAGATTTGACTCCTGGTATGATGAATACTAATTCTAAACTAACCTACCATTAAACAAAACCCTTACACATACTTGAAATCATTTAAAACATATTACACTTATTTTAATTAAATTAATCCTTTCCAAATCTTTACTTCGAGTGGAGCTCCTCAAAATTAGGCGCAGCCATTATCTTTTAGAAGTACACTACAATTACAAGTAGTCCTTAATGTTTTTACAGACAGTATTCGTATGTTATCGATCATGATCATTCTAGAAGTCGGTGTACTCATGCTAAGGCAGCGTGTTTTGCATGAGCAAATATTTCACAAGATAGGGAATCTATGGCTTCATTGTTTCCGGTGAGTCTGCAATATAAAAAATCCGATAAAGTCACGTGCATGTATGTGACATATTGAATTATTGGTTTCATTAAAAATGCAAATGTAATATGTGATTTAATTTCGTTATAAAAATTTAGTTCAATTTTATTTTTACTGTTTATAGCGATAGTAGAGTCAACATAATTAAATTCCATGAAAACTAGGCCGACGTGCTATACCTACTTAATTTATCTTTTGTGTGGCTTACTCAGGGTTCCCGACTTAGGGGCTTTTCTTCCAAATTTAGGGGATTTTCAAGTAGGATGGGGATTTTTAGGGGTGTAAAATTTTTAGGGGTATTTTCAGGAATTTTTATAATAGGTGTTTCTAAAGAGAAATCTCCCCGCCAGTCTATATAATCATGCCTCACGTCGAAAAAAAAAGGTCATGCATTACACCCGAAGACCTTTTTTTTTCGTCGTCAAGTCAGGTTGCCACGAAGAATTTCAATCAATAATTCATAATGGGGGATTTTAGGGGTTTTTAATGAAGACTTTAAGGTGGGTACTGACCAACGTTACGAGGTGTAATGTAACATTCGCATCGAGCGTGTACGCATCGAGCACGTTACGCTGTGTTCTAAAATCGGCGTAACATGCTCGTCAAAACTCTGTGCTCCATATTCGCCGCCAGTTCACTCAAGATGGCCGACAGCGAGGCCGCGTTGGTATCTTTGATTCTACTTAATTATTGTTTTATCCAAATTAAGAAGAAGAAAAAACGTTACTGGACATCAAACTTATTTAAAAACAGAGGCGTATGTGGTGGTTTGTCATTGATAGCAATTTTAAAAAACCAAATGATTACTGGACAGTATAAAAACTTTGTACGTATGTCTCCGATCGAGTTTGAAGAACTCGTGAATTTAATTGGACCAAGTGTACATAAAAAGGATACAAATTATAGAAAAGCAATCAGTGTCACCGAACGATTAGCACTAACGCTTCGTTTTTATGCAACAGGAGATTCCTATACTAGTATGCAATATCTTTTCAAGATATCAAAGCAACGAATAGGATTTATAGTAAAAGAGGTCAGCGAAGCCCTTATTGGAGCATTAAAAGAATATGTAAAGGTATGTAGTGTTTTAATTAATTCAGAAAAGCAGTCATTACATATCAAATTATTTAATCAATTAAATCACCAAATTCTGATAAAAATCGTTCACTCATAGCTGGTGACCCATAGTCACTTTGATGGGACGTATTTGATGCAGGTGTTTCAGGGCTTTGCTGTGGCATCGGTTGGCTTTGCTGTGGCATCGGTGAGGCTCTTGAAATTGTTCGTGTAGAGTATCCTTGTGAATAATAATTGTTCGTATTCATGCCAACATAGTCATATTCTCCGCGATCAGCACTAAACAATATATTAGATATATAATGTTGTACATGCATTTTTGTTGTTTTTGAATACGATCTTAGTTTATTTGCCAAAAAAATATCATAGGCTTCACATTCGTCAATTTTGTGCGAAGTTGATTCCGTTTGCTCGGTTTTCTTTTTTAAAATGTTGTAAGTAGATGCCATTATTTCCTCTGGGCTTGGGACAACTGCTTTCTTCCTTTTTTTGGCAGGCGGAGGGCAATCATTGTCGCTTTCATTGGCAGGCGGAGGGCAATCACCAAGCGGTTGTTCTGAAGCACCTTCACCTTCACGTAGCTGAAAATAAATATAAATCATTATTTCAGATGCCAGAAACACCAGAGCAATGGCTGGTTGTAGCAAATGACTATGATACTTTGTGGAATTTTCCACATTGCTTAGGCGCAATCGACGGTAAACATATTTTACTGCAGTCACCGATCAACAGTGGAAGTGAATTTTATAATTACAAGGGTTTCTTTAGCATCGTATTACTGGCAGTTGTTGACGCGAAATATAACTTTTTGTATGTAAACATTGGATGTCAAGGAAGAATATCTGATGGAGGGGTTTTCAATAACTGTGAATTAAACGAAAAACTAAAAATTAATGCATTAAACATCCCTCAACCCACTGCGTTGCCAGCAAGAACAGAAGAAATTCCATTTTACTTTGTTGCCGATGAAGCTTTTGCTCTTTCCGGAAATATGATGAAAGTATATGCAGGATATCATGAACGTGGTTCTAAAGAAAGAATATATAACTACCGACTTTGCAGAGCTCGTAGAGTGGTGGAAAATGTGTTCGGCATATTGTCTGCAGTGTTTAGAGTTTTGCGGAAACCTATGTTGTTAGAACCGAAAACCGCGACATCTGTCGTAACAGCAATAACATGCCTTCACAATTTTTTAAGAAAAGGTAATAATGCTCAGGTATATACCCCTGCAGGTAGCTTTGACGAAGAATCGAACGGCCAAGTCAGATTAGGAAACTGGAGAGAAGGTAACAATGATATGACTAGTATGTTACCCTTGCAAATAAGACCGCGAAGGGCTACAAGATCTGCTCACAATGTTCGTGATGAAGTTGCTGAATACTGCATTCAGCAAGGGTCTGTAAGCTGGCAAAATAATTATGCTTAAAATGGACTTACAGTATCTGTTGTAGCACGAGGTCTATTTCTATCAAGTAGAAATATCATGGCTTTGTATGCAAACCAACTACTATGGTACACTTTATCTGCACCTGAAATTAAAGTTGCAATTAACAAACGTCGACCCAAAGTAGTATATTTCGTGAATATCGTTATCTATGCTAGCAAAATAATTGTATTTATTTTTTATAATAAGTAATTGTATCTGTCACTTGTGGGCCTATGTACTTAAAAACTTAATAAATAATTACGTACCTTGTCCTGTACTAGTTGATTGTTTAATTTTTTGTTTCTCCCTCCTCAATGATGCCAGTAAACTGGTCATTTTTTTTTACATGTTTCTCTTTCACTGTCGAGTAACAAAGCCAATCTATTCCAAGCGTCTTCTTTCTTGAGTTTGTTATAATGCTCTGGATGAGCTACATTCCACAACACTTCCTCATCTCTGTATTTTTCTATAAAAAACAAAGTTTTTTCTTTGTCCCACTCCATTTTTTAAAATATAGATGAACGACGTTTGATGATTCGCGACGCGCGTGCGCTCGTGACTACTTGCAAGAGCGTACTGACTGAACCGCGTAATACACAAAGGGTTCGCCAAAAAACCGACAGCCGGGTGGAGCACTCGCAGCGAGCAACGAGCGGCTCGTTGCTCGCTGCGAGCGCCTTGTTTCTACGTACTGACTGCACAAATGCTCGCTGTGTAACACGTTACATTACACCTCGTAACGTTGGTCAGTACCCACCTTTAGGGGAATACATTTTTGAGACTTGGTAACCCTGGGCTTACTGTTCTATTTATCGTTTAAAACTTCCGCGGCTAAAGTTTATGTAATGTCTCGTCGAATTTTTAAAATAGATTTGACAGACTTCTGCATATAATATTAAGGAAGGAATAAGCTGACCGTTATGTAGAATGCTGTACCGAAATGCGCAATAATTGTTTATTACGCTGTTATTGATACATTGTAGTCGTACAGTTATCTTTATTGTTAAGAAGCTTTTGCACGCTACTTCTCCCGTATAATCAACTTTGCGGTTTCGAAATTCTTTCCTGGAAATCAAAGTATTTCTCTATAAAAACACACGCTGTCTTTTCATTTCAAATTATTATGCAACAAAAACTAAGCAAATAAAGTATTTTAAAAGAAATATAAAAGTAAATAAATTAATCTTCAAAAAGCATTTTCAAAATATACACAGACGGTACGATTTTTTTATTTGTATACATAGATAGCTTCGGTATCTAAATAATGTGTTCATTTTATATTAAATGTTTTTACGTGACCTGTGTGCGAGGTCGGCGCGGGGGGCTGTGCGCGCGGGGCGTCGCGTCGCGCGGTGCGCGGTGACGTAAACCGGCTAAAGTTGCGTTCAGATTACGCGTTTTAATGCGCTAAGTTAGTTTTTATGGTGACATATTGGAATTTCCTGTATAACTATTAGTTAATCCTATCCTAGTTATACCTACCTAATATATAAAAATATATGGCTTTACTAAAGTAGTTAGCGAAGACGCTAACGTTTTGGGTAACAGCTGTAGGTATTATTTTTGTTTTTATTTGACTGAAATAGCAAACGAGCACGCAGTCCACCTGATGGTAAGTGGTCACTGCCACCCATGGAGATCTGTAATCAACTTCATACAGAACATGGGTTCTATCGGAAGTCAATCACAGATACGTTGCCACTCCCGAGGACTATGATGGTCGCCTCATATAAAAAATGTGTCGGCAACCACATCCTTCCATCGAAACGCAAGAAATGCTTCACGCTAGAAATAGGTGTGGCGGTGGTGCTTCCCCGGTCGAACTACACGGGTTCTACCACCTGGTGCTAATGCTGCATTTATTTTCTTTTTAGTTGCTGTGTCTGCTCTATTATGCTCGGTAATTAAATGCAAATGTACATATCGTACTAACTTATTTTGCAGGAGACATAACGTACGATACGTTGTTTTGATTTTAGCCGGTTTCAATTATTTTCTTGGAATGATTTTTACAGGTGTTGTTCTTTATTGTAACTATAAAGGTAAAATGTCGAATGTGTGATAATGGTCTAAATAAGGACAATTCGTTATAAATATATGTAAATAGTCGATTCTAGCCTTTAAACACTCGTTAACTTTAGTTCTCAATTAAAATATTTCAAGGTAAGGTACCCTTTCACAAGAACTAGACTGTCAATACTATTTTTCAAGTGCCTATTGTTATTAAGTACTTGTAGCTAAATGTAGAGCTGTCTTTATTTCTATTAATTTGTGTGATTCAGCGGTCTGGAAATAGTAACATCAATTGTCCTGTTAATAGGTAAAGGCTGCGTTCACTTTGGAAACTTTTGTTTTTTTTTAACACAAAATCCACGAGTTGGAACGTAGATTATAATTATTGTAAAATGTTAGCGCCAAGGACATTGGTCAACATAATTTCATTTGTGGATTTTCCTGCAATTTGATATATTTTATAATGATGTTTATCTGTATTACGTGATAAAGTGTTATTTTTGTTAGTTATGTTTGTATGTAATAGGATTTAATGTATGATTGGATGATTTTACTTCAGTATAAATTAGTAAGAATAATTTTGACCTTAAAGCTGAACTTGTTGATATAGACCATTAAGTAGTATAGTAGTAAATACATGTACGTCATCAGACTCATAAAAATAATGAGTTATGACGATCTCTATTGAAGACTTATAAGTACAGATAGGTACGGATAATTGACCACTTTAATTAATGATCGTAAGAAAAACCGGAAGAAAGTGTGGTACCAGCCTTATATAGAACAGTACAGTAATTACATTATGTTTATAGCTACATAGGAACTTTAACTACATACCAATATCAATGTCAACACTCAACAAGTAGGTATTGGAGTTCTATGTGGTTGACGTGAGATGAGTGTTATATTAAACTATTTGTAAATTCATAAGTATAACAATACGCATAAATGTGGCCCACGATTTCCTCTGCTTACTTACTTTAAATAAAACACGCTTTCTACACTCATAGCCCCACACTAGGATTTTCTCCTGTGTCGTGGGTACCATGGACACATACAAGACGGATACATAAACAGCCAGACCCAGTACATGAATCTAAACTCATCATTCAGATACCTGTCCGGCCGGGAATCGAACCCGGGACCCATTGTGCGTCAGACCGGTATGGTAACCGCTCTGCCACGCGGGTCGTTAAATTGTGCACACATCCGTTGTTAGTATCACGTGAATCAGACGAGTTTATGCTGATTTTTATCATTAGTATGTTAAATTATGCTGTGGAAACACAAAAACTCATTTTCGTTCTAAGTCATACGAAAGAAGCGGCTTACGGTACGTTAAGAAGGGTTGGCTTGGTATAAATAACTATGCACGTGCCTTGAGCACGTGTCGTGCCAAAGCTTGAGTTTGAACGATCGCGGTCGCTTCCACCGCTAATAAACAGTGCTTATCACTCGAGGATTTGAATTTTTTACTGTTATTTAAATGTTTATTTTTTCGTGTGAACTAAAGTAAAGTAAACGGTAATCGAGATAAAAAATACCTTTGTACATTATATTAATAAATAAGGAAATATTGCGTAAATGTAAAAAAATGTGGTCAGTATAGGTCATATAGTCATCATCGACTAACCGTTTATATTACAGGAGTCCCATTTTATAAACATTGTAATCCATGTGCTTTATTAAAATTGAGCTTGCACGCCTCTAGCGACTATGAGTAATCAATTTCCTAGATTCCAAATGACTCAGGGTCATGGTTATTAAGAACAAGCACCTCCAGTGTCCCTCGCCAGACTAACATTTTTTTTGTCGTGGGGAAACCCAACATGGGTTCCTCTCTGCGCGGGAGTAGCTGAGAGGATATGCCGGATTCCTACCGGCTAAAACCCCACTTTGTTCCTCTGTACGCCCTTTGCCGGGACTGCGGGTAAAGTCGTCCCGACGGCGTCTGCCCTCCTCGCCAGACTAACCTAACCTAACCTAACTGAAAGACTAGATAAGCAGACATAAATTTCTATTAATTATATTCGTAACAGTTGTAAGCACGCGAACCTAACCTACTTCAGAACGTCAATTTTGTAAGTGCACATGCAAATCAAAATTCATTCTACATTTCGGACATTTCCTATTCTATGGTAATGAACGATATTAGTCAATCAGCACAAACTTACGTAAAAAAAAGTAATTTTATTTATTTATATATTTATAAAAGGTTCACCAACGTAGCATACACTTAAAGTCGGTTAAAAAATAAGTAGGTCGTGTACCCACAATTACAGGTGAACACGGCATTTACAATATTGACGCTCTGTTAAATTATAGTACTATTAAATTAGGATTTTAAAGTTGTATTACTGTTTTAGCTATTTTTTATGCCTAAATTTGTCTGTGAGGACATCCCAGCTCCAACACTAATGCAATAAACGTGACGATGGTGCTACTGTAGCCAAACCGGAAGGAATTCAACGTACATATACAATCGGAAAGGTCAAGCATCTTTTATATATGTATCTATCATATCATAATAACATTGAGTTTAATTATTACTATTTTCACTAATGTGTTGTATTATAAACAAACTGCCAAGAATTCTAGAAATACATTTTGTGCATTAGATAGCATACTTTTACACAGATAGCCTTGTTTTAGCAAGTTTTAAATAAGTTGAACAAATAGCCTAGAAACTCCTCGCCAATTATATGTTTACAATAGGCGGGTAATTATATAAATTCCAAATTTGAAATAGAGTTCGATTGTAAATAATTAATGTAAGAATAATTGTCGTTTGTTTCGAATTTTATAAATGGTTAATTGCCCTTAAAAAGTTGAATAATTGTAATTTTAGCATTATTTCATTAGTTTCGCCTATATGCAGCGAAATACCCGTAATTAAGAAAACAAAACTAGTAAGTCCTTTTTAAATTGACTTTAATTGTATTTATTTGATTTTTTGCGGTAATTTTATACTTTCCATAACTACCAATTCACTATCGTAGAGCTAAGAGATGGGCAGTAGCAAATTCAGTTACTTTAAAATTTCTTGAGTTTGCTTCCGGGCTCATTTTTATTAGGTAGAGCCCCATATAACATGGATTATCATCTGTTAAAGCGGAGAGGATTAAAATGGAACTGTTTAAAAACATATGTTTTTATTTTTTTAAATTCTTTTTTAATTAAATGCGTTTTAAAATGAAATTACGACGCGTGGGATATTTAAATATATTGCTATCTATGCACTCAACATTCAATTGTGTCGAGGTTATCTATAGCGTCTCGTATGACGCAAATACGGATGTAAGTCAGTTTTCTATTAGAGAGTGAAATATATTATTATGATATTTATGATTATTTAGTGCACTTTAGCTTTGAAGTAGACATTATAATTTGTAACAATGCTGGTTAACAATCCATCCAATTTGAAATCTTAATGAAGTGCGAATGTTTGTGTCTATGTATGTTTTTAGCTACCATTTCACACATAATTTATTTGGCACAGAGAGTCTATGGCGTGGATTAAAACATAAGAAACTCACTACCTAGGTAAACATGACCGAAATGGTGGGTGGGTGAGTCGCAGGAATAAATTGCTATTGTACTGTAATGAATGTACTTGTATTGTATTTGCCCAATTATATGAGCATAGGAAATTACATACTTTAATTCGTCTATTCTATTTCAAGTTATGTTTTACAAAAAAAAAGGATATTATCTATATCTTGATAATATTAACTTTCGTACCGTCTATGTCCGTGAGTCTATCATAATTGATTAGTATTTTTATCATTAACACATAATGAATTATGGTTTATTCCCTCCAAGAGATTCCACGTGGTCATAATATTTTGATAAACAAAGATATGAAACAGACTAAACGTAATTAGTTTATGGCAAAGTGACCCTATTTAAAGTACTATAAAGAAGGAAATAAACAATGGAACGGTTGTGTGAAGGAGTATTTATACAAATGTAATATGTTCGTCCCTGTCTGTCATCTCATAATATGTAGGTATTGTTGCTGATATGTAATAGGGACTGAGCACGTTAACATAAAAAACAGAGTTAATTATCTTTCTGACCTAACATCCGAAAGAACTGAATGGATAAAAAAATTTCGCACGTTTCTATATACGATAACTTTACGTAAGGTATGTGCAGTTTTTAACAGTATGAATATTTTTCAGTGTTTTATATGTCTTGCGAGCGACCGCACTGAAGCTCGTGCAATAATAAGGATAATACAATTGTCGTATTGAACTCCAGCGAACTGTTCCACGAAGAACTCAGGGTTGATGAAGTAACATTGTTTATAAACATCGTACGTAGGCCCGTTGTGCACAGACTACTGGCGATCTCTCCCGCGTGAGATAATCGCTATTGCGAACTAAGTGTCATTGACATGAGCTTCTTGACTGCGCTATCTGGTAATTTATAGCGCTGACAAATAAATTCAAATTCATCTGTTAGCCAGATAGTGAATTCCAAGTTTAAGTTTCGAAATATAGATTTGTTCTTAGATTAAAGTTTGATGTATACCTGGTTCACTAATATTTTCAAAATTGATAGAATTGTAAATGAAAATTATAATTTGATACATTTAGTTTCAAGTTTAAATTATTATATACATCTTATAAATAAAAAGAAAATACGCAGTAATCAGTTATCCCTAATTGTGTTATAGAATTAAGTTAATATCTAATAATACAATGCCGTAGATAATGGTGTGAAATGACTGAATAGTAATTGCCGTGTCGTTACTAATGTTTGGAATAATGGCTATTTTTGTTAACGTCATCAGAAATTTACCGTTGCATGCGTGACTTATACGAATAATCGCACAGATAATTCAAGAATTGCCTCATAGTAACAACGCATAGATTACAACATCATTAAAAAAACCGAGGGATTTTCTTTGCGAAATAAAAAATCGTCAAGTGCGAGTTGGACTCGAGCACGAAGAGTTCCGTACCATTATTTGTATGAAACAGCAAAAATATCACGTTGGAGAACCTGGCAATACGCTGTCGTGTTTTTTTAATAAGGTAAAAAACATGTTTTTGTATGGAAGCTTTCCTTAAATATTCGTTTTATTCTGTTTTTAGTATTTATTGTTACGGTAGCAACAAATAACATCATTACATTCGAAGGTGGTAAAACCAGCGTAGTTCGACCGGTGAAGTACCACCGCCACACCTATTTCATACGTGAAGCATTTCTTGCGTTTCGATGGAAGGGTGTGGTTGCCGGTACACTTTTATATGAGGGGACCATCATAGTCCTCGGGAGCAGCAACGCATCTGTAATTGACTTCAGATAGAACGCATGTACTATTTGGCGTTGCTCACCGATGTCCATGGGCGGCAGTGACCACTTACCATCGGGTGGACTGCATGCTCGTTTGCTACTTCAATCAGATAAAAAAACATCTGTGAAATTTTTAACTGTCTAGCTATCAAGATTCCTAATATACAGCCTAGTGACGGACAGACAACGGAGTCTTAGTATTAGGGTTCCGTTTTTAACCTTTGGCTACGGAACTCTAAAAAATGAAGTTTATCTGGATAAACTGGCTTTAATTTATTCAAATGCAATTATTCTCTATCTTGGCTAGCAAATTTGATAAGTTAGTATTGTCAAAGCAATATCATTCGTCATGCCATAAAGATCAGTTAGATATGGATAATAAATACAATAAAATGCAATTTGGTGCTTGAGATAAAGTTAAACCGGTAATTTTACGACGTTTTTCTTTTATAGTGGGAAAAATACTCGGATGTGAGGTCGTCTTACTGACACATACACAAACTTAAAGATATTAAATACACGGGCCTATAGATTGTACAGAGTTTTATAGAAAAAGGTTCAACCCGCTTTACACGGACACCGTCAATCAATTGACTTTTGCACAACTCACTAAATAAATCGTGGATGATCCTTTTTCTATCTATGTTTATTATAACTAATTATAGTTTAGTTAGTGAAGGATTTTTTATCTGAGGTCTCTCGCTATCTTTAGGGAACTTGAAACTATAATGGTACTTCTGGGGTCAACTTCAGGTAGGATTTTTTTGGAATTCTGTAATTGTTGTTCGCAACCCTAAAGTTAAGTCAGGACAAGTTAGGATAGGTTAAGTTAGGATTTAGGTAAAAGGTATGCTCTTCATTATGTCGACCTTTAAAAACGGCAATAACCATGATGCATGTTGGTTACATGCGTTCGTTTTCGTACATACATTGACAACAGGACAACTTAGTGGTGTTTATTTGGAGGGATTTTGGGATCTACTATCTTGAATACGATATTAATACATATCAAATTATTATCTTAAAGTACGTAATAAATATACATATATTACAGAAAGGAATTTGGTCATGAATTACGTTATACAAGTGCAAAGCGTTTTTGTTTTATTGCAATGTTTTATTTTTTGATAACTGTTGGCTTACATAATTTAATTTTCTTGATAACATTTCCTTTTGTGTATGGCTTTATTACGTTTTATCAAAGCAATTCTTGTTTACCTTTTCACCCTTACATTTTAATGTACATTGCATGTTGACATTTATGTATTCGGCCATACCTTTTTTATAAAATCGAATTAGCAAACGAAGCATGCAGCCCGCCTAATGCTAATAGTAAATGCCACCCATGGATCTGTAAGCAACTTGATATAGATGGATGATGCGTGGGTTCTACCTGAAGTCAATCACAGATGCTCCCAACTAAGACGGTCGCCTCATATAATAGTGTGCCGGTAACCACACCCTTCTATCGAAATGCAAGATGCTTCACGCTAGAAATAAGTGTGGCGGTGGTATCTCTCTGGTCAAACTACATTAGTTTTACCACCTTGCAATGTTTTTTTGGTAATGAAAACGACAGCAATAATTATTTTAACACTTTACGGACAGAACGTGTTTGTACGTCATAATTTGAGATTTTGATATGACAAAACTTACGATGACGTTCAAATATAAAATATTATTTACGACAGAACATTTATTCCTGATTAACTTTCAAGTTAAAATCTTATTGAATGTAGCTTGTGTCAGACCATGTAAACTACTAGAAACTGTACTGTCACGATTCTGTCATGACGTCTTTAAAACGATTGATACCGTTCGCGAAAGTGTTAAGGAAACGCCATAAAAGGTACAAATTACTGATCATTGTTAGAATGAAAATATAACTTCGATACACCATATTTTACTTTAACTTAGATGTATATCTGTATTTATATCATTTATATAGCTATGTTTAATTAGATTTACCGATAAACACGTTATTGCATGACGAAAAATCGTGTAATTAGTGATAAAAGTATTTCGATCTTTATCTTTTAAGGTTGTTATTACTCACTTTGATACGATAGCATCAAACACACGGATGACTAGCGACATGTTCTTAGTAGGAAATGATAAAATGTTATTTATAAAAATTGTAAACAATATGTGTTTTTTAACTTTGTAAGTAATATTATTTATGATAGATACTAAATCTGAATTATCAATGCAATTACGACCTTCCTAAAAATATTATTAATATAATAAATGCAAAGTTAGTAAGGATGTGTAATGTAGTTTTACATTTAACATATACATACGTAATTAAAAAAACACTAACGCTTTCTACACTTTTCATTAAAATTTATTTTATGTCAAGACTGCAATGAACATGATCCACATAAAGATGAATATACAAACACCAGACCCAGAAACACAAATCTTAATGTATCATCAGCATCTGGCTGGGGATTGAACCCGGATGCTACCGCGTGACAGACCCGTGACAGACTACCAGCGTGGTGGAGCAGTCATCATATGACTGCTCCACCACGCTGGTAGTCACTTATGAAACACAATGTATATAAAGCTGGTAAATTACATAGTTCGCTATATTCAGATTACAGAAGTAGAGCTCTTCTGAGATTATCTTTAAATCTTTCATTTTTGTCCTTAAATAAATTTTAAAGAATTATAATTATGAATTTTAATGAATTATTTAATGCTTGTTTTAATCATCAATAAAAATGAAACGTAGTGACCAGAAAGTACGTAATTATTTTAAAATATTTCAGATTTCTATTAAGTTGCGTAATGTAACAAAATTGTTGATAAAAGGTTCTTTAATAAATGGATTGTCGGAACGGGCTCCCATCAATGTTTTATACCTGGGGCTGCCTTCCGAGAAATCCTTTGGTTATTTTTCGCCAGCGGGAAGGAATTACGACCACAGGATACATTGATTGATATTCAATGTAAGTGAACCAAAAGCCGTACATTTTTAATCTTGTACAATAATTTACATTAAATAATATTTAAGAGGAACATTAATACGTTTGTAAAAATAAACTTGCCTTGGACTTTACCTTCATATTCATCGGGACGTATTTATGAAGCGTAACAGTACAAATAAGATTTTTATTTACGATACTTATCATTGTTTATTGGAAAATAAGTGACCTATAACATTCTTATAAATCAAAATGTATTTTCTGCTGTAATGTTATAGACTAAACATGATCGCTGGATTTTTTGCTACATATTTTTATCCTCTACCTTGCTCTACATTTATCGATATCAGTATTTATTGCTGTCTTTTGAAATACTTCTGCAATATGACGCAAGATATGTGATGTAAGTAGTTATATTATATCCTCAGCAACAGAATTCTCAGTTCTCTCTACTACAATTAGTACAGTAGCGATTTGCGGTTACAACCGCGTTTAAAAATTGTAACATAATATCTAATTATAATAACGTTTGTTACAGTTTGTTGATTTTAATAAAACGAAGAGTAAATTTTACCTCAATATAATGATAAATATAATATAAAACATTTTATGTAAATTCTTTAGTTAAATACTAAAGTAGCTTTAGTTTAATGCGACTTTAAAAAAATACAAAACATTCGTAAAACTATACAAATTTCTATTATTACTCTTTCTTTTCTCTAAACTATCTTTTATAGCAAATAAATGCTATATACAGACACGAGGCGCTTTCATTGTTATTGTAAGTAAGGATGAAAAATAAAATGTAGTCACCTACGTCGTTCAATATTTCAAGTCCGGTTTTTTGGTCAAAACATTATCTATCAAAACAGGAAGTGTCGATTTGTTGTTTGATATTATTATTCCCATATATTTTATTATACTTTGAAATATTGACAACGTAAAGCATAGTAGGTACACGAGACGTATTGTATTACAATTAGTCAAATTGTTTGTTGGAGTGTTTCGTAGAAAGCTTTGTCAGTAATTTGCTCTTGTTAGTATGAGTTTAAATACAAAATTATGTTTCTATAGTAAAGGAAGAAACGTAAAGAAAAGTTAGCGTGTTTGACTTTAAGGCAATAAAATTTTGAGCACTCTTAGTGTTTAGGTACAATATTATGAAGCATAGATACGAATTTAAATATTACATTTCATTTTAAAGGATACGCAATACTTTACTGATCTAGTGGATTGCGTATAAATGAGAGGAATTTTAGTGACTCATCGGAAAACGACGAAATTAACGACTACTACTAAATATTAGCATTATAATATACATAGATGTTTTAATGACTTATTGACAATGTATTTAACGAGAAAAATGTCGGAGAACATAAGAGCTCAGACACGTCAACTTAAAAACGGATGAGGAAATATTCCTGTTTCAGACGTTAACCTTAAACTGGGGCGTACGTCACATACATAATTTTAAACTTCAGAGGTTGTTACAAGAAACTTCTAATTATTTCCGTTAATACACAGTCTTAATCATATTAGTATTAAAGCTATAAATCTACTTTATTTGCGATGCAAATAATTGGCTCGCTTGCTATCGCGGGTTATGAATACGAATCGGAAAGCGGCAAGCCGTGTGATACAACTTTCACGATTTCACGTGTATGGAGCAAGTGCTTTATACTGTGTACGGTGACTTTGAATCTATTGAAGAAGAAAAAAATTGATAAACATTTGTGTATTGAAAATTATAATTGTAAAATGTTTTAAATGTATATTGTAAACAACCTGCGGGTGTACCGGTCACCGTGTCGGGCTGTCGCGCCGTGTTTCAGATTTGATTCCTGGCCAGACAGTTACCTATCTATAAAATGAATTTACGTTTATGATTTGGCTCAGGGTGTTTATATGTTCTTTTGACCATTTTGTCCATGGATTATATATGCTATTATGTCCATGTCAGTAAAAAGTGTTAGATTTTAAACTTAAAAAGTGTTATTTATTAATTATAACAAGCCCAGGTTTTTACATTTATTATCCACTGAAAATCAAATTTAAATAATGTTTTGTCGTCTTATCGAGTTTAGGTCGATTTAATTTACCATCATCAGTTTAATTGAGTTATTTTTCACGCTTAATTGAACTAAATAACATATCGCTGTTTATCACTAGGTAAGGTTCATAATTTAACCTTCAAATCAATATCTGTGGCGACTGCCAACGTTAACATGTGAATTATGGCGGGAATTCCTAGTTTATTAGTAAATTTCCCGTTAAAAACGCGCGAACGTAGAACGTAGATTTTCTATGATGATTATATTCAACTCAGAAATATTTTATTCCTTTAGAAATAAAATGACCTATGGAACATTTCTAAGAAGCCGGAAAGCATGTCAACAAACAAAAACTCATTAAGCTTCATTTTGGCGACACCCACGACACCGCAAGCTCTAGACGCCCACACGGGACGAGTTTTTTGACTTCATAGTTGATTTGTTGGTAATGGTTCTGGGAAATGTGTTCTTGATAGTGGTGAAATGAATTGGAATCGTCACAGCGCAATGTGTCCAATGTGCTTGTGCGGACCCGACACGTTTCATTAAAATGTCGAACGACCGGCTCGCGAGACTAACGTTCGCGATATACGTCACCGTAAGGAATGCATCAATAAACACCTTGTACTAGTAATATTACAGTAAAAAACCAAATACACCCACCAAAGCAATGGAACATGGAATGGTTGGAAATGATAAGTAGGAATCATATGGCCGACGTTTACGATATGCGAATAGGTTAGAAAATGAACTCACCACAGAGTGCTGTTCCATATTCCTTCCAATGTGAACGAGTTTTGGCTGTCATTGCAAACGATTTATTTTTCTATCAGACTAACTTTGAATTACTGGGCGTTTTGGAATGAGATTATCTTGAGCACTGATTTGTTTTTAAAATATAAAAATACTATATAACATAATTCGAACCCATGGTAATAATATAAATAGTAACGGTGTAATATACTAACTAAATATCACAATAATAAAAATATTCGATCTAAAAATTAATATGTATTTAAGAGAAACGTTATAACCGATTAGGCTTCATTTTGGAAGGTTTATGTGTTGTTGGTTTGCTGGTACATAATGCGAGGAGACGCACAAGAGTGTTAACGCGACGAGGGCGAGTGAACAACTGAACAAGTGGCGTTTGAGGCGAACGAACTAATCGGATCGCGCGGAGTGGAATGGAATGAGGCAAATCGGCGCGAGCGCACGCTTTTGCTCCTTGTTTATCGGTTGAGTTAGCTCGCCGGCGCGTCGAGTAGCTCTTGTATCGATAACGAGAAGGTCGATATCGCAGACGCACTACGTGACGCGACGCCGCGCCGACCGCGCTCTGTCGCACTATGCTCTGTACACCTAGAGCCGCCCCGACTACGAATATTTGTAGAGACACATGTATTTTTAGTTCATACTTGCCAAAAATAATACTGACAATAGTTAACTCCACGCGGACTGACGGGACAATGGTTGGCAGACCCCTCGTACATTCACTGATAACACTAGCCAAGTGCCGCTTAAAAGAACGATTGTATAGTTTTTTCTTAAGTTGTAACTATTTTATTACGTGACATACTTATGATGTCATTTTATTTTTAAATCTGCACGTGGGTTAGTATATTTGATGACTGAACATTGGACTCGAAGAATCAGGCGGTGTGTAGGGAGCATTTTAGATTGGAAACGCCCAGCCATTAATAATAAGAGGAAGTCAGGGTCCAGTAACAATAATCATGCCATTAAGTATAGCGAATTCTGAGAAATACAAAGTTTATGTGGCTTAAGACTGGTTAGATACTTTGTATTATTACAATGTTTATTTACGATTTGCTGAGGTTTGTTTTTTAAACTTAAAACAACATATTAAATAAAAATGTAGAGTTCAGTTTGTGTAAAAATTACGAAATATAATGTATGTTTCTCTTTTCCGTTCCTGTCACTGTTTTTTTACTATTTGGCACAGCTATGTTGAAGATAATGGAATTGATGTTATACCGTACCTGTATAACTACAAGAATTTAAGTAAAATTTCTGTGATGTTTTTATGCCAAATACTATCGTCAGAAGTCACGAATGATGCCAACCATCTTATGGATAAATGTCTATCGACAAAATATCACATGTAGGTACTACGTACAATTACGTGCGATCTGGTCTCATGTACATTCAACGACGCCGTGACTTTAAATTCGAAACAAAATCATGTATCACAATAAGTAATGTAGTAGTTCTAACAAGAACATACTATCGGAACAAATTCCGACTGCTGGAACTAAAATTTGCTGGCTGGTATTTTGTTTTTAGCAATTAATTTAAGTTATCACCTTTTAGGGGTCTGTATCAAAACAATTTGTAGTCAATTTACTATATTTCATTTGATATCTATGTCGCAGAATCCAATGGATTGTTATCTGGATGGTCGCCGTTGTCGTTCAACATATCGATATTTGTTTAATTCTAAATAAGTGTACGTATTTCTTGACAAAACCATCACAAGCGCTACTGACTGTTTCTCTGACATTGACAACTGAAGTGGTAATATGCATATGAGTTCGTATATCATGGTAAATTGATTAACATCTATATCATTTACTCTGATCTCAAGCCATATTTAAAAATTATATACCCTATGTCACTCTGCAAACTGAGATGATTTCAATGATACATATATCTTATATCACATACCGTCAAGCCGTTTGGGCTTCAGCGCGTGCCAAAGAAATAAATGAACATACACACATACAAACATATATTCATACATACGCTCGACATACATACATTGTCCTCCTTCTGATGCGGTGGGGTTAAATTGTCGTCCATAATTTGACGACCTGCGTGGCGGAGCGGTTACCATACCGGTCTGATTCGATTCCCGGCCAGACAGGCATCTGAATGATGAGTTTAGATTCATGTTCTGGGTCTGTGTGTTTGTGTATTCGTGTGTGTGTCTATGGAACCCACGACACAGGACGACATAGAAAGTGTATAAACTAAACAGTTCAACTGCATAATCGGTATATATTTTATAGTTTAAGTTGTGCAGGATGTGTCATTTAAAATATTTGCAATTCAAAAGATATACCTTCAATGTTTGATATCTTAAATAAATAGTTACACTACGTACTACTGACGTTTGAGTGACATGTAAGTAAAACGAGTGACTTATGTAAAGGGTACGGTAACCCACTTTTCTTGACTTCCGATGAAAATGAGTAAATTTTCCACATAAATAAATACCGGTAGTGATAAAAGGTAATTAACTGAGACAGACAATATATCTTCATCAGTTTCACAAGGGTAAATACAGAGATTCTGTGTTAATTTATTAATAAATGTGATTACTATGAACCGTGGACGTTATCGTTACCTCTTCTTCCGAGAAATGTAGCTTAACCTTCATATTTATCCAGCCATAACCGATTAAAAGTCTACCTAACAAACGAGAATGCACTGCATCTGATGTTACGCGACCCCCTACTTCCCATGCACATTGACGTTGCTCCCAGATGCATTTATAGTCCTGAGAACTAAAATCGAGCGCGTCTGATAAGTACGTCACCCTAATCACTTTTCAAACCAGAATATAACAGTGTTTAAAACTACACTTATGAAACAGAACAAGATGTGATGGTATCTCTGAAATTGGACCATAAAGGGTTATATCCGCTTTACACATTTGGAGTAAGCTTTCTTTCAGTAGCACGTATATAGTAGTCATATGATATAAACATCTTATGAAAATGCATCTCTCTGCTGTCCAACACTTGCATTGAATACCTTGCTTCTTATTACATCCAGAAGTACGGACGAAGTAGAAGTATTCGAGGCTATTAAAATGATTATACAGAGGAAGTACCGCTATAGATAACAATACCTAATAATAAAAGTAAAAACTTGAATGTTTTTAATATAATTTTAAGGATTTATTTGTCGTCATACTATAAGTTAGCCTACATAGAAAGTATGTAACACGGTAAGTGAAGATAATAAGTTTTACTACAATCTATAAACCAAGAAGCAGATAGTCATTCTAATTTAATTTATGTGTATAAGTTTATTCTGTCAACCGAGTAGCAACTAAGGCTTGGGCCTTGCTATTAAACTTCATCCTTAAATCTGTTCTGTTACATTTATACTTTATCGCTTAACTAGCTGACTTGGAGAGTATCATTCCGCCTAAAAGTCAAAAATCTTAAATTTTCAACATAAAAATCTTGCTATTGAATCACTCTATCTACTAAAAAAACTGCATTAAAAATTCTTAGCATAGTTGTAAAGATCTAAGCATACATAAGGACAGACAGCGGGAAGCGACTTTGTTTTATACTACTCGTATGTAGTGATACGTCGATGGCTAAAGGTTAATGTATCTAAATGTTCGTAGTTTGCTTGTCGGTGTAGCCGTTCTATTATCTATTAAAGTAAACAATCCGATAAGCGACACTACTTTAATCTATTTCTATCTAGTAAATATCTTATATACATAACGCGTAGTACTTCCTCATGATGTTACACGTTTTAATTAGATGACGTCACAACACTGGTGAAAAATTTATGATCGTTTTAACCATTAAATTATAAACTACAGTATAAATCCTATTATAAACAAATGATTCATAACTATTACTCGATTTGCAAGATAAATTTCTTCTTACTGTAATCAGATTGAGTCGATACAGAAAGATATCGTAACATGAACATCAGGCATTAAGTACGTGTCAGATATGAATAATTATGACGAAATACATTATCTAAATACCAGCATTATCTTGAGTTCCATGCTGTCCTAAAACATTTTATTGTGTGTTTTACGAAGAAGAGAGAGCAGAAGATAAGGAGCATTCATTTGTGAACGAAAGCGTTGCTTTTGTCGCGTGATAGAAATATTAGCTGTAAAACCATTGTTGCGCTTAAGGTATTATAAATGTCACATAATGTAATTTATAACAGCCGCTGTCAACGGCAGAGCATGTAGTGATACTACATTAATGTTTATTGTGTCTCGTTACAGATAAAGATATTATTAGGAAATTGATGATTGTAAGTCAATCAATAAAATAAACGGATGATTCTATTGACGTTAGTTTAAATAAAACTATATGAACGAGTATTTCGACGGGCGCCTAGAACAATATCGTATATGAAAAATTACGAATTTACAGGATGAAGCTCTGTTGATTGCAATAGCTATTTAGGAACTTATTTAATAAGCTTCTAAATAGCTATTACGATAATTTTTCGTAGATCCTCTTCTTGGCGTAACTAATCAATGTTTGTATGTCCACAAAACTTCTAAGCTTCATACTGTAAATTAGTAATTTTTCATATACGATTTTGTTCTAGGGTCCCGTCGACTTATATGTTTATTTACAAAGTCTACGTCATTTAATTATCAAACTATTATTACATACATTTTAAAAACGCTTTTTGTCCGTCTATTACGCTGACTCCTTCTAATTATCCACGACGGTTTAATATGATGTTATTAATAAAATGAGAAAAAAATTAAAAGATGTTTAAATAAAATATGGACTGTATATTTAATTTAAACAAAGTGAAGCACGTACAGGTCGCTAGGATGAGTAGGTATAATTTATAAGTTTCAGATCTAACTGCATTATTTCCACGTCTATGCTTACTAATGAAAATCTGCTACAGCAAATTTTTCTTAGAAATTATTTTACCTATTGTGATAATAATTTTAAATTCCGGCGACAATTAAAAGTATTTTTTAAGAGTTAATATTGGATTCGGAATTGATACCACACTGGCTGTTAGGAAGTTTATTTGCTAATTAAATATAAGCTAAAACAATTAATTAACTGCTATCAATCGCAAGCGCAGTCATGCGGCTAGTATTCATGTGACGACGTAAAGCTATACATATCCTATATTTATGATAACATTATCATTGAAGCACGTTTTTATCCATGCTTCAAGTCTAGCTAGAGTTCAGTCTATTGCTAGAGGTCTTACATCCAAGAAATGTTTATGGTTTGTTTATAATCGAGACGTGGTCCTTCATTGTAGGCCTCATTTGAAGACTCAGAGTCGCTCAGCGCGCTATGGAGAGAGCTATGCTCAGGATTTCGCTACGAGACATGATTCGCAACGATGTAATCCGTAGATGAACGAAGGTTAGCGACATAGCTCTCAAAATTAGCAAGCTGAAGTGGGAGTGAAGCACCAATTCGCACTTGGCTAGCGCGGTGGACTATGGCCTAAACTCTCTCATTCTGAGAGAAGACCCGTGCCCAGCAGTGGGCCAATAATGGGTTGACGAGAGAGAGAGAGAGAGAGAGAAGTGGGAGTGGGCCGCCCACATCGGTCGAAGGACCAAAGACAGATGGGGAAGAAAGGTCCTCAAGTGGCGACCACGTTTAGGTAAACGGAGTACAGGTCGCCCCCCCCCCACCATGTGGACCGATGACCTGAAGAAGACAGCGGGAAACCGTTGGATTCAGAGGGCACAGGACCGGTTGAATAGCGCCATTTAGGGGAGGTCTACGTCCAGCAGTGGACATTAAAGGACTGATAGGTGGATAGATAAAACAGTAAGGTATAACAAAAACTTTGAACTATGTAAAGCTATAGTTTACCACGTTGGTCAAATGTGTGTAAAAATCCCATATCCTTGATAAAACTCTAAGATATTTTGTGTGTGTTCTTCGCGAACTATTGTTCTTCTAACTTTCATGGTAAAAAAATTATACTACGTAGATAGGTAACTACAAACGCTTAAAGCGGATATTTATCTGAATATCGAAAATAGTAAACTATAATCGTAGTGGTTAATCAACACTAGGTAAATATCGTTAAAATATAAGCTTCGAATGAAAAATCGTCGTGCGATTCGATTTGAAAAAACAACACTTCTTTTAGTTATCGATATAGGTTTACTAGCATACCCGGCCACGCGTTGCTGTGGTTAAAGAAATGTTACATAAACATTTGCAATTAAACCTATAAATTAAGATATAAACTATCCTATCTTTCAAGTTGGATCAAAATGCACACGTTGAGTAAATTTGATTATAATCGGTTCAGAGGTTTAAGAGTCCATTGCGGACAAATAAAGTGACACGTAATTTATATATATTAAGATTGAAAAAATAGATCTAGAATTGGAAACTTGGCGGGTTTAACTGCATTACGGTTAATACCTTTTAAATATATATATTTTTATTATTTTAACTTTATTAATTAAAAAGATAAAGCGTTGATTTATTGTTAGCTGGCTCACCCTGTAAAATTAGCGTTTTTGCGTTGTATTATTTTAATGGAACTGGCGACATGTTATTGCTCTAATAAAGTGGCAAATATAACATTACCTAGTCTAGGAGTTATTTTAATTTTTTGAAGTGAAACTTCTTTATCGGGGTTGGAAAAAAAATAGTGTAACAATTTTTTCGTTACGCGCCATCTTTTACCGTTACGCGCCATCTTTTGAAGTGAAACTTCTTTATCGGGTTTGGAAAAAAAAATTGTGTAACATTTTTTCGTTACGCGCCATCTTTTTCCGTTACGCGCCATCTTTTTTTTCCGTTACGCGCCATCTTTTTCTTATCCCTACCACGCGTGATATTAGATAGATTATTATAGATTAGATTATTAGATAAAGTTTAATAAAAGCCTTTTATTAAACTTTATCTAATTTAACTTTATTTAACCAATTTCTGTAAAGTTACATATAGTACATTTTTTTTTTAAATAACGTCATAAAGAAGTTTCACTTCTTACGAGTGTACGCTAGTACCCGCACACATTTTTTTTTCTAAGGTTTGGACACTGTTTACTAATTGAAAGCTGCAATCGTAACCTGAAATAAAGGCGACGTTAGGTCACAAATAAGGCGGAAGTCTTATTTTATGTATTTCATAATACTGTCCACGAAACGTATCATATTAAAATTACCTTCAAACATAAATTTGAATCGCTGTTATCAAGCCACGGGTATAGGCATCAGTGTACGTCAGACATGCTGATGCAATCGACCGACCATACCACCTTCTTTAAACTTTTTGAGTAAAATTTGTAAAGTACGTAAATGAATTCGTAATACGGCATTTTACTCTGGTAATTACTGGCATTTTACTCTGATCTTACTGGTAATTAGTAGTACTATTTTTGACCATGTCGAGTGGACTGCAATGTATATCGTCAACCCATTATTGTTCCACTGTTGCGCACGGCGCTACTCTTAGAAGAGGGTTTTAGGCCATAGTTCACCGCGCTAGCTAAGCGCAAATTGGTAGATTTCACACAGTTTTGAGAATTTTTTAAAGAACTCTTAGGTGTTGGTTGTCTCACGATGTTTTTCTTCATCGTAAAACAGTGATAATAAATTTCTAATATGCAAGTAATTTAAGCAAATCAATGGTACGTGCCTGAGACTTGAACCTTGGATCTTCCGATCGAGTGTAAGTTTCAATCATTAAGCTATCACTGCTCCTATGCATGGTGTAAGCCTTTTTGCATATCATGTTCTTAAAACACGTAAAAAGATATCAAAAATTATTTTATATTAAATAATATCTCATATTAATCATACGTAATATAATTAAACGTAAACATTTTGCGTTGTTTTTAAGAATAATGATGCATACCAGTTTCTCTGTAATTCTCTATTATGAAACCATCAAAACAATTTCTTACGTTTTGTTTATTTTCATGTGTGATAAAACCTTTACCAGAATCATTATTCGCTAGCTGTGCTCCGCGCTCTCACCCGCGTTTAAGAAATATAAGATGAAAATTGACATACATTTAACGAAAATAATTTTTGAAATACCGATTCTAGTTTTCTCTGCCGATCATTTGATACCATGCTAGAAAAGTTGTTTCTCATTTTAATTTGTAATAACTTTTGATAGAAATTGGGCTTTAATTAAAATAATTATGTGGATTAAATGTTACTACAAAATATGGACTATGTATGTAAGTTTAATTTATTAAATTATAATCAGAAGAAGCGATTTTATACAAAAAAATAAACAGCCAAAAAATATATACCTACCTAAATTATTACTTATAGTGCCCGAGTATTTCATTTACAAATATATGAGATATGTGGACATGGGAACCTTCATTTATATATGTATGAAAGGATGAATGTATGTCGTACGCAACATTCTACATTATTGTGTAATTTAATCGGTAAACGGTAGCTCGTTGTTTGTTATAATACATTGTGAACGTTTGTTTTTGCACAACTTCCTCGTCGTTGAAGTGAAAAACGAAGTAAAACTTGTTACAGTACAAATTATAATTCAATATGGCACTTCTATTTATATAAATGCCATTTTTTATCCCGTATTAAACTTATTTGGTTGATCAACGTAAAATATTGTCAAGTACATCAATTAGCAAACAATCAAAAAATACTAAATCGTACTAATATAATAAAGGCGAAAGTTTGTGAGTGTGTATGTTTGTAACTTCTTCACGTCTAAACGGCTGGAGCGGTTTTCATAAAATTTGATAGGGAGTTAGCTGACACTCTGGATTAACATATAGGTTACTTTTTATCTTGGGAAAATATCTTATTGCCACGGGACAATCGATACATCGATTTTTTTTAAAGCGGGCGAAGCTGCGGGATTCGGCTAGTGCTAGGTATATACAGTATCTAAAGAAATCGAAATATAAATTTTACGTATACATATAGGTATTATAAAATATATATCCATAGATAAAATATTGGTAATTGAGTCATACATGCAACAAACAATAAGAATAATAAACTTTATCAATACAAGTAATTTACCTGATGCAATTAATTGTAATATACTGGTTATGTCCCGCGGCTTTGTCCGTTTAAGTCACATCTGCAATGGTAATGAGTATCGGATGTCTATCCGATATCTAGGTCATAAACTACAATTTTCCCTGTAGTTCCGGGACCAGAATAGGACTACGGTATCCTCTGCCTGTCGTAAGAGGCGACTAAAAGGGGCTTCTGGGGTTGCGGGCGGTAAGAGTGGGAGCTCGGACCGTCCAGCCAAATGACCCCGGGAAGGACGACGGCATGTGTGGCTGCATGGCATCGTAAACACCGAGATGCACGGTGAGCATCAATCGGTCAAAAGGGCCCAAAAGGGGCATTGACGCCGGTAGTATTCCGTTGGAGATCCCGGGGTCCTCCACGTAGCGCTGAGGATGGCCACCGGGGGGTTTAAGTGAGGTAAAAATCCCGCATAACCCGGCGTTGCTACCACGACGGCGCGTACCTTTTGAAGGTTTCACCCCAGATAACATAAAAAAGGTCAAACTACGTATTTGTCAAATTTCAACGAAATTTGACCGGTAGTTCATGCGCGGAAGAGCAAAAAACATACATGTATCCTCACAAACTTTCATATATAAAATAGCATTAAGATTAAATGAATAAATAAAGAATAATGACGTAATAAGTTCACACACCGAGCGTCTGAGGTGAAAAATACAAATGTAGGTCAAATCGCACTCGCTGGCCGGCTGTTCAATAAAGTCCGTTGAAATTGAAACATGCTTGAAACCATACAGATCTTTTCACGTCATTTATAAGGAACTCGGAATGTGGACATGTGATCATTCGTTCGACGCGTGAAGTCTTCGACGCACACATGCCAAGCACGCTTGTGTACCAAACGGTAAGACACAGAAAAGTCATATTTCAGAAGTCAAACTTCGTACTGGTATGAAATAATTCACATTGGTAAATAACCGTAAAAATGTTGCTTCCGAATTGGTTTCCAGATTGCGAATGTACCTATATCAATTTTGTCCAATATAATTCCAAATACACCAATAGGTTTTAAAAATGTTTATTTTTAAATAAATTATAGAACTAAATCAACACTCAACGGGTCCGACATCCATGAAGATGACTATGGATTACGCTCCCCTGTAACTGTAAATTTTTGACATGTCTTTGTATACGTAGAGACCAGCCGTCGTCGTAGGATATATGTATGAACCACTGGGTGAAGGTAAAGTATTACTATAATATAGGTTATGAATATTGTTCAATGAGAGATGTATAAAATAATAAGAATTTCGTATAATTAAATACAAGTATGTTTTGTATGTCGTTAAACTTGTGATTAAATACTTGTACTCTGAACCATTGTATAGTCTTGGCAGCTGAGCTTGTGTGATACTGTTACATGTTTTATAGACTTCTGCACACATGTATAACATAACTGAGATAGGTACTTATTCTGATATGTATTCGAATTTCTGTTCAGTGAAAATTGGCAAATTGGACGACATTTTCCTGCTTTAATTACTTCTAGCGTGGTATTTTGAGGAAAGTGTTATTGGCACACCTTGGCGATGAACTTAAAATGTTAACGGCTTTCTCAATGTTATTTTTACTTTCAATATCGTTAGACATAAAAATAGACGCCCTAGATTTAATCGACATTCAATGTCGTTACTCTGCAAATCTACAAACGGTGTGTGAGTGAGGTAAACGCACATACGTTCGCCGATATTTATGCAACTAGATAACTATCTAAAAATAAATGTGACGTGTATCGAACACACCCACCGTGATAACGCCGAATAATCGATGTAATTTACACAAGTATTCGATGAATCATGACGGTTTTGGTTTTAGTTTACTTAAGAATCTGTGAGATGAACGTCCTAAGCGTACTATTTTTAGTATCAGCAATTTGGACGTCAGTTGGCGCTTCTGAAAATATGTCTCACCTTATTTATTACCGGCATTCAAGTTACGAAATAATATGTTATGTTCCCACGCGTACTGATCAACTGATAGGTGATCGATTTGGATACTTGAGTCATTGATTTGAATTTTCTTTACAGATAACAAAGTTGCATTTGATATTTAAATAATCACGAACAAAAAATGTATTTTCTTCCAAATGTCGCATGCAATGCACATTCACCTTACACGGGTTTGTTTAAAATATTTCAGCAATATATATTATGATGTTAGTTTTGAACGTTTTTTAGGGCTACAAAGTTGCCGATTAGTGAGTAGGGTAATATACCTAAGTTCGCGATATTTGATTTTTCAGTCAGAATGCCGTGCAAGATGTTAGGTGCAATAATAAAGTTTAGGGGACTATGTACTATAAACTATAAACTTTTTTTATAATGAGATGGGACGTGGCGCAGGGGGATCATAATATTCGAAGTAACTAAAACTTCATACTATAGTCGGGGTGTATGAAGAGCAACAACCCAGTTGATACGGGTGAGATCGTTTCTCTGGGAGCCAATTTTTTATGTGTATTTTTAGTTTTCATTACAGTAATAGTATCCATGTAGCTTTATTACTTTATTAAGCCTTGACTTAATTTTAATTTAACGATTAAGAATTTGCAGCGAGACTGAGTGATGGTACGACTTGTTGCACCCTCACTCAGTCGAGTAGTCGTACGAGTATGTATAGCGTAAGGGTTCTCGCGTTTCGGTGAAAGAGTTGTCGGTTCACTTTTATACATGGCGACCATCTTAGTCCTCGGGAGTAGCAATTCATCTGTGATTGACTTAAGCTTACGAATCATTGAAATTAGTAACTTATTAATAGTTTGAATGTATTAATCCATCTGGCTTAAATTGATATATTTGATTTGGAGCCAGAAAGAACAACAAATTCAACCGGTTTTACTTGAATCTAACAGAACATGATATCATTTTCAAATAGAATTTAAGAGATTTTATTTGTGCAAGCTTGTTTGCTACTTTTATAACACAAAAATGTAGCCCTCTATAATGACGGATGTTGGTAATAAAATACAATAACTCTTTATTGTGCTCCAACATTAACAATGTACGATTGACAATGAGATAAACGTACAAAAGGCGACCTCATCTCCATTAGCGAACTCTACCGGATAGCGTTGCGGATGAATAAGTTGGAAGCAAAAAACATGTGACCCCATGGTTGAGGTGATCTCAGCGCTTGTTTGTGAACATAATGGGAGGATAAAAAAAAATATTTTTTTAAAAATTGGGCTTAGTTCAGATCTTGATTTATATTTAGCTCCAAATTGTTCTTTTAGTTCGGGTTAATTATGTTTAGTAAAAACAATGATAGTTTACGTTTATGCCTATCATTTTAAATAGATTGCAAGCTATGGCCGTTACCGCAAACGGAAGCGTACAAAGTGGGTACATTACAATGTATAAACGAAAATTAAATAGTGATTGTTTTGATTAAACAAAATATACGTGTACATACCTACTAAGAGTAGATCCAAAGATAGGTGATAGATATTTACAAGGTGGTAGAACCAGTGTAGTTCGACCGGAGAAGTACCACCGTCACACCTATTTCTAGCGTGAAGCATTTTCAAACGTTTCCGGATTTCTTGCGTTTGCGTTGCGTGTCTTGCGGAGTCTTCGGGAGTAGCAACGCATTTGTGATTGACTTCAGATGGAACCCATGTTTTGTATGAAGTTGATTACAGATGTCCATGGGAGGCAGTGGTTACTTACCATCAGTTGGACTGCATGTTCGTTTGTTAGTCAGATAAAAAAAAAGGTTTCTAGATACATAGTTCTAATAAAATTAATGCACACATATTATGGTGTATTTAATTTTATTATTATGACAATAACAAAATATTTTAATAACAGCCACTTTGTACCCGTTTAACATATTGCCTTTCTAATCAAATCCATTCCGAACCACACTCTTTAACCGAAATGCGAAAATTGTTTCAGGCTCGAAATAGGCGTGGCGGAGGTACCACTCCGGTCGATTCATACTCATTCTACTATTTGGCTTTTTCTCTGAAGATTGAAGAAGGCAACATGAATACAGTTCACCCACCGGATAGTAAATGATGACGATGATCCGTAGATGGCGACACACTGTTATTAATAAAAAAATGTGTGCGTGTACTAGCGTACACTCGTAAGAAGTGAAACTTCTTTATGACGTTATTTTTCAAAAAATAATTTACTATATGCAACTTTACAGAAATTGGATAGATAAAGTTAAATTATATAAAGTTTAATAAAAGGCTTTTATAAAACTTTATCGAATAATCTAATCTATAATAATCTATCTAATATCACGCGTGGTAGGGATAAGAAAAAGATGGCGCGTAACGGAAAAAAAAGATGGCGCGTAACAGAAAAAGGTGGCGCGTAACGAAAAAATGTTACACTAAATTTTTTTCCAACCCCGATAAAGAAGTTTCACTTCAATTAGTTCGATGTTTGTGAGCGCGAATGTGACTCAAAACCGAATTTAGTTTTAAAGATTCGGTCACAGATAGCGCAGGGAAGCTGTCCGCTATTATTAGGTGTAAATTAAGAAGCTGGCTGGATAGTAAGTAGTCACTGTCTCCTATGCACCTGTAACCAAATCCATATAATCCGGTGCGTTACTATACGCGAGGGATCGCCTCATATGTCATTCAGCCTTTCAGCCTGTACTTAATCTCTGTCATCAAAATATTAACTGCTTAATGTGGAAATAGTTGTGGCAGTGGTACTTCCCCCGTCGAACTTCATTGGTTCTATGATGGATAATGATGTATAGACATCATTGTTCTAAATAACGTATATTGCTTTCATGATCGTGAGCTAAATTGCTCTTAAATTCGGGACTTGGGAGTGTAGGCGTATAAATTTCTTCCATTTTCACGAACACACGACGTGAATGATACAACGGATACCATTATTTTCTTATCGATTGGAACGACATCCGATATTTATAGACAGTGACCTTGAAACATGAACTATTAAATTACTTGTCACAATTCCGATTTGAACATAAATCGTATACATTGAAATGTTTATGCATAAGTCCAGTCGTGGGAGGGGTGACGGTGCATTACAGAAATAAAAGGTTAATTAAGTCTTATTTACAGTTTGATATACAAATTTTATATTTTAATACGACTATGGTTTAAGGAAAGATGATACATACAACATATACTTTTACCTTGCCTCATAATAATAGTGTTAAGCGCTGTTCCGGGATCAGAATAGGGCTATGGTATCTCCTGCCTGTCGTAAGAGGCCGACCGAAAGGGGGCTTCTGGGCTTGCGGGCGGCAAGAGTGGGTGTTCGAACCGTCCAGCCAGGCGACCCTGGGGTCGACGGCGTAAAGACATATCGCCGTAAAGACCAGACGATGCGGTGGGTCCAGCCGCTCACCTGGGTGTAACCCGATGGGGCAACGCACTCAGGGGACTGCGGTTGCGTTCCTTTGGAGATCCCGGAGTCCTTCTTGTAGCACCGAAGACGGTCACCGGGGGGTTTTAGTGTGGTTAGAATCCCACATAACCCTGCGTCGTGCCCACGGTGTGGAGTAAATTTTGAAGGTTTCCACCTCGACAAAAAAAAGGTTTCTATGTTTAAATGGCAGACTAGGAGGTAATTACCACATATTATCAACATGCTCATAAATATACTTCAAAAATAATAACTTTATTATTCATTTCTACATTAAAAGAGCAAGTTATTCATATGTCATTAACGCACATTTGCATAGATTCTATGCTTATACATTTGTCACAAGTTTTAGGACAATACTATTCTTCTATTATATCTATGTACAGACACGTTGCTACAGAATTAGTCCTATCGAGTATTGATTGGTAATTTTCCACGCCAGGATACTGTTTGTTGATCGTGGATTAGGTAACACTCGAGATTACAATCCTCGTGAAGGCTATAAAAATTAGATCCTCCTCAATCTTATCTACACGAAGAACATAAAACAGAATGGAGTAGCTTCTTTATAAAACAGTTAAGGTGTTAGAAGTCATATTTGATAATACTAGACACCCGTCGCAAAGGTCGAAATTCGACCGTAATTTAAATTAAAGAACTAAACTTCATAATTATTGTCCAAAGCAGAACAAATATTTCTCAAATTCAAATAAATGAAATAATTTTCAAGATATTTTGGACACACCCGTTAAAGGTAAAAAGAGGTTTCATTACTTACGCTGTAGTAAGACATTGAATGTTCTATTTCGTTTATTATGTATGTGTTTGTGTCAAATGCAAGGTAGTGTGTGTAATGTGTTTTTAGTTGATTTTATGTATGTTTTATCCATTACTTGAAAAAAATTTGCGTTGCGCAATCTTTCTGCACATCAATTATAAGCGTGCGTAATTTCATACTCCTCCGTCTGCAGCAAGTATCTTAAAAACGAATCATAAGTTTTATCTTCACGTATTAATATATAAAATACATATGTATGTTTGAGAAACATCTTACAGGATGCACTGGTTATTTATACTGACACGTAAAGAGTTCTGGATTAGTCTCTGGGCTTGGCAAATTCTTCTCTTTGCTTGATTTGTATTCGTCTTTTGTGTATTTGTCATGGCGTCTACCATACCGCACCACTAAATCCTGAACAAAGTGAGAAGAACACTGCTATTATAAGGTGGAAATAAATGTATTATATATAACTTATTTCAACTATGTACGATGTTTATCGTACTATCATCACTACATATTATTAAACAGAGTCGTTTTACTCTGTCTGTCCCTATGTACGCTAGATCTTTAAAACTACGCTACGGATTTTAATGCAGTTTTTTTAATACATTATAGTGATTCCAAAGTAAGGTTTTTGTGTATAACATAGTAGAGGTACACTGATAATTTTCGATTTTTGACTTTTACGTGGGTAGACCTTTAGTTTGTTAATAAAAACTGATTATTAAGAAAAAAGCCAACTCTATTCCTGTGTGCCTAAAATTATGGTACTTTTGAAAGTGACCTAAATGTTCTTACGATGTAATTTACCTATTAGTTGAAGTGCAATAAATATTTATATTAAATATTTAAATGGAGACACGTTACTTTACTAACTGATACAAACACTAAAGTGTGTTTGTTTGTGGCTCAACTATTCAGGCAATCTTTATGAAATATGTCACACGTGTTATCTGGGAAACAGATATTTGTGATCGAGGAAAGTAAAAAAGCGTAAAATAAAGTATCCAGGTTGCCGATAAAATGATAAAATATAATGTAGTGTATCCAGAGTCTCGAGGGAATAATAAAATATAGTGTATTAAATATAGTTTTTTGTGTACCTCGAGCCTGAAAGCGGTGGTGTGCTCTACTTTCGGTCGAAAACTCGACTTTTTCGGCTTTATTCATCTTTCTTATCTTATTAATACATACGAGATGAAAACCCAGCTTCGCTCGGGTGAAATATTAAAGGTATCGGAATCTGCTGTAACTCTATGCATATCGATTGAAGATAGCAATTCCTACCAAATATATGTTACGTTACGTATAAACATTAAGGGTGTTATGTGATAATGCTCATTCAAGTTTTTATTTATCAATAATACTGTATACCTAGTTATTTTGTAGATGGTTTAGTACATTATCGACCAAATGTACATTCAAAATAATACAACATAATTGATAGATCGCGCTCTTTTAATATTTAATTCATCGCGAGTTCCTCGTTATTGTACCTTTCGGATTTATATTCGTATATTGTTGGTAAATTGAAATCAAATTTATATTACGTCTACCTACTTGTGTGAAAATAATTGTTACAATTTATATAGGTATATTATTTTCGAACGAACTCAAGATGGCATCCGTGTGGCGAATATGGCGACTGCCTTTTGCAATTGCACCATTAAAATTTAACAAAATAGATGACTGTCAGAATTTTGCGATATATATTCCTATAGGCCTACTCCACGGCTATCTTGCTTATCAGGTAATACTTGACATCATAATATTTTAATAACTTATTAGCTAGCTACTCAAATAAACTTTTCCATGGTCCAGGTCCAGGCTGTAACATGACGTTGATTTGGAATCTAAATCAACGTCAAACGTGAAAGTCTGACGAATGACCTATGATACCACGTTTAAAAAAACGCGCCTACAGGCTCTACTGGTGGTACCTATTCAAAGGTGGCGGGGAAGAGTTAGGAATGAATAAGTAATTTTACGAATTAAACAAAACAATTGTAAGAATATATTTACACTAAAAATAAATCTAAAATAAGTTAAATATGTCGTTTATATATCAAAAGTTATATAAACATACATGTATGATAAACAATTTGCTACAAATTATGACTTAACAATTTTTTTGTCAGGTGCGACACCACAAACTTGAGGTTATGCTTCTATGAACCCCCACAAAATTGAATAGCGTCCTCTACTAAATGCAATAAACGGTCCTTAAATTGTAACATTTGAAGGGATTAGATGTACATACAACCGGGCCACAAAACATTCGCTTCAAGCGTTTTTTGCGATGCATTTTAAGCGTTAGCGTTAAGCTTTAAAAATTATGTATATCTCCGTTGTTTAAGGCCCCGAAATTTTGCTGGTAATTGTAGTGAAAGTTTCTGAAATGCGTTCCATACCAATACAATTCGTGACTCTTCTAGAATTAGAAGAAATGCAAATAATAAAAGACGAGGAGTTAAGAAGAAGAAGGCAAAAAAAAGTAAATAAATTTAGACGCATCAATATTCTTCATTAGAAAAATATATTTTTCAGAATTACCATCGCTTAGGTCATATTTGTCAAGTTTACACAGTGTTCTGACAGATTAAACATATCTGTTATCAGTAAGCGTATTGGTAATTTTTGAAGCACTTGAGATATTCGAATTTAACATATAAACACGAGTACACTTTATAGCATTTATAGCTCCGATACATACTAAAGATAGTTAAGGAATAAAGATAAACATTGCATAACTCAAATAATTTAATGAGGTTATTATCAGTAAGCCTATACCTACCTAAGGTATAGGTATATATATTTTAAAAACTATTCGTATTGCACTCAGTTTCACTTCATGACGACCTGCGTGGCGGAGCGGTTACCAAACGGTCTGACGCACAATGGGTCCCGGGTTCGATTCCCGGTCAGACAGGTATCAGAATAATGAGTTTAGATTCATGTTCTGGGTCTGGGTGTTTTTGCGTATTCGTCTTGTGTGTATCCATGGTACCCACGACACAGGAGAAAATCCTAGTGTGGGGCTATGAGTGTAGAAAGCGTGTTTTTTTTCAGATTGTAACTTGAATGCATTGTAGCGCTGACAAGTTGACTGGATGTAGATTGAAAAACGTTTATCTTCATCTATCTGCATTTATCACTTATCATCATTTTCAAGGTATAAATTTCATTTCATTGGAGTACGAGTACATTTAACTTTTTTTTATTTGACTGAAGTACCAAACGAGCATGCAGTCTACCTGATGGTAAGTGGTCACTGCCCCATATGGACCTCTGTAATCAACTTCATACAGAAAATGGGTTCTGTCTGAAGTCAATTACAGATGCGTTGCTACTCCCGAGGTATATGTTGGTCGCCTAGTATAAAATCGTGCCGGCAAACACACCCTTCCATCGAAACGCAAGAAATGCTTCACGCTAGAAATAAGTGTGGCGGTGATACCTCTCCAGTTGAACTACATTGGTTCCACTACCTGGTAATTGCGGTTGTATATTTATATATTCTTTCTTTCTTTTTATATTAACCTGGTTGCATGGATTTTGGTCCCGGCAAAACTGTGGCGGCAGGTAGAAACCACAATTTCACAAGCACTGTTGCGGATTAACCTATCTACCCTACATATAGTATACTTTTCAATAAAATATTAATTCCGCGATAATATGAGCCTATAATCTTAGATCGCAAACCAGTACAGGTTGGAATTTGTAAATAAATTTCGAGATCTTGAAGGTATTCGGAAAAAAGTTACAGACGTGCCTATAACTTTCTTAACAAGATGTCGGGACTTGAATGTTATACCGAAATGTGTTAGAATAAAGCCGCGTAATGATATACGAGGTTCCGAGTCCATTCTACGCACCGCGATTGAGAAATTGTTACGGAAACAAATCTCAAATTATCTGGACTTGTTAGAACGTATTCAGTGAGATGTTCCGCGTATATTGGATTGCAGTGAAGTATTTGACAAGGATGTGGTCGACCTGAGTGATTTTATTTGACTTTTCTAGAAGCTCAACATACTGCAGAAGTGCTTAAGTTAGAGGTACTACGAAAGCACCCAAGATCGTACTAACCTCGGAAAAGTTGACATTACTAAGTTCTATCTACCGATAATTTAAATGTATGAAGCAAAGGGCTCAATTTTGCCCCTACAGCTGTGCTCGTTTCTTTAAAAAAGGGTTATTAGGAATGTTGAAGAGACTATTAGCAGAAATGAAAAACATCCTAATAATCCTGAGTCTCTCAGTCAAGATGTCTCCATAATATTAAGGCATTCCGTTATCCAACATTACACCAGAAGAGCGGTCTTAATTAGGGATTTGCGGGAAAATAAAAACATTATCATTTTAATATCTGATAACGGCAATGCGACAAAACAATTCCTATTGTTTTCCATTTCATGTCTGACATTCTTGGACGCCGCATCACAGACTCGTTGTAATGGTACACTTACTCTATTGCACTTTACACTACCATCCTAGACCATGCCCACGAGTTATATGATGATGAACATCGGGCACAGGAGTTGGAACACAAAGTGAGATCCTGCCTCGCAATAGCCGGGCCCCTAAGGCTAGACAAACGAAAGGAAGGAATAACAGAACCAGTAGAGTTGAACGACACTGCGGAGATTTCTCATATGAGGAAGGTGTGACAAATAAGATGGAATTGTACGTTTGTGGCCAGTCTCCGTATAGCCAGTATAGAAAAACGTCCTTAGAACTTAAAAAAAAAGACGGTTTTAAGTTAATCAAACATAGAATCCAGTGATTCGTTTATGTAAATCGCAAATAGTGTGGTGCGTAAGGAAACAGTCAGTGTTGTGTGTAGTGATATGGAACCTAAAAAGAAAACGAACTAGATATAGAGCAGATAGATGTTACCACAAGTGCTTCTCAGTGGTTTCTCCGTGCCACCGTACAACTGGGTGGAAATCTACAATTGATTCAAAAACCGCATATCGTGAGTACTCTTTATGCATATATTAAACTTTACTTTAACTCAATTAAAATTAATATAGATAGACGAGGTCTAAACAAGGCCTCAATAAAAGATTTCGCATTCAGTGAATATCATTTATTTAACATTGTTATAAATAGCTATAAATTTCTACAGTTTAAAATTATTGCGGCTGATTGGTACAATTGCTATTATTGATCAGGCAATTAGGGCTGTCACCTTGCACCCACATAATACTAAATAAGTCGCTACTAAGTAATTAAGAGTGTAATAAATAAGGCCATTATCAATACATGTGTTTCTGTACTTTACTTTTAACAAAATGTATATTTATTTGTAAGTAAAATCTATTGTAGTATTTTTTTCAGTATTAGCTAGTATTTTTTTCAGTACAAATAGTTTGAAAAAAAAGTTTTTTTGTGTATTATAATATGTCTGGTAAAACATGTCATTTTCTGTGCTCAACAATAGTGTATTTCGTCTCTATAGATCTCTTCTAATATAATTTATCTTGTTTTCTTAATAATAATGGTAATTATATTTAAGTGTATTAAAAAACGTCTTCTCGAAAACAAATGAAGCATTATTTGCTGATTGTTATATGTTTTTCATACTCAAAATTATAACCATGGAGTGCGTTCATAGCGCCTTGGTACGAATCCCAAATAATATCTACTATGTGATATAATTTATACATAAAACATACATTACCAACTTACCCCATTATAAATTGTGTTGTTGTGTTTTACCTCATAGTCTGTTTACTTTATACCGCGTTATATCCAATAATAAGTTGTTTTCACATTTTTATGGGTATGAGGTGGCAGCCCTGATTGTAACAACTCTAAATGGCACGACAAGGTTCTCGGAATGTAGTCACATCACAATTACTTTTAAAAACACTTTCTTTACATAATCTAAACGTTTTATGATACGCGTTCAATCACGATAAAACTATTGCCGCAACCCCTATCACTCGCGCGGGCTGCGATGGCTATCCGCTTGTTTTGATTAGATAAAAAATGGCTCCCGGTATAGACATGAATTAGTGTTTTCTTGCGTCATGTCTAGTATGTAAGAATTCATAAAAATGTTATAAAGATATTTAAAAACCGCCATTAGATGTAATGGCTCTTTCTAAATTTTTCACAGGAATCCAAAATTAGGGTTAGAAAGTACGCAAAGCCCTAAAGTTTCATGTAGAAAAAATCTATCTGGCCGTTACAACACTTCTTTGCAAATAGGCTAACAAACATGTATGTTTTACTCATTTTTATATTTTGTTAAAGTTTATCTTGTATCACATACATTGTAAATAAATATGATTTCTTTCTTTCTTTCTTTCAAACAAGAATATGTTTTTTTGGTATTGTGCTAATAAGATCAAGTTAAAGGTGATATCACAAGAACATCTTTTTTTCTACAATAAATAAAAAGATTTATATAATTTTAAGATTTTTGGTGATTGGAAGAACAGATAAAAATAGACAAATTCTAAGCTTAGAAGAAATCGTTTATTTAAATATTAAAATTATTGGATGATTTGGAGGGATAATTAAATAAAATTAAATAAAATCACTATATTTATCACATGAAATACAAGTCTGGAATAATTCAATTTTACAGGAGATTCATAACTTATCTAATGCAAATAACTTTAAATCGTTCGTTATAAATTTTAATGACATTTCTTAATTTTTTTATGTGTAATTATAGTAGACAATGAAGTTATCATTTAATTTATTAACATCAAATCACGTCTTGTTACTTTTCGTTAGTAAACAAATTAATGTTGTGTGCAAAAAAAACGTTGTGTGCTTTAATAATTTTATAATTATTTATATCAATAATTTAAAATTAAATTAAAAATAATTGTTAACAGTTCACTGGAATTTACAGCGTTATACATTCGTTTAAACCAGGGTTTCTCAAACTTTCGGCTCCACGTACACCTTTTAAAGTTTCCAAGTGACAGCGAACCCCCTTAACTTGACGAATTAAATCCCCCCTCCGACAAAGAAAACAATAAAATTTACTGTTAAATAAAATAATGGTTTAATTTCAATTAAGTGCCAAAAGAAATGTATTTTTACTACTATTAATGTAATGGCTTGTTTATTGTCACAAATGGAGTCAATTTTAGGCATAATTTTGTATTTTTATTACCTAAATCTTGTCGCGATCCCCCGATATCATTGAATGGCGAACCCCTAGGGGTTCGTGTACCCCACATTGCGAAACCCTGGTTTAAACTAATAATTCGATATTAAGTCACGTTCAACGAAACCGTACATGTGAGATGTTAAACAACATGCTTTAGACTTTGCACAAATGACTAAGCAATAATTCAATGTTATTTCAAGAGAATGATTCGTAAGCATTAATTTCAATACAATAATTGATTTAAACATGGCGTTACCTCGTGAAATAAATCTAGTTTAACTCGACATCAAAGATTCAATTTCTAGGATGTTATGCAACATTTGTTTCAGTATGTATGAAGGTTTGGCAAAGGGAGATCTCCCGCCAGGCTAGTTGATCATGCCTGGGAAGCGGCCGTGCTACAAGTCTTTCTTCGGAACTTGTATATATGCAGGGTTATGAGAATATTTCGATAGCGTTTTTCAGAATACTAGTAGCGCCATCTCTTGATGACTTGTGGGAGGTCGCCACAAAGGGATAAATCATTATTTTTTCTTTTATAGTATAAAGGGAGGTCGCCACAAAGGGATAAATCATTATTTTTTCTTTTATAGTATAAAGAAAAAAGTTAATGTTAACAATCGTTAAAAACTGAATTAATAATTTTATCGGCACTGTCATATCACACGGTAAAGATCTACCGTTTAGCCATGACTCGCTGAAAGGTTGGCGATTGCACAACCTGCGATCATGTTGTAAAAAGGCTTAGGGTTTTTATCTGATTAAAGTAGCAAAAAAGCATGTAATCCACTTGATGGTGAGTAGTCATTTTCGCCCATGGACATATGTAAACAAATTCATATAGTACAGGGTTTCTAACCAAAGACAATCACAGCTGCGTTGGTACTCCCGAGGACTGAGATGATCGCGTCATATAAAAGGTAATCTTTGGGCGATAGTTACCGCTTACTATCAGGCGGACTGCATGCTTGCTTGCTGCTCCAATCTTATAAAATAAAAACGGTTAGGTTAGGTTAGGTTATTATTATTTTATGTCTGACGTGAAGCATTCCTTGTGTTTCGATGGAAGGTTGTGGTTGCCGGTACACTTTTATTCCAGGTGACCATCCTAGTCCTCGGGAGTGGTAACGCATCTGTGATTGACTTCAGATAGAACCCCTTTTCTATATGAAGTTGCTTACAAATATCTATGTGCGGCGGTGACCACTTACCGTCTGGTGGACGGCATGCTCGTTTGCTACTTCATAATTATAAAAAAAAAGCTAAAATATCGTTCTGGATCTATCTCTGACATTATTTGAACACCGATCATCTGTAGTATGCCACGTAATTTGTTTATACCGAACCCATTATGGGTTCCTTATAAATCTTTATTTAAACCTTTATTTTCTTATTTTACTCTACATATGCATCCTACATACTGTTTTTATGGCTGCACAGTTAAGCCTAATGGCATTCAGTTCACTTCTACTGTTGTTCCTTCAAAGACGAGTAGCTTTTTATAGAATACACATAGGTAGTTGTTTATTTACCACACACAGTAGACAAAGTAGGTTTACAACACAACACACGTTGTTAACAAGTTTTTTTTAGGAGGTATCTGAAATTTCTATGTGAGCAATTCGGAGTAAATGTAAAAAACAGCTTTTTAATTAATTTTTATCCATCATAGATACTGCTTAGCTAATCGCACGTGTCAATTATAATTCAAACTTATAGCTATTGGAGCTAATATATCGGTTGCTTAGCGCACTTGCAAGTCTTGCCTTGCATTGTAATATCTTGGGAAATGACTGTAAGACTAGAAAAGATAACAACAACACTAAAAATATTGCACATTAAAGTGACTTAAAACTTTTTAAGTCCAACAGTTATACTAGTTAATTTTGGTTAAAATTAAACTTAAAATCAGGTCTATTTCACACAAAAGTTTACAATTACTATGCGTGGTGTTTTACCCCTTTAATTTCTCTATATATTATAAATCAAAATCAACTAATTGGAATTGGAAAAGAAAGTATCATTCGTTGAAGTGTCAGAACATGTCGACAAGTATATGAGGTCTCACAAATTGAGAAGACGATTTACACAGAAGGGTTCGTGATGATTCTGTATATAGACAGTAGTGATTATATCATGTCAGATAAAAATGCGTAGCCGTTTATAAATGTAAATATATGTGTGGCGGTGTTTATTTACGAACTTAAAACCCAAAAGATGCTAGCAGCATAAAGGTTGTGGAACCTCTATTGGTTCAATTCTGAAGAATTTTTTTATCTGATTAAAGTAGCAAACGAGCATGCAATCCATCTGATGGTAAGTTGTCACTGCTGCTCATGGACATCTGTAATCAACTTCATACAGAACATGGGTTCTATCTGTAGTCAATCACAGATGAGTAGTTACTCCAGATCACTAACTCACTCATATAAAAATGTGCCGGTAACCTCACACCCTTCCATCGAAACGCAAGAAATGTTTCACGCTAGAAATAGGCGTGGCGGTGGTACTTCCCCAGTCGAACTACACTGGTTCTACCAACTTCACCAATAAGAAGATACCAACAATACGCCTATCGGTTTTGGTTAGTAAGGTATGATAAGGGAAACATACGTATTCAACGTGCCAATTTAGTCTTGGTGGGTAGCAACGCATGTTGGGCCAGCTTGTCCATGAGCAATAGAGGCTTCTTAGCATTCATTGCGTTGCTAGTTTTATTGCTGTTATTATATTATTTATGAATCACCTAATTTTACGTGGTTACTGATGCTCGGAATGTCGACTACCACTAAGATAGGAGTCTTAAGGCAAACTATTGAGAAAGGAATGACGCTTAATACAACTGCGTTTAAAACAGGACAAAACAGCTTTCTTCTGTAGTATCTCCTAGAAATATACAAGTATATCGCTATTACTACATTAAGTAGAAAAAGTATTTTCTATTCAATAGTAATTTTGTATTAAATTCGTTTCTTTTACCACATCGTTTCTCCTTAAATATTATATACTCGTATATCTTGATATAATATAACTTTGCTTAATCCTAAGGTTTGTACTTTGGTACAATATTTGAAAGGCACTATGACATTAAAGTAATGCTAATGAGCAATGAGGCTCCGAACAATAAGTTGTGTTAAATTAATTGTGATAGCAAAGTATGCTTAATTAATGTTACACAATACACCTACGGTAGAGCTTAATTCGGTACGGTGATGTAAATAGTAGATAAGTTAAATACTCATGTAACGATTAATGTTCCGCGGAATGTTTTAACGTAATTGGGGACGGAGAAATTAAGTACGAAACTTAATTATAAGGTAACATTCACGTGTAAGTTAAGTCCAGCCTCACATTGCCCATTTCTTTTCGGTTCTCATACACTACTCTGTCGCTGGAATACAATTTTTCTTGTATCGCGGCGAACGACTGGCCCTTTGTTTCTGGTAATAAAATTAGTATAAATATCACACCGCCCACAGAGAGCGCACCGAAGCACCAAAACGCCACATAATTACCCAAATTGTCCGCGATCACTTGGTACAATTTTGTGACGGCGAAAGTCATTAGCGCTACAAATATTTGTATAACACACGTCGCTTTCGACTTAATGTTCGTCGGAAATATCTCCGATGTTATAGCGAAAGGCACGGTAGCTAAACCTATGGTATACGAAAATATAAATATCGGTATCACAACAATAGGAATGAATCTTAAACCTATAATATATTCGCTGTTTTCGAACTTCATAAAGAAGTAAGCTCCTATAATAATATTGGCGAGGCCGACGCCGCAGGAAGACACTAGTAGCAGCGGTTTTCTTCCCAGCCTGTCAACAAGTTGAGAGGAAATTGCCGACGTTAATAATTGGACCGTGCCAAACAATATACACGACTCCTTCGCTCCTAGGCCGCCCTCCGCAGCACCGAATATCTGCTGGGCGTACGAAATAATAGCAGTACTGCCGCAGAACTGCTGAGTGAAGTATATGCCCATCAAAATAATCAGGCCTTTCTTGTTGCCGCCGACATAGTAGAGGTCTTTCCAGCGGCTCTTTTCCTTCATGTTCTCATTGACCAAGTGGGTCATGCTCTCTAATTCTTCTCTCATGTACTGCTTGCCTCGAAGTTTCTTCAAGGATTGTTCAGCTTCATTCGATTGTCCAGACTTGAGGAAGTAGTAGGGCGACTCCGGCATGGCGCTGAAGGTCACTACGAATAGGATCGGGATCGCGATGTTGAAGCTCGCCAGCCCCAGCATGGACACATACGGTCCTATACAGTATTGCGACAGGATTCCGAACTGAAATTGAGAAAATAAAACTTTTAAAATAGTTTATATATAATTTTTAATTCGACACAATGTTTTTGTTTGATTACCATTCAACTCCAAAATAATATTTATGGATTCTGATTTAATAAATGTGTGCCATAAGCAAATTAACATTGCCAAATATACTTTTAGTTTCCGATATTCTTTTATGTTTCGTAGTATAGCTATAATAAAATTAATTTCAAAGATGTATAAAATGTTTCCATTATATAAATGTTTCCTAATAGTTTAAGCAAGTACACGAGCAATAAGTACTTCATTAAGTTTAAGCTATTTACTAAATTGCAGGCGTACAAGACATAGTAATTGTAAAATAACGTGAGCAAAGGTATTCAATTATATCTTTACTTGTTCAATACGCGATTCGTCGTCTAAGGGGCATGACCTGTGTATTATCGGTTATGGCATATATCGGTTACATTTTGTTATTGCCATTCTTGTTACTAAGCGCACTTGATAAATTAAATTACAAAGTTATCTATTGGTAAATTCACTAAGCTCTTTTTCTACTTTAGCGTTTCCCTACACGTTATAGATATACATATGTATATACATATTAAATCTTGAGTTAGATTTCCTTACCCTAATTAGTTAAACATAGTGTTTTATTACGTAGGATATTTTCGTGCAGTGTAAAATACAGAAATGTGCAAACGACCGACCAAATTAAATGAACTTTTGGGATCCTATATACGCGTGCACTTAAATGGTCACCAATATGGAAAAATGACGAGATATCGTTGGCGAGTAAAATCAACTCCCACTATCAACATGGCATGATGGCTACGACTGCCAGGAGCGAAATTATTCAGAATAAAACGAGTTACATTGTATTTACATTGAAAAAATAGATGCTTTTTTTTTACTTTGACATTTTTTTTATACTTTAACCTAACGATAAGGCAGACGGGCTACCTGATGGAAAGTAGTCACCGTCGCATATGGACATTTGCAACACCAGAGGAGTGGTCAATGCATCGCCGGCTTTGAAGGAGAGCTCTTTTCGCACCTTTCTTGAAGAACCCCATGTCATAAGCTCCGGGAATACCTCAGGAGGAAGCTCATTCCACAACTTATACGTCCGTGGCAAAAACAAGCGTGCAAACCGTATCTTATAATTTATTGTAGGTACATACATAATAAATTTGAAGCTAATAATAATTGATTAATTGATTAGAATTGTTGAATTGTTTTAATTATTTCTTTTGTATTTATAGAAAAGGTTATCAGATAAATCAGGCTTTACACTGATTACACAACTAAACAGGGACGTAAAGGACGAATGACATTTACCAAGTTTTTTTGCCAAGGTCGACCTTCCACTTTTTATTAACATTTTTGCAATTAAATATTTAAATACAACAGACCCTACTTCGGTTTTTTGCATAATATTAATTAAATACTGTAGAAAGGTTAAAAATACATCAAGGTGACTTATTTATCTATATACTTATTACATTTTTTTATTTTAAGTAGCATACAAGCATGTAGTCTTCCTAATGATAGGTGCTTACTGCCGTCCATGGACATCTGTAACTTCTGAGGACTGGTCGGGAGTCATGTTACTTGTTATAGATACATGGAAGAGTCAATGAATTCACACCTGCCAAGTGATGCATTGAGTATGCGCTCTGCACGCTGTGGCCATTGGCAGAAAGAACAGCCCAGTGGCTTTGACCTCTTTTGCAACCTTATATTTTTTTATTTGATAACTATTGAAAAGATTTTGTGAGTGTAATAGAACCTCCTCATATTTTGGGGTGAAACACCACGAATCTGAACACCTCTAAGTCATTTTAAAGCCATCGGCATACTAATATCTAATAGACAGCAGTTGATATTATTAATATAATTCCTAGACTCTTCCGTTAGCTCGATTTGTAACTGTTGATAAAAGACATATAAGTAAATCAAAGTTACGTTATTGGAGTAAATTAATTTAGATAACAAATTTTGATTGTTACTGCTTACCTTTTTTATTTTGTGAAATATTGACGCTATGTTAAAACTTTAGAAAACTATGAAGTAACTCGAAAATACACCACTTTTCCGCATATTATTTACTATTATTTTATGATGGCGTTTTATATTTATAATTCATTATTTCGATAATTTGACTTTACTCTTGAATATTTTATCTAATTTATGTTAATAAAATGGGAGCCAATGACTAAAACTTAGACATGTGTCCTATGCGATCTCTGATTAAAAAATATAAATGCCTCATTAATTATTTTGAATTAACATATATAAAGATAATTATTTAAATTGACATATCTTGTTTTATTTTAAACCAGGAAGAGGTTTTGCAAATCACATCGGACACAAATGCTAAGAACATTTATTATAAGTATAACCTATTTTTATATTCATTTGTGGAGATCACCATGAATATGTACGCATTAAATAAAACCTGTTTAGACAACGTGTTTCAAAGCTAAATAGATCAGTAGATCTCGAATTATAACCGTGCAAATGGACAGATAGAAAGATACATTTTTTTGATATATAACGGCCACTCCTATACGAATTAAGTTACTTATGAACATGTAGTCGGTCTGATGATAAACAGTCGCGGCAACATGTAGAAATCTGTAATCAACTCCGCGTAGAACAATAGTTCTACCTAAAGGCGATGACAAATGTGTTACCACAACTAAGATTGTCGCTTTATTTGTAGCTGAGTCGGCAAGTAAACCCCTCCACCCAAACGCAAGAAATAGGTGAAAGAGAGGTTGACAGAGCATTGACAGAGGTGACAGAGCACCCAGTCAAACTTTGTTATTTCCACATAGACTAACCTTGGACATCACAGTGATAAGCGTGGCCATCGCACCCCTGACTTCATTTGAGGCGATTTCTCCCAGATACATGGGCGCCGCTGTATAGGCGATGCCGTAGCCGATCCCGGAGATGAGACGAGCGGCATATATGGTCGGTACATTGGCCGCAAGCATCACCAGGATCCAGCCGATGATGTACGGAACCGCCGCCAGTAGAAGTGTCTTCTTTGTTCCGATGCGGTCGGCGAGGTACGACGCAGGGATGGGGCTTACAGCTGGAAATTATGAAAAGAATTGTGTCACTCAGTTGTTAAATTAAAGATGTTTTTTTAGATTAAAGTTCCAAGTGATCCGAACTGGTTACCACCAGGTAGAATCACTTTTAACTTTAATCTGTAACTGCCGCTAATGGACATCTATAAAGAACTTCACATAAAATAAGGGTTCTATTAGAAGTTAATCGCAGATGCTTTGCTATTTCCGAGGAGGATGACGAGATGATCGCGTCATATAAAAGTAAGCCGGAACCCACCCTTCCAGTGAAACGGCAGAACTGTTTTACGATAGAAATAAATATGGCGGTGGTCTCTCTCCGGTCGAACCATATACGTTTAAGCACAATGTTAACAACAAATGTACTTTTTATCTCTAGCTCAATGGTATTGATGGTTTGCTACTTATACTTTATTTTATAATAAATAAAAGGCGTTTATGATGAGCAGTGGTAGCCTAATGGTTGAAACTTGCCCTATCGATCGATAGGTCCGAGGTTCAATCACAGACAAGCAACACAGATTTTTCCAAAATTATGAGCGTATTAGAAATTAATTATCACTCTTTTACGGTGACTGAAAACATCGCGAGGAAACAGTTCTCAAAGGTGTTTGTAGTCTACAAATTCGGACTTGGCCAGGGCTCTGATTATGTCCTGACTGTAAACTCTTTTATTCTGAGAGAAGACTCGTACTCAGCAGTGGGACAATAATGAGTAGACAACATAATTATAATCCTTGTGCCTAATCTATACTAATATATAAAGCTGAAGAGTTTGTTTGTTTGTTTGAACGCGCTAATCTCAGGAACTACCGGTTCGAATTTAAAAATTCATTTTGTATTGAATAGACCATTTATCGAGGAAGGCTTTAGGCTATATAACATCACGCTACAACTATTAGGAGCGAAGAAATAATGGAAAATGTGAAAAAAACGGGTTTATAAAGCTGAGGAGGTTGTTTGCAAAAATAAATTATGCCCAAAATAACTATTCCACGCGGACGAAGTCGCGGGCACAGCTAGTCTATACTAATATTACAAAGCTGAAGAGTTTTTTTGTTTGTTTGAACACGCTAATCTCAGGAACTACTGGTTCGAATTGAAAAATTATTTTTGTGTTGAATAGACCGTTTATCGAGGAAGGCTTTAGGCTATACAATTATATTTATTGGTTAGATATATTTTAGAGCAAAATATTAATCTCATGTTGATCCACCCGCAGTATATGCCGCATGCGCCGTCGTATACGATGAAGTTCAATAAAAATTGTTATATGTTTTTTACAAGACACAGGAGCAAAATGGGAAGAGTAGGTCAATGTGAATAAAAACTCTCAATTTGATAGATCATCCACATATTAGGTATCTTTTTTACGCGGGTGAAACCGCGGGTACTGCTAGTAAAGAATAAAGCACGACGAGAAGGCATGATAATGACATATTTAACTTTTTAAATTCTCTTATCTTATTTATATTCGTACATTAAGTAATTAATGTCAATTAATTGCAATTTATTACCCACTTAATTATAATAAAACTTATTTCGTATCGTACTTAGTGATTATAATTATTATGTTTTACCAATGTAGTCTTTTAATAGTTACTATGCTGATTTAAGCAGGATTTACATAAAATATCGTATTTAAATTATATATAAAACAAATTAACTTGTCTCTTAAGAACAAGCGGGAAACGGTTGGATTCAGAGGGCACAGGACTGGTTGGAGTGACGTCATTTAGGAGAGGCCTATGTGCAGCAGTGGACCTCAAAGGGCTGACGTATGGATGGATACCTTTAATGGGTGCGTTCAAAATAACTTGAAAATTATTGCAATTTATTTGAGTTTGAGAAATATTCGTGCTATTTTAGACAATATGAAGTTTAATTTTTTAATTTAAATTACGGTCGAAATTCGACCGTTTTTGACGGGTGACCAGTGTTAATATGCAATGCACGTGAAGAGACCACTACAGCGTTGATATCCATAATTTCATAAATAAATATTGAGAGACTCTTCCTACGTTAATTAATCTGCCACTTGCAGCTACGCGTTCACTTATATCAATTGTAAAACTTATAGAGGTTTAGTACAAAGAAATCGTTTATATAATTTATTATTTGCTTTACGACCCGATAAAGAAATTTATTCTGTCTAGACATATTTTTCAATCAATGATGATTGAATAATCAGAAGATGACGTCATCGTAATACATTCTTGAAGCCGTTATTGCCTATTGAATACAAGATATAGGTACTCAATATAAATAATGTGGAATATATGTGGAAATATAATAAGTATATTGGTTTTTCATTATAGTCAATTACTAGTACAATCCATGCTTCTAGTCTTCATACCAATAGAGTAGCTATGGAAGAAGAAATTTTTTTGTTAAACCAAATTATACTAAAAATTTGGCTAAGAACCATTTCTTGCATTTCGATGTAAGGGTGTGGTTGCTGGCTTACTTTTATATGAGGCTTCAATGTTCTAAAAAAAAATATGTCTGAAAGTATCCATTGGTGATCAATAAACATCATAAGACTTCGTAACTATTATAATTGATACCTGAGAACAATATCATCAGTGAGGCGATCCATGAGCTCTGGTCGGCAGTGGTTTGTATAGGAGAGTCCTTGGACAGGAGGATAGGTAGCGTAGGGGACGTCCAGCCAACCGTCGTACCCGCCGCCGCCGTGATCAGCGTCGCTGGAAACAGAAGTAATACATTTTTTTTAAATTCGATAAGTTGCAGTTTTTTTTATATTTAATAATATAAAGCTAAATGTAACACGCTCCGTTATGAGCTATCACTAAAAGATTCTGTTTTTTCTCTGAGCTAGCCGCCCGCAACCCCTTTTAATGGCCTCATAGGCCTGTTGTACATGGCACGTTTTTTGAGCCGTACGGCGTCTTTACCTTACCGTGAAAAAAACGTGCTAGCATGTACATGGCACGGCAAAGATCAGTGCACGGTAGTGATCCATACAACACTGACAACCGTGCCTACATACGGCGAATTAATCGTAGATTATTACGCCGAAAAAACGTGTTGCACAGTTTGGCAGACATTAGTGAATGCGTTAATGTATTTTTTATGTGAGACAAAAAAAAAGAAACAGGCAGGAGATTCCGTAGCCCTATTCTGGTCCCGGGACTACAGAGATATCACAGTTATATATCTAATTATAGAGACCATAATCCTATGGTGCTAGGTTCACTATTTAATTTTTAATTATTATTACGGTCTGTTAATCCACACTTTGTTAGAGCACAGACAATTAAAGGTTGTTTCCGAATTATTCTAATTTGTTGATACAGTTGTGTCTTACGCGAGTTAACATCACATCATAAAGCCTAAAATAATGATACAAAATCATCTCTATCGTAATAATTCCAAAAAAGACATCATATGATTTCTGTTCTTATATTTTATTTTATGATAATATCATTATGTACGAAAATAAAGTAACCTACCTCTCAAGTATTACGAATACCTAATTAAAATATTAAATATAAATAAGCAGGTGTCACGTGCTACTATATTTAAATAATAATTAACTCCCTCGAGTTTTCTCTTATCACGTATATTTTCCTTGTACACTTCATGTCGCCTATTGAATATTACATACTATAAATAAGTATATTGAACAGTTTATTATAAATAAAACGCATTGGATGCAGTAGGAAAGCGGTACAATGAGCGTCGGTAAACATTGTAGGCAAATAGAGGAACAAAAGATACATGTGCATACACCACTATTTGCAGAAAACAAAATGGTCGTGCAGTTACGGTATAATGTAGGTAAAATTATCGACAATTATCAATATTTATCCATTGTAGTCTCTTATTGAGATCGGTTATCTCTCTAAGCTTGGTACAAGTTTGATTGCACTATATCTGTCACTGCTTTCTAATCATAAAGTAAATAATATTTTTAAAGTATTATAGGACCACAACAATTAGGCGCATGAAACAAAAGCGGTTACGTACCCCGCATCTCGCTTCTTTCCCCGCAAATCCCCTAGTGACGCGCAGTCGTGTATCGTCTGTGTTTATGTTAGTCAGCTCGTGTTTAAGTTGCGCTTTGAAATTACAGAATTTCTATTCATTATTATGTGTTTTTCTTTATAATGTTAGTCTAGTAAGAGATTGTTGCATTTTTTAAGTTATTATTAAATTATTAGATTCGCCAATAAACCTCACAATGCGTAAGAAGAAGACTATTTGTGGAAAAGAAAGGACTCTTATATTTAAAATATGCATTTTTTTTTAATATCTATCTTCCAAGTCAAAAATCGAGTATGTGCTGCAACAGGAATCAGTCGCCGTTCTCTTACAAAAATAAAAAGAAAGAAAATATTCCACGCCTCCGAATATATAAAACACATGAAAATGCTTTAATAAATACACGAAAGCAGCACTACTGAACATACTACACTATGGCGTATGTTTAATAATAGTTTACCTACATACTCTTGGTAATTGGTAATAGAATATGTTTGGTATCGGGATGGGAAACCACTAGTTCTAATGGCGTTTCAACTGTCACGAGCCAATTGTTTTAGTCGAGTAGTCCTTTAATTTAAATAAAAAGAAAAAAATCTGACTTTTAGAATCACCCTGATTTACAAGATATTGTTTCGATTTTATTTATTGAATCTTTTGGAGGGTAAATTTTATAGATAAATATTATTACTATCAAGAGTCTCTATTTGATAGGCGTCTGGTTGCCTATATTCACATTTTTAATTTAAATTATATACAAAAAATATTTTGATTTTCGTCGTATTTGTGAATTGATGAAAGTTAAAGTGTCGCTTGAATAATTATTATATTGTACCTTTGGTAAAATAAATTAAACAGTTGTGCATCGTCGTTGTGTATGTGCGGGCGTTGTTTGTCTTGGCTAAACTCGCATTTATTGACGTTTACAGTAAATTCGTATGTAACATGCTTTAAAAATGGTTATCTGTTTGAGTAAGGATGGATCATAATCAAATTTATTTTGCTGTCATATGTCGCGTTCTTCTTCGGATAGCTTTTTAGGGTGTATTTTTACGGGAAACCTATATATATGTAAATAGAAGTATGTCTAGCAGGAGTTAGTCACTTTTTTGTCAAAACTAGAAATATAAATGCAATTTCGCAATATACTCCACTCCTAAAAATTTCACCGAAATTGAGATCTACGAATAGCTGTAGATACGAGTATATACTCGTAGGTATTCAAAGAGATATCAATTGCGTATTTTATTGTGTTATGCATTAGTAAACATTATTTCTTATTAATATGTTTTCATTCTATTATTCCTTATTAAATGATTAAATAAACTGCGTATTTATAATCTATTCATTCGACAAGTGGCGTAGTAAACGATATGAGACAGTTGCAAGCAATTAACACTACTGAGAAATTATCTTGTTTTTTATTAAAATCAATATGCTTATATTATTAATACGACTGACATATTATATGCAATGTAATAAAGGAATAGAAATATTATATGTTATTTTGTATTGTCTTATTCTCACTAGAACTATATATACTTATAATATTATAAATACTTAGTTATTAATAGATTTAGAATATAAATAGTATTTAGGTAGGTACCCTGTAGATATAAGTTTGGATACAATAAATAAATAAATATCTTTAACATAGAAGAATTTAAACACAATCGCTTTTTTGTGACGTCTCAACCGTTAAACAGTTACATTGTACATGTCCTAGTTTCATAATTAGACCAACTCGGTTGTGTCAAAAAATTACATAATATAGGTATGTACTCCTCGTCCCTGTAGTTCCGTGATCAGAATAGGGCAACGCGCTCAGAGGATTCCGCTTGCGGTCGGTCCGAGTTCCCGGAGTCCTCTTTATAGCGCCGAGGACGGCCACCTTTAGTGCGGTAAAATCCCACATAACCCTTCGTCGCTCCCACGGCGTCAGGTACTTTTTGAAGGTTTCCCCTCGAAAACAAAAAAGGTATGTCTACGCTTGGAATCCACGCAAACGCGCTTTGTCTAACACAACGACGGATCCGTTACGGAATAAAAAAACAATTAAAGCGTTTTAATAATTCAAGGGTTTTAGTAATACGATTTTTTTTCATTGCATGAAAATAAAAGTTTGATTTTAAAAATATTTTTCATATTATTTTATTAGGCTGTTGGGTACGACATGAAAGTGCAGATAATAAAAATACGTTAAACTGTAGTAATTGCCCAATTGTAATTTCTACTACTAATTGGAACCCAGGCATTTGTTTAAAGTTAAAGAAGTGACCATGAACAATAATATCTATATGATGTAGGTATCAATATAGATACAAATGTAACACCACAAAAGTCCTTATGGCCTAGAATTAGTTATTGCCTAGTATACCTTTGTTTGGTATATTTAGCACATTTTAATGCATAACAGCGCCTTCTAAGACACATCAACCGTATTATATTTATGTTATTTACATAAAAATCGAGTTAGGGAGTAGCGAAATGAAGTTTTATAAACATAAGTAGGTATAAATTATTCAAGCGTCTTATTTTCTTAGCATAATAGTATGTTATTAATGTTGCAACATTTATTTTTACTTCAAGACTGCCCGTATGAAGTCATTAGAATTTTCCACCTTAAGATTAGATTTTTATAAGAGATTTATAATTAGTATACTTCGTTAATGCCGGAAGAGATCGCTAGTTTCAAATATTATTTAAATTTTAATAGAAAGATGGAGATCAGTAAACAAGGCTATCAATTGCAATCTATGTAATTTAATTATAACGTCTAACAGCGGAGATAACGTTTGTGTAAATTAATTGCTTACATTTGCAATATTTACATTAACGATATGACATGATTAATCAGATAATGCACATCCTAAACATTACATATCCGTAAGTTTATAATTTAGAGCATAATCAGCGCTTATATCAGAATAATAGAGAATTAAAATTCAACTGAAGCCTATTACTATTGTTAATTTCTGCCTACGAGTCAGTTTTCTTATTGAGTCGCCGAGTATGAGTCTGATGTCTTGTTGTAATAAGTAAATTTGACTTAACCGGTTTTAGCCCAACACTATTTAAGTTAAACGTCACTGGCTCACAGATTATAGAATTATTGTCTGTGGAAAACTCTCAAAAATAGAACTTCTTTCTTCTTAGATAAAAATACTTTTATTTAACAAAAATCATCATGTCTATGCTCCTATCAGTCCACTCCACATGTAAAACGCTATCTAGATGGCTGAAGAAAATGAAATTTTTAAAAATTTGTAACTCCGAATTCTTAGTAAATCAAGAATAACCATCACGAAGAGTAAACTTCACTAAATTAAATCATTAAATTAAACTACTGTACACGTAATAATGATATACTCATAGGTAATACTACACATTATACAAAGTTCTTCAAAATATGAACACAGCTTTAAACGTCTGATAACTTATTTGCTTCAGCAGAGCATATCATTTGGTATTTTTTGGTCATTAAAATTAAACGGTTGAATAATGGAGTCATTACTCACTAAGGAATTGTCACAATGATTACTGACTAAATATAGAGATGTTTACATTGTGCATCTATTAAAATAAACTGCTTTAAACTTATAATAGAAAATTTATTTTTGACGTGTATTTATTAATAACTAAATCCACCAATTCGCAATTGGCCAGCGTGGTGGAATATGGCCTAGAAATTTGTCAATGAATAAGTTCAAAGCAATGATTAAGATTAAACTCTGTCGTAAAGCGTATTATAAAATTTCTGATAACATAGAAGACAAAACAGCTTGGGACTGAGCAATAATATGCATTATTATAGTATCGTAGAGCTAACTTTCATTACCATGTAAAAAATCATTATTGTAATTATATAAAAAAAATGGATATAAATAAGAAAAAAGACAAACCCGCTGAGTTTCTTGCCGGATCTTCTCAGTTGAGGTCGTTTTCCGATCCGGTGGTAGTGTAAGAAAAAAAAAATGTAACTGACAATTTGTAAGTGCCCCCGCAGGCCTATACAAAATAAAGACATTTCATTTCATTTCATTTCAATGTCATTTTCGTATAACGTAGAAGTAGCTTAGAATCATGCGGTCGTGGTAAGTGACTATCTCCCATAGAAATCTTTAACAAATCCCGGACAGAAATTGAATACTACCAGAGGTATTCAATGTACGTTATTGTTTACTTACACTTATGAACAATGTATAACACAAACCTGTTTTATAAAAAAAAAACAGCTGCACCAGCGAACTTCGTTCCACCTAAAGGTCAAAAATCTAAAATTATCAGTGTTTCTCTACTATATTATATATTATATATACTATACATAAAAACCTTACTCTGGTATCATTCTATCTATTAAAAAATCCGCATTAAAATCCGTAGCGTAATTTTAAAGATCTAAGCATACAAAGGGGCAGACAGCGAGAAGCGACTTTGTTTTATATTATGTAGTGATATACATTTATTATTAGTCTATGCGAACCTTTACTATTCATTTTGACTTCGAAAAATTCTAAAAGCACAAGTGCACAAAGTGGTAGTCCTTAGCATGACAAGTTTTATCATAAAGCGGAAGCAAACAAGCGTTTTGTTTGAAAACGGAAGCAAATGTTTCTATACATTCTACTTCTGGCTCTACTTATATTCTTTTATTGGCTTATTTTATTACTTTGGAGCAGTGATAGCCTAATGGTTGAAACTTTCCCTCTCAATCGGGAGGTCCGAGGTTCAAACCCAGGCACGCACCACTGATTTATGTGCGTATTATACATTAATTATCACTGCTTTTCGGTGAAAGAAAACATCGTGAGGAAACCTACACACCCGAGAGTTCTTTAAAAAAAAAAGTTCTCGGAGGTGTGTGAAGTCCACCAATTCGAACTTGGCCAGCGCGGTGGACTTTGGCCTAAACTCTCTCATTCTGAGAGAAGACCCGTGCCCAGCAGTGAGACAATAATGGGTTGACGACGACATTACTTTGTTTAGTGACTCATCAGTAGTACTACAATTTAGTTGTAAAAGTTGACCTTTCGATGTATAGTGTTAAGCAAATATTATTTGTTTAAAAAAAATCTATTAAAAAGTATACATCGCTCTTTTGTGACTATAGTATAACCATGAATACAAAGACATAGTGCTGTTAAGTAACATAGGTAGGTACATTTGTACATAAACTATGGTCGTATTTTTAATAAGTAACAAAATGTTTAAGACTCACTTTAATACATTCGAAATGACATATTAAGTAAAGTATATATAACACATTTTATTTGTGTAAAATTAAATAATGAAAGGTGACGTATGTTGGCATAACATATTAGAACATGGCTAATGTTGTTAAATCCATAAGTTAACAAGTTTGGCGATTCCCATACGTCAAAATCAACATATTACGAAAGATATTACAAAAGATCACGATCGAACTATTAGAATTGGAACAGGTAAGTAAAGAGGAAAATGGTTGAAATTGAAAGTTCTTTAAAGTTGTGGCATTTTTTCCTTCTAGTCTTCGAGAAAAGCAACATTGTTTAGTTCTACAGATGTTTTTTAAATGAGTATTAGTTACTTTTTTAATGATTGACTTTCATTACTTAATAAAGTAGCGTATTCCCGCGAATCCGCCCACTTCGCTGACATTTATCATGGTAGAGTAACCCATGTATCAATCCAAGGAGTAAACTACCCGCATGCCTAATTTAGAGCAGCCTATTGGTTGGAACTTGCCCTCTCAATCGGGAGGTCTGAGGTTCAAACCCAGGCACGCCACTGATTTCTGTGCGTATTCTCTCGTCAACCCATTATTGTTCCACTACTGGGCACGGGTCTTAGAATGAGAGAGTTTTTCATTTAAAATATTAATAGGATTCATGTTCGCTACCTTAGATGAAACGTTTTCTTTGGGCTCTGTGACAGGAAAGTGACACACGTGTCGCCGCACACGGACCACTCGCAGCAGCCACAAATGCCGTCAAGGGTATATTTCTCATAGTGTCTTTACATTTTATATAGACTCGCTGCACACGGTGAACGTTTCTAGCTTCTAGTGGCAGCGTTTGTGGCCGCCTCGAGTGGCCCGTGTGCGGCGAAACTACGAACGAGACGACCTTAACCTACTTAGGGACATGTTCAGGATCCTGATACCATACCGCGGTCGTGGGACACATTATCAGAAACTGAAGCGTTTCTAACGTTATATATGTTAAAAAGGAATGATAAAATTGACACGATGTCTGTATATTTACCACGTAGTAGAACCAGTGTAGCCGACCGAGAAGGTAACACAAGGGAACACCGCTACACCTAATACAAGCATTTCTTGCGTTTCAATGTAAGGCGTGGTTGACTGCACACTTTTGTACGAAGCGACCATCTTAGTCCTCGGGAATTCTTACAGACAAGAAGTTGCTTACAGATGTCCATGGGCGGAATAGACAACTTACCATCAGCTGGACTGCATGCACAGTTGCCAATTGAATTAGATAAAAAAAATATTACAACGGAAGCAGTACGTGACCTTGATCATTTTATGATAAGCCACTGCGGATAATGAAAATTTGTAACCGAATGTAAATTAGGCAGTAGTTCCTTAAGTCTACCACAGTTGCGTTTCTGTTCTTTAAGATTCAGTAAGATCGTTTCAAACTAAAATACAAGAGAGCTTCAGTGCGGTCGTAAGATATACGCAATTTTAATGATACTGAAAACTGAAATAACTATACTTCAATCATACGAAAGATAATAAACGAAGTCAAGTATGTCGCTGTACAGAGAAATGAAAAAAATATAGATACAGAAAAAGCTGAGATATTCAATGCGTGTAAAATGTATGAGAAAAGTGGGAATATTCCGAATTATTGCCATTATATGCAACTTCAGAACAAGTTCGTTCATCGCACGTATAAAAATATAGTAGTATTGCGAAAAATAACAAAGAGGACGACATTGACATTCGACGAAAGCGACATTGCGTCGGCGTGGATCGGTAATAAGTTTAAAGGACCCGCATTATAATAAATAATGAAAACATTCGCATTGACTTAATGAGCGACAGGATTGTGACATGATAAGAAGACATTTACGACCTTCTTGCTTCAATGGCATGTATGGACCGTTTTAAGACTAGTGATGTAGCGAATGTTATTGAACATTCGCGAAAGCGTTTTTTTTATTTATTTATTCAGGAAACAAACGATTGCACTATACACAATATTAGTTTACTACATTAAGGAGATACATAAATCGGTGAAGTTTCCACCCCAATATTTATTTATTTTATTCTGGACACAGATAGTCATGTATTACATAAATTGGTATTAATATAACATAAGTATAAGCAGTGCCAACAATTATTACATCCCCCAATAACATCCGTAATTGTGAATGCGAATATTTTCTTAATTTGATGCCAACATTGGAGCCGTTAAGTTTTTCAGGGAGGTGTATCTGCATCTACACCTAATAGATAGATTTGGTGACCTTTTTTTGGTCGTCAAACTGCAGGTCTATTTACAAAACACTAGTCACCCGTCACAACGGTCGAAAATCGACCGTAATTTTAATTAAAAAACGAAACTTCATATTTCCAAAGTAGCACATTTTTTTCTCTAATTTAAATAAATTGTAATAATTTTCAAGTTATTTTGAACGCACCCGTTAAATATAAAAAGAGGCTTAATTAGCTAACCCACATTTAAAAACAATAGTCAATATACCCGATATTGACAAAGACACTGACATTTCTGACGTTATGTGTTTTCATAGTAAGACATTGAATTTTCTATTTCGTTTATTATTTACGTGTTTGTGACAAATGCACGGTAGTGTGTGTAATGTGTTTTTAGCCGATTTTATGTATTTTATATGCATTTGAAAAGACTATTAACATTCTGCACTCCTTTTCTACGTCCACTATAACCGTGCAAAATTTCGTACTAATCCGTCCGCGGCATATTACTTATTAAAGGAACAACAAGTTTTTGCTTCACGTATTCATATATATACTCGCACAATCTTAGCGAATACAAATATGCAAAAACATGTGAATATTCGCGAATGCGAATTCATAACATCACTAATTCAGTCAGGTTAATGTGGTATCGTGTACGGTTGGAAGGAAACAAAACTGGTTCTATATATTAAGGAGTTTGCCAATAAACTAATATCGACAAATACGTTGACTATCGATCCATTTAACTACTGAAATGGTAATTACGCAAGTTTAATGTATGGTTTATTGGCTTTAGTTCATCGTTGTCTGATTAGGAAAAAGTGAAAAATGTTATCCTCCTTCTGACGCATTCGGGTATTATAATGTATGGGTTAAAACATAAACAATATTTGTTTCAAGGAAACTTTATAAAAATCGTAATATAACTTATTAACCTAAATAAACTATTATTTTAAAAGGTATAATTTTAAATACATATCTTTTTTTTGTTCTCGAGGGGGAAACTTTCAAAAGGTAGGTACCTAACGCCATGAGAAGGACGCAGGGTTATGTGGGATTTTTACCGCACTAAAACCCCCCGGTGGCCGTCCGAGAGAGGACCCCGGGATCTCCAAAAAAACGCAACCGGAATCCTCTAAGCGCGTTGCCCCATCGGGCTCTTCCCAGATGTGCGGCTGGGCCCACTGCTCCGTTTAGTCTTTACGACGGTATGCTCCACACATACCACCGTACTTCCCGTAATCCCGGAAGCCCCTTTTAGTCGCCTCTTACGACAGGTAAGGGATACCGTGGCCCTATTCTTATCCCGGAACTATAGGTACAACATACATATCTAGTGATATGTAAGCTATTTTGAATTATTACTAATTGTAGCCTGTAATTTCCTAAATGAAGATCTTAATACAGACATTTAACCCCGTAGAATTGCTAAAAAAATCTCGAATGACTACAACACAAAATGAACCGACAAATTGTCTTTATTTCTTGCTTCTAGCTTAGGCTCTTCGATGATTTTCAGACATTTTGCTTTAGAAAATAAATAGTAAATGACATAAAATCAACTATAAATTACAAATGCTATCAAATAAATCTTTAATTTAAAGATGCATTGGGCTAGAGCTAAATAATTATTTATTCAAAAATAACGTTGAGCTTTGAGATAAGGTAAATATTTCGCACCATCCGCACCTTATAACTTAGTTCATTCGCTGTGTGGTAAACTCGCAAAACGTAAATTTTGAATTATTTCTTGACTTCAAGACACGGAAATTTTGTGCTGACCGAACTGTGAATGTGGGCTAATTCGTAGGATAAATCAAGTTATAGTTGACTTGATTTACTTACGTATGGGACAAGCGGTATAGTCGTATTAATCATTGATCATACAATGGTTATCGTGAGTTAAAATAGGGTAGGTAGGTACTCTGTGTACCTTTCGGCCCTGAACATGAAATCATAATTCATACAAAGGCTGCTGAATTTAGTTTAATAGAAATTCTGTAAATGATTTATACAGTAATTATTATTTTTGTAATATACTTAGAAGTAGCAAGCTTTCCTGATGGTGAGTGGTGCTGTCCATTCGTGGGATATAAAGCTTACCAAAATATTGTTGAAAAATGTAGTAGAGCGGCCTATGGCAAAAAAAATATTCTAAGAAATTAAATATCCCTATATATAAAGGCGCCAATAAGACTTAAGAGTTAGTACTAATACAGGGCTAATGTTACTAAAGAGAATGAAATTAGGCTAATAAGTTCATTTCCGACGAGTGGTTGTTGAGCGGTCACCATACCGTACTAACGTGCATTGGGTTCCGAGTTCGCTCTCTATTCAGGTATAATAAAAATCTTAAATTATAAATTTCACTCTTCGTTCGAGTTTGGATGTTTCCATTATTGTCTTTATGTCAATGGCACCTACGATACAGAAAAAACCTTAGTGTGAGGCTGTAGAAAGTATTATTTTATAGTTTTAGAAAGGGCTTTTTATGTTCCACCCTTAGGTAAGTTAAATGAGGGTTTCATGTTTGTAATATCATACAAAGTCGCAATAGACTAAACTCTAGATTATCTATTCACTAAAGAACCCACCAATTAGGGTGATAAAGGTTTTTATTGCCGCATACAACAATGCCAATACGGCAAAATACGATAACCTGACATCATTCTGATAAAAAGATAACGAAAACCTGTCCAACGAGTGTACAGTTTGACAATGAGGAAATAATAAAGTTCCTACTTTCTCGTTGTGGTTACGGTTCGTTAGTGTTTTGTCTTTGTTTGTTCTGCCTTCATGAATGCAAAGGCGAATAGAACTGAAAAATTCCATCTATGATTTTGATACTTACACTATCACAGAATTGGTATGTTTCTATATGAAACGGGTCCTTGCTTAATTCGGCAATTTTTTTGCTGATATTAAAATCCATGCCGTTTCCACGCTCCATGTAGCTGGGTCGAAATATTGCATATCGTGTCCACCAATTCGCACTTGGCCAGCGCTGTGGACTATGGCCTAAACTCTCTCATTCTGAGAGAAGACCGGTGCCCAGCAGTGGGACAATATGGGTTGTCGAGAGAGATAGAGAGAGTCGTGAGGACCTGTTACATATTAAAACTCAATTTACGTCTACAGACGCAAGGTGGTCGACGCGTGCCGTGGCAGACAATAATAAAAATATTCTGTGCAAACTATATTATATGGAGTACAAACTATACGGAGAATATTATGTTTCCTCATAAGCATTATTCTTATTTTCGCTCATCATTTCATACTACATTGCAAGTTTGACGACCCGCGTGGCGGTGCGGTTACCATACCGGTCTGACACTCAGTGAGTTCCGGGTTCGATTCCCGGCCAGACAGGTGTTTGAATGTTGAGTTGAGATTCTTATACTGAGTCTGGGTGTCTGTTTATTCGTCTCTGTGTGTATCCATAATACCCAAGACACAGTAATAATAAAGTTATGACCGAAGACTAAAACGTAAGCGTGCAATGTATGATCGTACACAAAAACAATGTTTTTTTCGGGGAAACAACAAACTTATACTAAGGATACTGATTTTACGTATTTATATCTGTCGTAACACTATTGTGCAGACAGGAGTCGTAGGTACCTACCAAATAAGATTGGTGCCATAGAATTTGATATCTGTAGATGCAAATACTTAACACATAATATTTTTATGTATTAAGTATTTGTATGTAGAAATATTTTTATACATGTAGGTTTACAGAATGATATTGAATGAGGTTAGAAAAACCACGTTGTTCGACTTTAGAAAAACCTTCAGCACGCTTATTTCATGTTGTTTTATTTTTTATAATATCTCACAGTGTAAAATATACTTAATTATTTTAAATATTTCTATTTATCAGGTTGGATGTACCTAGAACCTAAAAATTAAACATACACAAATTTATTCTAATTTACATAGTTCCAACCAGAACGTAAGCAAACTCTATTCTTATTGTCATAAGAATTGAAATGAAATACCTTTGATTCTAAACTCAACTCACAAATACCGCGTCTTATGAATATTTATTATATATTTTAATAGCATGAAATTGTAGACTATGACCGACCGCGAAATTCGTTTATTGCATGAAAAAATGCCCGTAAATATTTACAGACAATAAGTTTCTTTAGAACAATATATTGTTATAGAAAACTTCAGGAACGCAAATTCTCCGAATAATTTTGTTGTTTAATAACGGTTCTGGGTTTTGTAGGTATATTTGTGTTCAAAAAAATTGATTTCTAGGAAAAAATCCATTCTACTGAGTTGATTATTATTATATTAAATTAAATGATATATTATCTATCATCTTAAATATTAATTATTATTAATAGAGATTTTAATATTACATTTTAATACAGAGTAAACACAGATATAATGTTAGGGTCCTTGTGGTTGGTAACTAGGCGTACTTGTAAATGGAAATTCATAAATCTCGCTCTAATAAGAACTAGTTGAATCCCGCAGCTTTGCCCGTGTTAACAAAAAAAGGTTGTCCCGTGAGAATAAGATATTTACCACATTAAAAAGTAGCCTATATGTTAATCCAGAGTATCAGCTAACTCTCTACCAAATTTTATGAAAATCGTTCCAGCCGTTTATACGTGAAAAAGTAACAAATATATACACTCACAAACTTTCGCCCATCATACTAATATTATAAAATATTTGTATGATTATTTAAAATTTGGCGGCTAATTTTGAAAGTTCTTAACACTCTTCAAGCCAGAACACAGCACTACTTTACACGGCTGCTAAAATGCGGGAATATACGTGGCAGTGATTTCAAAGTTGAACCACGAAGGATTCTATCACATACATATGTAATTTATCAATCACTAGCCATTTTCTGCAGCTCTGCCGTCTTTTTTCATCGACCTTGATAGAGTATCTTATTCGGTTATCCAGGTAACATATTCAACTTTGATCTGTAATTTTACCGTAAAAAGTAACATTCGGCTTTACAATATTAGAGTTACAAAACATATCCACATTATTAAAGCTGTCGTATCCATAGTACATGGTTACCATTCAATCAATTCCATTAACATCGACGTTTATGAGTTACAATTGTTCGCTCTGTTTCTTCTAATGAATCGTGTTCCGCTACATTTCATTCGTCATGTGTCAAATTAGTCTGGTCTAGACAATGAAATGATACTATCATACATTTATTAATGCATGGTTCTAGCCATGACATGGAATTTTTATGGGTTCTAGACATTTTATCACGAATCGTTCTTTGTGCTCTACATTTTAGTGGCATTGACAGAACCTTGGAATCGAACGCAGGACTTTTGGGCCAATGAACAACATGATGATAATCATACAACTTAGGTTGTCAATGTTATCGATGTTATATTAATATTAATTCCCGTGTAATATAAAATTGTATCAAGTTTTTGCGTCCTATTTGGATAAAAATAAAAAGCCAGCTCATTTACATAGTATAATTTATCAGACGGTCCTTATATTTTTAAGATATCTCTACATTTAGATAGGCGACATAAAATAAAACTAACACTATATATGAATTAAAAATTTCCATATAACATGGACATGTAATATATATATTTTTTATTTGCTTGCTCATGCCGTGAAAAACGCGAATTAGTAGATAGTACTGTGTGTTATAACTGGCACTATGTTTTCGCCCTTGACTAGTGCGGTGCTTAACACAAGACGATAATGGGGTAGAGACGGTCGTATATTCCAGACATTCTTTAAGACGTTCAATCAGAGCTATTCTTTAACTGGTGTTAAATGGTATTCAATTACAACGACCTATTGTGGACACAATTCTCGTTGGCTCTCAGCGTTGCATAGACCGCATCTAATCAGCTCGGAATGTCTTGCTGCAGAATGTAAGTCGTGTAGGACCGCAGTGACTTGACAATAAGACATTCGTTTTATATTAGCTTCATTCTTCAACTGCTTTTGCTATAAATCAAATGCGGTTTCTATATCGCCAATGATTATTTGACCATGTACAATGCAGTATTGTTCAGTTTACAAGCTAGTTGCCACGGACTTGCAAGATGTGCAATGAGTTTCCTTATAAGATATTCCCGGAGCGGAATATCATGGGGCCCTTTGAACAATTGGCGAGCTCTCTTTACAAGCCGGTGAAGCATTGGTGTCTCTTCTGGTGATGAAAATATTCAAAGGCGACAGTGACTACTTTCCATCAGTTAGTCCGACTGCCATATCTTTAGATTTAAGTATAGAAAATGATCTACAATGTGTCTATTTTAACATTACCTTATCATATTCATTTCACCGTAAAGGCGAAGTAAAGTGTCAATTTTTTTTTTTAAATACACAACCGTTTGTGTTTTTTTTTTGCTTTGCTTATTTCCTATCATTAACGACAATTGCTTGTGATACTTCTGATACTTTTTTCTTTTTCACGCAACTTAATATTTATGCTTCCAATGGTGTTCATATTCCTGTCCGTATGATTGTTACTTTACACATGTTGGTAATTGAAAAGATAATTCAATTTATTAATTTAACAAGCGAGGATGTTGAACCCGTTATTTAATCTGTCCTTATTATTAGCGTACAGTTGTTTCTTTGAGAGGAGAAACATTTCTTGGCAAAATGAGATTTGAAGTCTTCTAACGTTTTTTTAAATATAATTTAGTATCAAATTTTGATTCCACGAATCCTTGCACGTAATGTATCTTCTACTATCTTAAATAGGCTTCTCTACAGTTGTGATAGGCTGTTGGTATGTATCTACTCGTATTACGGACTCCATGGAAGGAAGACAGATGAATAAATTCATTTTCTTTTCACGATATGGGGTTAGGAGCATATAATAGTTTATTCTGATGTTATATTACGCGAGTATAACGTAAACTGCTGAAAGTTCTGCACAAAGTTTTTAAAGTATCTTATTTTTTTTTGGTTTGTGTGTTCTTTTTTGTGTTTTTATCTTATTGTAGTGTTAAATCTGTCTTAAAAGCGTTTTAGACTATGGTTTGAACAATCTCAATCAGAGGCTAGACTAGAAATAAGTATTGGTTTAGTCATCACATGATCTACATAATATATTGTTACAAGCTATGTGTACGCAAATATGTTGAGACAGATAGCAACGTCAAGTTGTCAGAGTTTCTGACACCGTGAAGCATTATGTGCCTCGTGATCATCTTGGTGGTCATCTGATATGACACTTATTAGTCACTTCTAGTGATATTACATTTCCACAGCTGAGGACGCTGGATATGTAAATTTGTAAATTTTATTGTTATGCTCGGAAAATAATTGTTATTTTACCTAATAGGGCATTTTAGAATTTTTAAGAATTCACTTTAGGAGCCATATCACACCCTCTTTATACTTAATACCGACGTGTAGCATTTTATTAGACATAACTTGCACATCATATTCAATGAATATTTAAATATTTTTATGCCAATTATAATAACAATTTATTTAATGACTATAATTTCACAATTGACATGATTGCACACCATTGTCATGGTAGAATGTACGATCTTTCTTACTGTAACCATCTTTGTACTACATTCTTGCAATAAATTAATTTCATTTCATTTCATTTCAAAATGATATTATGTGCAAGTTATGTCTAATAAAATGCTACACGTCGGTATTTCTGCCACTTACTATTGAAACTATATGGCAGGGATCAGAAACTGGATTATGTTTTAAGTATTTGCCCAAATGTTTGATGGAAGGGTCTATGAAGGACCAGAGAACGGCTAAGCCAGAGCTGGCACATATCACGGTCATATAATTAACGTAACTATTTAAAGAGGTTATTTTATTAGTATTCTAAGAGCTTGTAGGGATAGCAAATAGAGTGCAGGCTACGTACATTGTTTAATGACAACATTTTAGTGTTGATAGTGAAGTAACTGACCGGGTGCTTTAATTTTTTTATTTTTAAATGTTCATACAGGAATATATGATAAAATTATCTCTGTCAGTCTTATTTACATAATAATGAATGCAACCCCGGATATTTGGATATAATTTTATTAGTAATAATATTAGTCGATAAGAGTAACTGATAATTTTTGATGACAAAATTGTTTCCGTTGAAATATGTTGAGGTTGAGGTTATTAAAATGTTATATACATTATATGTAGATATATTTTTTTTAACTAAAATCTATTCATTTTATTTTCCATGTCTAAGGTACACGCGGTAATTTATCTGAGGATATAATTCCTGACCTCTCTTGAGCTAATCGCTGACTTAAGTAGGCCATTTGTAATGCCATCAATGTTACAGTGTTTTTATCATTGGTAGAGGTAACGGAAATATTCATTTTCTATTTCTATGTACCCAAGTTATTCTAATATTGTAACAACTAGACCTTGTGAATTTAATTTGACTTTTTAATACAGGGTCATTCGATTAAGAATACATAGCTCTTAATTATAAAGAAAATACCTACATGTAAAAGAATTTCTATTTAATTATCCCGAACTTATCAGAAACAGGGTTAACGTAAACGAGATAAACAATTTGCAAAATAAATAAACCTTCCTGTACATCAGCAAGTAAATTTAAGAAGGATAACAGTGATTAATTGACGGTTGGAAATTTTGAGGCAATCAAAAGTTTATCATGAATATTAATAAAAGGAGCGCGAGATGTTTTGAAGCCGTCCTACGACATGGGACGAATGGTACACTCATCCTATGTCCTAGAATGTACCAGTAGTTATACCCAGAATATAAAGAGGGTGAAAATTAATTCAAGGCGACAATTTCAATGGTCGTCAACCCATTATTGTCCTACTGCTGGGACGGGAAGGGCAAGGGTCTTCTCTATCAATGAGAGAGTTATAGGCCATAGTCCACCGCGCTGGCCAAGTGCGAATTGGTAGACTTCACACACCTCAGAGAACTTTTTTAAAGAACTCTCGGGCGTATAGGTTTCCTCATGATGTTTTCCTTCACCGAAAAACAGTGATAACTAATTTCTAATACGCACATAATTTTAGAAAAGTCAGTGGTGCGTGCCTGGGTTTGAACCTCGCACCTCCCGATCGAGAGGGCAAGTTTCAACGATTAGGCTATCACTGCTGTAATTTCAATAATGCTCGCCAATATATAAAGATTTATGAACACAAAACATTAATTCTACTACTTACTTCGTTGTACACATGAAAATTGATATACATACATAGTGACTGAAATTACAAAAAACTTATGTTTTTTATAGCACCTGTGCAGTGGAGCGACATCTGTGCTAAAACAGTAGAGAGGGTTTTAAGATTGATTTCTGGTCTTTTTTTCTAGTCTGCGTTACCTTTTGCCTCACTGAAATGACAAGTAATCTTAATGTTCTGCTAAGACTGTAAATGTGTACTTGTCAGAACAAAAGGTTAAAACTGTACCTCTTAGATTTCGCTGTCGGTCCGTCTGTAACAAGACTCTATCTTTAAATCATAATATATAAACACCTGAAAATTTTCATCATCAATGGCCGCGAAATAAAACGAAAAAAAAGTATAAGAAATCTATTCAGCAGTTTTCGGTTTATCAACCGTAACGTAATAGATACTTTAAACTTTCGCAATTCAATACTTTTACAATTGCTATGATAATACATATCTACAAAAAATTAATTAAGGTTATGAATTCTAATAGGACGTGCACTTTCCTTGGTAATTTATACCCACATACAGATGTAGGTCAAATACTACGTGAAAACTTGAGATAAATATGCTTATCGTTACTATATTATCATATCGGAACAAATATAAGCACCATGTCACTCACTATCTGTTGCTTACCAATCTCAGATAGCACTTCCCAGGAACTCAAAAGTATACTACAAAAATTATAGAATCAGAAAAAAACATTTTCTGTAAATTTGCTATAAAAAACTATACTTCCGCTATAATCAGCTAATAATAAAAATAAATGAATGAGAATTCTAGTATTGACATATTTACGGATGTAAAAAAACTCCATTCATTTCTATTCGGTTAATCATAAGAGATATGACGAAAATTTATAATACGAGAAATGTAGAGAAAGATAGTTTCAAGTGTTTTATTTTTTAATTTTTTTAGAGGTATTATTTGTACGGTTACTGTCTAAAATTAAACATTTAATATAAGAATTAATAACTCATTGGGGAAAAAATGGAATCGTATTTAGAATTAAATTATGACTAACGGAACAAATTTTTAAATTCAAAATATTCAGCCATAAAATAAGTAGTCAAAATACTTGTTTGATGGGTTATTTCAATAAGAATTGTTTTATAAAACCATTGTTAACAATATATTTAAAAGGTACTCGATATCTTAGAAATGATAAAATTCAACTTTAAAACAGGTAAACAACATTTTAATTGGTATTATCGTTTTAATAATTGTAATCAATATATTAATGTAAGGTTCCTGTTTTATTCAACGACGTCATTAGGAGTTTAATAAAATTTATAATAATCTATACTATAAAATGAAAGGTAATATATATACCACTCCAAATATATATATTACAAATTTATTCAATACGTATATTATTATTTTACAATTTTGACGCAAACATCTCAAGAGCGTAAAAAGTAATGAAATAAAATAAACCGACTCCTCAAAATAATTAATTAGAAAAAGTAAAATAAAAAATATATTTCCAAAAACTTCAATTATGACCTTTTATATTGTCTATTTTATTACGATTATATTTCGTTACCATTGAACTTATTATACTATTTTCAGTTAATTAACTTTGAGCGGTGGTTCCTTTGTTTTTCTAATTTATTGAATTCTAATTTATTGAATGTATTTTATTAATTATTGGTATAAATTAGATTTGATGGCGGACGGCGAGAGGTTACTTTGTTAAAATCTGAAAAATGTCTGCCACACATGGAACATAATGTGTAATAATATGTATAATAGAAAAGATATCATTATCAATTGTACTTGATTTATGTCAATGTATAATTGTATATATATATCTATATATATATATCGCCACATAGCTATATATATAATGAATATTTATACTCGATGTATATCCACATTTAAATAATTTTAATAATTAAGGCGCCTTAAAAAGAATCTTTTTGAGGCGCCTTAAGAAATATATTTTTTTTCTCAATCGGTATCTCTCATTCATAGCGTTATTTAGTATATTCGTAGGTAAAAAAAGTATTTTGACAGTATACAAATAAAGTGAGCTGTAATAGATTTGCGCGTGTGATAACACAGTTAAAAACTAAAGCTAGTTAAATTGTATGTTACAGCTAGTCATGATTATAATTCGGGACCCACACTCAGATATGGCGTAACCGTATAGGTTCCATCGCTATGGGATTCACTTGGTTTTACTTAAAATCCGTTAATTTTATTCCATCCTTGAAAAAAATATATGCTTGTGTGTTTTTATTTAAATGCCATTTTTCTTTTTAAAATCATAACTTAATTACAATGACAACCTGAATTACACTGACGACGTGTAAATCCATACTAATATTATAAATGTGAAAATGTGTTCGTTTGTTCCTCTTTCACGTCGCCATATAGCTATTATACGATATGATTTATATCGTAGGCTACTTTTTACCGCGCTCTCTCATTCCCATTAGAATATCGATGTTTTGTTAGTTGATGCATATTTAGTAGTTTCAGACGTTGTTAATAGATGGCGTTAGTAAAATTCATTTGCAAGTTCTGAATCACGCTATCAAATGCTAATGTTAACTCCCTTTGACCGTGCGGGCGAAGCCGCAGGTAAGAGCTAGTACATACATAAATAAGAAAAAAACATTTAATTCCGGTTCGTTGTCTTTAGCACGTTAACGGTCTTTAAACTAAAGTCTATATTACATTATAACGTTTGGCACTTCTAGTGTTTCAATGTTATGTCAGTTTGATATTTTTTGCATTTGTGTCATTCTATCTAATAAAATATGGTCTATTTGCAGTTTCTTTTTAATACAGAAGCAAACGAGATGCAGTCTACCAAATGGTCAGCTACTGCCGTCCATCGATCTATATTCATCCCCAAACGATCCCGTTTGGGGATGAATATAGACTAAGGTAGGATTCTTATCCAAGAATCCTACCTTAGTCCTTAGTAACAACTCGAAGGACTAAGTTGGAACTCCTCTCATAAGTATGTCACCCTTACTACACACTTCTAGAATACAGCAGCTACTGTTATTTTAGGCAGTAAAAATCGTTGCGGTTTTCCGCTATAGTCGAACTAAAAACCATGTTTGGGGAACAGTATGTATTCAAGTACATATTGATATGTATTCAACTATATACCGATATGTATTCAAGTACATACAGACATATGTACTAGTATTATTATTTGAACAATAAGCTACTTATAATATTACTATTGAATACTTAGTAATAGATTTACAATATAAATAGTATTTTATGTTACATATCTAACGCATTTGGGTATCCTGTAATGTTAGGTATAAGTTTGATACAATAAATAAATAAATAACATGCGCGAATGCGATTGAAAATATTGTTTTTGGTGACCATCTAGCCGGAGGATATAGATTTGGCGAAGCATTGTAATCCAATATTCGTAAAACATTCGCACCAGTTCTTTAGACTAATGCGAATATTAATATAAAACAAGCGAATTTATATAAAACAAGCGAATATTCGTATCATCACTAGTATGTACGATTCAATATCTCCAATTCCGATTGTAGAGACCACGCGTCGTTGCTACCGGTACGATAAAACAATGTCATATAACTCGTATGTTATCAATATGCTTTGCATTAGTCGGTAAAGAATAGAATTTATATTGCATTAACGTATTATAAATGTCTTATTTTTGCATTAATATGCCTGGCATAATTTACGTATGCTATACTTCAAAAGTATTTCACAATTGATTTAAAAAACAGCAATCGCAGATTTCGTTTTTCGCGGAAATTGAAGGTTATTGGCGAGGTGGTCGAGATATAGGTCATATTAATATTTTTTATCGATAACGCTAAGGCTGGTCAATAACTACCTACGAAAAAAGTTAGATCGGTTGACAAATATGTTGTAAACTGTTTTGCCTTAGCCTATTTATACAACGATGATTAAAGTAACATGCAACAACTCCAAACTATGTTACAAATTAAATTCCCGACAACAATTTGGTTGTTCACCGTCGGTCACAGTCGTAATTGAATGTGGTATGCATTAGTTTCTATTACAGACCTTGTTTCGTACGTAACTTCTCGTAAATGGTTAAACAAAGTTTGCTTAAACATTAGTAAGCGATTACCGGTAAGTGCGGAACAAAAATAAACCAAAATTCAAGGTTAGAGATTTCACAATCTTACTCACAAATGCACAAGACTTTACAAGCTACTGAAATGATTTGCAATCCAAATATGTCCCGGCTACGGACTAGCGTCCGCCGAATGTAGTGTATTCAAACGAAACATACCTTCTTATGTTGTCATATGTTAAAAGTCCTACGACTTACATCTATGTTTACAGAAGTTTTCTGAACGAACAGTGTTGCCCGCGAACGCTCGAACGAAAGCACAATTTAAGAACGTAAAATTTGTAAATAAACATAACATAAATGAAACTAACCACTGAGTGCTGCCACATATTCTCTCCACTTGCGGCTGATGCACATTTCTTATTTTCACAGAGTATTTTGTAATAAACATTTATATACGGTTTACACCGGCTTCGCACATGTGGGCGTACACTGTCGGGTTATGTGATGTTTTGGAACGGAACGTGCCGTGTATCTAATATTAGCCGGCCACGTGTGGTCTGCGATTCGCCGTGAGCGTGAATGATGTTTATTCAACGAATAACGAAGTATTCCCGTATTGTTGACGGTTTCAGTTGTCAAATAATGTCAACGCGCGAAATGATCGTTCGACAGTCGTCCGCGCCGGGGCGCTGCCGGCATGGTTGTGGACATATCACCTTGCCGCTACTTCAGATAAAGCGACACTGTTTTATTTACATTATCGTTCGTTGCGTTAAGGTCGTTGAGACTGATAACGTCATAACTTGTTCTGATTCAACGCACGGTGATCGCCTCGTAGTGATACTCTCTCGCAGTTCTAAGTAGTAGGTATTTTGGTATTAATCGCCAGAAATAATTTCGTACATTTACAGAGTTATAGTGTAATTTTTCAGCACAAACCTATTACTGCCTTTAGCAAATATATTACAACAATGATGCCTGCTGCGCTGATTCTATTCTATTCTGCTGTTCTAATTTCAAGTATGTGGTAAACATATTACACAAAAAAGAGATATAAAATAACAAAAAAGTCAAACCCGCTCAGTTTCTTGCCGGATCTGCTCAGTTGAGGTCGTGTTCCGATCCGATGGTAGCGTAAGAAAAAAAAATGTAACTGACAATTTGTAGGTGCCCCCGTAGGCCTATAGGGTCTATACATATATATAAAGGCATTGCATTTAATTTTATATATTTGTAGAGGCGTCCAAATTCCGGGATAGTAACGTTATAGGGATAGTAAATGTAGTCCTCAGGTTACTCTCTACTGATATCTGATATTGATTATACATGTAGGTGGCAACTTCCCAACATGGAGTGGTAAACTCACGTACGTGGACCGCATAGACAATGCAGTTACTAAAAATAACACTTTTTATTACACATAATTTTAATATACCTATTATACTGATAGTTGTTTTCACGTATTAATAGGATGAATAGTAATTAGTAACATAATAATATTGCTTTTGTTATGACTGACCTAAAGTACTGGCGGGTAACCGATATCAATAAACCCAGAGAAAACAATAAATGCATGCTAATGGAAAGTTACAATTTAAATAATACGTAATTGTATAAAAGTTTTGAAAGAAATATTGCTTGTAATTCGAGTATCTAAAATATTACAACTATTGTGGTGAATTCATGACGAAGGGAGCTAGCTATTTTTCATTTTCCTAGAAACTTATACGGTAAATGGAAAACGCGACTTTCACTTCGGAGTTTTCGAAAGTGTCGCTCCCAAATATCGGTATAAACATAAACAATATTTAATAAAAATCTCTGTCGCGGGTACCATGGACACACACAAGACGAATACACAAACACCCAGGCCCAGAACATGAATCTATACTTAGCATTCAGATACCTATCTTGCCGGGAATCGAACCCGGGCTCCATTGCGCGTCAGACCGGTATGGTAACCGCTACGCCACGCGGGTCGTCATACATTTATATTACATCGGGAAGTTCGAGGTTCAAATCCTAGGCATGCACCTCTGATATTTCTAAAATGATGTGCGTATTAGAAATGAATTATCACTGCTGTTCGGTGAAGGAAAACATCGTGAGGAAACTTACACACTCGTTCTTTAAAAAAAGTTCTCAGAGGTATGCGAAGTCTACCAATTCTCGCTTGGACAAGACCCGTGCCCACCAGTGAGACAATAATGGGTTGACGACAGTACGATTCATCCGTGTTAAGACATAACAAAATTGTTTCCGCGAAGTTGAGGCCAGCTTTGTATAGCTATCAGTTTCTGAAGAAACAATTAGCCTTAAGCGGTTTGGTCAGTGACTAATTGAGGTCAGCTTCTGCTTGGCAATGACGATCAATGAGGGTAAGTGCCATTATGTTTTGCACGTTAAGGGTTCCGTACTATAAAAATACAACTACTATGTAAATCACTTTACTATGTGATATACTATGTAAATCACTGGAAAATGGTGGACTATACCAATGACTATTAAAGAAGATGTCGGGAAAAGTTAAAGATATTTTCAACTTGAGTTATAAATTGTAGTAATAATTGTGGCCTCACTTTACGGTTAACGGTTTACTATATAGTTACTAGTAAATAATGTCATGTCTTAATAGTGATTTGCAAACGTGCATGGATACCCATAGTTACAGCAGATTCTATATAGCTACTAGCTGATCCCCGCAGCTTCCCCCGCGTTAAAAAAATCGATGTATCGATTGTCACATAGGAATAAGATATTTCCAACACTAAAAAGTAGCCTGTATGTTAATCCTGAGTTTCAGCTAACATCCCACCAAATTTTATGAAAATCGCTCCAGCCGTTTAGACGTGAAAAAGTAACAAACATATACAGTCACAAACTTTCGTCTTTACTATATTAGTAAGTATAAAATTAGTAAGTTATAGTATTACTCACAAATATATATTCGACTCCAAGTAAATCTGAATTCACTTTTAAATGTTTCAAAGATTACTTGTTAGCTTGCCAGGCTCAAATATATATTTCTCAAGTAAACGTAGACGCTACTACGCTCTTCAAATCGAAGAAAATAGTAAAAACAGGTGCAATAAAGCGGAAAGATGTGTCATATGGTGCCGCATATGCATAACGAGACGCAATATCGTGATAAGTAGACGCATTGTCTGCAACGCATATTAGTCAATGTACAAAGAACTACAATTTCTATGACTATCTTAAGCAAGATAATTACTTCCGACCGAAACCATATATTAATTAAACACAATATAACATTATAAGATAGGTAATAAAATATGTATATACCTACATACAAATAGCCTTTCCAAAAATACCTGAAAGAATAAATTATTTATCAATGCCTAATAAGTACATATTTATTATTATGTTAAATATGGTAATTTATCCTGTATCGTAAAGGAATTGCGAATCTTGCTGTGATTTACAATTACATAATACACTTCATGTTCACAATAATAACCCATGTCCAATGATGGCGAGGATTATATTTTATTTTCCTCACAAATAAAGTAATTTCTCGGGCAATCATCAATCATTGTAAACCTTTCCTCCTTTGTAAGGTGAACGAGCGCGTTCGCGTCTCAAATAATATTCCTTAAACCGAACGTCTGATTTCTTCATTTCTTGAGTCATATTCTGATGTAATTGAACATCTGTGATCTTTTCGTTAATTGCTACCTCGGGACTGAAACGACTGAGCTACGAAATGAATTTCACACACGGACGGTTCTCAATTTCATAACCAATTTGGATTTACAAACATCCCTCGGAAGGATGTTATTTATTTTGATACTTACACATGTCAATGTTTCTTAATACTCGTATATTTAATGTTCTCGTAGCTTTCGCCGCGTACAACCTCTTTTAAGACCTATTTTATTATTGAAACTTCACAAATCTTACTAAAATGTTGCATGAACTAATAACGTACACTTAATGTTAAAAGTTCTTTTTATTTAATCCACTAGTTCTATCTTTATATTGTCGAAAATATCTAGCTTTATATAATAATTAATATATTACTATGCAGTGAATCGACGGGTCGTATGTTTTCTTTTTCATAATCATAATCATTTCTTATAATATGTCTTTTAATGTTCTATGCACGTATGTATCTAAGAGATTCGAAAAATGATCTAATAGTCGTTAGACTGAGAAGGTGATTTCCCCGTGTAAAATGTATGAGTCTAGTAGTTATAATATCACAAAGATTTAAAGCAGACTTTATACAAACTTTCTCAGAAGTCATATTAAAATAGATTCAGTCATTTTCAATGTTATTCTCAATACATAGACAGACATATGTAAAAAAACGTACTATTACCTCATCACGAATAGATCTTTAAATCTATACGAGGATTATATTTTGAGCACATATGATAAATAAAAAACAAACTATGTATCAATGTTTTATTTGAACAATCTCATCGTCGTTCCAATTTTCCCACAGTTATGTAACTAAACCAATAAGGTTAAACTAACAGAAAACTAAATTTGGAAAACCGTTTAACACAGTATGGCGTTTCTCGTCAGACACTAATATGTCCTTTCTGTTACAAAAGTGGAAAACTAATATCCTTTTATTACATTTTACAATATCAAAGGTGAAACAAATAAGCACGAAGTTTACGTGGCGGTCAGTGGCCAGTGCTAACCATGGACAACTGTAATTAAAATTGTATTTTTTTGTTATTGAGGAGGAAACGTTCAAAACGTGCCCAACGACGTGGAACAACGCTGTGTTATGGCTGATATTTCCCTTTCTACAAAGCAGTCGTCGGCCGCGCTGCGAGGAAAACTACGATCTCTAACGGAAAACAACCTCCGAGTCCTCCGAGCGCGATTTTGCTTTCGGGCTGTACCCGGTGAGAATTTGCGCTCACCATGCCTCCTGTTGTTTACGACGGCATGCGACCACACATGCCGTCGTCCTTCCCAGGGTAACTTGGCTGGATGGTTCGAGCTCCCACTCTTACCGCCCGCATTCCTGGAAACCCATTTTAGTCGCGTCTTACAACAGGCTGGGGATACCGTAGCCCTATTCTAGTCCCGGAATTACAGGCGTTGGTACCTGTTGGTTGGTAAGTTGGAAGGCCTTCGCCTGCTATATATTAATATAGAAATATACATGTCGCGGATCACCAATTTGTCAGAGCAACCAACCTCCGGCATCGAATCATAATGATCTACCACCTTTAATATACGACATCGTTACAGAAATATTGAAGAACAAATTAAGGACCACCTTTATTTCTACAATCTTATTAATATTGCGAAAAGAGCTCTCCTTCAAAGCCGGCGATGCATTGGCGACTCCTCTGGTGTTGCGAATGTCCGTAGGCGACGGTGACTACTTTCCATCAGGTAGCCCGTCTGCCTTATCGTTAGGTTAAAGTATAAAAAAAAAAAAATATATAAATGCGTAAAATTGTGCGGATGAGTGTGTGTTTGTGACTTTTTCCCGCAAAAACCACTGGTCAAATTTTGCTGAACTGGTATGCAATTCCAATTCAAAATTTTATAGTTGAATCATAAAATAATCACATTTACGGGGCGATAGAATTAGTGTAATTCGACAAGTTAGTACCATCATAACGCTCATTTCTAGCGTAAAGCAGTTCTTGCGTTTTAGCAGAAAGGTGTGATTACCGGCTCAATTTTATGTAAGTATAATTATGATATGATCACTATAGTTCTCGTAATTAGCAATGCATCTGTGATTGGCGTTAAATAGAAACTCTGTTCAATACTAATTGGATTACAAATGTCAGTGGGTGACATAAACCAAGGACCATTAGGTGGACAGCATGCTCGTTTGCTACTTAAATCAGATAAAAAACTGTTCATATGTCTCTGTCTGTCAATTGATTTTGGCAACATACTACCACTTTATTTCATATAAATTTCATATGAAACGATTAAAGAATAAAATCCATAATTACCTACATAATGTGCAATAGTCTCTTCCTGTTTAACATTAACACCCAATGTAGTCATCATCCCACATGCCAGGTGCGATTAGCATCTTCTAGGAATCTTCTAGGAGAAAAGTCCCAACTTCTGACATTGAGGAGGAATATCAGAATGTTGTTTTTACTTAGGTACATTGTTTATTTTTGAATGGTACTATTTTTATTAATCTAGTCTGTCCATTTAGTCTTTCATTATAGAAAATGATATTTTTTTGAACCCCTTGCCAACGCCTCGCTACTCCCAGTGTACCCCACCTCATGATAACCCAGCACCACCACATGGCACACCACAATTTCATGAATTTAAGAAGTTATTAAATAAGTTTTTAGTGCAAAAAATTTAAACAAAATATATAACCGACTTCCATGCAACAAAAAAGTAAAAAATAATTTAAATACATGTTGGTTTAGAGCATACACAGTAGTCATAAGGGAAAAATGTTTGTCGCTGGAGACCTAAGCCTGAGTTATTCACACGCCACTTATGTGAATCGGAACGGATCCTAAGTACATTTTGTAGGCGTCGCTTTAAATCTGATTAACTGGTGTATTTGCCGGAAAGTGTATACATTGTATTAAAAGTGAATGCTTAAATAATAAATTAGGTATACAGCATGCAATACGTTGTAACTATACGAGATACTTAATAGGCATATTTGAAAATGGAATATAATACCTATAGCAACTTTGTTGACTGATAAGCCTTGATATTTTTAAAAAATAGGTATATTGTACTCATATGTTTCTGGTAGCATTGTTATTCTACTTTGTGTCTTTTAACAGGCAAAGCGGTAGAGCTTATACATATTGTTCGATCGGAAAGGTACTATAGAAATTAGTGAATCGTTCACTCATTTCTAGTGTAAACCAGTGTGTGCATTTCGGTAGACGAGTCTAGTTGTTGCCAGCTTGTTTCCATACGCTACGGCGACTAGGAGTGAAAACGCATCTGTGGCACTCAGGTAGAGTCTTATCTCACCTGGGAGTGATCGCAGTTGCCCGTGGAACCAGTGGCCACTTATTATCAAATGGACTATATAATGGTTTGCTTCTTCAAAAATAATATTAGCAAATTTCTTTGACGTCAGTGACCATTAAATATAAGGAAAAATGTATACTTGTTTTTATCTCGCTTAAATAAAAACGGTGAAATCACGTAAAAGTCTGTCTTAAATGGTATTCACATTTTATTTTATCGCACCTGAATCTCGATAAAAAGCCGATATTTCGAGAGATAACAGAAATTATTAGCAATGGACTTTCACCGTTATCGTACTGTGACAATCGCGTCGTTAAAGAACAATTTGTTAACGGGACGTAGATTAAAAGTACCGTATGATCGGTACCATTGAGCAGTTAATGACATTGACAGTGGTTAGTCTCTATTTGTAAGTTAAGAACAACTGACATGAGAGCTCTCCTTCAAAGCCGGCGATGCATTGGCGACTCCTCTGGTGTTGCAAGTGTCCATAGGCGACGGTGACTACTTTCCATCAGGTAGCCCGTCTGCCTTATCGTTAGGTTTACGTATAAAAAAAAATGTAATGCGATAGGAATTAAATAGAAATATTGATAAATATCATGGAGTTACGTAATTATTGGCAAGAATACTAGCCCTCAGTCGGGCAAATGTTTTATTTCAGAATAAAAAGTCTTCAGACCTAAAGTGGTCAAAGGTAGATTTATTCATTTCAGAGGTCTTTGACAACTTGGTGAGAAACTCACACTGTGTCTGTACAGCTCTCGTGTGTCGCTGTCAAAAATCGACTAGAACAACTGACATGTAATGCGATAGGAATTAAATAGAAATATTGATAAATATCATGGAGTTACGTAATTATTTGCAAGACTACTAGCCCTCAGTCGGGCAAATGTTTTATTTCAGAATAAAAAGTCTTCAGACCTAAAGTGGTCAAAGGTAGATTTATTCATTTCAGAGGTCTTTGACAACTTGGTGAGAAACTCACACTGTGTCTTTCTGTACAAAGATGTGTTGCCATATACACAGTGGCGTACTTTCATACTATACCTACTATTCACAAAACTATTATACTGTGTACAAATATACATAGCTAAGCTCATTGACAGAATACTTACAAGTTTTGTCAATAAATCTTATAATCTTTGACTTTTATTCGGTTTGCAATGACGCATTAAATTACTCAGTTTCCTTACACGGCGTGATGGTGCAATTTTTTTTATCGAATTGTCGTTTTTGATATATAAATGCTAGACGTATAAAAATGAATTCTTTTGTTTTTAATCGATGCATTTGCCGTGTGAACACCTCGCTGAATGTACGTTTAAGTTTTAAACGAATATACGACAGAATCAAACGGTATGGGTTTTATGTTTGTCCGTTTGTTTTTGTGTAGAATTTGATATGTTATCACAATGAAATATAAAGGCTTTGCTTGGTTACAACCTACTTAGTTATTACTAAGCTATAAAAGGTTTATTAAAGATTTATTAAAGGTGGTAGAACCAGTGTAGTTCGACCGGGGAAGTACCACCGCCACACCTATTTCTAGCCTGACGCATTCCTTGCGTTTCGATGGAAGGGTGTGGTTGCCGGCACACTTTTATATGAGGCGACCATCATAGAGCTCGGGAGTAGCAACGCATCTGTGATTGACTTCAGATGGAACCCATATTCTGTCTGAAGTTGATTACAGAAGACCAAGGTCGGCGGTGACCACTTACCATCAGGTGGACTGCATGCTCGTTTGCTACTTCAGTCAGATAAAAAAATAAAATTAAGTACAATTGTTAATCTGTTCACAAAATACGATATTTGTGTTTATTTAGTCATACAAAGTTAAATTATCTATGTTTAATTTTGCAATTCTAGTAATACGATATTTAATTTGTAATTTGTAATCTAAATTGTTGCGTTCAGAAACATTTAAAGTACGTTTAAATTTGTTAAAACAACTAATGGCAAAACAAAATTGTTTATAAGATTAGAATTTGTTCTTCATTTTATATTAAAAAGTTTAAGTAGTCGTATCGCTTAAATAAATTCTGAGCTCAAGCTGTGCAAATTTTGTTGACTTTTGCATTAAGGTTTATCATTTTAGCCCCTTGGGGGTCGAAAGGATTGAATTAATTATTATTAAGCGCAAAGTGGCTGTGCTTGCGTGGAGACGGTGGACTTTGCACCTTGTAGACAGTATTTCATTACAACTTGCCACCTCCTGTCTTCCTTACTTATAAAATTACCTCCCTGCATTTATGCACCTAGTTCATTATAAAGATTTTTTTCTAAGATACAATTGTATATATTTAGTCGGACTATTTGTGGCAATAGTGTGTGGACTATTTGTGGCATTCGTGGCTTAATTGTTAATTGGTCGTCTAAAGCATTGACCACTGTGAAAAGAAATTTTTGGTGGAAAACTGCGAGTATTACCGCATTTCTATTCATACATATTAAGAACAATAAAAGTAATAGTCTCGCGTTTTTGTACATATGTTTGCAAAAAATATTTGGAGGACTGAGAATAAGTAATAATTGAAATTTCGTAACATATTGTAATAATAGTCACTCATCGTAACGGTCGAAATTCGACCGTAATTTAAATTAAAAAACTAAACTTCATATTGTCCAAAGTAGCACGAATATTTCTCAAATTCAAAGAAATTGTAATAATTTTCAAGTTATTTTAAAAAGAGGTTTAATAGCGGGTATTTGACAAAGACATCTGACATTTTTGAAGTTGTGCGTTTTCATAGTATTGAATGTTATATTGAATGTTCTATTTCCTTTATAATGTATGTGTTTGTGTCAAATGCAAGATAGTGTGTGTAATGTGATTTTAGTTGATTTAATGTATGTTCCATGTAATATTTGAAAAAAATATTAGCATTGCGTAATCCTTCTCTACATCATCTATAACCGTTCGTAATTTCATACTCCTCAATCTACGGCAAATATCTTAAAAACGAACCAAAAGTTTTTGCTTCACGTAATAATTTATAGAAATCTTCAATACTTTAAACTATATTTATTATTGGTTTGATGCATGTGACACACAATAATAGACAAACAAAAAATCAAATAAATAATAGTTTAAAAAAACTAAAAAACACACTTTTTATAGAAAACCTAACTAAAAAATAGAAAATAAATTTAAATGAATTTAAATTAAGAAAATAGTGTTAAAAATTTCAATGAATATAAATTAATAATAGTGTGAATAAAAAATATATATATATATTTTATAGAAAAGCGTGGGGTGCATGGTGGCAATGGTTATAGATATTTTATTGACAGATATGAGTAGAGTGATTATCATTTCGATAATATCTTAAAAAGCACCCCACGCTTTTTTTTAAATAATATATTTTTTTTTATTCACACTATTATTAATTTATATTCATTGAAATTTTTAACACTATTTTCTTAATTTAAATCCATTTAAATTTATTTTCTATTTTTTAGTTCGGTTTTCTATAAGAATCGTTTTTTTTAGTTTTTTTTAACTATTATTTATTTTCTACTTTTTAGTCAAATTAAAAAATGGAATAATTTTATCAAATTAGTGTATTGTCATCGGTCCTCAATAAATTTACAAAGTTTGAACGAAATCTGGCTGGCGTTACAAACATACAAAGAAACATACAGGTGAAGCTAATAAAAAGCAAATAAAAAGAACTGTTTTTTTTTTCAATCGACAAACTATTATTTTATGCAAATACATGCAATGTACAGACAAGCAATACTTCCAAATCTATCATATGTATGGATATTAATAAATTCCACTATACACACATCCATATAACTTTTAAGTTGTTTTGACGCTACCTACGAGGAAAATTTAAGTTAGCTTGCTTGCTTTGAAATAAATGCTTCTTCGTCACAAGTTTACATAAAAGTAACCTTCATAATAAGTCTTTCAGCCCAAACAAAGTAAAGTTACAGCGAGTATAATAGAAACTAATAACTATATAATTTTACCAGCAGATAATAAAGAAGTTTCCTTGTTTTCAAATAATATTGTTAGTGTCACGTTTAATTGCTTCCGAGAAAAGCAATAACTCTACAAATTAGCAAGGGGAACTGTTTCTGAGATACTTTGTTAATGTGAATGAATAATGGCTGATAATATTAGAAAAAACCTCAACAGTACTGCTGATGACAATTTTGAGAAACCCAAGATTTACCTAATGAATTTCTTTGAGTATGTAGGTAATTAAGGAATAGCTATTTATATACATTTTTAGTAAGTTTGTTTGTTATTTACTGAAGTATTTTTTGCAAGCATATCATAGTGTGATAAATTAAAGTTAATTAAATATAGGTAAATGCGGAAAAAAATCTTTTTCAATATATAAAACTGCTAACAAAAGTTTGTCTTACTATTTAGTGGTGTATACATAATTTTTATATAAATATTGATCTTATACTAAGTTATACTCTCTCTTACTATCTCTGATTTGGTTATATTCTCAGATTAGCTTCTTTACCTTAATAGAATATGATGTGAGAAATGAAACTGAAAAACAATTTAATTATACGACATTAACAACAAGTGCTTAAATTATTCTCAAAGGGCGCAATACAGAAGATGCTCACAAAGCCCCAAACGCCCAAAACGTCATTCCACAAAACGACCACGGTCGTTGTGGACGCGGCGAATACGTCACTCATGACGTCATGACTTATGTCTACGCAAGGCTCACGATGACCCATCTAATAAGGTGCGTCGAAGTGATCGTTCCATTAGAGTTTATGTCAGTAATGCTCACAAGCTAGTGAAACGGGATAAACTTTGTGAACGGAACTAATGGAACGCACTCAAAGTGTACTCAAGCTGTTGAAATAAGTCTATGTGTCACGGGAACTGTCGTATGTAAAGAAAAAATGTGATTTTCAATATGCTAAAAATAAACTCGTGAATCGAGTGACTAAACACAATTGACAATGGATCACTTCATTTTAAGAAAGTCACCATAATGGATGAGTCAATTAAGATTAGGGCTATTGAATGTGTAAGTAACCAACACAATGATATTGCAAAACAAAATTAACAGTTATGGATATGACAAAAAAATATTTATTACGAATCGAAACTTATTCTACCAAAACTCCTAATGAGAAAGAACTATTGAACTATTGAATTGAATCGGTAAAACTGCTGGCTAAAAAGTCACCCTCGGAAAACAATTCATCATAAATGCCAAATATTTGTCACTTTGTATCCTTCCATAGACTTTGCAACGGTTTGGTAGAGTGAGTTAGCTTTTTGTCTTCTTTTTCAATGCTATTTACAAAATGATGTAATGTTCCATACCTGGAGTCAATAATGACTTTTTATTCTGATTCTGTTCTTATTAGGTATTCCTTCCTTGTACAAAAAAAACACGAAAAACACCAAAATTTTGGTCTCCTAAACCGGTTTCCCCCCTTAAGTTTGAAATCAGTGTTAAGTAGGTCAATTTGATCTCAGTTAAGAGGTCAATTTCTCGAATTCTATAAAATATCACTTTAGAGCATGTTACTTAGTTGTAAAGCTAAAAAGCCTTAGAGACTGAGAAGACTACGTTGTCAAAAATGTACATCTCTGAAAGCAAATCGAATAGACAGGATGCAAGCCTTTTCAGAGGCACATCGGTTCGCTAACTTCGTTCGTGCAAACACTTTGCTCAACAACTTTTCGCCCACTTGCCTTCATTTCTACTTGGTTGGCACATCCTAAGTTCCTGATAATAACAATTTCGCTGAGATTCCGGGCAGCCAAGTTTAATTATCATCTGTGTAAGCTCCTTTAATAGTTTGTGCAAAATAGTCCGGGTTTACTTGTAAAACAAAGAAAGTCGAACTATTTTTATTGCAAACGCATCATCGGTATTATTTACTTTTAAATGATGATAAAATAAGTCTATAAATAATGCCTTATTGTGGACAGTTTTGTAACTGAAATGTCTTTTAAAATAATGTGTGAGTTTTAAATAGTTAAATTTTATGTATTAAAACTTTTGGTTTTGAGTATTTTTATTCGCAAGACTATATTGTATTGTAATTGTTTGACTATGCTGACTGGAAAATGTTAATAATATATAGTAAGGATAATGAAGAATCTAATCGTAATACGGCTAAAAGTAAATTACTTACTAACTTAAATTGCTTACTACCTTACCTTACCACTTACCATTTAAATTCCTTACTAACCTTCGCATTAATTTCAGCTCCGATCTCTTGTCAATCCATTATTGTCTCACTGCTGGGCACGGGTATTCTCTCAGAATGAGAGAGTTTAGGCCATAGTCCACCGCGCTGGCCAAGTGTGAATTGGTGGAGCTCTGATATTAATGCTATTCATTTGATCATTTGCAAATATATAAATACAAAATAAATTGTGTTTTTTGAGATATTACTCACATTGACAACTCTTTTTTCCTTTGTATTTGAAATTACTTTGCTTCGTAAATCAAATAGGACATGATAAAGACAATATTCATAGAAATTAGTTTACTGAACCGAAATAAAAAAAAAAACTGAATAAAATCAAAAAGATGAATGAATTGCGAAATCTAGAAATATGATAAAAAAGGGGTTCAAAGAATACTTTGTCAGTAAAATCGTTAAAACAAATTTAGTAGTCAGACACTTACTGCGGTTGTAAAATTTTACATAAAATATATTGTTACAAATTGTATCTTTTCCTTTCTTTTTGAACATTGATTTCCGTCTAAACATTGTTAAATATAAAAGTAATGAAATGAAGAAGGAAAACTCTTTATGCCATTGGCACTGACACTGACATGGCCAAGGTACGTTGGGCTTGGAGTAGTATATACGATTTGTACCTTTTTTTTTTGTTGTCGAGGGGGAAACTTTCAAAAAGTACCCGACGTCGTGGGAGCGACGCGGGTTATGTGGGATTCCACTCTTCCCGCCCGCAACCCCGGAAGCCTCTTTTAGTCGCCTTTTACGACAGGCAGAGGGTACCGTAGTCCTATTCTGGTCCCGGAACTACAGGGACAATACGATTTGTACCTACGGTATTTTTAGGTACAAATTATTGGATAATTCTTAAATAAACTAAATAATGGATAATGATGGTTTAAAATACTAATTTTAGCCACCTCTGATTTAAAGCTATCGGAATTTAATTCGAAACAATTTTTAAGAACTTTTGAAATACAAAACATTTTAACGCCATTTCTTTACGAGTAACAAATAATTGTTACTCGAAAATAAATGGCGTTAAAATATTCACACAAGTACAACTTGAACGTTCGCAAACAGCTGCTGAAATTATAAGTTCTTTTTGGCATATAAATGCGGCTTACGAAACTTTAATAAAGTTCGGCAGTACTTAGTATATATTTTTATAACTGACTGAAGTAGCAAACGCACATGCAGTCCACCTGATGATAAGTGGTCACTGCCGTCTTTGAACGTCTGTAATCAACTACATACAGAACATGGGTTCTATCTGAAGTCAATCACAGATGCGTTGCCACTCTCGAGGACTGTGACTCGCGTCATGTGAAAGTGTGCCGGCAACCACACCCTTCTATCGAAACGCAAGAAATGCTTCACGCTAGTAATAGGTGTGGCGGTGGTACTTTTCCAGTCGAACTACACTGGTTCTACCACCTTGATAATGTTTGATAAATAATGTTCTACATTTAATTCTATTTTCTTAGATGAGTAGATACTTTCTACGATGTACACAACTTATCTATAAGCAGTACAATCATAGGGCTACACGTTACCCAGAAGTTCTCAAATGCAGGATACATTTTGCCAGCGATTCCACGTTTCTCATCGACGGAGAGCGCATCTGTTCCCGCTCTTTTTATTACTGAACGATCCTTCGCTGAAGGTGGCGAGTGAATGGATTGCAATAAAACCTGTTTTATTGAGCGCCATTTTTCTTATCGTAAAAATTTAGATTATCTTGCGATATGACGGAGGGTAGGATAATGAAGGTTTTTATAGGAGGAGGTTAAGTGGCTTCCGCCAGCCAACAGTAGTTACTAAAAATTGTTAAGATATGTAGCTACTTTTATAACATTTAACATCTAGACAGGTATGTTATGTCACAGTACTAATATGATACAGTATGAAAACTAAGCCTTTAGCGGCCTCGTCAATGCGCATGTTTGTGTAAGTGTCCCGTTTTCGAACGCTTGTAGGTAGTTTACACACACTGTACCATATCTCTACTGTGGTTATATATCGTATTTATTTAAATAAATTTAATCCATAAATTGACAATTCTTTATGTCAAACTTAATCACAACCCAATAAATTTTAGTTTAATTTGTATTAATAATACGACTCTAAATTGTAATAAATTTAAGACTAAAATGTAATAAAAAAAGTCCTTTAACTTACTATAGTTTTCTGGTAAAGTTCTAATTAATTTGTGATACTTGTTTATGTGAAATAATATCTACAGTAAATCTCTTACAATCAATATATTTCCACTTGTTTCACATAACTCTTAATGACGAAAAAAATTACGTGTCTTGAGGAGAACAGGGCAAGTAATAGCTAAACCGAAGCATTAGAGATTTTATGAAGGGTGTTAGGCGTAAGTTACCCTCACGTAAGCGGTGTTAATTTATGGATGAAGCACAATTTATATGCAATTCTGAACTGGATGTAAACTTATGAGAGCCAAAGGACAAGGGTGTTCTAAGTTTGTTAATTTCACATAGTGGTTGGCGTGCAACAAACTTTGTCAATCTATGTACAGCTAACTTTGTAATGTGTGGTCGGCCCGCAATATTCCCAAGAAAATTATGTTATAGAGTTGTATTCATTGAAATAAAAGTCGATAAATTTTGAGATTAATAGTATTTGTAGATAGTATTATTAGCAACTAAATGGTTTATATTCTGTATGGCGCAGAGGTTAAGTTTATCCGAAAGTTCTGGGTACAATACTCGGACATGCAAAGATCTAAATGTTGCATTTACCGTTTTGTTCTTAATCTGAGTGTGCTTTAGTTACTCTTGTGTGTGAAGAATTTATCTACGACACTGGGATCCTTTTTTTTTTCTGTTCTCGAGGGGGAAACCTTCAAAAGGTACCCGACGCCGTGGGAGCGACGCAGGGTTATGTGCGATTTTTACCGCACTAAAACCCCCCCGGTGGCCGTCCTCGGCGCTATAAAGAGGACTCCGGGAACTCGGTCCGACCGCAACCAGAATCCTCTGAGCGCGTTGCCCCATCGGGCTCCTCCCAGATGGGCGGCTGGGCCCACCGCCCCGTCTAGTCTTTACGACGGTATGTGACCACATATACCGCCGTCCTTCTCGGGATCGCCTGACCGAACGGTTCGAGCTCCCACTCTAGCCGCCTGCAACCCCGGAAGCCCCTTTTAGTCGCCTCTTACGACAGGCAGGGGATACCGTAGCCCTATTCTGATCCCGGAACTACAGGGACGACGACACTGGGAACCTAGGGCGTTACTCGTATCTAAGAAATGTATTATCGTAGCACTAGTCTGGAGATGTATTAAGGACCGTTTTTCCTATCTTTTAGGCGAAAAATTAATCCTAAGTCCCTAAATAATAAACAAGTATTTCAAACTTGATTTAAGCCAGTGTAAGGAATTTAGAGACTAGCTACACGTGATACTGAAGTAATGCTGCAGGCGGTATAAGTGGCTCGTCTGCATTTCCTAAGGCAACAGAATAATATTTGTGCCGGTTTCGACTTTCATAAAGTGCTATTTCGCTCAAAATATAGCAAATACCTACGTAACGAGCACAGAAGGCGTAACAAGCCTTATATTAAACGAGTAATCTTTTACTTACAATAGGCAATATAAAATCTATGGTTCAAATATGTGCCTTATCATATATCTGGAAAATCGAAGGAGATTTATTAAAATGATATCCGCTTATAAAGCAATTTTTAATCACAACTACAATAAAATAAACAAGTTTTCTTAACTTAATACGCGAATGTCGAAACCCTGACTATCGCTTATTTACTTTATATAATCGCTTTAAAAATCGCCTGCAAAAAATAACACAAATTCTTCAAATTTCAAAACTGATTTTAGAAGCAAACTGTATGTTAGCGATTAAAGTAGTAAGCTCAAGAAATATTTAATTATTAATAGATCTGGTTTTTCAAGACCTTAACAACATTGAAAGTGGACACATAAAAATAATTGCTACTGCACAGCAGGTATATTTTGACGACCCGCGTGGTGCAGCGGTTACCATACCGGTCTGACGCGCAATGGGTCCCGGGTTCGATTCCCGGCCAGACAAGTATCTGGATGATGAGTTTAGATTCCTGTTCTGGGTCTGGGAGTTTGTGTATTCGTCTTGTGTGAGTCCATGGTACCCACGACACAGGAGAAAACCCTACTGTGGGACTATGAGTGTAGAAAGCGTGTATATTTCCGATATCCATAATTGTTTAGTCTAAGTGCTTAGTCTCTAAAGCATTCCACGCAGTAAAATATACTTATAATTTTTTTTTGAAATTTATGTCAGTCGTTTATGCGATAAAATTCGCAAACACAAATTGGATATCTAACGGTCACGGCACCGATTTTACAAACAGAATCCAGATTCCCCAACAAAGGCAATAACAATAGACAGATTTACTGCGGAGCGAAAATTTTCATATACTACGCAGGATCGGTTCGCGAAAACGGTCTTACATATTTGCATAATATCAATACACGAAATCTCCTTACGTTGAGTTTTCTTTCGCCTTTGGAATGGAGATACAAGGGTTAGTAATCTTTGACAAATGCATTGTCTGTTAAGAATTCGGTGACACCACCAGAATTTTTTTGTCCTAAAGTATCAGGTTTTTTGCTGCTGATTTATGCAAAAGATGCGGAAAGGCAGACTTTACATAAGTATTTTACATTGGATTTTAATACAGTAAATGATACTTATATGGGGTAAGCCAAGTAAAACTTCAGGAGAAAGATCGTATGTGCGCCCTTTCAAAGGTTTGTCTGCAATTCTGTTTGGGGTTGATAACAGCTATGTATGGGCGTTGTGCATCATATCATGAGTAGGAGAGCATGCTCAAGCATGCGGCCTACCCGATCGTAAGTGGTCAATGCCGCCCATGGACATCTGTAAGCGAATACATACAGAACGTGTCTAGAGAGCGGCTGTCGATGATAAATTCTAAGTGCTTGTATACATTTCAGACATGCAGATTTTTAAAGTTTTTTTTTTATAATTGCTGTTTATACTCGTATTAACAATTAACCAAATCAAACCTAACCAACGAAGTATTTTACGAATAAAAATATACCTATAATTATATTGAATTCTTCGCTTTATGCAAGTTAGGTTTCATGAACCTAGGGCGGCTGAAAGTAATTTTGAATGGTTATATCTTTGTATATTTTAATATGAATGTATTAAATTTCTATTTTACATCCTATGAAAAAAAAACTTATGCATTTAGTAACAATATCTAAACGGATAAATATTGAAAACATTCCTTTTAAATTCCTACTGGTAGCAATTCGGCTCGGTTTGATTTTTGAAATATTATGTTGATACATAGAAGATTGAAATGTGGTTTTGCTTATTGAAATCATATTACTAACGTTTGCAATATGATATCCAAAAGTAGATTAGATTAAATTCTAACATAGCTGTATACATTTAAAATTGAGTGGAAAGCTGAGGTTTGAATCGTAGGCTCTAGGTAGTGTCTCTGAATATGATGATTTTTCAAGGTGTAGAACCACACCACACCTATTTCTAGCGTGAAGCAGTTCTTGCGTTTCAATAGAAGGGTGTGGTTGCCGGCACACTTTCACATGAGGCGACCATCATAGTCCTCGGGAGTAGCGACGCATCTGTGATTGACTTCAGATGGAGCCCATGTTCTGAAGTTGATTACAGATGTCCATGGGTGGCAGTGATCACTTACCATCAGGTGGACCGCATGCTCGTTTGCTACTTCAGTCAAATAAAAAGAAAAAGAATAAACGAAAATCACTCCCGAAGTTACCAAGGTATATGAAATCAAGACACAATTTTTATCCACTACCGCCACATTGCTAAGCATAGATTAGTCAGTAATGTGTTCGGATTGCAATTCTTCACACCTTTGAATGTTTTTTAGACAAATTTAGGCATGACTTTATATATCAAGTACGCTTATCTCCATGGCATTCGAACGTTAGGCCCCTGATTTGAGAGTGTGTAAATTCACACTACGCTACATTGCTTCCGAAAATTCTATTTGTACATTCAGCTATTGTTTGCTGCAGCTAAAAGAGTGGCATCGAGTACCTTATTTAATTGCAGTGATAGCTAATGGTTGAAATTTGCCCTCTTCATCGGGAGGTCCAAATCCCAGACATTCACCACATATTTTTCTAAAATTATGAGCGTATTAGAAATTACTAGTAACCCGTCACATCGGTCGAAATTCGACTGTATTACATAAAAACTAAACTTCATATTGTCCAAAGTAGTTCGAATATTTCTCAAATTCAAATAAAATGTAATAATTTTCAAGTAATTTTGAACGCACCTGTTAAATATAAAAAGAGAATTAATTTTTAAAAGAGATTTAATTTTAGCTAAGCCGCATTTAAAAGCAATAGCGGGTATTTTAACAAAGACACTGACATTTCTGACGTTATGTGTTTTCAGAGTAAGACATTGAATGTTCTATTTCGTTTATTATTTATGTGTTTGTGACAAATGCACGGTAGTGTGCGTAATGTGTTTTTAGTTGATTTTATGTATGTTTTAAGCATTATTTGAAAAAAATATTAACATTCTGCACTCCTTCTCTACGTCCACTATAACCGTGCAAAATTTCATACTAATCCGTCTGCGGCATATTACTTAAAAATGCTTCACAAGTTTTTGCTTCACGTATAATAATTGTAATATAAAGATTTATTACTGCTTTACGATGAAGGAAAACATCGTGAGGGTTCTTTAAACCACCTGAATTAATCCACACCTGAGAGTACTTTAAAAAAAGTTCTCAAAGGCGTGTGAAGTCTACCAATTTAGCACTTAGCCAGTGCGGTGGACTATGGTCTAAAACTATCCCATCCTGAGAGGAAACTCGAGCCGAGGAGTGGGACAATAAAGAGTTGATGACGACAGAATTTAATTGCGTGGTTATAATATCTTAAATTATAACATTGTACAGACACATCCAATATAGAGTCAACGTTGTTACATATAAGTAGGAACGAACGTTAATAGAGCAAGATCCCAGAGCTGCCAGACGTCACGTATTTTCTGACGGAGGAAATGTGGACGATTGAGTAGTGTTAGTATGTACTATGATCGTATACCTACCTGCTAGCTTGGTCAAACGGCCAATTTCCAGGTATCAGGTAATCAAGGTACATAAAAACATTACTTACTTCACGTAAATTCTCATGGCTGATTTTCATATATGTTTTCGAGTGTATAGTTAAAAATAAATTGTCAATACTCCCAGACACTTTCCGTCGGCCATATTGCTTGGGAGACGCCTTAAGGGTCTCAAAATAATTAGTTAACTTCACGTAAATTCTGACGCTCCATTTTTATATATGTTCATCCGACAACTATTTTAAAACCTTTGACAAGAAGACAGACCGATCCAAGGGGCCAATCATCCCCTAAACTAAATTTTAATATCTCTGTGAGTGGGAGCGCGAGAGCATTATCTACGCGCATGAGACTGAGTGAGACCGACTGCGCTGTTAAGGGCATGAAAATTACTTAAACAGATATTTTATAATTTTTAGAACTTTTGTTGACAAGTAAATTATTATAAATTATTAATTATTATATTAAATAAATTATTTTAATTAAATTACATTAAATTATAACAAGCAGAGATATGTTGACTTAAATGCTATCTACGAACAATTAGGACCGTCGTTGTGTCGAAGTTTACCAGCATTCCATGCTATCATAGGATGTGATTTTAATCCAGCATTATTTAAAAAGGGCAAGCAAAAGCCGTTTAATATTTTGAAGAAAAATGAAGAGTACCAACAAGCATTTCACCGTTTTGGTACGTTGGATTTTGTTGGTGATGTAGATGAAGAAGAACGTGTATTCAACATAATACAAAAATTTATCTGTGATGTTTAGAACGTTCCTGGAATAATTGATGTAGATGCTGCCAGACTACAGTTGTTTATTAATACATACATGGTATCTGATATAAATGAAGAATTCAATCGAAAGAATTTAAGAAACTTCGATGCCAGTAACTTACCACCTTGTAAAAGTGAGCTTTGGCAACAGTTTCGACGGGCTAGCTATATCGCTAGTCTTTGGAACAATGCAAGTATGAAGATGATAAATATTTTCAGCCCCGAAAACAATGGCTGGACACTACAAGATGGTAAATATGATTTTCATTGGTTCGATGGAGATCAATTACCGGGTTTTGTCAGTGAGTCGCTGGAAGAACAATCAGGTAAATTATTTTCGTCTCTCATATTATTTGTATCTCTTTACTTTTTTTAGACCTTCATTGTTCACCTTGTTTTTTACAGAGGAAGAAAATAAGGATAATGCTGATGATGACGATCACGATTTAGATATTCAATTCATCATCTAGCCAATCTTGAGATTGGCTAGGTGATGAATTATCTAATTTCAACGATGATGATAATGAAGATTAAAAGCCACTGTTAAGAAATATTAAAGGATTAATATTTTTCTACTTTGTTTCCAAATTTCGAATAAATAATTCATTAAAAATAATTGCTCTTATTTTAATATAAGTGGTATTTTTTAAAAATATTTTTTATTTCTAATAAATACATAGAAAAAAAAAAATGTCGGCTACCTTTAGTATTACTTATTATATGTAAATATTTTTTATTTTTGTTGCCATAATTTACTTGTCAACAAAAGTTCTAAAAATTATAAAATATCTGTTTAAGTAATTTTCATGCCCTCAACAGCGCAGTCGGTCTCAATCAGTCTCATGCGCGTAGATAATGCTCTCGCGCTCCCACTCACAGAGATATTAAAATTTAGTTTAGGGGATGATTGGCCCCTTGGATCGGTCTGTCTTCTTGTCGAAGGTTTTAAAATAGTTGTCGGATGAACATATATAAAAATGGAGCGTCAGAATTTACGTGAAGTTAACTAATTATTTTGAGACCCTTAAGGCGTCTCCCAAGCAATATGGCCGACGGAAAGTGTCTGGGAGTATTGACAATTTATTTTTAACTATACACTCGAAAACATATATGAAAATCAGCCATGAGAATTTACGTGAAGTAAGTAATGTTTTTATGTACCTTGATTACCTGATACCTGGAAATTGGCCGTTTGACCAAGCTAGCAGGTAGGTATACGATCATAGTACATACTAACACTACTCAATCGTCCACATTTCATCCGTCAGAAAATACGTGACGTCTGGCAGCTCTGGGATCTTGGACTATAAGTAATTATCAACACGCATTTGCTTTAAGACATGCCGTCCAAAACAAAACCATTTAATATTTATCTCGAAGAAGAAAAGAAAATTATACGTGGTATTGTTTTTCAAATTTAAAGTTAATCTCCATGACGAATTCAGACTGAATGGTTGTTAAGTAACACCTATGCCAATAATTGAAACAAAAGAGAAGTATATATTGTTATCATTATGAAACGTTTACGGAAATTTCACATGTTGGGACTGAAAGACGTCATACGTAGCGACAAAGCATCTTATTTCCGTATTACAATATATATTTTGAATCTTCATAATACACCATAATACGCTATGAATATAATCTGTAAGACATACCAGTCTGGGTTATTTACACCATTAGATGCGGTATAAGAAATAGGTTATTTACCGTAATTTGTATTACCACTTGCTGTTGCCCGTAACTTCGTTCATGGGGACTATATTAGACACATTTAACCTCCCCTTTAGGGTTTTGGAATTCCAGATAATTTCAAAGTCCCGGAACACGAGACAGCCCACAGTCAAAGTTCGGGGAATTCCCGGGGCTTCGAGACTTTTAAAATTTATTTTTGCTTTCTTTTTTTATACAGAGAAAAAGCTTTTTTTTGAAGAATTTTAATTGAGTTAATTTCTGGTAAAACGTATGAAACTAGTAATATCAAATTAAAGCTTATGAAAATGACCCTTTCACTCCCTTTTTCTCTGAATGCAGGCGCCACATTGAAAAATTAATAGTAAAATTATATGTCACTCTCAAATCTAAGTTGATTCCTATGATATGATAGTTACGATCCATCAGTCTGTTAGGGACACAGTGCGTTCCAAACAAATAGAATTTGAATTTGAATGTGGTAGAACCAGTGTAGTTCGATCGGGGAAGCACCACCGCCGCACCTATTTCTAGCGTAAAGCATTTCCTGCGTTTCGATGGAAGGGTGTGGTTGCCGGCACACTTTTTATGAGGCGACCATCATAGACCTCGGGAATAGGAAGTGTAGCAACACATCTGTGATTGACTTCAGATAGAACCCATGTTCTGTATGAAGTTGATTACAGATGTCCATGAACGGCAGCGACCACTTACCATCAGGTGGACTGCATGCTCGTTTGCTACTTCAGTCAGATAAAAAAAATTAAAAAAATGGACATACATACCTACACAAACATACATACATACGCATATGAAACAAAAAAAATAAGTAATTGCAAGTTATTAATAATTTGAATACTGTTTTATTGTTTCCAATGAAATAAAAACTGGTAAATTTTATAAGAAGCTTTTTTTGTTAAAAAGCAAAGATGTTACAGTAGCTTGTACTATAAATGTATGAAAACGGCGTACGGAAATGCACGTAGATAATACCGCTCACATAGCATTTCTAATATGAGCTCTTTTATTCACCTTAAATTCTAGTAAGTGAAATAAATTTGAAAAGATAGGAATAAACTTCAAAAGCAGATTTCGATAAGTTTTAGATACACAAAAAGAATAAAATGGGTTATAGGTAGGAATCAAATAATAATAGGTAAGAATTTGTTTTTTGTAAAAACAAAACACCACATTCGATACGCGTCCGTGCGTGTTTCCTTAAGAATTAAGCTGGGACATACACAGCTTAAATCTTTTTTATATTTTTTTTTACATAATTTATATGATTATACGCTTTATTATTATTATTATTATTATAGCAGATCTGGAAGTTTGATATTTTATTTTAATTTTTAATGTGTACCTTTTATAGAGATAAACCGACGAAATATACCATATGGGCCACCATACAAGAATATACATATAATATACGCCTTTTTATATTTTTTTATTTGTACCGTATTTTGTACTGCAACCATAGAAATACACATTCAGTAAATTGCAATCTATATCAATTACGGTTCAAGAGCTCTGTGATAGACGGACGGATGGCGGCTTTTAATAGGGTTGTGAATTGGTGGGCTAGATCTTTGAGAAGATTATAGAAAACTTTCAAGTGTATTTGATGGATTCGTGATAGTTCAATTCAAGTTATAATTAAATTCTCATACGACCTTCATGGTGAATGTCGATAGACTTTTTATAATCATATTATACTAATATTATAAAGGCGAAAGTTTGTGTGTATGTTTGTTACTTCTTCACGTCTAAACGGCTGAAGCGATTTTCATAAAATTTGACATGGAGTTAGCTGATACTCTGGATTAACATAGAGGCAACTTTTTTACTGTGGAAAAATATCTTATTCTGACGGGACAATCAATACATCGATTTTTTTTTAGCGCGGACAAAGCTGCCGTGTACAGCTAGTAAAAAAGAAAAAAAGATAAATTTCTTCTTTATGTCATGTATTTATTTTGTAAGTAAAACTATTAACTATAAAAGTAATCTATCAATGCATAATTGGGCGCTGCCCTTTGGGCCTACGTAATAAGAATTCTGATTATAAATAAACGTTTTAAAGAGAAGAGAAAGCTGGTCATGATTTGCGGTTTTTGAATTATTTATGCTTATGATTTTCTTTTCACCGTTTTTGCCATGACCATACCTTGTAACTAGCTCGAAATTTTGGCAAAACCTTTTGAATATTGAAATGTATCAATCCTGTGGTAATAAATATTTGTCTTTAGTTATTAGCCTGTAGTTATAACATTCGTATATTAACAAATAATGCTTATTATGTTTTTAATATATTTATGAACAGTGCTTATTGTGTATACAACTTTTATTTCACAATATATCTTCCCCACGACGCTGGCACTTCTGACTACCGCCCCATCTTGTCGCGGATCCGGACTCAGTCGTCTGAAGCGTAAACTCTTATTTCCTAGACCCGAACACTATAGTGACTCAACGATTTGTAAAAGGTTTTAACTCAACACCTTTCATATAAAGCCTTTTGTTATGTGGAATCGTTCTACATACATGTACTTACGATACTTGCGAACAATTTTTAATTCAGTTGTGTTTAAAGCTTATTTCTTTCTGTAGCACTTTTGTGGAATTTAAGTAGCGAATAATCAAGAAATATCCTAATGATAAGTTCATCAATCCTAACTACAGATCGGTCACAATATGATGTTGTCCTCAAAGGCTAAGTTAGTATACATACATAAATGTGTAAGGCAGTTGTCCCGCCGCAAACGATAAACGAGTGGCGAGTAGAGGTAGAATAGAAATAAGTTGGCGAGCAGCGGGGAGCGATTGCGTAGTTCCGATAATTATCTAGCCCGGCTATAAGCGGCTATGCGAGTGAGACGAGCACGCGTGAGATGAGTGACACGCGTCACTTGCTCGCGGCGGCTTAGCACTGGAGAGAAATGACCGCTGGTTGCTCTCTCGGTGTGAGCTCTGATCAACTCCGAGCAAGTATCTTTATACTTGCTAATACTTGCTAATAATAGCGACAAGAGCTATGACATATATATATGTCGCAGCTCTTGTCGCTCAGCGACAAACTAGTGAAGCGAGTCCTGGCGGGCAGTGTGAATAGACAGCAATCAACTATTTTTATAAGCATCTCTTTTGTTAACACGAAAGTTGTATCTTTAGTACGTTTCGAGAGCGAGCAAGAAATAGCCGATAGTTAGTCGTTTCCTCGCTGTCAGTGGGACACAAATTATTTAAAAAACTCGAGGAGTGGTGGTGGTTTTCACCCCATAACTCAAAGAGTTAAGCATCACAGCAGCATGTCTAAGAGAAAAAGTTGCGTGATGAAATTTCCTATCAAATGAAAGAAAGAAAATCGAAATCGGTTCAGAAACACCCAAGTTGATCAAGATTTTAAGAAACCGACATTTTCCAATTTTCCGGGATAACTGCCGGAAGGTTTTCATTTTCCTCAATATGGGACTGCCTGTGGAACTAGCCGAATACAATGTCGTATGAATCGTGTCGGTAGGTAAACGATTTCTGGCCATTTCGCCCGAACATACATAAAAAAAAAAAAAAAATATACGTGACGAATAGATAACCTCTTTCCTTTGGGAAGTCGGTTAAAAATTATACATGCCTATCATGTAAAATACATTACAATCGTACTTCGCTGTCGATTGTAGGTGTGTTTTTAATATCATCTGTAGATTTTTCTAGCCATCTAGTTGGTTTTATGTAAGTACGTATTTTAATACGTATTGTCAAAATACTTGGCAAATTGTGACTCAACAGCTTTCGCGTGAAACCTTTTGTTATTCCAAACCATCCTACTTCATATGAACGTTAAATAAACTGCCATAAATAAAACGAAGCGACGAAGTACTTTTGTGTTGGGTGGTTGTTTCTTTCCCTGTACCGTAATTGTAGTTTTGATGTATTGTTACATTTTCTCGACATCAACTTTTTATTTCGTATCTTGAGGTCAGTTATGTTATTTTTATGGGAGATGTGTTTTCATAACTATTATTAAGAATTTTGCTCTGGCTCTTTGAATTTACGAATTAATGTAATATGTTCTCATTTGTACGACGTTTTTAATTGATTTGACTGCATTTTTTTTGTTGCTCATCACCGGGCATTAGCCTTTTTTCACAAGTGGTCTAGGATCACGGAATAGTTCTTCGGCTTCTGTAATACGGACCGAGGAGAGAAATACGGGTTTTTCTAACGTTGGATATGTTTTGATCATTTATAAGGCCTTCAACAAGTTTTAATTAATATCCAAAGACCAAGACCATGTTTTAGTAGTCGATCTGACAGCTTTTCAAAGCACAGAAGCGCATACCATATGTGCCACCTGCCACCAACATATCGCGGTCAATGTTGTTTAATTATGTAGTTATATTGACGTACTGCATACAACTTATGTACATTGCATGTTTATAGGTCGTATAGTTATGTTTATGTGTATATAGTATGATAAAGAGTATTTTTTAATTTTTACATTACCATCTTTTTTTATCTGACTAGAGTAGCAAACGAGCGTGCAGTCTACCTGATGGTAAGTGGTCACTGCCGCCCATGGATATTTGTAATCAACTACATACAGAACATGGAAACGCAAGAAATGCTTCACGCTAGACATAGGTGTGGCGGTGGTACTTCCTCGGTCGGACCACACTGGTCCTACCACCTTGAGAAAGAAATCTACTTGAATCTACTTGCCTCATGTGGTATCGATGTTGAATTACACCACACCATCTCTTCACGTTCACTTCGTAGGAGGCGGCTAAGGAACAAAATCCAGGAGACAGGCAGCAGCGTCTTCCTATATAACATCAGCAGCCACTTCGGTCACAAACATATTGTATGCCAAGTGCGGTGACTATTGTTAAAAACCCACTAGATATGACACGATTTATATGTGTTTTGGGGTACCTAAAATTGCAATTCAATGTTATTTTTTATTATAGTATCCTTTAGCGGTAAAGGTATTTTTTTATTATTTTACAATTTTATCTAAGGAGTAGTTTACGAGCTCGTTTTTGGTTAGTTAAGATAGACTATACATTCACGAGGAATAAATCGAAAATATACTTTCACATGTTGGAAATTTTCATGCCTTTGAGTTTTGTACAATACTTTCAAAAGTATGTTTACTCTAACAACCTGAATCTGACAGGTTTGGTGTACTATCGAACCTAAGCTGGTACAAGCAGAATTCTTTTAACTTTTTTATATGAATAATTTTATTAAATTGTAAAGTACCAAGTTATATAACTTAAGCTTTGTAATTTAGTTCAGTGGCGTGTAAATTTCGGTGAAGTTTACCATCACTGAGTTGGACACGCCACAAGTTACCTGAAAGTTAAAACTTTGATATAAACTAGTGATGTAACGATTATTCACATGTTTTTAGATATTCGCATTCGCATTCGCAATAATTGTGTGAATATTGAATTGCAATGCTTTGCAAGAAAAGTCACCAAATCTAACTTTTTTTTAATCTCACCAAAGTAGCAAACGAGCATGCAGTCCACCTGATGGTAAGTGGTCACTGCCCCTCATGGACATCGGTAATCAACTTCACACAGAACATGGGTTCTATCTGAGGTCAATCACAGATGCGTTGCTACTCCCGATGACTATGATGGTCGCCTCATACAAAAGTGTACCGGCAACCACAACCTTCCATCGAAACGCAAGAAATGATTCACACTAGAAATAGGTGTGGCGGTGGTATTTCCCCGGTCGAACTACACTGGTTCTACCTTTTAAATTAAAATCAACTGCAGTTTGACGACCAAAAAAGATCGCCAAATCTAGATCCACTGGCCCTCTACACCAAAAACTAAAAAACAACAACAATCGCAATCGTCTTCACGCAAGTCAATAAAAGATACTTGCATGCGCGTATGTTCATATTATGACATGCGCTACATCACTTATATGAACTGTACCTATTTCAGCTACATAATATGTAGTATAACAACAGCCTTATATTATATTACCTTATACTGTTATACTGAAATTAACTCCGACTTTTTAATATTTAGAGTCAAAATATTTTTCGACCTAGTTGCATGAATCAAAACTGTTAGTTATGTTAGGTATGTTCAGGGTTAGCAACACTTAAGAGTTCAATATTATTTAGGTTTGGTTCCGATATCAACTACTATCAGACGGATAGCTTTATTGATTATTTATTATTCACTAAATTTAATTTCATAATTTATAGGAAGGTACTACGAAAAGTTGAATAATATTTCGTGCTATACTACTTCGAAATGACCTGGAAATTTAAAATTTCTAAAATTTTTAAAATAGAAATTGGTTGTAAAGGGTCATACAATTTTTAAAAGTAACATGGATGACTTGAGCGCTTGACAACCTTTTCTGCAACACGAATAAAACAGTCGTTCCATGAAGTAAAGGCGGCTCGTAGTGGTTAATATTCTCTAAAGTATGCTGGCAAAAGAAATTTCATCAAGAATTAATGGGTTCTAAGAAGATTTGCGGTCTGCAAGTAAAGTATAGTGCTCTGCGAATGTTATTTACTGGTTTAGTGAATAGAATATTACATTAAATTTATGCGCCCTGAGATCGTTGGATTCTCTTTAGGCAAAAATTGATAGAAAAAGTGTAAAGTACAGACTAAAGAACGAAAAAATAATACATATACATATATACAATCACTGTTCAGCTATTGCTACAGAAAATATCTTCAAAATGTATATAGAAAAATAAGTAGAAAGACAAACATAGTTTATTTCTATACGAGGGTATAAAAAACGAGGCAGTGACGTGTAAAAATCAGCGAAATTCCCCGATATTGGTACTGTCACACAAACACTTTTGATTTGTTCTTTGTCTTCGTTACATACGTCTGGTCGCTTACAGACGTCGGTTACATTGTCGGAATTCTTCTATAAACGCCTATTTCTGTGTAGTGTAGTTGTTTCAGTCTGTTAATATTACATTTGACTAATTTTGGCAGGAGTTACAATGATGTATCTAAACCATGGTAACATTTGGGCTACGGGGTCATTTAAGATGCGTGCGACCACAAGAAAGGCATTTTTAGATATTACCGGGTGATAGAATCAGCGTACTTCGACTGGGGAATAGCATTTCTACGCCTATTTCTAGCGTAAAGAAGTTCTTGTGCTTCAGTGGAAGAGTGGGGTTGCCGACCCATTTACATCGAGGCGACCATCTTAGTTTTCTACAGCAGAAACGCATCTATGATTGATTTCCGGTAGAACGCATGTTTAATACCTATGAAGTTATTTTTCTACCCATTAACATGCAAATGTGAATGGTAGCAACGAATACACTAACAGTTGGACTGTACCTCCTTCAGCTACCTCAAACTTATAATATAATCCACAAAACACACAGCTTAAGAAAAACACTGCGCTGTTTACAAAAATCAAACAATGTTTTTTCAGATTTGATGAAAGCTGCGAAACTCGACCTCCTTTCAAGAGATCGTAAAATCCGCCAAGTATTATAGCATCACAGTGAAGTTTGATTCACTTTGTGTTCCGTATACGCTACACGTTACTCAAAGCTGATTTGTCGATACCGACGAAGAGGGAAGTTTTGGAACGAGAGCGACTAATCCCTTCCTTTCACTACCTGATATCAAATATCAGAAATCTTTTTGTAAATGCAAACATCAAACATATTAATAATAAATATGTTTAATAAATAATCTTTTACAAAGATGTTACATAAATATATATATATTAATACGTGAAGCAAAAACTTGTGATCCGTTTTTAAGATACTTGCCGCAGACGGAGGAGTGCGAAATTACGCACGATTATAGTTGATGTAGAGAAGGATTATGCAATGCTAATGTTTTTTTCAAATAATGCATAAAACATACATACAATCAACTAAAACACATTACTCAGACTACCTTGCATTTGACACAAACACATACATAATAAATAAAATAGAACATTCAATGTCTAACTATGAAAACACATAACGTCAAAAATGTCTGATGATGTTATCAAATACCCGCTATTGCTTTAAAAATGCAGCTTATTTAATTGAACCTCTTTTTAGCTTTAACGGGTGCGTTCAAAATAACGTTCTTACGTGTCGGTGGAAGAGTGTGATAGCCGGCTTGCATAAATTTTATGTGTTGAATATCTGATTCGTCGAAGTAGCACCGTGTCTGTAACGATAAATCCGACCTTTACCACTCTAGCCGTTGACGCGTAAAAATCCGTCAAGTTCTCTGGACATAACATCACAACTGCGAGCTTTGAAACCCTTTGTCTTCGTACACGCCTAACTGCACATCAAAGCAATGTTGAATATAATAATGAAAAATATATAATACAAAATTACTTTAGGATATCACACTATTACCTATTTTTGTACGGAAAGTGTGAGGAAGGATATGAAATCTTCAGTTTTGTGTATTGATTGATGACCATCCATCAACCAGTACACAAAACTGACGATGTGACTGTCACGTGACTACTATGCTACTTCATAATCGATTATTTATATTGTCGAGATAATTACATATTGACAATAGTATGACTTTAGTCGTATTATTAAATTTGAAGAAATGCTTATAATAAGTAGGTTATAGTCGATAAAAGTATTTAAAGATTGTAAACATGTTTAAGAACAGCGGCGGTAAGATTTGAAAAACCTATTTTAACCATCGATTAATATTACATATGATTTTTTCAATTCACCAAATAAAAATACTAAAAAACATTTCAACAACTCACTCTTCAAACTATTATGCTCAAAATCTAGAAAATAACAATACGAATTGTATTACAACAATACCTCATGAATACTCATAAAATGAATACAAATTATACAAAAGAGTATATTCTTTCTTTGGCAGTATTTTTAGAATGTATTCTTATCTGGTTCGAATTGGTACAACAATGGCAATTGACTATCGGCACGTGGAATGTTATTATGCAGAACACGTATACCGTATATTTTCCGCACATCTGAAGACAATGAAACCTGGTTAAGTATTTTCATCATAAAACGAAACGTTGTGTCACGGCGCCACGATTCATTCAAAAAAAAAAAAAATAAAAAAAGATATACAAAGAAAAAAGACAAACCCACTGAGTTTCTTGCCGGATCTTCTCAGTTGAGGTCGTGTTCCGATCCGGTGGTAGTGTAAAAAAATATATATAAATGTAACTGACAATTTGTAAGCGCCCCCGAAGGCCTATGCAAAATAAAGACATTTCATTTCATTTCGAGCATTGCGGTTTTAAATCACATTTTTTTATTACATCAGACTTGTTTTATATCATTATTATTTATATATATGAATAATTGTTATGAATTAACTTAAAAACTACTGAACCGATTTTAATATTTTCTTGAACATTAGAATGTAGCATATATTATCCCTGAGTAACATAGGCTATAATGGTTGGATATACCTATTATAATATAATACTAATCTACTACTAATATAATCCTACTAGACCACTTATAATATAAGTAGTCTGCACGAACGAAGTCGCGTGGATTCTGCTAGTTTGAAATAAACTGTTGAATTCAATTTATATTACGAGTAAATACATTTCTATTAATATTTAGAGCGTCAATTATTATGTAAGCGTTCATCTATAATTGTGGGTACACGAACGACTTATCTTACTTGCATTAGATTTCAATTATGTTGAGATGAGTTCTACGTTGGTGAACCTAATAAATAAATAAATAAAATAAATAAATGAAACGAAATTTTGTTTGCATGCGTCTAAATCGTTGGCTTATCTATTCATTTAGTGTATGGGTCTATAAAGTTTAGTTGTCTTACCATGGTTGAAACACTGTAATGAAATCCAATACTAAACACCGAAGTGTAACAAAATGTACAGTTCTCAGTTGTTTTTTCGTAATATACGAAATGGAAAAACAGTCGTTATCCACTACAATGCTTTTATGTGTATTTTCGTCTGTTCATTAGTTTTGTAGTTGTAGTATAATATCTAATGTATTTAATTCAATATATTCTCCATTGTTAACTTTATACTTTCATTGTGGGCACACAAATACCAGTACAAAAATACTTAGATTCTAAAAATAAATCTGAAATCAAATATTAATAAATAATTCATTGACTTCTTTTGTACGTAAATATTTAGGTATCTTCGTTTGTGCCCATGATATGCGTAGTTCTGCGAACGATTATTTGTTTATTAATATAACTTTAAAGGTGATAGAACCAATTTCAAAGGTAGTAGAACCAGTGTACTTCGAACGGGGAGGTACCACCGCCACACCTATTTCCAATGTGAAGCATTTCTTGCGTTTCGGTGGAAGGGTGTGGTTGCCGGCACACTTTTATATGAGGCGACCATCCTAGTCCTCGGGAGTAGCAACGCAGCTGTGATTGATTTCAGATAAAACCTATGTTCTATATGAAGTTGTCTACAAATGTCCATGGGCAGCAGAGACCACTTACCATCAGGTGGGCTGCATGCTCGTTAGCTACTTAATTATTATAAAAAAAAAACTAAAACAAAGTATGTACTCGTTGTATGTAAACCGTACAGAGTACATACAAATGTAAGCCACCTTCTCGCGTGCATTTGAGCGTAAGCGTTCTTGCACTTGTACGAGGTATTTTCATATTGTGCTGATTTCACGTGTTCACGACTCTATTGGCTTTATACAAATATACTCTGTTAACAAATGTAGGTAGTATTATAATATATTATGTTTTCAATCCGATGTTGACTTTAGCTTTTTGTCTTAAATCAAAGGATAACACAGAAATGATTTTCTTTCTGGAAGCAATTCCAAAATACCTACGATTTGTCTTTAATTATTTATTTTCATTTGTCCACCAATTCGCATTTGGCCAGCGCGGTGGACTATGACCTAAACTCTCTCATTCTGAGAGAAGACCCGTGCCCAGCCGTGGGACAATAATGGGTTGACGATGATTTTTTTTACATAAAAATTGTACTTTTTCAAAGCTTATCTAACCTTTTAAGTTGTCTTTGATAAATTATATTTTAAAGATGCTGAATTAAACTCTAAAGCATCATGTCTAAAAATAACGTAAGATTTTTTCCTAAAAATAAACGCGAAGCTAAATTTTAAACGATACAGGTACAGCGATGTAGGGGTTACGGAAAGATAAACTGAATGCTTTCCTTTTTCATTTTCATTTTACGACAGCCAGTAACAAGACTTCATAAAGAGAAATTCTGAGGTGAAAATCGCTTTAAATATTAGAGCAGAAGCTCCAATTTTCTCTAGAAAATGATATTTCAGAGCACTGTGGACTGAAAATGGAATATACTAAGTTGTGGATTCAATATTTGCTATTAGTTAGTTCCAACCTTTTGAACGTGTACGAGTTATCTGGGATGAAGTTAGTTTGCGGAGTTTAGTAGTTGAGCGGAACATCCTCGTGTTATCATGAGGTGAGAGTAAGACTAGCGAACAAAGGCGCCACCTGTCGGGAACTACTTTAAACTCGGCCGCCGTACTTATATCATTTGTGGCGCTACGAAGCCACTTGTAGACATAATTTTATCTGGTTAGTAGTCTCGCATTGTCACACGTAAATTATGTTGTTGTTGTACTGTTATTTTAGCAACGATTAAAATATTAGGTAGTCTTATGCCAATTGTTAATTTTACTTATGCGTTACTCTTAAAGTGGTCTATTCGTGATGTAGCAAACTATCGTTGGATCATAAGATGCTATATATGTATTTCTAGAGTTCCACAGTAAATGACGAAAAATAAAATCGTCATAATCTTGTCTTGTATGATGACCCGCGTGGCGGAGCGGTTACCATACCGATACCGGTGTGACGCGCAATGGGTCCAGGGTTCGATTCCCGGCCAGACAAGTTTCTGAATGATGAGTTTCGATTTATGTTCTGGTTCTGGGTGTTTTTTTATTCGTCTTGTGTGTGTTCATGGTACCCACGACATAGGACAAAATCCTACTGTGGGGCTATGAGTGTAGAAAGCGTGTATTTTTTTTGTTCGCATGGCATGATTGCTTAAGCGAACAAAAATGCGTAGCAATCACAGAAAAATAATATTTATGAATTAACTGACTACTTTCAATAAAATGAACGGTTATTCGAATTTCAGAACATTGTGGTTTTCGTACAATATGAATTTCGTTGTCTGTTTCATGTTTCGGTGATTATGTGTAGTAGGTAAATATGCAAACGACTCAGTGGTTCTGGTATTGTAAATGCTGAAGGTCTTATTATTAATAACATTTTTGAAGTGAAACTTCTTTAGGCGCATGAGGGTAAAATTTTTACAGATGAAACGTCACGCCGGTATGCAACGGAAGTGTCGGAAAAGAGAGAGAGAGTGATCGAGACCGATTGAGAGAGAGTAAGACAGGGCGAACGTAGCATGAGCAACTAGCCGTGGAGTGAGAGTAGGGAGCAAGCGAGTGAGAAAGATTGAGAGAAAAAGTGAGACAGAGCGAACGTCGTATGACGCCCTTTTCCCTTCCTCTTAACTGGAAATTTAAAGTTTTAGATTTGTATAAATATAAACAAGATTTATAAATTAGTTCGCCAAAGAAGTTTCACTTCTGACATGTGTACTTTGTACGCACGCATGTTTTTTTTTAACCTTAAAAAGCAACGGTTTTTGTGTAAAATAAAAACATGTCTATAAGGAGCGGAAGGAAAGATCAAAGAAATAAAGTATAAGGCGCTTGTTAGAAATATACTTACGTCGTGTTAATACGTATTACGTTTTCTTCTATTTATTTTCAAAGAATGTTACCGTGAATCGGGTCTTATTTATTCGGCAATAAGATTAAGAGATACTTTGGAAGGTATTTCCGATCCTCCAATCCTCTTTTTAAGACGTACAATAATGAGGTGTTTAACTCACACGTACACAAATAATATAAAAGTGTTTAAAAAACGGTTATTGGAATACCACACGAATTAACGGACCTCCTGTTTATAACTAGATAATGTCAAATTCATAAGAGGTTGTAAGTCATTATTTATCATAAGATTGACGAAGTAAAAGACACACATGTGATGTATGTACGGTATATGAATGTGAATATTCGTATATGTGAATATGAAACTATAACACATCTACTAGCATTATTATAATGAATTTTATTATTAAAAATGACAATTACCTGTAAAGAAATGAACTGTTGGTCTGTTGTTCATATTCTGGCATTACAAGTGGCTAATACAGCGATGCATTGGCGACTCCTCAAAAAATGTCCATAGGAGACGGAGATTCCACCAGGTGGCCCGTCGGACGGATCGTACTATAAAAAAAATCCCGCTTTAGAATATAACGTTGATATTTTTTTAAGGTGTTACTTTGCACTATAAAAAAATATTTGAATATTATCTATTCACAGTCTGTTACCATGTGAGTGGTTATAATGTATGAGTGATATTGTATATATTTTTTTTAATATAGGTTATTATTATACAAACCAGTTTATCAAGTTATGGGTTTTTACGATACACGTAAGTATGAGTATTATATATATACTTTACATTTTACGTACAATAAAATAGATATAAACGCGTATGTGTGAGTTAAGGCAAAATAATGCAATTTTAATTCTATTGAATCAATCATTCTATCAATTCAATCTTTAAATCGTAACGTAGTCTTATGATAAATTGTCAGAATCGTTGTTTATAGTGAAAAAATTGACAGTGGATGAAACTATTAGTAAATTAGTTTTTGGCGCGTTTTCGTTTGCGATTTATAATAGATGACGAAATAATAATTGGTTAAGGCTCTCCTTAAGTTCTAAGGTGGATAATCGGGTCGCAAAAGTTATGATATAAATATATATATGGTATAAATCATGCGTATGACCTTATTGATGTCGCTAGGACGCTCTTAATTTCCGATTCCGGTTGTGGTCGGTCCGAGTTCCCGGAGTCCTCTTTATAGCGCCGAGGATGGCCAGCGGGAGGGGGGGGGGGGGTTTAGGACACTCGTAATGTCAGCAATGAAGACGCTGAAAGAGAGCGCGCTGAAACCGCTCGGAGAAGGAACTGTAGTTCCGAGATCAGAATAGGGCTACGGTTCCCCCTGCCTGTTGTAACAGGCAACTAAAAGGGGCTTCCAGGTTCGCGGGCGGCGAATCGTTCGGTCAGGCGACCCCGGCGAGGACGGCGGTATGTGAGGCCGCATATCGTCGTAAGCCATTTACCTGGGAAGAGCCCGATGGAGGAACGCGTTCAGAGGATTCCAGTTCAGTTCCTTTGGAGATCCTGGAGTCCCCTTTGTAGCGCTGAGGACAGCCACCAGGGGGCCCCTATTCACAGCATTGTAAAACGGTACTCTTATCCAAGCTAAATTCTTATTCAAGTTTAAAGTTACTCTTAGCAACACAATTGTGGCTTACCACAGTTAAGACACCTATCTTATTTGGGTGTGGCTACATAAATCCAAGGCAGTGTACACTTATTATTAGGTGGATTCCATGCTAGTTTGCTACTTCCATATAAAAAGACGTTTATTATTCCCGTTTCTTCCATAAGAACCATTTAAGTGAGACGTCAAATAAGTCATTTTTCAAGCGGATTTACATAATCGGTTTCAAACATTGCAAAGTTAATACTTTTTATCGGACGTGGTGATAAATTAAACGGCTCACTCCAGAGATACGGTTCATTAATCTTTCAGGGCCTTTCGTTTCCCGAAGGCTACTATGCATTTCAAATAATGTAGAGTATTGATCAGATAATTTCGAAGGCGCGCTGGCAGGCTGGACACTCGTAAATTTGACCTTTTATGATCCATTAAATTGGCGATGATACGAGCCAACGCGTGGGTATATAAAGATTTTACTGAATGTAACAAGCTTCATGTTTCGGGTGCGAATATTTTGTACAAAACGGAATCTACAAAGATGTAAAGCGCACATACTTTATTTTAATAAGATTGAATTTTGCTACTTTGTAACAACAAGATTTGCTAAGGCAAGGATGCATTTCCTGATGGTAAAATATGTTTGCGGTTCATGGACATTTGTAAGCAACTTTATTGTATCTGAAGTCAATCACAGATGCTGTAGCTATTTCTGGGGGCTCAGATACCTCGTCTTTCCATCGAAACGTTATATTATATAGAAATATTTCTCGTAGGTGTTGTGCTGGCACCTTCCCGGTGGAGACATTTTCGTTCTATCATCTTGTGAACATTATTTGTCGCACAGTACAATTCTTACCTACATTGTCCATTGACTCGCTAATGATTTTTTCCCCAGAATAATAGCGATTGTTAAGCCCGTAGATAAAAACGTTGTCTTAGATTAAGTATTATGAAGTTCTCCCTCCATATACATTTTTGAAAATAGTTTTTATTTGATTGTTCAAGATTTTTATTGAGTGGCTAATAGACATAGTATTCAGTAAACCATAAAAGGTCTAGATTTTGATTCCAGTTTTTTCGTAGGAGACAGAAAGCATCATCATCGACTGAATAACGGTGTCTCTGTGCATACATTAATTCGTTAGTAAAGTTCGCAATGAAATAAGGGTTTTTTTCTTATATATTATTTTAACTTGCGACGTATTTTAGACTCTTTCCGTCTCTCCCCACCGCTCTTTATTGACTGTAGATCGTATAAACATTAATCAGATTTTGTGCCCGACAAGCTTTTTCGAGAAAAAATGTTATGAAATCTTTTAAACCTAATATAGTTACTTTCACCTTTAAAGTTTTTATAAAGTTGAAGTAACAAATGAGCATGTCAAAATACGCGTTGGTTGGTTGGTGACGATGGAGAATAACAAGTATTTATACCTAATTTGTGTTCCATTATTTTGGACGGTATATGATTATGAACTATCTATTATAAAAACATATTTCGATGTTTTATATTTTAATTACTTATTATGCCAAAGAAGTATAGTATACTTCAATATCATACTTTGTATGACCTCTAACGTGACTTGAATATATACGTTTTCGTGGAAAAACTAATAATATTTTCTGCTTCCAATTAGTTAAAAGAAAAAACTTTGTTGAAATAGAATCTTTGTGATAAGTTCTATAAACGATCTATCTATAACGATCTAAATAATATGAGTGGATATATATCAATTAGCGTAAAAATTAGATCTAAGTCGAAAATTATTTCTATAAGGGTTTTGGTGTACTGGTATTTTCAGATTACCCTCTAATTCATCTGCTCCTAATGAAGAGCTGTTTTCATTTATTTTCATTAGGGGCAAGGATAGTGACCGCTTCGATGTACTCCAAATACCGAATATGTATTATTTATTGGCTATTCTAGATAATTGAGTTTGTATTCGTATCCTGTATTAGCATAGTAATTCTTAGTTACTGAAAGAAAAATAATTTACAACGTTGTACACAATATATGTAGCATTTACAATAATAATGTCAGAAATATAAAAAAGTACCTTATAGGTACTTATTAACGTCTTAATTTTGGTCGCAATGGATATACTAAATAATATAAAAATATAAGAATTGATTGCTTAATTTAATCGAAAAAACGAGATTTGCTTCAATTGGAAATCGAGCATATTTAAATTGCCTTTATTTATGCCATACGAATTCATTAATATGGTAACTTGTATTATTTTTTTATAACGATTTCATTAAGATTATAAATGGTAATTCTAATCATCTCTTGCTTGTTCTCTATAAGCAATTACATATCTATATACTAATGTTATTTTTAATGGCATTGACGTTATAAACCGGCATGCAGTCTACCTGAAGACAAGTCGTCACTGCCGCCCATCGACATCGGTAAGCAACTACATTTGAAACAAGGGTTCTGTATGAAATCAATCTCAGATGCGTTGCTACTCTCGATGACTAAGATAGTTATGTAATATGCAAGTGAGTCTGCAACCACACCCTTTCACAGTAAAGAAAAAATATCTCCACGCTAGAAATAGGTGTGGCGCTGGCACTTAAGTCACTAGAAAATTAAATCTTATACGTTCTACCCCTTAATACAGGAATAACAAGTATTTATTAGTAATTTTGTACTTAAAATATGATTTGTTATTATAGTATAAAATATAGCCAAAGCATTTTTTTTATCTGACTGAAGTAGCAAACGAGCATGCAGTCCACCTGATGGTATGTGGTCACTGCCGCCCATGGATATCTGTAATCAACTTCATACAAAACATCGGTTCCATCTAAAGTCAATCACAGATGCGTTGCTACTTTCGAGGACTATGATGATTGCCTCATGTGAAAGTGTGCCGGCAACGACACCCTTCTATCAAAACGCAAGAAATGCTTCACGCTAGAAATAGGTGTGGTGGTGGTACTTCTCCAGTTGAACTACATTGGTTCTACCACCTTGGTATTTATCAACCTTTAGGCAACGAAAACAATAGTTTTCTTCGTGTCAATTACTGTGACTAGCATTAGTTTCCTGATATTCTAAAAGCCACTAATCATCCTTTGAAACAGCCAATAGCATTCGTCAAAGTGAACAATAGGCAACTAAGCTAGATAACACCGATCTATACCGCTAGGGTACGAGACACCATGGACAATGCCTTGTCGGTTGTAGCTTAGACTATTTCCTGTCAACGCTGAAAACTAGTTAGCTTAGTTAGCGTTTGTTATTAATGCAGTAACAATACACTGCAAATCTAGGTACTTGTTTTATTAAACCGTGAAAGTGACTTAATAACTACGCACTGATTAGACTCATTATTAAGAATATTTACCTAGTTTTAAAGATCTATGCATACATAGGGACAGACAGCGGGAAGCGACTTTGTTATGAACGTACTAGTGATGATGATGATAAAGCCTCCGTTCTATATGAAATTTATAAGAGTTGTCTAGTCAGACAACTTTTATTAATTGCATACAGACCTTAGAGTACTCGTATACTTGGTCAGGTAAACAAGTACTGTAAGGTCGTTTAGAATTTAATTGTTATAAAAAGCATGTGATAAAACGATGTGCGGGAGAGTTGCATATACATATAGTAGTTTAATTACATTTTGTTAAAATATCTTTACTTTTAAGTACTTATTCCATAACTCATAGTTTAACTAAAGTTAATAATACGTCATTAACTTACTATGGGATTTGATGTTTTAACATATATTGCAATGAAAATGCAAAGCCAACAAGCTGACAATATAATAGATATTAAAATATAATTATTTTGTACAGTATAAGAAATCTTACACATCAATTTATAGTGTAAAATGTATTTAAGCAAAATAATGTTATAAGTCCTCAACTGCCAGAAAGTTTAATAAATTGTAGTATTTTGTTCTAATGAAATTTTAAGAAATGACGTTTTCATTGGCGCAGTCTAATGAAGTCGACAATGTATTAATAAGCGCCTACACTTTTTGTGTAAAAAGACTTGTGAAAAATAATTGCTTGATATTTCTAACAGGCATTGTTGTCTTTTGTTTAAAATTGCGTGCAAAAAAGTTCTCTTAAAAATGTAATGTTAGTAATTTGACAAGTTATTGTTGGAACAAATGTGAAAATACTTCTTACGTGCCCCATTTGTGTTCTACTTCTGGGAAGTTTTTTCACACAGGTTTTAATTAGTGGATTACTACATATACCGAGATCCTCGTATGGAAGAAACGAATGGGTTAATATCTAACCCGTCTATATTTAGATAGTTCATAAAGGCTTCACTATGGTATCACGAGTCCAATTCAAAATAAAACAATTGGAGTCGGTGGCTTAATGAGAGGGTGAACCGAGGCCACGGGAGCGCACATGAGTTTTAGCCATTAGTGGTCACCTATCCAACTCCATACCTGACATGACGTTACTTAACTTTGTAGATTAATTACGAATAAGCCACAAGGAAGTCCGTTTAAGTGATTATCTTAATGATGTAATAAACAACCAAACCTTACACTTTGAATTTATTACTAAGTATTATAGCTTTCACGATTTTCATACAATTCTTGGAGTTAACGTGCCGATAAAAATAAAATGTACAAATTGTTCTACGGTTATGTATTTCCAAACATGTTAAATTCGATTGCCTTTTGTATTTAAAATAAACGTAGATTGGATGTAGGACCCGAAATGAATTTGTTTCACTTGCCAGATAAATAAAAACATAAAACTGGGAACGTATTTTAAATGAAAATTTTAACTTGCAGCACAACAATTGTTAAAGCCTCTTCTCTCTGTTTTTCCTTTGTCGTGGTTTTTTCCGGTCGTCCTGCTACTAACGAAAATGAAATATTGTTGACGGCAGAAACTATTTCCCGACTCTATCGTGGGCTCGCACTAATGAGGCTCTTGTAATGCAATTAATACAAGTGGCTGAATTTTGTGCTCGGAAGTTTCGCTAATTACATAATATCCTACTGTAATTTATATTTCGTATTAGGTGTTTCGTGGTTTTGTTGGTGAACACGAAGGTCGTATTCTAACAATACTAATTTGATTGCGACATTTAACTCAGAACAAAGTTGCAGAGGTTTTATGGGGGGCACAGCAGTGCCCCCGCCAAGTCAATATAAGCATATTTACACAACTAGTTCTACCATTAGCCGTAATGTCGCATGTAAATGTTAAATCTAAGTTAGTTTTATGGTTGTATCTGACACATAGAAATAAAAAAAAAAATTCCTAATTTACCATAGCAAAATATCTAAAATAAAACTTAGCAAAAAGGAGTTTCGAAAATATACATTCGTTATTCAAAAATTCAAAGAATTGATAAAGAATAATTGCAAAGAACAGAGGGTCATGTAATTTACGAGGCAGATGTAGAGATACCTTTGATTTATAACAACGGATACTAACAGGGTTTCATGTAATTACCAGCCTGATTCATATATTACGTAATGTAAAACAATTAAATAAGTGTATTTTATTTGTATTTTATGTGCTCTTTCTATAAGTGTATAATGTTTCCATTTTTAGAAGATTGAAGTAGTAATCGAGCATACAATATGTGGCATCTGCCATCCACGGACATTTTAACAACATGTAAGCAACTTCATACATAACAAAAGTTTTATTTAAAGTCGTTTATAGATACGTTGCTACTTCAAAGACTAAGGTGGGCCTCATGTAAAAATGAGCCGGCAACTATACTCTTCCGCCGAAATGTAAGAATTGCTTTACGCTTGAAATAGTTGTGGCGGTAGTTCCTCCCCAATCGAACCTTGTACGTATAAACTCAAAAAAAAAATATTTATGATTTCGCACAAGATTGAAACGTACATTGCTAGTTATTTCCATAAACAAACGTTAAATGTGTATTACAATGTATGTAAGAAATCCTAAATAATGATAGTTTTGAGAAAACATATTAAACTCATACTGAAGGCACAGCGTAAATTAATAATTGTTAGGTAGAGAGATTTTACGTTCAGCAATTTTTCGTGCAAAAACAAGAAAATGTACGTCGACAAGGAAAACTTTCCCTAGTCTTACGAGGTTTTTGTAAATGCGCCTTTTCATAAAGTATGCAAACACAGAACCAGTCAGTTCCCAGTAACCTACTTTCGTTGAGGGAAGGGCGGTTTCATTGTAGCTTGTTTTTTAAGTTAACTAAGCTTATGCTACATCAAATTAATTAATGACGCATCTTAATTTTTTAACAAGAACATTGAAGTTGTGAAAGAGCTTGCAGTTCCTCTCATGGTAAGTGTTCATAGCCATCCATGGACATTTTTTAAATTTATTAATAAAGCGAACAAGCATGCAGTCCATTTGATGTTCATCCCTGTAGTTCCGGGAATATAATAGGGCTACGGCATCCCCTGCCTGTCGTAAGAGCCGACTAAAAGGGGCTTCCGTCGCGGACGGCTAGAGTGAGAGCTCGAACCGTTCCGTCAGGCGACCCCTGGAAGGACGGCGGTATGTGTGGTCGCATACCGTCTTAAGGTCTAGACGGATCGAACGGACTGGGCCCAGTTGCCTATCTGGGAGGATCCCTATGGGGCAACGCGCTCCGAGGACTCCGGTTGCGTTCCTTTGGAGATCCTGGAGTCTCCTTTAGTGCGGTAAAAATCCCACATAACCCTGCGTCGCTCCCAAGACGTCGGGTACCTTTTGAAGGTTTCCCCCTCGAGAACAGTATTTTTGATCGATGTCCAATATTTACCATATTGTATTGAAATCTATTAATCTTTTACAATGAAATAGTTATTTGCAACCACCATAAATTGTTAACCTATTTTGTATTGAAACAAACTGTTTTCCAGTTTCTACAATACTAATGTATACTTAGGTAGACTTTTCATAATGGAATGAAGTCAGCCTTGTAGCTGTAAAGTGAGTGTTTCCTTTGACGGGTACAAGTAGGGCAAATCGTTTTATAACGTCAATCCACTGGAGGCTTTGTTGTCTTAGGACGCTCTAACAAATAATTTGCTCGTCCCAAGACCTTGCTACTTTTGGCCCACGCAAAAAGGAAAAATGCGTTTGACCAATGTTTTTGTTTATATAACATCTGAATATAGGCCCCTTGATAAATAGAAGAGAAATGATAAATAAAATAATACATGAGTAATAAATATTTAAATGAAATATCTTTTTATTTTATAAAGGCAAATTATATTCTATACTCAGTGACTGCGTTAGAAAAACAATTAATTAATTCGTTACGTATTAAGAGAATCTCTTATTACTTAGATTAATCCTATGATAAATGTGATTCGATGTTCATGTCATACTATTTAAGAACTAGAATTCTATGACAATTATATAAAATTTTATAATAATTTAAAGAATAAAGTAGTTAACATTATAGTCTAGTATAGTATTATTATAGAATAAGAGGAAAACATGGGGATTCAAAACAAAACTTTGAATATACAGGTTTGTGTTTAGATGTGTAATAAACACGTATTAAGTATTTACAACTTGTATTAAAAAATGTTGAAATATTTAAGTAAGTGCAGATACACCAAAATTATATTCAAAGAATTTACCTAAAGACACCATTTCAACTTTTCTAGATTAGAAGCAATAACATACAGAATGTGGCAGCTACAAGATTGTTAATGCAATAAAACGGCTAAAACACACACTCCGTCTAAGTTTTGTATGCACAGAGGAAATATCCATTAAAAGTTGCAATTGACTTGAGCAGCAAGGAAGTTGAGATTAGTTTCTTGCACTAAATCATTAATCTTTCAAAAGTGGTGTTCTGTTCCAGAAGATTCGAGCTTCGAGCTCGAAGCGTAGCGTGAAATGCACTTAGTTCATAATTTAACCCACATGCGCCGAGAAATTGATAAGTTCCTTGTAAACTTTTATGGAGCGCAGGATTGTTCACAATGTTGGTGCTACGGATCTTCTGCAAAGTATATTTAACAAATATTTGAGTTTGAATGTTATTATATAGTCATACAGATCGTAGATGTAGTAGGGGTAAGTATCCCTCGGTCGTAGCAACGCATTTCGCATAACTTGAGGTGAGGCTAATCTTTTATGAGATAGATTACAAACGTGCACAGTCGGGAATGGCCACTTACCATCACATGGAAATCGTATCAAATAAATTTAGTACGGGATAATAAATTATCCAGTATCCTTTATAAAATTCTAAGCCATTCCTTTATCTGTTTTATAAAACGACTAGCTGCGCCCTGCGCGCGTTGCTACGCCATCACAAAAAAAAAACACCAGAAACCTTCGCGAGCTCATGAATAACAACTTTGCTAAAGATTACGATTCTATAGAGGAGACAGACAAACATTCATTTTTATAAAGAAGAAGATTCGGTCATCACACCGGTCCGAGTCGATCTACTTGACAGAGCGGCCCCCGTAGTGAACGTCGCCCCAGCAGGAAAGTAGCACCTAGAGTGATATGAGTAGGACAAATAATTAGTGCTCAAGATAAATATCCAGTGTGTAATAGTTCGCATTAAGTAAATATAAACAAAAAACAATACAGTAACACAAACACTGGTTATACGACCAAATTCGAATGACTACAAAAAAGCGGCGGTTTCACTCTCGTACTCTTTTGTTAGGCTCGATCTCCACTGGGATAGATATCTGAAAGATGAATTTCCATGCTTGCCTAAGGTGGGTGTTTATGATCTTTGTAGGTGGTAGAACCAGAGTAGTTCGACTGGGGAATTCCCACCGCTGCACCTATTTCTAGCGTGAAACATTGCTTGCGTTTCAATGATCTCCACTTTTATATGAGGCGACCCTCATAGTCCTCGGGAGTAGCAATACATCTTTGATTGACTTCAGATCTAACCTATGTTCTGTACAAAATTGATTACAGATGTCCATGAGCGGCAGTGACCACTTACCATCAGGTGGACTGCATGTTCTTTTGCTACTTTAGTCAGATAAAAAATTTTGGGTATTTATGTATCCGTCTTCGTGTATCAATGGCACAACACAGGAAAAACACCTAGTGTGGAGCGTGGTCTTTCGAAGTCTAGCAAGCGTTATTATTACTGAGTGCTTACAAATAAATTACCTTCACTATAAACTTGTCCTAAGTTGAACAAGTTGCTCCAACTCGGTAACGCCTTTACAAATATTTCTCGGACTGTAATCAAGTTTATTTCATTTCGTCGCAATCGTCTTATCTATCTCTATTGTTATCTTTTGGGAAATTGGTCCTCTCTGAGTTTTGTGTCAATTTCAAGATTAGTTCAGATTGCCCCAAGATAATATTGCATTATTATGTATATTTGTAATTTAAGTTGTGATTGAGTATCCCATTCCTTATATACATATATATAAAAGGAAAGAGATACTCCGTTTTCGGAAATTATCGTAGAGGCTAAAAAATATAGTTAGAACAATTAAATTTGGCCAAAAGGTTAACTTTATGATATAGATGTTTTGATATACCACATTTAAGGGCTTAAGTAACAACTAACGTACATATAAGAACGAAACTTCATTTCATTAAGAAGGTTACCGTAAAATATGAATACGTTTATGATACACTAGCTGAACCCCGTAGCTTCGCCCACGTTAAAAAAATCGATATGTTGATTATACCGTGGAAATAAGAGTTAATTCAGAGTATCAGCTAACTCCCTACCAAATTATATGAAAATCACTCCAGCCCTTTAGTCGTGAAGAGGTAACAAACATACACACTCACAAACTCTCGCCTTTATAATATTAGTATGAATATGAAGTATGATAGTATGATTTCCTTCTAGTTATAATATAATTTTACTATCTAAAGATCTTTTTATACTAATACTTATTTGTACTTCTGTATACTATTAGTAACGTGTACATATGAAATATAGAACTAGAGGTGTACTACACCCTTAGTATGAGCTTATTGTTTCGTCAAAACAAGCATTCTTCTTGTTTCGCTCATCATTTCATTTCAAAGTAAATTGCACCCAAATTACCAGCCATAACGTCCGAAAACGCAAACGGAAGCGTGTAGTGTATGAGCGAAAACAATACGAATGCTTGGTTATTCGAAAAATAAAAAAAATCGTACTGAAGGTACATCTACTGGAACCCTCATGGCATAGTAATCATAACCACCTTTAAGCCATAACCACCACGTAAAAAAAAACATTTAAATGGTCCTATATAATAAGCGTAATTGTAAGATTTCTGGTACACTTTTAAATGAGGCGACTTATAGTCCTTATCATGTTCTGTTTCAATTTGCTCGCAGATGTCCATGGGAGGCAGTAACCATTTACCATCTAGTGGACTGTATGCTCGTTTGCTACTTCAATCAGATAAAAAAATCCTGAACAGCCAACATTGCCACGACCGCACACGATGGTGTGATAGTGACAGCGATGGTCTTACGTGGAGTTATGAATGAAACGCTTTCTACACTCATAGCCCCACACTAGGAATTTTTCCTGTGTCGTGGGTACCATGGAAACACACAAGACGAATACAAAAACACCCAGACCCAGAACAAGAATCTAAACTCATCATTCACATACCTGTCTGGCCGGGAATCGAACCCGGGACCCACTGCGCGACAGTCCGGCATGGTAACCGCTCGGCCACGCGGGTCGTCAAAAACTAATGTTAAAAAAAAATGTCGTGAAAGACTAATGTTAAAAAAAATGAACTATTGTTACAAAAAGGCACTCTGTGGAGATCAGTCTGTGGAGTTTTCGTATTATAAAATAAAACAACTTTAAGCATAGGTCTATCTCGATATGAAGACAGATAAATATCTATGGATTGCAGTGACCGCAAGCAAACATTGTATTTGTAAACATTATAATATAAATAAGTGACATTTATAATTATACTAGCTGTCCCGACAAACGTTGTTTTGCCATATAAAAAATAAAAAAAAATGTTAAGTGTGGACAACCCTTAAGGGGTATGAAAAATAGATGTTGGACGATTCTCAGACCTACTGCATAAGCATATAAAATTTATTATAAATCGGTCAAGCCGTTTCGGAGGAGTATGGCAACAAAAACTGTGACACGAGAATTGTATATATTAGATTGTTGTAATTCATAGTAGCAGAGGAATACTTGTACAGCGATCAAAAATTACTAGGTCATTCTGACATACATAAATCTATAACGAGCTCTAATACCAATGTCCATGACGTACATATTGTCAAGAAAAAATATAAAAAATGGCCAAGTATAGGTCCGACTTGTAATAGTAGTGTTCCGTACCGCAAAACTTTGAATATATTTTTTGTTTTTAGCATTTTAACATTTGGTATAATAACAGCTATAGAAGTACATGCACTGTGAAAATTTAAACTGTGTACCGAATAATGTCACAGTCAAATAGACCGGAAAAAGCCGAGAAGTACCGGTTTTTCCATTTATCCTGTTTTACTTTTACTTTTTATGCACTTATACATACTGTATAGTTTTTAAGCATCTCTCTATTAAGACCCATTACATAGCAAGATAGCCATTTAACAGCGTCCCTGTAGCCTCGGGGTCAGAATAGGGCTACGGTATCCCCTGCCTGTCGTAAGAGGCGACTAAAAGGTGCTTCCGGGGTTGCAGACGGCTAGAGTGGGAGCTCGAACCGTTCGGTCAGGCAATCCCGGGAAGGTCGGCGGTATGTGTGGTCGCATACCGTCGTAAAGACTAGACGGAGCGGTGGGCCCAGCCGCCCATTTGGGAGGAGCCGGAGTCCTCTTTTTCAGCGCCGAGGACGGCCACCGGGGGGGTTTTAGTGCGGTAAAAATCCCACATAACCCTGCGTCGCTCCCACGGCGTCGGGTACCTTTTGAAGGTTTCCCCCTCGAAAACAAAAAAAAAAGCCATTTAACAGACTGACAGACAGTGTTAGACAGGTTTAGTAATAGGCTCTCTTTTTACCTTTCGAATACGGAACCCTAAGTACAATAAAAGAGCAACCGAACTTGAGCATTCGTCGGAACAAAGAGATTTCATTCGAGTGGGTACTTTTGACTACAATGTCCTTTGTCGACTTTTGACTTGCTTGATGGGTCGCATCGGCACTGGGGTTCACTTTTCTAATCTTTTTAACCTTTTACAGTCATTACAGTACGTGGAATAGTTGATAGCTAATAAATATTTTGTCTACTTCTAAAGTTTTACTTTAGAACTATTGAAACTAATTTATCTTTTATACTAATTTATCTTCTAAACATATCTTATGTATAGAAGATAAATTAGTTTTAGTATAACTTAAATTAAATATGTAATACGATTTTAAATTACATTGTCTGTAAAGTCTATAACTTTACCTGGGTTATTGTTTTTTTCATAATTTTATAGTTATTTGGAACACATAAGTATTCTAATTACGCTCCAAATAATAATATAATTGTATAGTATTAGTATGCATTGTGAGGCTTTCGAGGGTTACAACATGTTAGCTAGTCTCATAATTAGTGTAACAAACCTTTTTTACAAAACTCTTCTTTTTCTGATAAAAAATAAAACAAGTTGCTTAAATATTTGGTCAATATTTGCAGCAAGAGCAGTGATAGCCTAATGTTTGAAACTTGCACTCTCAATCGGGAGGTCCGAGGTTCAAACCTAGGCACGCACCACTGGTTTATGTGCGTATTAGAAATTAATTATCACTACTTTTCAGTAAAGGAAAACATCGTGTGGAAACCTACACACCCGAGAGTTCTGTAAAAAAAAAGTTCTCGGAGGTGTGTGAAGTCCACCAATTTGCACTTAGCCAGCGCGGTGGACTATGGCCTAAAACTCTCTCATTCTGGGAGAAGACCCGTGCCCAGTAGTGGGACAATAATGGATTGTACCCTCTCATTCTGGGAGAAGACCCGTGCCCAGTAGTGGGACAATAATGGATTGTACCCATTTGCAACAAAGGTTCCACAGTAACTGCTCTTTATCTGTGAGTGCACTTCGTATTCCACAGAGATTCGAAAGTTCAATCATATACGTTTAAATATTCGTATGAGCCAGTCAAGTTTCCACATAATCTTCGATTGTGAGTTATACGATCTTCCTCGCAGTCGCAACTGAGAAGTGCACTAGATTTTAACGAGTTTTGCTTGAAGAGTCTCCAACAGCAATTATTATTACCAGCGGGAGTTTTAACTGAATTTTCAGCCGTAAGTTTTAATTGTTCTTTCTGTCGTGGTTACTTACTAACCGTCGTTCATAATTACGTTGTGCAATGCAGCGAATATTACAAGGTTCTTTTGTTAAATGGTGGTTTCAAAAATATGTAGATTTGATGTAACGAGTTAAAATATTCTTTGAACGGCAAAAGTTATCTTTTATTACAAGATAGAACGTCAGTTTATGTGATCTTTTTATAATGTAGAAGTATAAAACGAGAATGAACATCAAGATGAACATGTATTCATCTGATTTGATAATTAGTGGCCACTATCACCCATGGATAACTGAAAAAAATACCTGATAAGATCATAATTTAGCTTAATAACTTAAACTACAGATGCGTCGCTACCTGTCATGGCGTCTCGGCTAAGCATGTCTCCCTTACTATAAGAAAAACACGCTTTCTACACTCATAGCCCAGGATTTTCTCCTGTGTCGTAGGTAGCGCCGAGGTCGGCCACCGGGGGGTTTTAGTGTGGTAAGAATCCCACATAACCCGCGTCCCTATCACGAAGTCTGGTACTTTTTGAAAGTTTCCCCCTCGAAAACAAAAAATACTACAATGGACACACGAGACAAATACACAAACAGACCCAGAACATGAATCTAAACTCATCATTCAGATACCTTCCTGTCTGGCCGGGAATCGAACCCGGGACGCATATCGCGTCAGACCAGTACGCTAACCGCTGCGCCACGCAGGTCGTCGGATAAAAACAGTATGGACAAATACGCAGTTTAAATGGAGAAACGGATTAATTGCCTACAACGAAGAAAACCTCACGTAATAGACTATTTATATAGCTTGGAGTAGTTCTCCTGAGACTATGAACAAAACTTATCTGATAAGTCTAGGCTAGGTACTAAAATATTCAACTCGTTAAAAATACATAAAATTAAAGATTGTTAAAGAAGAAACTTCGTAGAATATTTTTTTAAAATGTAAGAGTTGTAAGTGTTGTTGACAAGTTTCTACGAGCTTTAACTATATTTAAAATCGTGCAATTCCAAAATTTTGTAAATTATAAGTACTTTTACACCTTTACACCTTTTACGAGTTTAAGTACTTGCGATGAGAGGATTGCTCAAACGTGATCGAATCGAGTAAGGTCGGTGGTAGGTGGAAGAGTTGGTACAAATTCAATTGTGAGATGTAGCTAACACTACCGCACCTATCGCTAACGTGAAGTATATCTTGCGTTTGTATGGAAACGTGTGGATGTCAGGCTGACTAGCATATACATAAAATAGACGGCGGAGCCTAGAACACCTGGGATCCCAGTCTTTGGCCTTCTAAGGCCAGCCGTCGGGGGTGCTGGAGTAGAATGACCCCAAGTTGATCCAACAGCACCACATATATTAAGGCAGAGAGGGCAAATGTCAGATTTTTAGTAGGTAGTCTGGTTTCTCAGGAGTCCTACATACCTATCGAACTCCCCTGTGTTCGATGGGATGCATAAAAGCATTTTCCTGACGTTAAAAAAAAAGGCTGACTAGCATATGTTGATATCTTGGTCCTAACTACGTTCAACGCACTTGTAATCACTTAAATTTATATGGAGTTGGTTACTGATGTTCATGGGCTGGAGTTACCGTTTACCACCAGACTTGCTGCATGCTTATAGGGTGTCGTCAACTCATTATTGTCCTACTGCTGGGCACGGGTCTTACCTAATAATGAGAGCGTTTTACGCCCTAACGCGCTAGCCAAGTGCGAGTTGGTAGAATTCACTCACTTTTGACAACTTTTGACAACTTTGATGTTTTTCTTCACCGTGAAACAGCGATAATTGCTAATACGCACATAATGTAAGAAAAACTGTGGTGCGGGCCTGGGATTTGAAGCTCGGACTTCTCGATCGAGAAAGCTTGTTCCAACCATACAGCTATCACTGCTAATTGGGTTCTAATATTATAAAATGAAACTAGCTGACCCGGCGAACTATAGTCTTCCTTCACTATACTTCGGACTTCTCATACATAAAAACTTATAAAAAAAAATCTATTAAAAAAAACTGCATACATAAGGACAGACAGCGAGAAGCAACTTTGTTTTATACTATGTAGTGATAATAAATAATAGATTTCGCGGTTCGTCTTATTTTCATTAAATGTTGTATTTTCTTTAGTATAAACGTAGTGCTTATATTTTGTGACTATAATATCTAACCATTTATTAAGAATTCTTTAAAAACAATTTTGAATAAAATTTTAATTATTCAAGAAATATAAATTTAGCAGAGAGATTGATCTTACCAACATTTAAAAGATTGCCATTATTAAGTCTATTCATCAAGCTTAATGTTAAAGTTTGTAAAGCTACCCTTTTGACCCAAACTGTAGGTCATTGCTTCATTGGTATTCCTTTGAAATTCCTAACTTTTATTGAGAAAAAATCACACTGAGATAGCCTCTTTGATGAAGTTTTAACTATCTTTTACCAACGTTTTTAATATTTGATAGGGTTTGTCTTTTGATAGAAGTCAACTTTTAATGCAAATGTTACGAATGATCTAATAAATAACATAAAGGGTTTCATATTACATTTATAGTGGTGTCCCAAACATTCATATCAAATTTAACTCTATGTAGATAATTATTGCAACCTTATCCCAATTACACTGCTTTGGACAATTTATTAAATTTTAGTTTTTTCACAGTTTTTAATTTCTATTGGCTGCCTCTGTTTTTAATTTATTATCATTCATACTATGTGTAGGCATATGGTACGTGATGCACTTCCCCTGCATTTATTTTTGCTTTCTAACAACAGCGCACATATACTCGCATTTTTAACGATATACGAATAGCAAACGAGCATCTAGTGCACTTTTTTTTTTGTTCTCGAGGGGGAAACCTTCAAAAGGACGCCGTGGGAGCGACGCAGAGTTATGTGGGATTTTTACCGCACTAAAACCCCCCCGGTGGCCGTCCTCGGCGCTAAAAAGGAGGACTCCGGGATCTCGAAACGACTTCAATCGGAATCCTCCGAGCGCGTTGCCTCATCGGGCTCCTCCCAGATGGGCCGCTGGGCCCACCGCTCCGTCTAGTCTTTACGACGGTATGCGACCACACATACCGCCGTCCTTCCGGGGATTGCCTGACCGAACGGTTCGAGCTCCCACTCTAGCCGTCTGCAACCCCGGAAGCCCCTTTTAGTCGCCTCTTACGATAGGCAGGGATGCCATAGCCCTAAACTGATCCCGGAGCTACAGGGACGGGCATCTAGTGCACCTAAAGGTGGCAATTGCTCCTCATCGACTTCTGTTATAAACCTCGGATAAATCTTAATTGAGGTTGACTACTAATACAGGTAAAAAAAGGTAGAAACCTTTGAGGTCTAAGTTGAATGCCTTGGATAAGTGTCTCCCTTTCAAACAGAACACAGTTAAGTATATTTGATGATATTTGATTATTAATCGCCACTTTCACCCTACATATATTGTAAGTGACCGTTCTGATGCTGATAAAACGTAACTAGTATATATATACACGACATTCCCTTGATTAATTTTGTCTCAACTGCTTATATTCCGTCATCTTTAAAAACCTTTCCATAGTTCACGCGAATCTTTCATATTTATAGTGTTGGTAAGATTCTGGAATTTTATATTAGACTAAGTTTTAGTTTTTAAAGACAGTTAAGAGAAAAATCTTGGGAAGTTTAAGAACTTATAAATATTCAGGATGTTGGGAAAATCTAGCAAGTACCCAGAGAAAGCTTAACCTGAATCGAGCTTTGTTATTAAAATACAGTTCAGATAGAACTTGTTTCAATAGCGGTACAGACGGTACTTTAACAAGTTTTAATGCGAATATAACAATAAGTCAATAAGTAACCAACATTTAAAAGTTGGTAACCTAACAATGGACTTTCTTTATACTGAATCCTAATCAGTCACTTTGCTGAAATCTAAAGTATTTAAATTAGGGAGCCTGCCTTAAATTCTTTGTCACTAGATTCAGATACTTTTTGATAAGCATTCAGTAAAAACATTTCTTACCTAGCGATTTATAAAAAGGTAGTGTTTTTAAACATAATATAGAAGCAGCTCACGAATATGTAGTCCACGTGATAATCAGTGGGTTCTGTAATCAGCCTTACATATGATCAGTGTTACCTGAGATTAGCTACAGATGTGTTGCTCCTCCTACTCCTGATGGAACGCCTCGGATGGGTATGTCTCCTTTACCACACTATTTAAACTAGAACACAGCACTGCATAACACTGCTGTTCATAGACAGAAATAAGTATGGTGTGTGTAAGAAAAAATAAACCATTTCATCCTCTAGTTGCCTCCTATGACACCGACGGGAAGAGAAAAAGTGGTGCTATCGATACCACACGTTGGACTAAAATACTACACACGTATAAAATACCCCACATTTTATTAAACATTGCAGCAGTCGTGGGAACCGCCACCAGAAGTTAAAATTTAAAACTATAATAACGATTTATTCTCATATTAAAAAAAAATAATAAGTTAATTACTAAACTGAAATTATAAACATAAGTCTGGTTCAAGGCGTCGTTTGTGTTGATTGTAGCATATTGTTTGGTAAATAGTTGACGACAAATTATTTTTTAACATAGCTTTGAATAAAATTGTTGGATATTGTTCAATAAAGTTTTACAACAATCCCGAGTCACGAAGAGATATAGCATACATGACTACGCCACAGCATGTTGGTGATGCCAACCCGTTACTTTCCACTACCAAAAATCGTTTAACACGCTCAAAGAAATTTACACTTCAAAAATCACCAAATACAAATGAACAAAAAGTGCTGACGCCAATGTGAAGCCGCTACGGCATTAACTCTGCTATTTGCGACCGTCCCTTAGTCCACCGAATTCGCCTATAACAAGGATAATAAAACGTATACCAATAAAACGAGCTTTATTCCCCGATGTCAGGCTACAGTAGTTTGATATGTTTAGTACGGTTTAATACCAAGTCAAGCAGTTTCACTATGTAATAATAAATGGACATTAAACACCTTCAGAAATTAAGTTATTTATAGGGATATTAGGACTAGTCTACAAGTTCAAAAGAGCTCTGCGAGCGATGAAACGAGCTATGTTTGGTGTTCCTTTATACGATAAAATTCGTAATACGGAGATCCGGCAAAGAACCAGAGTAACCGTAGGCGTATTATCTAGCGAGCTGAAATATCGTATCATAATCGTATGTCGTAAAACCGATAGCTGACGGAGCAGACGAGTTCTTGAAAGGAGACCACAGATCAGCAGACGTAGTGTAAGACGCCCTCCGCTCCCTCCTTCTAAAGGTTGGAGCTAGTGGTTGGATGAGAGAAGCTGAGGATCAAGCATCGAGGCACAGCTTGAGGGAGGCTTATGTCCAACAATGGAATGAAAAAGGCTGAAGTGATAATGATGATCAAAGGGATATTATGATATCCGTATCTGTAGCGATAGTATTTATGTACGACGTTTATAAAATTCTACATTTTATTTTAAGCATGGGTAGCAATGAGAAAACATATTTATTTTATCTGAGTAACTGCAACTTTGAGACGACTTTGTAGGATTTAAACCCTCTTAAATATTAGAAGAGCACTAAGAGTCAAGGCTTTATTACCAGGAAAAATAAGTCATATTAAAAAGACGTATTAATGTTTTGTTACCAGACTTCAATCAATCCGTCATTGGTAATTCATAAAAATATTTTCTCTCAATAAACTTGAAACAGTGTTGTTAGCAATATAAAAATTAGTAACCGGGGGTAATATAAAGAAAAAGCGTAAAGCAATTATCTTCACTGTCTTTTGTGTACCTACTGCAATTATAAAAGTAAATTCGCAAAGAAAGCCACATGAACCAAATTTTCCTTGTTTCTTCTAATTCCCAATGGTTTTAGGATAACAAAATAAATGTAGCAAATAAAAAGTAAATTAAAACATTGTTTATAGAACAGGTGCCAAGTGGGAACACCGAAAGTTACTCGTAAGGTCCAATTGCGACCCGCAGTTCACCAAACTCTCCTATTACGGGGGCAGTAAAACGGAAACCAATAAAACGGGTTTTATTCCCCGTTGCTGGGCTATAAAGTCTACTAAATCGTCTTTTTCTGCACCAACCCCGTAGCTAGTAGTAAATATAAACTATTCGTTCTGCGCAGTGCTATGATAGGCCTATGGAACGAGTGCCTCCTTTTATTATTTTTGTGTACGAGGAGGAAACCTTCTAAAGGTACCTGACGCCGTGAGAGCGACGATGGTTACGTGGAATTCTTTCAGCACTAAAACCCTCTCGGTGGCAGCATTGCGTGGGGGACTCCGGGATCTCTAACGGAACTGAACTGGAGTCCTCCGAGCGCGATGCATAGATGCCTGATGATCGCTGACCAGGCTCGTCCCTGGTGAGCGATACGCTGACTGCAGCTTCTGTGATTTAAGGTGGCATGCGACCACACATGCCATCGTCCTTCCTGGGGTCGCTTGGTTGGAGGGTTCGAGCTCCCACTCTAGCTGCCCGCAACCCCGAAAGCCCCTTTTAGTCGCCTCTTACGAAAGGCAGGGGATACCGTAGCCCTATTCTGTTCCCGGGACTACAGGGACAATGAGTGAGCTGAGGATCTAGGTTTCGAATTATGGGTACCTTCGATTATTTAAACTTATTCGCGTCTTAAATACAAATTGTTTATATATAGTACAGTCGTTCTTCAATTAGTGAATCTCAAACGCTTTTGCTGGACGCGTGCATTTCAATTCCAAGGATTTTTTATTTATTTATTTAAATTTATGATTTAAAAAAGGATATTTAATAAACCCGGATATTATGAGCGAAATTATGATAACTTTTTGGTGGTAAAAGAAAATAAATGATTTAAAAAAACGGCGTAATTAATGCCAGATGGCTTATTATAATCTTCTTAAAGCTTCAATAAAGGTTCTGTTTATACGATATTAATATTAAGTATGTAGTCTTTACTAAGTGAGTAGCATACTATTTTAGAACATGCATTTAATTAAAATAAATCACGTAGACTATAGATATGGGTACCTACTCGGCACAGCCTTTTAACAAGTATGTATTTCTCTGAATAAATACGATATGGTGTATCTTAGGCGATCAGTAAGTATGTCCAGTTTGTATGAATAAATACGATATGACCTTAGACGGTCAGTAAGTGTGTGTTAAGTTCTTTGAATTTGCTTTAGTAGCCACCTTTACTACAGAAGTAGTAAAATCGAAAGCAATAAAACGAATCTCTAACACTTGGCTATAAAAAAGCATCGCACATAATTTATTTTACGTACGGTCTTGTTGTGTAGAGAGCTGTGAAGATTTCTAAATAACAATTTTTACTTTTGTTTGTTTTGAATACTTATTTTGTAGTTCGAGCTTAGTAATGTTTAATGAAATAAACTATGCATATTTAATTAAGATTTAGATTGTTCTGTTGTGCGTTTGTTGTGTGTATCCATATGTTTGATATTCAATGTCGCGGGAGTCCTGAATATTTTTTGGTAAAAGATTGGTCTGTTTCACTATAGAGATAAACTTCTACAAAGGTTATAACAATATCCTTTGAAGAAGTTACCTACAACATGTTTAGCAATTTCGATATTATATCATACTGACAAACACATATGTACATACATGTAACAAACAAATATAATTTTGAATCCATGCCTAATGTTCAAAATGCCATTGGTAATTATTCAAATTGATATTACATTAGCATATGGATTTAGAGATTTAAATTTAGTTTAAATAGAACTAATTATTGAACTCACCGGTAAATATTATGACAAAACTAAACAAAACAAGCAATTTTTTATATGGGGCAACTATCTTAGCCCTTGGGAGTAGAAACGCATCTGTGATTGACTTCAGGTAGAATCCATGTTCTAATTGCTTGGAAATGTCCATGGACGGCCCCGACACTTACCATGAGATGGACTGTATACAAGTTTGCTACTTCAATCTTTAAAAAAAATCATAGCACAAGAGAAGGTTGAATTAATTTGAATACCTATGAACTATGAGTAGAATAATGTTGACTGAATGCGGCGCAATTCACAGCGAGTGGTAAGAGTGGATGTGATGTCATGATGGGCTAATTAAGAGTTCTACGGAATTATGCTTCAAATGTATATAACTATCTGTTGCCTGCAGTTCCGTTCGCTATGCCTTTTTTGTTCCCGAGGGGGAAACTTATTTTTCCTACCGTAGTAAAATCCTTCGGTGGCCGTCCTCGGCGCTACTACGAGGATTCTGGGATCTCCGAAGGAACGTAACCGGAGTCTTTCACTATATACATATAGTGATAGCAACGTATTAAGAATAATTCGGTAGCTCTGTTTCAGTTTCTTAAGGTTCCATCCATCAGCCCTTTGATGTCCACTGCTGGACATAGGCCTCCCCTAAATGGCGCCACTCCAACCGGTCCTGTGCCCTCTGAATCCAACGGTTTCCCGCTGTCTTCTTCAGGTCATCGGTCCACCTGTACGTCCAACAGTGGACTTTTAAGCGCCAAAGGATAGATGAATGGATATAAAATTATCGTCTCTCTTGGCCACTTATATTATTGCAATTAAATTACCGATTTTGATACTTAAATAAAAACATGCGTGCGTACAAAGTACACATGTCAGAAGCGAAACTTCTTTGGCGAACTAATTTATAAATCTTGTTTATATTTATACAAATCTAAAACTTTAAATTTCCAAGATTAAGAGGAAGGGAAAAAGGCGTGATACGACGTTCGCTCTGTCTCACTTTTTCTCTCAATCTTTCTCACTCGCTTGCTCCCTACTCTCACTCCACGGCTAGTTGCTCATGCTACGTTCGCCCTGTCTTACTCTCTCTCAATCGGTCTCGATCACTCTGTCTCTCTTTTCCGACACTTCCGTTGCATACCGGCGTGACGTTTCATCTGTAAAAATTTTACCCTCATGCGCCTAAAGAAGTTTCACTTCAAAAATAATGTATTAATTTTAAAAAGTATGAATAACACACGCAAAGCGTAAACGTATAACATTTTATGCTGTTAGAAATTTTGAGAAACTGTTTTAAAAGTATTCGTAGTAATCAAGAGTATAGTATAAACTCACACATTTTATTCCTCACAAAAATAAATGTAAATGAGGTATTTTAATAAACATAACCAGAATAATAATGATCTCTGAATGTAGAGCACCACTGAGTGGTGTAAAGAGCTCGGATGTGCCGCTGTCATAAGGGGCTAATTACGTGTTCTACGGAATTGTATTCATGCAACATATTACCTACTTTATGCACGTAGATGTTGCAATTTGGAACTTTGAGTTTAATATTTTACACCATAATTTACAAAATGTGTTCTAAACAACAGAGAAAGTAAATAAAATTAAATAACATAAACTAGTCTAAATAAAAACTAAACTTATAAATAAATAACAGTAAAGAACTTATTATTATTAAAATAAATAAAGATTATTCGTTTTGTTTTGAACAAATATGTTCTAGCGCTTATTTTAAACGACCTATCGAATTCAGCGTTATATAGGAATGGGTATCAGGTAATCCTTTCATGCCTTTTTGTTTTCTTTTTAAGAGGGTACGATAGACCATTCAAAGGCCTCTTCACCAATCTGTGTGACTGAGTGAGTGAGAATGGTGGAGGCCACTTTAGGTCTGTCGGTTGCGGGTACCATCTATGCTTTTTTTTTTTTGTTTTCGAGGGGGAAACCTTCCAAAGGTACCCGACGCCGTGGGAGCGACGCAGGGTTATGTGGGATTTTTACCGCACTAAAACCCCCCCGGTGGCCGTCCTGGGCGCTGAAAAGGAGGACTCCGGGATCTCGGAACGACTTCAACCGGAATCCTCCGAGCGCGCTGCCCCATCGGGCTCCTCCCAGATGGGCGGCTGGGCCCACCGCTCCATCTAGTCTTTACGACGGTATGGGTCCACACATACCCGGTGGTAGTGCTTCCCGGGATTGCCTGACCGAACGGTTCGAGCTCCCACTCTAGCCGTCTGCAACCCCGGAAGCCCCTTTTAGTCGCCTCTTACGACAGGCAGGGGATACCGTAGCCCTTTTCTGACCCCGAGGCTTCAGGGACGACCATCTATGCCTATATGTATATGCATAGTTACCATAATTTTACGAGTGCTTAAATATTGTAAGTATATTTCAGATATTCTCCTTAGTGCAAAACGAAGTTGTTATGATGTGTAACACCTTAAAATACTCAACCTTATGTATAGCATGACAACAGTACTTCAAAATGCTAATTACAAGTCTTAGAATGCATCAAAAATCTCTGACTGAAACAGCATTCATGAGTGCTGAAAGCCTTTGCAAACTGTGACCAGTGAGTAGCGAGTAATTTGAATTCTAGAGACAATTTTTGTATGTTAGACATAAAAGAAGGAAAATACGAAAGCATAGACCATTTAGCTCGAATATACCTAAAAATCTCGCGACTTTACCCACTCTTTTTACATCTACCAGGGTAATCAGTATTCTATGTGTTAATCTAAATCAAAATCCGTGTGTGTGCCGGTTTTTGTGATACAATACGTCCGGTAGTTTTTGCGTGAAAAAGTAATCAAACACACATACATTTTTTTATAAGTGTGATGTAGCAAACGAGCATGCAGTCCACATGATGGTAAATGGTCACTGCCTATGGAGATCTGTAATCAACTTCATATAGAAAAAGGGTTCTACCTGAAGTCAATCACATAATTATGCGTTGCTATTTCCGAGGACTAAGGTGGTCGTCTCATGTAAAAGTGAAAAGGCAACCACACCCTTCCGTCGAAACGCAAGAACTGCTTCTCGTTAGAAATAGGTGTGGCGGTGGCACCTCCCCGGTCGAACTTCACTGGTTCTCCCACCTGGTAAACACAACCACATACTTATAAACATTCTCATTTATAAGATGTATTGTTACAAGAATATATATCCAACTATACAACTACTCAAGTTAAAAATTTAATTTCTAACATTTTGTTTAAAATTGACGGTATAATCTAGTTAGGTTTATGTGAATAGCGTATTACCGATCTTAATAACGATATCGTTTTTTTATATAGGTTAAAATATTCATCATTCCAAATAAAATTTAATAATATTCCTATTCCTATATCTATATAGGCATATTATTTAAAGTAATACACTATAGGTAGTGTATTACTTTATGAGCGATAATAATAATTACTCACACTTCGTACCTATTATCGCAAAGCTTATTATCTGAAAATGGCATAAATAAATTCATGTAAAATAAATTGTAATATATATTTTGATAAACAAATCGATATAAATTGTGAAATCTGAATTATAAGGCACGATTTAAAGAAAAGAATGACATTTAAAGCGCTTGTTCACATAAATTATTCTTTTTCTTGTTCGAGGAAGTATTAAGATGGCTGCTTATAAATATAATCTTTAACGTTTATCCTTTAGATTAAGACTAGTTAAACCTTTGAAGTATAATTTAGATGATATGATCTTTATTTCAAATAATAAATTTTCTAATATAATACCTTTCTCTGGTACATTTAGAATACTATGAATTCCTTACACTAGTTGACGTGAAATTTAGTATCTATTGTTAAGTCAAGTTTCAGTTGCTTAACATGCTTAACGTCGTTTCCGAATTGTAATTAACATTTCTCGTACGCCGGAACTGCGGCTCAATTAACAGTGAGTTACCTATTTGCGGCCTATTCTGAATAATTGTTTATTAGACTAAGACTATTTTTAAATAGTAAATTTGATACATATTATTTTTAATGAAGAATTTAATTACTTGAAGTTAAAGCTCCTTGGGATTTATATTGTGCACATCTCTAACGCGAAGCATTTGAGATACTGCTCTACTCTCACCTCCTTAATGTCAATATATTTTTCGATTTTATTTGCGTTTATCACACACATATTTAAGTATTACCTATTATTAAGCATTCCAGTATTTTTAAGTAACATTAAAAATGTATACCTATTCTACTTACCTTTTAAAATAGACTGATTTGTGTATGATTATTGTATATGAAAAATAAAATTATTATTAGAATCTCCTTAGATAACACAATTCTATGATCGTGTGTCTTTATTTTAAATAATCTTTTTAGTAATAAACTTTTGCGGTATTGCTACGTATCAAAATCTTTGTAAAATTGGCATTCATTAATATAAATAGAGAAAGTACAATTAATAGAACAATTATTTTCTTCTTCACTTGAATAAAACACAGATTTTTGATCTCAGTATTGAAGGTCGAAGAAAAATAATACAATAAGAAAAGTACTAAGTTCTCAGGAATAAAGCATTTATTCCTAAGAGCCAACATTGGTATTTGGACAGCTTATATCTTTCAAGAAATGTCCAAGAATTGTATCGTCGCATCGAAAAGCCTTTTAGCCGATACAAAATTCAACAGTCTGTGGAAAAAAGGTATTGAGCTCGAGTTTATAAGTGAGAAATAAATATATGAAAGTTTACTCTCACTTGGTATATTTCACAGATTTAGCAGACGAGCTATTTGAGTTTCGGCGATTCACATTTCGGCAGTTGCGTTGCTTCTGCGTTTTGTACTAAGTAGTAGTGTTGAAATTGCACGTTTTTATGCGCGATGCAATGCGCTGTAACTGACGAACTTTTGAATATTTTGCTAGAATTTGCTGCGAAGTTTAATATCACATATATTTATATTAACATTCATATTAACGTTTGCATCGCAAAGCAATAGACACTTGAATCAAATGTTTTGTGGCCTTTGGATTTTCGCGTTTCTCGGCGGCGGGTCGGCGACGTCTCGCGTAGCGAAGCGGTTACCATACCGGCCTGACGCGCAATGGTTCCCGGGTTCGATTCCCGGCCAGAAAGGTATCTGAATGATGAGTTTAGATTCAGGTTCTGGGTCTGGGTCTTGTGTGTGTCCATGGTACCTACGACACAGGAGAAAATCCTAGTGTGGGGCTATTAGTGTAGAAAGCGAGTTTTTTCTAATTGTTTTATCGAGGGCGCAAAAGTGGGAACGACGCCTATAGGTAAGCGTTTTGATCACTGCTTCTATCTTAAAAGCAGGTTCATATATCATCAATCGCCAAAAGTAAAAGTAGCTAGTCTGCCGAGCCCTAAAGTCTTATCAGGCACGCCGTCTCGGCTTACGTAAGCGAAGTTGGGGTTTTTAAACGTCACTTTTTAGATATTTGCTGACTTGATTCCACGTTATCGTTACCCGTAGAGTAAGCCTCGGGCTATAAAAGATAACAGAATCTAATTTTTATTTTACAAAAAGGTATGTAAGTAGGTAATGTTTAAGTCTAAGTAGTTTTAAAATGTATAAAAATATGTGCTTTTATGCAATTCATGTGACATACTGTATGAAAATTCAGTCAATGTATAAAGACTAGTCACTCATCGCAACGGTCGAAATTCGACCGTAATTCAACTCGACAATTAAACTTGATATTATCCAAAGTAGCACGAATATTTCTCAAATCAAATTAAATTGTATTAATTTTCAAGTTATTTTAAACACACCCGTTAAAGGTTATTTGACAAAGCTGCATTTAAAAGAAGTAACGGGTATTTTGAAAAGACACCTTATGTTTTTGACGTTATGTGTGTTCATAGTAAAACTTTTAATGTTTTATTGCGTTTATTATATGTTTTTGTGTCAAATGCACGGTAAGTGTGTAATGTGTTTTTAGTTGATTTTATTTAAATTTTATACATAATTTGGATAAAAAATAGCTTTTTGTTCTCCTTACGCTACATAAATTATGTAAGTTCTAAATTTAATACTCCTCCGTCCGCGGCAAGTTTCATAAAAACAGATCACATGTTTTTGTATCACGTATTGACATATAAATGTTGGTAAAAGCAAAATTACTCGTCAGAGTTATATAATATAGCCATAGGTACCTGTTACAGTGAAAAGTTCAAACAAGTACGTTTATCGTCGTATCATTTCGCCTGTCTCACCAGTTTAATATGAACTGTAATTATGGTACAATGGTTATTTAAAAATAAGATACTAGTCTACCTAATGAATGAAAACAGGTACAGATTATTTAAGAATCTAGCTCGTTTCTAGCAAACAATGCGACAGTTGCCTTAAGTGAAGCTTCACGAATAAGTTCAATGTCGGTAAGTATGCCGCTAGCGACGTAAGCGCTATGAAAAATCGCTTCAACTTTTCAAGTTTTCCTTTATGTCTTACTTGGTGCTAAGCGGAAATTTATTCGGGAACCACGTCTCATATTCATAACAAGCCTATTTCTAACGTGAAGCATTTCTTGCGTGTCGATAGAAGGGTGTGGTTGCCGGCACACTTTGATATGAGGCGACCATCATAGTCCCCGCGAGTAGCAACGCATCTGTGATTGACTTCAAATGGTACCCATGTTCTGTATGAAGTTGATTACAGATGTCCATGGGCGGCAGTGGCCACTTACCATCAGGTGGAGTGCATGCTCGTTTGCTACTTCAGTCAGATAAAAAAACAAGCATTACTTTAGTTTAAGTTATTGGAAACTATGTCGATTCTTTCGTAAATACTTTGAATTCTTTTACGAAGTATTATAGTCTTGTTAAGCGAATATTGCATTAATTAACTGACGAGTTAGGCTATCCCATAACTTAACGTTTGAACTTACATTTTTACTAAACAGAGTTATGCAAAAGATTCTTTCGTACTAGATGCTTTGTTTAAATGTCTCGTTTTATTACGTTTATGATAAACGAAATGAAATTAAGTTGTACTGAAGTTTGTTTTTCTAGACAAAAGTAATTTACTACACATAGCATAGTATAGGGAATATTGCTCATTGTTTTATAGGGGATCAAAATGTGTAATGGATACACTATAGCTTATAAATGTTTAATATAGTGATATTACCCAATAATTAAAATATATTTACATTAGCCACCTTCTTACTGCGTACAACATACTGGGATATGGCTTATTAGAGTTAGGTTAGGGTTAGGTTACTCAGAGCATAAAACTAAACCGTATTGTTAAGACTCCGATTTGCATCTGTCCGTCTATTTGTCACCAGGCTGTATTATATGAACCGTGATTACAATTAGAAGTAACACCAAAATCAGCGGGATTAACATTTAACTTGGATTTACACTAATGCGGTATGAATCGGTACAGGTTTTTCCTAATTATGAGAGAAATACTTGTTTTAAAACAAATACAAACAAACAAAGTTAAAAAATAAATCTAGTAGGATTTATTTTTTAACTTGTGTTTGTGGTTATAGAATATTTTTTATGTAACGAAATATTTATTAATCTTCCTAATTACTTTCAGATTTCTCACTTTCTTGTAAGTGAGAAAGAAGTAATGTTATATACATCCCGTGTATTTAATAAGAACCGTGCATGCATATTAATGGCATCGAGTAAAATTGACTCAAATAAGGAATTATATGTAAAAATATTTTTTTTCTTAAAATACTAACAAAAACTAGCTAAGCCCTTTTCATCTTGCAGCTAAGTTGTATGGCAGTTTTTTTTTATTTCAGACCATTGTTTCGATTACGATCTTCTACTTCTTCTAAATTTTATCAATAACTGTTGTCACACGGATTGACTAAAGGCAGAATAGAAATTCGAAAAAGAAAAAGAAACCTTATAGAGTTATGGTATTTTCTCTTCACGCTTGACTTGACTTGAAAAATTCGCACTTGGCCAGCGCGATGGATGGCCTAGTGCGAATTTTTTATTCAGACCATTGTAGCAGTGGGACAATAATGGGTTGTACCCCCATTTTCTCTTGCAAATATAGCATAAAGAAATTACATAATATTTTATGTGTTTGTAAACATGCTTTTAACTATTATCAGTTTCAAGCTTCAAATCTCCAGCTCATCTCAGTGAGCCGCCTTAAGAGCTTTGTATATCGTTAGCTAAATTTTAATTAAGCAATCCCCAAGGAGCTTATCTGTTCTAATCTCGCAAAATAGATCCGACTTTAACAAGTTCTGTATAAGAAATTAGTTGAAACAATATTCAGTACTTGGCTGTAATTAGTCAGTGATTTCCCAAGATACGGCGAAGATTTGTTGATATTACCTTTCATTAATATTCGATGTTCTGCTTGGCGAAGTAGTTTATAACCAATAAGCTTTTAATATCCAACTTGCATATTGAAAAAACGGGCTATAGAGATCATGAAATGCTCAATCAATTTTCCTTTTAAATAAAATAACGATTTTTTACAGAAACTTTTGCATAGTTTGTACTTGTTTTATCTAAACGTTTCAGGAATCCGAAAAAAATTGCCAAAAATCATCCCAACACAAAATAAAATTACAATTTGTGGCCCTAACATCTAAAATCGTAAAATCATCTCAAGCAACGCCAGGTAAACTCTATAATATTTTTTTTATTCTTATACCCAACCGAGCGTAACCCTTTGGGAAGTCAATGTAAGAATAAAAACAATTCAATTGGAATTCAAGAACAGACGTTTATTGAATAAACAAACTCAAGTACACGTTAGAAACTTTAGAGCGTGTAACAAAACTAAAATCGTCGTTGCTACTTAAATCGAGTTTATATTTTAAAGAAAGAATGGCCGACGCTAGTTCGTTTGATTTCCCAGGAGCACCGATTTACGGGAGCGAGGCGCCTCACTTGTTATTAGGTTTGCCGTATTAAGCTTCACCCGCTAATATTTGAGCAACCTATGTATACTTGGCTCTTTATAACAGTATGTGGAACATTGTTTACATTTTTAAGCATTTTTAAGGTTGCAGAACATTCGTGGTTCTATTATTTAGGCGATACCGCTAAACCCAAGAAGATGTTTTATCTGTGTCAAGTAGCAAACGAGTATGCAGTCCACATCTTTGGCACTGCCGCCCATGGATATCTGTAAGCAAATTTATAAAGAACAGAAGTTCTACCTCAAATCCAATAAATCACACATGCTACTTCCGAGCACTAGGGTAGTAGCCTCACATGAAAGTAATTCGGCAACCATACCCTTCCACCAAAACGCAAAAACTCTTTTACACTAGAGTGGGTGAGGTGGTTTACCTTCCCGGTCGAAGTACATCTGTTTTACCACCTGCTTTTCTGGACTCAAAACCCAACACTAGGGTTTTTCTACATTTTGGGTATCATGGACACACAAAAAAAGACATAAAGAACCAGGCGCAAAACAGAAATCATAATTATTCATCACTCAGATATCCGTTTGGGGATGGAACTTGGAACCCTTTCTGTGTCAAACCGACTTGACGGCCATTTTGCCACGCGGGCTGTCAATATCTACCTTATATATTTTGTGTGTGTGATAATAGTTTGTGTGTTCTGTTTTGCAGGGTGCGATAAGATATTTTTTTATTACAAAGAATTTCAAGACTTACCTCTCTAGGAAATCTCTCTGGGGAATTTTCAGATAGAATACGCTTTGTAAAGTCAAAGCCCCACACTAGGATTTTTTCTTGTGTCGTGGGTACCATGGACATACACAAGACGGTACCTGTCTGGCCGGGAATTGGACCCGGGACTCTTTGCGCGTCAGACCGGTATGGTAACCGCTCCGTCACGCAGGTCGTTTATAATTAAAAAACTATCTGTGGGTGACAGTACAGGTGTCCATGGATGACGGAGGCCACTAACCAAATTATGTATTTTAAAAAATACACAATATATTTATGACAAATGCGTAGCACAATAATGAATAGAAAAGCAATATGAAATGGACTTAAAAAAATCTTATAGTCCTCTTACATACAGTTAAACTGTGAAATAGATTAAGTTTCAATATGACGGGGTTTTTCATACGCTGTAATTGTAAGTATAAGCAACGACTATCATCATTCTTTTATTAAAATCTACTTGTAATATCAATCATAACATTTTCAAGTTTGAAACTTCACAATGTACCTTTAAAATTAAAATACTAATTATTTAATTTAACAAAATATAAAAAGAAAAACTATTCTTTTATTATTTAAAAATCCTTCACGGCCAATGTTTAAATAAGGAATGAAATAGCGGTATCAAGGACTTCGCATCATAGAAACTTATTATAGAGAAATAACAATACAAAGTTACAAGTTCAAGATTCTTATCTCTTCATTCCTTCATTTGGAATATCCAGCAATACCGAATAGTACGAGATACGAGAAATTTTACGTCAACTTGATTTTAATTTTATATTTTTAAGTATTTACTGTTATGAAAGTCTTCAAATAAGATAATCTCACGTGCGATTCCACTAAAATAGGATTTAAATAACATTTCAATTGTTCTGAAATATCGACTATTTATATATTTATTTATTTTTACGGAACACTTGAAACTGGAACTCAGAAAGGGTAAACTCTATTCTAAATATGTCATTAAGCATCGTCGACTTTAAGACAAAGTTGAGGATGAAACACGGACTCATGTGTTAGATGCTTTTTGTAAGTACTGTTCTCGAACCAGTATTTAATTTTAAGGTTTATTATTTTAATTTATAACAGATACTAGCTGTACCCGCGGCTACGCCCGCGTGCAAATCAATGTATCGCAAAGTTTTTCCCGCGCAAATCTTCACTCAGTGGGATTTCTACGATAAAAGTAGTCTACATGTTGTTCCATAACATTTTCTATAGTAAAAAACCCATAAAAATCGGTTTAGCCGGTCAAGGATTACCCGGACAAACACAGAGTGAAAAAAACTAATTTTAAGTGTGTATTTGTGGATAGGTGCATATTGTTATGTAAAATGTTATGAAAATAAGACGAATCAGAATATCGTAAACCCCTTTTTTGAACCAATTTACAGTCTTAGTGGTCACATTAACAATATCGGAATACATCTTTTCAAACAACGCCTCCACATTTAAACCAAAGCGCATCGATGGATTTTAACTTTTATGAATTGAAAAATACTATTTTAAGTAATTTTGGTCCTTTTAAATTTCTGAGTAAGATTACATATAGGTGAACCTACTTTTAACATTAATTTGACAACCTTGACGACCCGCGTTGCGGAGCAGCTACCACACCAGGTTCGATTCCCGGCCAGACAGGAATCTGAATAGATTAATGTTCTGGGCCTGGGTGTTTCTATATACGCCTTGTGTGTCCATGGTACCCACGACACAGGAAAAAATCCTAGCGTGGGGCTACTGTAGAAATTGATATTGTGGAAATTTTCTATTTTATTGAGTGTAGAAAGCGTATTTTTATTTAAAAAAAAGTTTGTGTGTAGGAGTACCGGGAGGCGGGTTGAAGTAATCCAAAAATTTTGTTTTGTTTTTGAAATAAGTATTAAAAATGTTAGAGAAATCGTTGCTACAAATCTGGAGTGGACGCTCAAAGGCGAATAGGCAGGCATTATGACCGCTTTTTAAAAGTGTGGGCGCAACGCTGGGCGACGCCACGGCAATAGCTATTTTTCTATCAGATCTTATATTTTTCGCAAATAGTAAATTTATTAAAAACGTTTTACCTGTGCCTCCTAGTGCATCTAAAACTAACTAAAACTAAAAATGTATTGACAGTATCAATGATACGTAAACTAATTTTGGTTCTACTAACATTTAAACGGCGCTCAGGTATGTTTATAGTTTATCTTTATTAAGCCTTGTCTGTGGTTCATTACATTAAAATTTGAATTTGTCGGCAAGGTAAATCCAAATTACTTTGTTCTTTTACCTGACAGAGGTTAAACCTGTATTATTTTCATATAAACTTTGTGACACATTGATTCCCAGGCGGGCGAAAGCTTTGCATTTCCGATACTAAATAATATTTAAAAATGAGCTGGTTATTAAAAAAATAATACTAAAATTAGTATTTATGAAAACTACAGATTATAATAATAAGAATAAAAATAATAATAATGTACATAAGACAACTGGATTCGAACCCCAGACCTCGCGTTTCTAATCCGCCCGATTTGGCACCACACGGCTATCACGATTTTATTATCAGATACGAAATTCAGATACTTATGAGTTAAGAACATCATCTATTTTGGCTTAATTTGACACACTTCGTTATTCTAAAATTAATTTAAAATATGTTGTTATTTAAATGCATGTTTTCTGTAACATTATTTATAATGAACATATCATAAATATAAAAAGAACAATAATGTTGACCTTGCTCGTTTGTTTAGAGCCAAGTGTTCATCAACCATGCTTCAATATTCATAAATGCAATTGTTTATCACAAAAGTTGCAAAAGCTTCTGTATAATAATAATTCATGATATAATTGTTATATCTTATTTAGATACTGATTGACTTATTAATGTTAGTATTTTGCTTAAAAGACTATCAATTGTATTTTGTCCTTAATATTTATTTATAATATTAGTAGGGATTTACTAGGCAATTAGTATAATACAAAAAGGTTATAATTACACAACAGATAAAAGCAGAAGTCATGGCGTCGGTCCTTGGACTATATTACCCATTACAAATTTATTAACGACAAGCAGCTTAGAGTCAGGCCTTTGTTTGCTACTTTGGAGGGTCTAATCTAAATAAGTAACTTAACTTTGTCTCCCAATTTCATAACTTGGATACTTGGTTGGTTACTCCATTCCTTTTCTTACTATTTCTTAGATTGTGAAAAACGACAACTTAATGCTGGGCATAATTTATGTGACTTTTTCAATGAGTAGAATACCAATATAGTAGAATGTATTAATAGCTTCTTCATGTGACTCCACCCGCTTTGATTACGTTTATTATGATAATGATAAACCAGGCTATACACAATCTGTATGTGAAATTTCAATGAAATGCGATCTGCAGTTTTTGCCTGAAACAAAACAAGCCCTTTCTACACTCATAGCCCCACACAAGGATTTTCTTCTGTATCGTGGGTGCTATGGACACACACAAGACGAACATGCGAACATCCAGAATATGAATCTAAATTCGTCATTCCTACCTGTCTGGCCAGGAATCGAACCCAGAACCCACTGCGCGTTAGACCGGTATGGTAACCGCTCTACCACGCGGGTCTTAACAAATGAGCGAAAGGGTAATAACCAGCCTCAGAAAATTCCATATTTATGTATAATACTAATAAGAAATTTGGATCACGTTTTTGTAGGATAGTAAATCACAGTAAGGGATGTAATTATGATAGACACATGTGAACATATACAACATCGATAAAAAATCCTTCAAAGCGAGAATTGATTATTTTACTCCAGTTTCTGCAGAGCTCATCGAATGAAATCAAATTAAAGTAGAATCGTATTTCGCAAATGCAATTGTATGTAGGAAGTCATCTAGGTATAAAATTCTTCTCTTGGAAAAATGTTGCACCAAAGCTTTGTAATCTGACTTACATAACTTATCACTAAATACCTGCTCACGTTACATAAAAATAGAATAATAACGATTACTCTCGTTTTTTTCTGAAGAAAACTGGCATTATGTGAGTATTTCAAACTTTTTTGAAACGGGATACAGAAAAGAAACATAACATAGATTATCTCTAAAGGCTGGACGCTTTTGGACGAAATTTGGACGCTTTATTTTGTTTCGGACGCTTTGTTTTGTTTGCTTCATTTTTAATTTACATATTTTTCTAGGTTTTTATAATACATTATATATTTTTCTTCGAAATATAGTGCAGTTAGTCACGATTACTTTAATTATACGAAAAAGAAAATTAAGATTTTTTTAGTGTGGAAATAACTTTTAGATACATATTTCCAAGTTTACCTAAAATGATTATTCACAACGATTCCACATGACAAGATTGTTGATATAACTTATACTTCTGAACTAGATAGTCCGTCTCAATAATAGTTTTACAACAACTCTGAAACTAATTCGTGCACCTATTCTGCCCCTAAATCTAGATAATTCTGTCTACGCTGTAGGATATGTGATAATCTCGAGCTGTAAAAAGTTTAATAATCTCTCTCACTCCATCATCAGTATATTAATCTTTATATAAGTATATTAACATAGACCACTCGATGTTCGTACATGATGAACGACGTGCAATTGATAATCGTACTATTATCGATCGATGATTAATCGGTCGAAATTCGACCGTAATTTAAATAAAAAAACTAAACTTCATATTGTCCAAAGTAGTACGAATATTTCTCAAATTCAAATAAATTTTGAACGCACCCGTTAAATATAAAAAGAGGTTTAATTAGCGAAACCGGATTTAAAAGCAATAGCGGGTATTTTGACATTTCTGTCGTTATGTGTTTTCATAGTAAGACATTGACTATTCTATTTCGTTTAGTATTTAAGTGATTGTGACAAATACACGGTAGTGTGTGTAATGTGTTTTTAGTTGATTTTATGTATGTTTTAAGCATTATTTGAAAAAAATATTAACATTCTGCACTCCTTTTCTACGTCCTCTATAACCGTGCAAAGTTTCATACTAATCCCTCCGCGGCATATTACTTAAAAATGCTTCACAAGTTTTTGCTTCATGTATTAATACATAGATAAACAAATAATAAACGCTTTCATCGTCGTGGATGCCATGGACAGACACTAAGATGAATGGATAAACACCCAGGTTCAGAACAAGTGTCCAAATTCATAATTGAGAAACTTGTCTGGTCAGAAATCGAATCCGGAACCCAATGTGTGTCAGGCCGGTACAGTAATGATTCATTCTGACGTCGATCAACGATATTAATCGCTTGGTTTGGTAACTACTGATGGTGAACTTCGTACGATCAGGTCAATGAATCAATCCACGATCTATTTATTGATCTTTGAGCATAAAAACTGAATGTCATGAAACTCACATTTTAACAAAATTGTTCTTCGTATTGTAGAGAATAAATATTAAATTACTATTATTATGTTTTCGCTCGACTAATACACACGAGACCAAAGTCTTTATTTAGATTGTCGTTCAATGTTATTCTTTGCGAAAGCTACGAAAATAGTGTGCGAGAAAAACAGTGTCAAGAACACACTTAAAATTTTCCTCTTTGAACAAAATTAGCCAAGCGTGTGTCGGAATAAACATAGTTTTTATTTTACAAAAGTAACTATCGAGTATGATGACCATTTGGCGATCACTGGCCACTGGCCCTCATCGCCCTTGGATGCCCGTAATCAATTTTAGATAAAATTAGAATCCTAAGGTCAACCAGTCAAATATCACTAAACTTACTACCTCTAAATTATAACGACTCGGATAGGTTATAGGACACTGATGTCTCCATTACAACATTCTTTAACATGTAGCACTTTACGATGCCGTTATTGCACAGAAATTTATGTATGTAAGTTTGGACAACTTTGTCATTCAGAGTAGCCACTATATTGTGGTCAACTTTAGGTAAGACGCTAACGTCATGGTTATTTTTACAAATTTTGTTATTGTTTAAAAAAACATACCGACTACGCTATGTAAAGAGATTGTCTTGAACATTGTGCGTATTCTTATTGCCTTTTCTGTAAAATCCCTTTTAGAATATATCCGCCGGTTCACATGCATATATTGTTTACCTTCTCTTTCTGAACTTCCTCGTATCCTGTACATTTTAATACTGTATTGTTTCGCTTGCGTTTCTGATTTTGCAATAATTCGCTCTAAAATATAATTCCCGTAGCTTGCCATATTACTAAGAGAGGTTTTTAACATTAACTTTTATGACATACAGGCAGTCCTCGACTTACGTCGTTTCGAGTTACGTCGATACATATATTATTTTGACACTATTTTTCAAACATACGTCAGTTGTTTCAATTTACGGCATAGAAGAATTCATTTGTCGCGAGGTGGACGTCTGCAAGAATTGGAAACACAGAAAGGACGGTATAAAAACTTTCTGCAGCCTTGGCAAGCTTGGAGAATGCTATGATTTTGATGAAAATGATACTAACTGTTAGAGAAGTTTTAATGTTAATAAATAAAATCTGTGCGGCCTATCAGTGTATGATAACAAGAAGCAAAGCCATCAAGAATTGATTATTTTTTAAAGCCGAGAGTTAATTTATTATTTCCGTTATAATTTTTTGGCTTATTAAAAGTATTAACTTACGTAATACGTATGTATAGCAAGTTTAACTACCTATTTCATAATTATTTTAAGAACTTACTTTCAATAATAAGGCATATTATATTTTGTTATAAATTAGGTTATTATTTAAATTTTGACTCCTTGAGGAACGTAACCCTTGACTTTTACATGAAAATGTATGAAAAAATATGTCTCGACTTACGTCGTTTCGATTTACGTCGCGTGTTTTGAGAACCTAACATGCCATAAGTACGAAGACTTCCTATATTTCATTATCAGCTCAGGAGGTACCCTAATGTAGTTGTAAACCGTCCTAAGAAAAGACCAGACTATGCGGTCAGCCCAGCTGGGTAGTACCTGATAGTACATACGCGCAGTGGACTCCGGTTGTGTCCTTTTTCATAGCGTCGAGGACGGCTATCGGGTGGTTTTGGTGCTGTAAAAATCTTAATAACCTGGTTTCTCCCTCGGCGTCGGGTACCATATATATGTGTCTCCTCGAGAAAAAAAAAGCCCAATCAGATTGCTGCATCTATATGTCCGTCTAGTTTGTGCAGTGAAATAAATATTTAAGCTAATTATTTTTAAATAAAGTTTTTTTTTCAGTAACATATATCACATCTTTTGTCTATATAATTATATATGTAAGAGGACAATGACTGTTTCAAACTCTAAATTGTTTGTTCAGTAAGGACCTCCCTTGTGATTAGTTATGTCCCAATTATGTTCGTACATCTAATGTATTCACGTTCATTAATTACACATGTGGGAATTCACTTACATTATTGATTTTGAATTTGAATATGAACTATATTATGTAAGTTTGCACATATTACGGTCAGGTAAGTCCTATTCAGATACCTAATTATGATTTATACTTTTTAAGTAAGTGATACAAATTTATATTAAATAGTAGTAAAATGACCATGGAATTGTGTAATTGTAGGTTTAGTACTTTCACAGGTAGGATGGGGAATTTTTACCTGTTAGCTTATATGACTTTGAAAATAAAGTAAAGTTTATTTACATTTCATTTTTTTTAAAATAACGGTAATATTTATGTTTATAATAAATTGACGAAAAATTGGACATATTATCATAGTGTATTGTACTGAAATTTAACAGTGATAAAATTTGTGGCGTACCGTGTACGAGTATGTTTTTATTTGGTTTGTGCACTTTTCTGACAATTCTGTTACTACATATAATTAGTTACCTGTTTTTTAAATTGATATATCCAAATAAGTCAACCGGAAATAAAAGATGAACGATAAAAAAGCAAAACAATTTTATGAACGCTGTAAAAAATATCTTGTTTCTTTTCAAAGAAATAACATAAATGTCATTCCAAAGAAACATCTGAGTACTTATATTTTCAAACAAAAGTACACAGACGTTCGCACCAAGCATACGATAATTTCAGATAAAACATAACGTCAGCATTTTAAAACTACAACAGTGTCTTTTATTTCGCCTCGTTGCGAAACTTGCGCTTTTAATCTGCAACGTTCCACAAAGAAGTAATCAGAGATTAAACGCCACAGGCTACATTGTCGCTTGCTTTAAAATTTGTGAACTTTATTTTGGGAATTCTTTGGCAAAATATGTCTTTGGGCGCTCTGTTGGATTTACAATTTTTAACCCTGGAATATACGCAACGAAAGAAATTTTAAACACCCTTTTTTAGAAGTAAGTGCGCTGGTGCACCTATTTCTAGTGTGAAGCATTTCTTGCGTTTCGATTGAAGGTTGTGTTTGCCGGCATATTTTTATATGATGCGGCCATCATAGTCTTCGGGAGTAGCAATGCATCTAATTGATTTCAGATAGAAATTATGTTCATGTCATGATCAGTAAGGTTACTTACAACACAGATAACATCGGTAATTATAATAGTACCGGCTTCTAATGCGGTAATTGAAAAATCCGGATCGAAAAAGCATTTTAATTAGGTATTACCGTTCTTTTTATAATTTTAGTAATTTTGAGCAGTAAACAAATAAAAAAAAAAAATGTTTAAAAAGTACATACTCGGCGTATGATGGAATCTGATCGCAATTACTGCCATATTTTCGACATGAGCATTTTGTGCTCATAAGAGTAATTTATTTATAATGGGCAGCAAAGGCGGGATACTTACTGCGTACTATTCAGAGATAGAGTAGTTTTAAGCAAAATGCTGCAAAAAGGCAGCTACAGATTACAGTTTGTCAGCTTAATGCCAAAAATCAACTCTCAATATGAGATCTAAATACTAGAAGATTACATGAAATGAAACTCTACCCGCTAACGTAAACCGTTATGAGTTTCAGATCGGTAATGTGAAAATCCAAAGTGTCGTTTACGGCTGGATAATGTACGTTTGCGCTGGACCAACACTTATAGGGCACATGTTCTGTTTTCCAATGAATTGCTACGGATTTTATTGGGTTCAAGAAAGGTGCGTGATTTGGGCTATTGATCGCCACTGCCAGTATTGACTTCATGATTCTCGTCATTAGCCGACAAAACAGATTGGGACTTTTTTTTATAAAATTGAAGTACCAAACAAGCATGCAATCCACCTGATAGTAAATGGTCACTGCCGCCCATGGACATCTGAAAGCGAATTCATACAGAACATGGATTCTATCCGATGTCAATCACAGATTGCTACTCCCGAGGAGTAATATGGTCGCCTAATGTGAAAATGTGCCACGGCAACCACACCCTTCCATCGAAACGCAAAAACTGTTTCATGCTAGAAATAGGTAAACAAGGGACTGAGCAATAATATACATTTCTATAGTAGATTTGTAGCGTATTTTGACCAACAGGCCTCTTCTTAAATAAATGTAAGGCATGATACTGGTGCTAACTTTTAGTATAAAGTAGAAAAACATACTTGCTAATATATTTTAATTTTCAAAAAAGACAAATCCGCTTATTTTCTTGTCGGATCTTCTCAGTTGAGGTCGTGTTCCGATCCGGTGGTGGTAGTGTATGAAAAAAATGTGTAACTGACAATTTGTTAGTGCCCCCGTTGGAGTATACAAAAATAAAGACAACCGATTCATTCATTTCAGTCTAAGTTATGTATACCTATATATAAGTTAAGTGTATGTTCAACAGTCATGAAGGTGGTCAAAGTCTTCGTGGTTCGGCTCCAGAGACACTGCCACACCTACTCCTGCTTAATAGCTGCTACTTATATGAAGCATACCAATATACTCCTCACATCTTCAATATTGTCTTGGGTTGATTAGAGATATCCGTCAGTGGAAGTACACGTTTATGTGATGTTGTCATATTTTAAATATCAAGCCGGAACGATTGTTTTGTTGAATGGAAGTTCCTCATTACCCTAATATGCTAGCTTACGATTTCTTCTGAGTAAAAGTTTATATTAACTTTTCTTCAAAATCGAAATACTTACATACTATAATTTTTACCTCCTTGCAAATTATTTTATTTAAAAAGCTACAATATTACGACCTTCAGCCTACTACACTGATGTAGTCAACGCCATGGAAGGTCAAACTATTTAATAACTATGAATATGAGTATATTATTTACTCATATTTTAATATAGTCCCTTATTATCATTAAAATGGGTGTTAAAGTACACAGTGATGTAATATTCGTATAAATTATGTTTAAAATAAAATAATTAGTCATATAATTTAGATATAAAAGAAAATAACGTGGGTGTAACGTACCTAATAGTTTGGTTTCATACACTTTGTTCAGAGTTCGCGTAAGCAATGACATTGTGTAAGTAGTTGAATTGTTAAATTGTAAATTGATGATCCTGTCGTTACGCGCTTTGATTCGGAAGGACGGTGAGGCATAAGTAAACTGGGTTCCAATTTGAATAATGTAACTAGGAAGTTGTCACTTGGGTGGCTGTGCTCTGGTGAATATAATTACTTACAGACGATTCAATATGTACGTGGAAGTGTTTTTCGAAATTGTAACAATTTCCATATATTATTAAAATAATAACGAGTAGTTGTGTTAGAACTATTACCTATCCTTTGGTCGGTTTTATACGAGTTTTAATATTTAATGACTAAATATTTAATACATTTTGCTATTTTCATATTTCATAATTTTAAATAACACTTACACACACAACATACTAATAACTAATAATTTTAAATAACAATACTAAGTGCAGGGGCACTTGGTATTGTGTAATTATTAAGCATAATTATGCGTCACGCATATTTTAAAATATTCTTATTGTCGGGAGAAAGTAGGGTGGCTGTGTACATTTCGAATTGAATTAACCTTTGCCTTCCTATCGCGTAACGCGAAATATTTTCAGGGTTTCTAAGCTCTATTCATGCGTAAGGCGGCCGATTTTTGTCGGTTGTTACTTGTTGTGCTTATCTTGAGATGTCACGACGATGGAATTTGGCCGGGTTGCTGTGGGTGTCTTATCTCCTTGTTGCGTAGTGGCCGTGCGTAACGGGGGACCACACCCCCCACAGCGTCTTCTGACGTTCAGTAAGATGCGCGCGCATTCCTACCCCGCGTAAGGGTTAGATTACACGAATTGATCTCTTCTGTGTTTGTTTTTATTGTTCGCTTTTTGGAAAAGTATTTTTGCCTCGACACATTTGTTTTATTATATTTTGTATGAGTTTAAAATTTTATATTCTTGGGTAACTTATGTTTTATTGAATTGAATGGTTTTGTTGTATTATTTATGGTGTAGTCGTTAAGTAATTAGATTATAATATACTACACATATATTTTTTTATTTATTCTTTATTTTCAAGTAATTTTCGCATATGCAATTACTTCTATTGCCTATTTTGTTGGTTTTACAATACGGTTTTATACGGGTAATAAAAGTTTGGAAAAAAAATACTATTTGGCAGTATTTAATTTTTACGTAAACATTATTGTTAACATGAAAATAAAAAGAAATAACTACTTTATTTATATTGGCAAAAAAAAACGATTTCCGTCTAAATTTCGGGTGTTCGAAATATCATTTATATTTTATTGAAGTTAACACTGAAAACAACAACAACCTAATTTTGACAACACACATTTTATTATTACAGGTGCCTAACAGTTTAGACTGATTTTTATCAACCGTCGACATCAATTTGATAAGCAGTAAATGGTCATGTGAACGTCCCCTAATATGATGTGTCGTTCGCGATGCGTTCGGAAAAATCTGTAGCTAGAATCAGCAGCGCAGCGCCGCGGTTCAGTCGCCGAAACTAAACGTCACGTACATGTACCGCCATCTAGCGGCAGGCCCGTCACCCTCGCTCACACCTGCCCGCCGTCCGCTCGGCATACTCTGTCGCGCTCGCACCAGTGGCACGTAAAAATAACCTCAAAACGTCTGATCGTGAATCAACCAATCAACCAAATATTATTTTACGACGACAGTGACATTAATTCAATAGTTAACTATTAAGTAACAGTGATACGGACGTGCTATACTCGACCCGCTGCTAAGGATTATCTAATCGTGTTATTGTGGTGATATTGCCTAAATCGAAAGTTTCCAGGAACAAAATGTTCTTTTTGGTGGGCTGTCGACGGGCAGCCCCCAAATTTTGTGCCAATATGTGGTGGTATTTTATTTTGTGTGTTACTTTAGTAAAAACATTCGGAGTATTGGGATCTAATACGACCGAAGAAGTTACTGGCAGTAAGTATTAATTTTTTTCTTATATTTACTTTAATATTTAAAAATTCAGAAACTAACTTTTACGTACCTGCTTATAATAAAGTAACCAGTAATGGAAAAAGAATAATTTTAGTAAGTTCGATAAATAAAAAGTTTATATACCGTCATATTGAAAGATTAATTATTTGTATATCTGGTTAACACGACACACGCCTTTTACGTCCGACTAGAATGCGTATCACCTTCTATTGAACAGTTCTCAAGCATTTATTTACCTCCATCGGCGTTCAAGGTGTCGTTAAGTTGTTACGTATTTACGACTTAACGTGCAGGTTTTTTTGTGTCTTATTTACATTCCTTACGATAACAATATTCAAAATCTGATAAGATAGCAGAATATACATCATCGATTGTAGAAACTTTGTAACTAAGTTCCCAAGAATTCGGTTTCCTAAGCAACTACTTAATTAATAGCACAAAGTTAAAACACTTTCATTCGAAACTTCCTATAAAATTCCGGTTCGGCTGCTTTGTAATTTACTTACCTACGAGCATGGGCATCTACCCATTTATTAATTAAATAAGGCATCGAAATTTCATTCGAAAGGTCCTTTAGAGCTTGTTTTGCACTTTATTCTGCAGAGAATGGCGACATATACAACTTATACATATAGTGAAAAGACAGCTATAAATAAATATAGAATTAGCCAATGATAGAGAAAATGTAATCAAATGAGATTTCAAAATAATTTATTGATAAGACATTGATTCTAAGGATGGTAATTACAAATTGCAAATATTATCATAAACATTTAATAAATATATCATGGGATATTTTTTAGAATATAAGTAGTGAAAATTTACAAAGTTGCATAAATTTGGCGCGAGAAACTAATAATTTGTTATTTCACTGTTTTTAAAACGATACTATGGAAAGGACTGTAGATCCCACTAGGATCTTCAGGTCGCGCGACCAATGGACGCATTTAAAGATGAATATCTGCTTGATTCAGGACAAATTAAAAGACTCGGGCCTTCAATTGGTATTTGCAACAACACAGAAGTGAGCAATGCATCGTTATTATTACGTCAATAATTGATTTTATAGCGCCATTTTATTATAGATATCGTATAATATACTGATGTCACAATACTCCCAAGTTTTAAAACGACGAGTACGAAAAAGATAAATGGGATATATTAATGAGGAACATAAATTATACCATCACCACGTCTGCCCCTAATACTCGTAAACCTATTGGTTTACTGATACATCGTAAATTTAATATTTTGAATAAATTCACAAGGAATAATTCCGGCACTTTCTTATTACTCAATTCTTTTGGTACCTACTGTTTTACTTATATAGTTATCGTATGATATCATATTTTATACCATGCATACTTGTAATAACACAATTTTAAATTTGAGATCATCGAAGGTCTTTATTGAATAGTTAGTGCGAATTGGCGAACTCAATTTTGCTATAGAGCGAACTAGTCAGAGATATCTGTAAATACATGCTAATACAGTTCAAAGCTACAAAAAAAATAGCAAAATAAGCGCAGTATCAAATCTCGAACATCTGAATTGCCCGTGCTTACCTCACTGCATATAAGAAGTATATATGGGCATAGACATAGAAGTCGTTCGTATTAGATCATATCATGGCAAATCAACGTTTTTTATCAGATAAAGCTTGTAATCATCAATGGTATTCAGCTATTACGCTATTTGCGTAAGAATTTCGCAAAGTAATGTGCCAAATTATTAATAGAGAAATAAACAACTGAAAGTGACTTTAGACTTATATTTTCCTGAAACAGTACAAAGTTCAATACTTGTATGGCAGATAGCCAATTCTTAAGAAATTATTTCGGTACACTGTTTACATCAGCATGTGAATGTGATACAAAGTAAAAATATAAATCAATAAGTAATGATAGATTATGAAAATTGATTTGTTCCACGGAATCATATTTACCGCACATTTCAATCAACTTCTTACAATGTAAATATAGCATAATCTTAAACCGAGATAAATTGAAACGAATGGTAAATAAAGTAAAAGGTGAAATACTTAATGCAAATGTGACTAAAACATGTTCTTTCGAGATAATTTTAATTAACAGCGATGTCATTATAATAATGTAAGGTTTCAGTTATTTCTGTTATTTTAAAAATGTTAGATCTTAGCAAAATTTCTAAGGGAAAGTTATTGCAACAAATTGGTTGGCCGAATGAGAGTACCCAGCCATAACTGTCTCAATTTTGGCATACCACAGCTGACGCGAAGACCATAAAAGTTCCGTTGATGAAAAGAGCACAATCGCATTGTGAGGCTATAAAACGGCCTTTGTGTCCGAAGGAGGCGTCATTATGTGAAAAATGAAAAACGAATTGCACTTGTCATCTCCAACTCAATTTTATTGCAGATAACGCCGCCGCCACATTTAGAAACTTTGTTGATTTATTGTTACCTTTTGTTGTTATAACTGTAGGTTACAAGTCACGGGTTTTAAAAGCTTCGGTTCCTGGCGCCCCGGGTACTTAATACAGGTATACATTGTTTTACATTTTTTTTTATTATTAACTACTAAGATTTTAATCTAGACACTCGACCCGACGATCGACTATGGACTCTACTATGAATTTGATAGTATTTAATTATACACAATATAAATAAAAAATATAACTACAAAAGCGTTATCGAATTTTGAGTTATAATATATGATATCTTCATCATTAACTTTAAGTACAGCATCTATGTTTACATCATATTTACTGGCTATTGCCTCAGATTTCCTGGATTTATGTCATATTTGAACCTCAATTGGGTTCTCTTTATTCATATTGAGTGAATTTATGCCCCGATATTCGAACGTGATAATGTGATATTACCATTAGCTTCTCCGAATCATAATGCAATTTCCTGTTCACCTTGTAATCACTTGAGAATACCTGTACTAGAATATTCATGTTTCATGTATCTTGTGGCTATAATTAAACAGTAAGTAATTTGTATTAAGGAAATGTTTCATTTTCTGTTTTAGAGCTTCAAAAAAGAATATTAAAAACCTCAATTTTATGTACTGTTAATATAAATAATACTGTTACTTACTTAAAATATTTTGTTTAGAATATTCTGATTAGCTTTAGCTACGTGATAATTTTGAAACGTTTTTCACCAACTATCATAGTCGACGTGGTTGTTATAATAATTATTAAATTAAAGGTGTATGATGACGAGAGGAACAAGTTATGCTCCCTAGGTACTATAATAGTTCTACAGAAGTTATAAATATGGACAAAATTAAATTAACATTGAACAAATATATACATTGAATATCAAATAGAATATTTCGGACAAAACTGCATAGATAGACAAAACTGCATGTTCGCTTGCTAATTCTATGTAAAAACGTATCATACTGCAATCAATAACTACTTACAAAGAAAAGGTTCTATAATGCCAATATATAAATAATCTTATAATCTGGACAGAATAGATAAAAAAGATGAAGTACTTACTAGGTGACGTCGTCCTTATCCTCTAACATTTGATATATGGCGAAGGTTGGCTTAGGTAGTTCGTAGTATCTTATTGCATTTTATTAATTTATTGCATTCAATTCTGTTTGTCCCTTTTCACCACTTGCATCGATATACATATGATCTTAGGGTTTAATAATTATTTCATTAAATATGTCTTATTTACATTTACGTCATGCAGTTCTTCATGTGGCGGGTGGCTTGTTTGCGGGGTTTGTTATTTTTGTATCGATGCCAAAAATAATATACGACATGCATTCGAATCGTACGTTGTTGCGAGTTTTATGAAATGATACATTCATTTTATTTTAATTTTTATATATTTCACCTAGGCATCCTACCTATGTACCTATGTCTCTTAAATATTGCTCATGAAATTACAAAGTTTTGTACTTTTAACATATCTTAGTATTTATCTAAATATTTAGCTCTATTGTGTAAGCTTCTCTTAAAGCATATTAGCTAATGTCGCTTCTCAGAATCATGTCAGACGTTAACAAGCATAATCTATTACGTATGATCGGGATTATGATTATTAAAAACTCGAATGATTTTTAAAAAACACGTATACTAAAATAGAATATTGTAGATAGATATTTTTTGGAAGTTCCCGTTATTTCTTATGTTTTAATTGATTGGGGGTACAACCCATTATTGTCCAGTGGGACAATATTTATCCAGCAGTGGCTAGGCACGCGTCTTCTCTCAGAATAAGAGAGTTTTAGGTCAAAGCCCACCGCGCTGGCCAAGTGCGAATTGATAGACTTCACACACCTCCGAGAACTTTTTTTTTAAGAACTCTCGGGTGTGTTGGTTTCCTTACGATGTTTTCCTTCACCGAAAAGCAGTGATAATTAATTTCTAATACGCACATAAATCAGTGGTGCGTGCCTGGGTTTAAACCTCGGACCTCCCAATTGAGAGGGCAAGTTTCAACCATTAGGCAATCACTACTCTCCTTAATTGCTTATCATTATAGTTATGTATTGATGACAAAAAGCAGGCTACTTTATGTGCCTTTTTACTAATGTTATCTCTTTTTAAAAGCTTTTATTAAACTTACAAAGGTATTTACGAAAGGTATTTTGTCCGGATTTCATTTGGTATATTTAACTTTTTTTTCAACTTTATTTTATTATAAAATTAGTTGACCCGGCGCACTTCGTTCTGTCTAAAAGTCAAAAATGTAAAATTCACATTGTTTCTACACTATATCATACATGTATTATACATCAAAACATTCCCCTTAAATCACTCTAGTCTATTAAAAACCGAATTAAGTAAAATCTGTAACGTAGTTTTAAAGATCAAAGCATACATAGGGACAGACAGCGAGAAGCGACTTTGTTTTATACTAATAGAGATAAAAAATACCGCTAATGCCCGTAATAATAATTCATTAAAAATAATTAACTTGGTTCTTGGTTAACAAGTCATTTATATCATGTCAATTACATTTTAAGCGTAATCTAGAATTAAATACCGGTAATATTTTACTTCTAATTAGGTACAAACTACACGTTATTAAACATTTAAAACTAATTAACCATTTAAAATTTATTATTTTGATACCAATTAAAATTAAATTTTAGTTTTACGCAGTAATGGGAGTTGAATGGAACTTAGTTAAACTTTTATATAAATTGGTGCATTAGATTCACTTCTCTTGTTCCGAAGTTGTGCCTTACAATTCCTCCGTAACTTTCTAGGTATATAACATGTTCAAATATAAATCATTAATAGCACAGTTATTATAAAAATATTATTGATATGTATGTAGGTCTTCTGTACGAGTTTATATTCACTAACATTAGAACGATGAAGATGAAAAAAATTAAAAATAAGTTAAAATATTTCACCGGTATTAATTTCGATATTTTGTTATTCTTATAAAATCGCCAAGACATTCGACAATTTAATTTTCTTGAGATTTTAGCACTTTGTAAAACGTATGCTTTAATCTTTTGAATACCTCGTGTATCGTTTTATCAGTACTAGTTACCTGTCCCGTCGCATCAGTCGAAATTCGGCCGTAATTTAAACTAAAAAAACTAAACTTCATATTGTCCAAAGTAGTACGAATATTTCTACAATTCAAATAAAATTTAACAATTTGTAAGTAATTTTGAACGCGCCCGTTAAATATAAAAAGAGGTTTAATTATCTGGGCCGCATTTAAAAGCAATAGCGGTATTTTAACAAAGTGTTTTCATGGTAAGACCTTAGAATAAGAATATACATCCACACACATCCAATGGTAAGACATTTAATGTTCTATTTCGTTTACTATGTATGTGTTTGTGACAAATGCACGGTAGTGTGTGTAATGTGTTTTTAGTTGATTTTATGTATGACTAGCTGTACTCGCGGCTCCGCCCGCGTTCAAATCCATGTATCACAAAGTTTTTCACATTTCACCCCCTTAGGGGTTGAATTTCATAAAATCCCTTCTTAGTGAGCACTTACGTCCTTAAAAGAACCCGCATGCAATATTTGAAACTCCTAGCACTTGTAGTTTCTGAGATTTCGTGAATGAGTGAGTGACCTTTCGTTTTTATAGATATATGAATTATTTGAACAAAATATTTGCATTCTGCATTCCTCTACGTCGACTGTGACCGTGCAAAATTTCATACTAATCCGTCCGCGGCATATTACTTAAAAATGCGTCACAAGTTTTTGCTTCACGTATTAATATAATAATAATAATTTCGAAAGAAAATTGAGCCATTAGTCAAAAATGTCGCGGAATACCTACCGTTATTGGTGACCTCAATTGCATTGGGCATTGGGTGGTCGTCATTAAGCCATACTGCTGTCCTATGCCGATGGTATAGATAGACAGTTGTCCAATAAACGAGGGTTAGATCGAGCCCTGCACCACTTGTGAGCAAATCCGATCGTTTTTGCGCACGAAATAAGTTCTGTTTTCGGATACATCTACTGTCGTATAGGCCTCTCTGTATGGTAAATGCAATTGGTTGAGAGCGTGTATTAATTGTAAACTCGGGATATTGGAGTGATGCTCCAAATACATTCGTTTTCAGTTTTTGGATAACATGCAATAACGTGCTCACGGAGCTGTGTGGGATCGTTTTAATCTATTAGTGCGAATCAATCGTGAATGTAACATACCTAAAATTTATGATTCAGTGACATAATTTAATTTACCCTTAAAGCGTTATTGGCAAATCAACTTTACACCTAACCATAACTAAATAAACATAAATCAGACAAATCAATTAAGATAAACGAAACTAAACGAAATATTATATGTGAGGTGTTAATTAAAGATATAACAAAAATACCAAATCGCTGCCTCTGGTACCTTCCCAAGAATGCTGGCTGCGTCAACTCTTCGAATGGCCAAAGTTAGCCCTAATACTCACTGGCTCTTGGGTCTCTTAAACGTCAACCCGTCGTAAGAAAATGACGCCATTAAATAATTTACGCACGTAACATGACGTAAAGTTTATAATAAACGTAATTAATTCTATTATTTTTTCGCAAAAATCCTTTTTTACAGAATTAAAATTGAAAAGATGCATGTGCGGCCAACAATTTGCCCGATAGAGCGTTAAAATGATTTCCCTTTTTTCAAAATGGCGGATGCAGGATAATGATGTGATACCACAAAAATAGATTTGGCCTAATACTAAACCTTCTTGACATCCAAAAAATATTGACCTTTTTTGACTTTTGCATGCCAAGGCCAAAAACTTGTAAGATTAAATAATATTTATGATATTGACTTAATATTCTTAGAATTAACCTTGTTCCTTGAGATAATTTCGCTCCGGGTTCTCTAGTCCTCTACGCTTATAGATACCATATAGCTAAATACTTATAACAGTACTGTTGCATAAACGGGCAATTAATTCTATGACACGAATGCTAAGTATGTTACAATGGTGTTCATGTTCAAACAACTGCGCAACAGTGTTTGCTGCAGAAATAATCAGCTAACGAGCTCATAGATGAAGTGTTTAAATAGACTCCTAATGTACTTTCTACAAATGAATCCGATAGTTTATGAGTCTACTTTTGATGGCAGTAGATCTAAATTGGTTACATTTTACGATTTGGCGACAATTGAGAATTTATTGTTCGCATTATTCGTTTGTTTGTTGGATTTGAAAGCCTTAAAATTAGTTTTTACTTCCTTCTTACTACCGCACTACTATTAGTACATTTATACATAATTATATAAAATATTAATGTTCATTAAGATCTACGACGTTCAAAATATTCTTAGCAAATACGAATAGGTACCTACTAATTGAATGTCACTTAACCTTTCATCCATATTCCTTAAGCGGTTCCCCTAATTTTTTTTTTAATTAATGATCGGGTGGCTTTATTAATTTATCTACCATCATAATTATGTTATTTTATTATACAATTGCCCACAAATTATATATGAACAGTTAGTAATTATAATAATAAAAGAGTAAAAAAATTAAATCAATGTAAATGAAAGATCTTATGACGTTATACCAATAATTCGAATTACGTGGCGTCGTCCATAATATATCTTTGGTAGCGTCGCTGCACACAGGCCACTCTCGACAGCCACAATCGGGGCCACTAGAAGCACCACTAGTGGCCGCGATTTATGGCCAGTGGCCGCTACTTTATTTAGCTGAGGTAAGGAAGAGAAGGGCGACGAATCGCGCGAGTGCTCGGTGACCACATTTGGCGTCAGCGACAAGTGGCCGGTAGAGGCCACTAATCGCGCTAGATGGCGATTTGTCATGAGTGGCGGCCACCGGCGTCTATCGTGTGCGGCGAGTCCATATAAAATGTATGAAAACTGCAGGAAATAAGCTAGTCGTGGCGATTTTGGGCCGTCACAAGTGGCCCGCGGCGGCGTCGCTTAGACTCATACACGTCATAAACCTACTAGGTTGTTCATGCGGTTTTGCCCGCCTTAGTAATATCTACCATGGCAATGAGTGTTTATGCATTATTTTTAATACCTATTTTTATATGTATTTTATTGTTATTTTGGCAGGGTTTCCAAGGTGTCTAACTAAAACTGAGCTACCTATATTAATTTGGCAAAATCATATTAATTATACATGTGACCATTGTATAAAGTAACTGTACAACGTTGTCAACGTTATCTTTTTAAGATAAAATTGCGTCTCGACTCGAACTTGTGTTTGCTTTAATAATACCTTATCAAAATATTCGCAAAGTATATAAATGTATATTAATATATAAAGGTAGGTATATACTATTCATATTGATTAAAATCAGATGTTGTCTGACACATGCAATGAAACGATTTTTATATGCGCCATTTAAAATTGGGATAAGCTGTTACGATCATACCAATACATATAGGTAATATGTCATGAATATTTGACGACCCGCGTGGCGGAGCGGTTACTATAGTGGTCTGACGCGCAATGCGTCCCGGGTTCGATTCCCGGCCAGACAGGTATCTGAATGATGAGTTTAGATTCATGTTCTGGGTCTGGGTGTTTGTGTATTCGTCTTGTGTGTGTCCATGGTACCCACGACACAGGAGCAAATCCTAGTGTGGGGCTACAGTGTAGAAAGCGTGCGCGTTTATAAATTATGAAAGCGTGGTGTCTGCGTTTATTTATATATTTGTTTGACACCGCTGAAACAGGTCAGAAATAGATGTAACGATAACATGTGAATGAAACTACAAGGGTTGGCCCTTAAAGGTTCAGTTAGGTTCCAGTCTAATCAGAGTGGCATAATAACGTTATGCATAGTAAGTTCCTTATGTTAACAATATGTATATCTTTCGTACACCTCATATTCTCAATATATTTGGTATCCTTTAAATATTCAATTCACTACCACCATTCTCTTAGTCCCCATACGTGTTGTACAATACTACTGAAGCACGAAACCCTTGCGATAGACAGCAGTAATGCACTTGCCAGCCACTGCAGCTGGCTAGAGGCAAAATCCCCCATTAGTTCCTCCCCAGCTGGAATAGAAGAGCAGTTTGATAGAAGGTAGAAAGTGGTGCATGACAGTAAACTACTTCTCCAAAATGCAAAACTTATACGCGATGTATTGCGATCTTCCTCTCGTGTTATTTAAAGATGCCCAACGATTATTTTAGTTTTACACAAGGTCATTGTAATGGAGTACGTGAGAGATTGGTTCAGTTCGCCAATAGTCGAAGATCGGCAATTTCATTGTCTGTTTTTTGCCCCCGTAGTCACAAACAGTTCGGCATCAACATTGGCTCCAATATTTGCTACAGCCCTACAGTTCTCCGCTAATTGCTTTTGCGAGCGGCATTACATTACCTACATTATTGTGCAGGAGGATCAACATTTAATAAATGTTTTTCCGAACGATGTACGCATATCTCTCTCACTAATATTACAATTGCGAAAGTTTCTAACGATGTATGTGTGTTTGTAACTGTTTCAATCAAAAACTGTTGTTCGGATTGCCATGAAATTTCGCACACACATACCTTAAGACCGAGATTAACACATAGGATACTCATTACTGTGACATACGACGTCGATGCGGGCTATTCTTACATATTAATACCAGTATATTTGAGACAAAGTATACTGGTGTTAATATAACAGATATATTTTCAGACATTATTCGAAGGCAATGATATATTATCCTAGGATTAAAGTATATATATGAATGACACAACATAAGTATTATTAGAAAGAAAAGGTCATATAAATATAGGTAAATAGGTGAATTAAGGCGGCTAGAAGTTCTAATTATTGATTAATTAATCTTAATTTATTGATGTAATTAAGTTTAGTTTCTTAAATAATTTAAAAAGTTATAAACCTAAAACTCAATTCCATTTCCATATAGTTGTGGATATCTTTTACCAATTTGAAACAATTTGTAATATGTACATTCATATTACAAATTGTACATTATTTCCCATAACTTCAGGAGTTGTGAGTTGTTTATACGCGACCAGCCGAAGCGAACCAACGAGCAGAAGCTACTGTACAATAAAACAGTATTTAGGCTATATTGAATGTTACTTTACGTCCGAATTGTTGCGTAGAAAGGGCGGCAAAAAAGCCGGCACGTTTTGTTTGGCTCTTCGCAAAAGTAAATATTACTCAGTTAGCTTTTTGTCAAATACCGCATTGCTGTTTTTGTTCAACGGTAATTATTTGTGTGCTAGCATTTTGTTCTTGCTGTAACGGTTTGAAAGAGCGTAGCGCACTGAATATATTTTGTTTTTCGATTCGCGTAATTTTTGTTTATAATATTTTTATCGAAATTCGATGACACACGTGGCGGATCGATAACCTGTTTTGTGTTTGTTACTACTTAAAAAAATATACAGCTGACATTTTCAAACTAAGTATTATTACAAAAATTACAACATTTTACAAAGGGTGTAAGGTACTTACGAAAAAAAAATATCACACCGACTGATGGTGTTTGTGTATAAAAAAATATGCGATTTTTTGCGCGACGTTCAAACTAGTTAAAGGGCGTAAAACAAATTATTATAAAAAGTAACGATCAGGCTGCCCAAACATAAGAATCAACTAAAAAGGGAAAAATATGTATTATAAGTTAAAAGATATAAGATATTTTTATCAACGAATAACACACATTAATGTCCGTGTGCAGTACTTTGAAAAAATAGTTTAAGGCAAGTGTTTATAATATAAGGAGGGAATATGGATTACGAGTAAGGATGAATAAATAATAATTCGCAGTTACAACTGATTAAAATATTTTAACTGTAATTTTTGTACATCGCAGTTTCTAAAAGTAACTTGTGTAATTTTAAATCAAGTTATAATTTTAATAGGAAGAGCAATCATAACCCACTTAGCAAGAGTTGGTAAGACTTAGAAATAGGTTAAGTAGTTCTATCCAATTAAAAACAGATTATTATTATACTCTCGAAACTCTCCTGTAGTTAAAATATACATTATGTTATGTTGTAAAATAATTCAAACGAACTTCAAGAATTTTAGCTGTGGGAGATTTTTTTTATATTTAGCGACAGTCAATTCTTTCGTTTTTGGGGCTAACTTGTAAAGTTCTTTACGTATGAACAAGACAAATATACATATTTGTTTTCTACTTAAGAATGAGTGAGTACAAAGACACAATTAAAAAAAATAGGGATGGATTTGATCCCTTACGCACAGTAGGTACTATTTCAAGTACCTATATGTAATGTTTTTTTTAGGAAATACTAGCTGTCCCGACAAACATTGTTTTGCCATATAAAAAATAAAAAAAAAAAATTAAGGGTGGACAACCCTTAAAGGGTATGAAAAATAGATGTTGGCCGATTTTCAGACCTATTGAATAAGCATATAAAATTTGGTAAAAATCGGTCAAGCCGTTTCGGAGGAGTATGGCAACAAAAACTGTGACACGAGAATTTTATATATTACCTAGATAATTTAATATATTTTTTTCATAGTTGTATTTTAGGAGACTGATTAGGTCTCCAACGCTACCAATGATCAATTAGTTTTGAGATCTTTTAGATCTCTAAAGCATCAGCTGAAAGTTTGAAAATTATGTCGCAGGCAACGTGTTAAGGGTTCCGTTTTGTAATTAGGACACATATGACCCTAAAGGCGAGGTGACAATAACGACTTCGTGGACTATACTGCCTAAATTGAAGCGTAAAGCTTGAAATGTATACCTATTTTGAGACTTGAAAACTAAAGACAATATAGGTACAATCAAAGGAATCGTGTTCACGAAATGCAGACGTTCCGAAAATGAGCAACTAACGAGTATAGTTAAACGGGCCTGTTATTTGCATACAAATTGGCTTTGGGGGATAAACGCTCCATTTGTATTCAACCACGGGACCTCAGTTCAGTAGCTGAAGAGCATTTATCCAGTTTCGGATTTAAATTGACATAGAATTATTTGCTTATCGGTATAAGGTATTAGGTGCTTCTGTTAGATCCAACTCGATTAAGACAGTAAAAAAAATCTTCTTATTTTATATATATTTATTTTGGGGTTTATCATTTTAAAAGGTATATCAATTAATACCACTTTGTGTGACAATAGTATTGTTAAAGTAACTGATAGAAATCAAAAGTATTTAGAATTGGTACATGGCTAGTTATATGTTGACGGCGGCAGTATCTATACCAGATGGACTGCATATCCGTTAGGAAGCAAATGTGATACCCTAATGTTTGTTTATATAAACACACGTGGACGTATTTCTACCAGCAGTGAGAGTCCTGTTGTTGAAATTCGGCTTTATAATATCGAGGTCCAAAGTTCGAATTCCATGCACGCACAATTTTTTCTAACTTATGTGTGTAGTATTAGTTACTAGCTCTTACCCGCGGCTTCGCCCGCATGGTCAACATAAATTCTAAATTCCCTTGAATTTATTAGTTGCCTTTGACTTAAGTAAATGACTTGCAAATGAATTTAACTAATGTCTAAACTAATTAACAACGTCTAGCACTACTAAATGTCTAGCAACTAACAAAACAAGGATATTCTCATAGAAATGAGAGAGCGCGGTAAAAAGGAGCCTACGTCACTTTCCTTCCTCCTAACTATCTCCCAACATATAAATCATATCATATATCGTAATAGCTACGTGGCGATGAGAAAGAAGAACAAACAAACACACTTTCACATTTCCAATATTAGTATGGATTATCAGTTCAAGAAAAACGTAGTGCGAAAACCGATACGTCTAAGAGACCAGAACAAAACTACTCTGAGGTGTATGAAGTCTACCAATATGTCTATGTAGTGACTTGAATATGGTCTCAACCTCTCATACTGAATGGGTTCGTGCCTAGTAGTGACACAGCAATGGGTTGAAGACGTTGAACGCTGACGTGACGAGCACGACTGAAACTCTAATTAAGGTCGACTGCGCATGTGTATCCTGAAATACTGAGTTTAATGCCATGAATTAGTAAAATTCATGTGATATACAAAGTATTACCATACTCCCATTTAAATACAAACCATAATATAGCGTGTTGTTATCAGTCAATTATGTCCGTAATACCAAAAAAATAGAACCGCAGTCTTGTATAATTCTTAATTCACAACCAGTTGATTTACTCTTTACAACAATCAATGGTAAGTGATCCGGGGAACTTTTCGTCTTGGTGCCCATGAAATCTTTTCTTCACTTCTGGAGGATAAAGATACATACACATCAATGAATTCCTAGAGACCTCTTAATGTCCGGTTCGTACGTTTCTTTATACCACGGATGTACAAGTTGTGGTATGAACGTTCTCCCAAGGTATTCTTGCAGTTCTATGACATAGGGCTCTTCAAAAAATGCGCAAGGAACTCTCCTTCAAAGCGGGCCATTTATTGCCGACTTTGGCGTTTGTAATATCCATAGGCGACACTGACTGTCACTGAAACCTCCATAAAAAGACAAGCTCCGGACCATACTCCACAGCGGCAGTGAATATCTTTTTGCATATAAGCAGTGGAGTTTTTCGGCATACACTCTCTCTTATACATTTTTTCGAGGAAAAAACGCTGCCTCCCGACGTTGTCTCCATTATGATTAATTGAGGCAGTTATCGAACCGCCAAGCACGTTTTTTTGTACCTACTCACATCGTATCTTTTTACACGAGTACCATATTTGAACATGACATCTTCGTCGCTGGGATTACTCAAAGAAAATATCTTTTATGCATTTTACTTTTAAAAATACATGATTAAAATACTCGTTAAGCTTGTTTTAAAAGAAATTGTTGGTTTAATCATCCGGAATTAGGAATAAACTGTTATTGATGGATTATTATTGGCAAAGGTAAAAGTTAATAAAAAGACAAGCTTTTACCTGATTTAAAATTGTATTATTTTTATTTTTTTTTTACGTTGAATAAATTGTAAATATTTAAAATATTAATTATTTTCAATACGGATATTTTAAAACTAATACAAAGTTCTTAAATAACGCGAAATATCGATAATTCGATATCAAACGACTTTATCAGTGTTTGTGCAAATATTCTGCTAGATTTTGTTTTTATCAATATTATCCTTAATCGGATCATTTGATTTGTATTTTTATGGTATGTATTATCGAATTGTAAATAGGCCTTGATAGTGTAAGTGATAAAATTACCTAAATGTTTTTTTTTTTATAATTTGGCTTTATATTAAAAAAGAACGAATTGTGACATTAAACACTGGTTGTTTTGCTAACTATAGTAGCTGCTTATATAAATTACTGTTGTTGAATACCAATTGCGTGGAGAAATTTTACTTACATGATTTTGGCGCATGTAGTTGATTGGTTTGACTGCTTATGAAATCCTATTTTAAAAAATAATAATGACAGAATCCTGCGTTGTTGGATACGAATACAATTTCACTGATACTGATATATTAAAAACGTCATATTATGTAGGTTTTTAACGCAGAGATATTCGAAAATCAAATGCATGAGTGGGATTATTGGAATGAATCGTCAATTCTACTTCTTTATCATGTAATAGAATTCACAATGTCATCCATTCAACATTGCACAAAGTGATAGCAGACACATCTAACTCCCAAACAAATCATGTCTACAAGTTTCCGAATCCTTCGGGTCATCGTCCACTTCAGACACATATGAATATGATAATCGGGAATACAGTTCCAATCGTAGTAGCGACGTCGTGGGATGAACAATACGGCGAGGTGAATGACATACTATTCTGCAGATTCCCTTCGTCTATTTGCATGCAAAATAAGGGATCCAGTCCAAATTTTGTTATCAAAGATATACCGTTCGCACGTCATGTTTGAGAAATATATTGCTGTAACGGAACTGTCTGAAAAGCTCTTCTAATAGCTCAGAAATGCTGTGTGAAGGATTCCCTGCCTTTGATATTACAATTTACTAGCATTTTTTACGATGACACGGCTATGAACGCATTTTCAAATACACACCTTTACACAGGTGGGGTGTTACACTATCCATTTTTTGGGCGTCGAACGTCTTCATAACTACGAGTAAACTCGTAAGCTGTGTATAACATTAAATACTTTTCTCGTGGACGTCTTTGGAGGCGATTAAAGGAAAAAAATCGTGAGAGTGTTAGCAGTTTTTTTTCGGTTTTTTAAACATCTGGAGGAATATCCTCGTTTCTAGGGACGACTTATGTTGCGGAGAGTTCTAGGAACTTTTTGAATCATAATGTTAACCTCATGCCAAATTTGTTCTTACAATTAACGCATTGGTTATGTACATAAATGTGAGTATGGGATTGCTAAATTTTATTCATGTACTGTAGGTAATATAAATATAGGTATATGTAGATAATATGATCTATGATTACTCATAGCGTGATGTTTAGTGGCGTCAGATATCGCAGATTATGCGACATATTGTAATGGAATACTCCATTATTCGCCTTTATTCGTATGTATGAGTATACTTACTGTCAATCTACTTTGCTTCTAGATTTACGACACACATTTATGCTTACAAGTGTAGTATAATAAGCATATAGGTATATACTTTGGTGCTTACAATTATCTCATTATTGTTGAATCATATTACGCGGAATCTAGAAACAAATTATTTGATTACTTACTCTATCTTATCAACATTATCATTAATTACCTTTCATTGAGTATTCTACCACGCAATTCTGCTGTCTAAATATGATTATTGACAACGAAATATTGATATCCATAGACATAATAAGGTGCCTAGTTCACCTTAAGCCTTACAGTTATAAGTTCTTGTCGAAAAAGAGTGGGCGGTACGGAAGGTACTAGATAATAAAACCTGCTGGTGGTAGAACCAGTGTATTTCGACCGGCGAAGTACCACCGCCACACATATTTCTAGCGTGAAGCATTTCTTGCGTTTCGATGGAAGGGTGTGGTTGCTGGCACACTTTTATATGAGGCGACCATCATGGTCCTCGGGAGTACCAATGCGTCTGTGATTGACTTTAGATAGAATAGATAGTACAGATATCTATGGGCGGCAGTGACCACTTACCATCAGGTGGACTGCATGTTCGTTTCCTACTTCAATCAGATAAAAAAACTTATCTAATTCTTACATAATTTGATTGTGAGCTCTTTCAATACTATAATATTAGAAGTCCGAAATTGTGTGAAGTAATTTGAATAAAGAAAATATTTATTGAGCTTTTTATGTAATTATTAGGTAATAACGCTTTAGAGAATCTTACTTTCAAATTAGGATATGCGGTGTTGTAGGTTCTGCAGACAAAATGACGGGCCCCTAGACCAAAATCGTAAATGAAAAAATACCAATTTACTTACATGTTTTGTGGATTGTATGTCTATTTATTACTTACGCCAAGAAAGACTTTCTATGGAAAATCATTGTAATAGCGATTCAGAAACTTATTAAATAAGTTCCTAAATAGCTATTATAATCAACTATTACAATCAACAGAGCTTCATACTGAAGTTGGTAATTTTATATGCAATTTTATTCTAGGGGCCCGTCGAAATATACAAACGAACATGATAGTAGGGGTATGATAAGAGTCATATGGTATTTACAATTTTATAACATGCAGCAGTTATGCGTTTGCGCTGAAAATTACGAATATCGGCTGATTTGAATATATATGAGGCTACCATTTCAGTTAAAGCAAAGTGACGTAAAGTGGAATCTCTCTTCTTTTTCCGATGGCTACAGATCTCAATGGGACGTAGCACCTTATACTCATTTGTTGGATGGCATTCTCTATAGGTAATTAAATGCTACAAAAAGAACCAAGAACAGCCACATCATTGTGTTATTTAGATTTCTATCTGGAAGTTAGAACCAAAATTTTACATGTCCAAAATATGGCGACAAACCTCTCTTTCTTATGTAGGTACTTTTGTATAAAGTGTTTTATGTAGGGAATGGCGAAAGTAATCTGAACTTTAGTGACCATTACTCTCCAATGTAGAGATATGAAACCAATTTAAATTGCATAAATTCTGTACATAAAGCAACTTTTATGAACTTTACACCGTAGTAACATAGCTAATGCCAAAATCCCTTTGAACGTTTAATAGTTATAAAGTGGAATGCTAAAACCAATGGTTAACACAGTTAACGATTCGTGAATAACTAAAACACAGCCGGTTATATTAGTTCACTTTTCTGACAATGGAGTGTGGAACAAAGCGAAACTTTTAACATAAAAGGAGTAACTTTGTATGCATTCTATGTGAAGCTTCTGTAAAAAGGTGGATTTATAGAAAAAAAATGGTCATCAAAATGTAACTCGTTACATGAAATACGATTTGGTTTTAAAAAATATGTGAGGTATTCCCGGAGCGCTATGACATGGGGTTCTTCATGAAAGGTGGGAAAAGAGCTCTGTTACAAAGCCGGCGATGCATTGGCGACTATTTGGTGTTGCGAATGTCCATATGCGACGGTGACTATTTTCCATCAGGTAGCCCGTCTGCCTTATCGTTAGGTTAAAGTATAAGAAAAAAGGTAAGTAAAATTCATAAATTTTGGTACTCGTCCAAAACAATTCTCCTTTACAAATATTGTTCAAACTACTAGCGGTTTTAAGTCACGTGGAAAATATTTTTGACATTGTACTGATGTGACACGCTCTCTTCCGTCTTTTCAGTCTTTTACATACCTTACGAATGAAAGAATGTGTATACATGTTAACAAAACTTTACATTCTTTTAATTCAACCAGAAAAAGTAATTTTAACCTGTCTCATCGCGCTATTTGAAACCTGTTACCATTATTAAAAATTATTCTTATGTTTATATTTATTATATTTAGATTTTATAGGTGGTAGAACCAGTGTAGTTCGCCTGGGGAAGTACCATCGCCACACCTATTTCTAACATGAAGCATTTCTTCCGTTTCGGTGGAAGGGTGTGGTTGCCGGCACACTTTTATATGAGGCTGCCATCTTAGTCCTTAGGAGTAGCAACGTATCTGTGATTGACTTCAGATGGAACCCATGTTCTGTATGTAGGTGATTACAGATGTTCATGGGCGGCAGTGACCACTTACCAGTAGGTGGACTGCAGGCTCGTTCGCTACTTTAATCTTATAAAAAAATACTTTCAGTAGGTACTACAACCCGTTAAAACACATACCTATATGTAAAAGAAGTTATTTTAGTTAAAATGCTTTCTCAAAAAATAGAAATGCGTCTACTGATTATATGGCACGATTTAGATATACCAAAATATGACGAATATACTTAAGCCTAAAAATTAACGAGAAACTCTTCCATACAAGCACTTGATCCAATTCACGCCTTTCGTTAAGCGATTTGTTCCCAATGAGATTGACACAAGGACTCTTCACGCAGATTGGACATCATCGCACGTCCCTTATCATTCGCTTAAGGGCTCTTGTTTAAATGTAATGAATTTATTTGTAGGTATCAATGTAAATATTAAATGCTTAAACGACGATTAAAAAATATAAAAATACAAATCATATTAATCTGCTAAAGTTATCAACATTGTAATATAGTGTCTTATTGTAAGTACTTTATTGATAAATACGAGTATGTCAGTGCCACACATTTAAAACGCTACCTACATGCTTCTCCGACGTTTCAGGGTTTCTGATTTTGGTTGACAAATGTTGATTCGTCCGACGACACCGTGGGCAGTGACACTCTGATAGGGTCATTGTGATCTCTGCAAAGGGTGTGCAGGTCCTGTACATTGTACACCTAAATATATGAACATGTACTAGAGAATCGACAACAGCGCAACACAATCATTGACTCTGCAGATGGAAAATACATATTTATGCACGAGTGGGCACTTTGTCACAACGCCAGGAGGGTGCTGCATTATAAGCTGACAAAAACATTATCATTTTGCCCTGGCCAGGGAACTGATTGGGCAAGAATCGTATAGAGAACACGTGGAAGTATTTCAAAAGAGCTATTACTAAACAAGTGATCACCACCAACCGCTACTGCTGATTTTCAAGTTTTAAGTAGTGTTTCTCCGGTGTAAAGTTGCATTTATAAGATTGCTTTCAGGTATCGATGCATAGTACCTAAAATATTAGGATACATTTAGTAGATCCACTAAGTCAGTTAACACTTTATAAGACCGACGAAAGTAGAAGTGTTAACACTAAAAATCAAACAAATGGTGAAAGTATAAGTGATTTATGATGGAAATGATGATATTTTTTTTTAAAGTTCCTAGGTTTATTTTTTGGAAAATGTGGTGGCCAATATATTTGCCATAACTTGTCAATAAGACTTCATTTTCAATTGTTCACTCTTTAAAAAATATGTTTTTTTATTTTTCTATTTTCTTCTGTTCTTATGGAAACTAAATTGCGTCGCAAAAGTTGCCAGAAAATCGACTAAATACATTGTGCCAAGTATATTACCATCACCTTACAAAGGGTAAACGCGTGTAGCGATTATAACGCTGATACGTACACGTAATATACTTGAACCGATCTGTCCTAAAAGGATGGTAATTCATCGTCACACTCAATTATTTCTCAGTTAATGAAGCATACAGTAGGGTGCTCCTTAATCGCGGAAAGTCCCACGGCCCACTTTCCAAGGGACTCTTGACCAAAACGTAATGAAATTAATTACTGTCGGTTTCAGATCGGACCGTTCCATTCCTCATGACTTAAGACCAACTCTAAAGATCTTTAGGGTGGTTACCCTTTGTGAATTAATACTACTTATTGTTAGAAATATAAAAAATATATTTAATGAAATAAGAATCTTTCCACCCATCTGTGGCCATTGTTTTTTTATAATATGGAAGCAGCAAACGAGCACGCAGTCCACCTGATGGTAAGTAGCCACGCCCTCCCAAGGACATCTGTAATCAACCCCAGAAAAAAATCAAAATCTTATCTGAGGTAAGTCATAGAGTTAATCCAGTAGACTCGAACTGGGACAGAGTTAGAACGATTCGGATAAGTACGTATGTCTCACTACCCTTCACTGAAGAACACAGAAGTACATAAAACCGTTGTTATACATGCCTAATGGCAGAAATAAATGTGGCGGTGGTTCTTTCGGAGTGAAAATACAAGAAGTTCTTCTGACTTTAAAAGAATCTGACGTACAACAATTATTCTGATTCGGGGTTGATTTCTGATTCATCAACGGCACTAACGCATCACTTACACTGGCGTTCTTGTATAAAGTCGTAAATAGCTTTTACTTATCGAACAGATTAATTGAGAAAATTCAGATCCATTTATATTCATGATTAAATAAATAAAATCGAGGAACTTACTCGCATCGATTCCCGGAATTGCTTTCCGTGTTCCGTTTATGCAGTGATGTAATTCCCTCCCGGCATGTTATTTCAGTTTTACGATTGTGTGAATTTGTAACATAATGCCGGGTATTTGTGTAATTCGCAATCAGTGGTTGCAGTTAAAATAGTCATGGACAAAATTAAGTGATCAAAAGTTTTTATTCAAGTTCAGCATGATTAAATCTTAAGGTATTATATGCAATTTATTATTTTTATTAGAACCTATTCGTGGTTAAAGGGAAAGGTATCGATGATTATAGTCAAAGAAATGAAAATCATCCATCCATTCAATTAGACTTTAATAAACAAGCTGCTAATAATAATTAGGTCGTGTAGAATTGTACTACTGGTACTAAATTTTTTTCATCACAACATCTCACAACAAGAAAAGTCTATCTTTAAATTGCTTTTCTTACTCCCGTACGACAATTTATTACATTGAATGTGCAACTACGTCCTCAGTGCGATAGGTCTCTAAAAACTTACGGCTTATATACCAATATTTTTATGTATAAATAGACTCTGGTTAAAATATACAAATTCATAACTCTACCCATGTGTGGTTTGCAATTCATCACATAGAAATGTTTTTTAGTCGATTTTTCTGTTATCCTAGACAGTTGAAAGTCAATAAAGGCCTTGTAATTCACTAAAGTTACCAAAGAGTTTTTTTACAATTTGCCACAGAACATCACAATGAGATACATATAGTTTAACCCTGAATACGAGGATCTTCTATAAAAGATTTAATTATAATGGAAAAATCACAAATATTACTTAAATTTCATACCAAATCACGTTAACATCACGTGACTCCGCAATACGAAAGTGTTATTTGACAATGTCTACAATCTTTCTACTACCTCTACATTAATTGCATGTTTCCTTTAGAATTTACTTAAATGTTTCGTGTGACTTATCACATTTTAGTTAATGTATGAGTAATAAATGGTACCAAGGTTAAATTTTTGTTTATTTATATTGTTATCGTACACGTGGATGCTAACTAAATAACGTTTATTTACAGATATATGATAAATGTAAGTGAATATAATATTTTAATTCAGTGTATATGACATAGACAATTAGTAGTGTTTACAAACAAGCATAGTGATAGTCTAGATTGAACTGACTGTGCTCGATTTATAATGACGTATTTAGAATTAATTATCGCGATTCGTACTTAGTAACAGTTTGTGAATGAGCATTTTGGATTACGTTTTAGTGTTTTTCTCCAAAATTTAGATAAATATTGTTGTTTTTTATCGTAAGTAGGTGTGTTTATTCCCCTTGAGTATGTATCATCATGTGATTAATACAGTACGAAATAATTTAAAATTATTTGTAGAGATGTGGTCATTTTAAAATTGGTCACCGGTCAATAGGTAAAAGCCAAATACAAATAGTCTTAAATAATTTTATTTTAATTAACTGTACAGATTAAACTATAGGTACCAACGAAAAATTAATAACAAGACCGCAAAATTCTATTATTCTTTATCGTATAGTGATATTAATAGGAAAATATTAAATTAAGTTATTCATTTCATTCATTCATTATATATATAATTTTATTAATTTACAAATAACAATATGAATATATTAAATAACTTATTTTATAACTATATGTATATATAAAAGAATAACTTAAAAGGTAAAGAAAATTAAGTTAGGTACTTAATTTTAACGGTGAGTAAAATTTCATTTAATAATCAGCCAACTACTTCACGTCGGGTTGATAACTTGGAATCTAGTAATTATTTTTTAAATATTAATTAAATGTTTTATAGATCGAATTTTACAATAATAATAATGTAGAATTTAGCAAACGGTTTCTGTAATACTGGTGTTAACGTTACATAAAGCTTTAACGCTATTAGGGTCGACCCGCATCACGTGAGCACATCAATGAGCCGTCGAAAATATACTTTGACATACATCGCCCCTCAAATAAATCACTGTTCCGTTGCTAAATGATGTATGCGAAACAATTATTTCTGACGGGCTCGTGACTAGCTTGATGTGTGGATCGACCCTTAGTGACGCCCCACACGGGCCACTCGTGGCGGTCACAAACGCTGCAACTAGAAGCTAGAAGCGTTCACCGTGTGCAGCGAGTCTTTATAAAATATACAGAAAGTACAGAAACTATGGGAAATATGGCCGTGGCGGCGTTTTGTGGTTGTGGCCGGTGGCCCGTGTGGATCGACCCTTACGTCCCTTGACCGTCAGTCACGTCGTAGCCCATTTAGCAATCGGTTCCGAATGTCAACGCGACATGACAGTTAGTGGAGCTGTGTCCGACAGATAAGCGAATTTCAGATCATTGCGGAAGCGGCTGTCAAATTTGTCCCCTCGACGATGCTGCGTAGTATGTAATAAATGTATACGGGTGTAATGTTAAAATACTTAGATATTATTACGAAAACAAAACCTGAATGCAGATATATTTGCAGTCGGGTATTTTCTTTTTTTATTAAATTAACCATTTTTAGAAGTTTATGTCAAACGAAACGTACGAGTTGATCTGAACAAGACCAACTGTGTAGAACCAACTGTCTATTATTATATAACCAAGAAATAGGATTGTTAAAACTGAAATTAGCAATTGGGTTATTTTGTTTTGGTAATAACATATTTAATTAAACACTTTTAATGACTTCCCAAAAGTAGGTATTATGATAAATATAAAAATATAGTTTGGACGGTCTATCTACTAGCGATAAATTTCAATTACTGAATTCGACTGAAATAAGTAGGACAAGCTAAATAAAACCGTTTAAAAATTACACGATATCCAATCAACTTAGAATGTCTACGCTCTTCACCGTACTTCATCTGACTCTCTTGGTACATCTCGCAATTGGTTCCGATTGTCGTCGTAACATGACAGTCATTGGCGCTGTGACTGGCAGATAAACGGACTTCAGATATGGACTTGGATTAAGGGCAATCTAATCGTGTAAATCATGTTAGCTGAAGTAATTGAAATGCGTCACAGCGGTATCGCAGTTCCCATTAATCATGTGTCTTCATGGAAACCACATATGTAATGGGCACATAAGTCCGTATCATATAGTGTGATAAATATATTTTTTTATTCTGTTTCCTTATTGAAGAAACACATGCATCTAGTTTATCTAAATATGAGGCAAGATACTGGAGCTAGCTTTTATTACCTATGTAAAAACAAGGTGGTACAAAAAAAACTTATACAAAGAAAAAAGACAAACCCGCTGAGTTTTTTTGCCGGATCTTTTAAGTTGATGTCGTGTTCCGATCCAATGATAGTGTAATAAAAATACTTTTAACTAACAAATTGTAAATGGGTCCATAGTCCTATCCAAAATAAAGATATTTCGTTTCATTCTACTTTCCATCTACACCAGGTACTAGCTACTGATAGGTACTACTAAATGTCTAACTATCTATTGCAAGTTTATATTTTATAGAAAATTGTAGAACAATCATAAAATTTATTGCAGATCATTCTTCACGTATAACCTTAACTCCTGGATCCTCGTAGTAATCCCACAGTCGTTATATCATACGGAGTAAATCAGACACATCTATTATGGTTCTCCGTTTCAGATCTTTTCTTAAAATATAGCCGCATAAATCAGTATATCTCTTTGTATTGGAAGAATATAGAAAGATAGTTATTTCATTATATAACGTTATCGTTCTTTCAGACTCCCATTGTCCATTATGTAATGGGCTCACAAAGGCCTAGTTTAGGATCATGGGCGCGCTTGACTTATCAATGCAGTGAGGACGAGATATGCGTAAAGTTTCGTCTGTTATGTTTGTTTATTAATTGAATTTAAGTAGTGTCTTTTTTTTCGAGGGGGAAACCTTCAAAAGGTACCCGACGCCTTGGGATCGACGCAGGGTTATGTGGGAATTTACCGCACTAAAACCACCCCGGTGGCCGTCCTCGGCGCCGTGAAGAGGACTCCAGGACCTCCAAAGGACTTCAGCCGGAATCCTCTGAGCGTGTCGCCCCATCGGGCTCCTCTCAGATGGGCGGCTGGGCCCACCACTCCGTCTAGTCTATACCACGATATGCGACCACACATGCCGCCGTCTTTCCCGGGATCGCCTGGCTGGACGGTTCAAGCTCCCACTCTAGCCGCCGGCAACCCCGGAAGCCCCTTTTAGTCGCCTCTTACGACAGGCAGGGGATACCGTAGCCCTATTCTGAACCCGGAACTACATGAATGTGGAATTTTTATTCCTTTGAAACGCTACTCTTGTGTACGTCGACCACGACGACCACGTACGTCTTGTGTACGTGGTCACAAGTGATTGCGCAGGAATAAACGTTTTTACTTTTATATTTACAATAACATACACATAACATAACAAAATTCGAGTCTTAATATCACAATTAGTAGCAAAATGCATAGATTTCATTGAATGCTTATCTCAGAGTACGGAATTAGAAACGATGCTTTTAGTGACATCAATAAGAATTCATTTTAACGTGCATTATTATATATATCGACATTTTTAATTTTTTCGTGTATTTAACCAAACAAATCATATTCTTATTCTATCTCACATTATATTGTGTTTTAATATTTTCATTTTTAATGCCATTTATTTTCATATGTATGTGTTTCTGTTCGTATGTTATGATACACGCATACATATCATACAAACACTTTTTTGTAAAATATTTAGATTTCTATTAGCTTTGCGCATACCAATATATTGAACTGTATTGAGAATTGTTGAACAACGCATATAGTGTATTGTGCAGATAACATTGAATTCCAGATAAATCGAATAAAGCTTTTTACTCATAACATGACCGCAGTATTACGTAATGCATTAACGGCATTCTGTACATTACTATAAAATATGAACAAACATGGGTTATGCTTTATAAATATAATTGTTGTTATAACATTTTTTATAGAAATATGTGGGTATATTTTCATTTATTTTGTAGATATTTAGGTGTTAAGGTAGATATACTAATAGAGGCTTTTAAATCTACTATGTCCGAAAAAGCAAACTGTGATCGTTTTCAGGTAGGATTACTTTTTTTCGGTGTGTTATATAGGTACCTAAATTGTTTTTGGCACTGCCCTTGCAATAATATGAAGATAAGATGAAGCGTAAGCTAGTTGCGTACTTCATTATGATAAAATGCTATATTATGGTGTATTAAGGTTAGGCTTTCATATCTTCAGTGTTGTAAATATGGTGTGATATTAGACGCGGTCAAAAAAAATCAACTGTCTCGCTAACACTGTTCATAAGATACATCCCGGCGACGAACAAACGGACAAACGGACAGTGAAGTCTTAGTAACAGGGATCCGTTTTTACCCTTTGTGTACGGAAACCTAAAAACGGTTTTTTTATCTGACTGAAGTAGCAACCGAACATGCAGTCCACCTGATGGTAAGTGGCCACTGCCGCCCATGGACATCTGTAATCAACTTCATACAGAACATGAGTTCTATCTGAAGTCAATCACAGATGCGTTGCTACTCCCAAGGACTAAGATGGTCGCCTCATGTGAGTGTGCCGGCAACCACACCTTTTTATCGAACCGCAAGAAATGCTTCACGCTAGAAATGGGTGTGGCGGTGGTACTTCCCCGGTCGAACTACACTTGTTCTACCACCTTGAAAAATTGTCATAAAGGTACAATAAACAAAATAAGTGTAAAATAAATTATACATCTAATAACTTGACCGTCTGTTGTTCCAGACGTGTGTTCCTTGAAGCAGTTCCAGTGCGCCAACGGGAAGTGCATACCGATCACGTGGGTGTGCGAGGGTGACAACGACTGCGGGGACAACTCTGATGAAGATATCGAGGAATGCAAAAAAGGTAAGAATTTTGGTAAAAAATATATTTAAGTTTTACTTTTTTAGCTTCGGTTATATTTTGGCAGTGGGAGGAAATGTTGTTGCATTTCTAATGTGACTTTAAATCTCAGTTAAGAACACTATTTATAAAAAAAATCATAACTTTTTATGAGATTGTATCTTAATTTGTAAATATTCCATTTAATATAAAACTATTATACTATATATATCGACGACCCGCGTGGCGCAGCGGTTACCATACCGGACTGACACGCAGTGGGTCCCGGGTTCGATTCCCGGCCAGAGAAGTATCTGAATGATGAGTTTAGATTCTTGTTCTGGTTCTGGGTGTTTGTGTATTCGTCCATGGCACCCACGACACAGGAGAAAATCCTACTGTGGGGCTATGAGTGTAGAAAGCGTTTTTTTAAGTTTTATTATATGTAATCTATGAATAATTCAAATATTGGAGTAATTGATTTTATGTATATTACCTAAATTTGTATTTTTCTGAGAAACAAGTTCGCGTTCCAACATTTTTATGCATAGGTACTGTTTTCGCAACTTGGTTTGCGTATATTCAGGTTTTGAGTTAAGTTAGTGGTGATAATATGACCAGTTCAAAATGAAATGAAAAGGCTAATCATAAAGTGATTGTGATTGTTCAAATCAGATTGTAACTATCAAAAACATAATCGACATTAATTTTCCTTGGCAAATTACGTATGTAATGAATTTGTCTCTTTGTCTGTAGGGATAGTATTCTTTGTGGACTTTGAACGAAAACATGCTTATACGTTGTTATATAATGTTATATAAACTACGTACCTATAATGTTCAATTGATATAAGTACGTAATATGACCAGGGAGTACTGTGTCAGACTCGGAATGTTTCTCATTCGCCAACATACTGCAACGACTTTCGAAAGATAGGTATAATTATAATATTAACGTAAACCGTAAAAAAACATCAGTTTATGATCCTGGTTAATTTATTATTATGAAAGGACTTTACAAGTATGTATATGTGAAATAGTTACAATATTTATTTAATTACAGTAAACCATGTTATTGTCTTTGAAAGAGATTTTGATAATAGTTTCTAAAATACACAAATGAAAATAAGAAGATACAAGCGCGCTTATTGGAATCGAAATATCGGTAGCTACTCAAATATTGATAGTATGAACCTTAACAAAAATAGAAGTGGGCGCTTTGGTCGAAGTTGTCTCCACAGTAAACTAATAACTGATCGACTTCGACATTGAAATATCTGAAGGATCTCAACAAAGGCGTCCATATTGCCCGCCTATTAATATTTATTGGGGGAAATGGCTTTACAAGTTGATGGCTGGCTACTAATTTACGATCAATTGGCTTCGCTATGACCTCTTGTTCTGTTTTTGGTTTCGACACTGTCTTGTTTTAGTTCATTCTGTGAATTGTAATTTTATATATCTATTGTAGTATCACTAATATCACTAATATCAGAAGTTCATGGACAAACAAACTATAAGCAATGACCACTTACCATGCTCCTTTGCAACATCTATCTTACAAAATAATATTCATAACTAGTTGACCCGGCGAACTTCGTTTCGCCTAAAAGTCAAAAATCTAAAATTATTTCAGTTTCTCCACAATATTGTACATACTTCACTATATTGTAATCACTCTGTTTATTAAAAAAACTGCATAAAAATTCGTAGCGAAGTTTTAAAGATCTAAGCATACATAGGAACAGACAGCGAGAAGTGACTTTGTTTCATACTATGTAGTGATATGAATAAAATTGTTTGTGGAACAAAGTGTACAGGGACTTCGCACACTAATTGAAGTAGAATTGATTTGATTGATTTTATTTACATTGCGTTGAATCGTTCGTGTCCAGTTAATATAATACGTTGTTTACACTCGTATGCTTTTGAGTTATAGTCATGCAACTTTCTTACTGACCTAACCCATCCCATATACCTGCGGGACCTCATATTGTTTCTTTATAACGTTGAAACGCCACCAATAGAAGGAGAAAACATGGTATTTTAAAATCGTTTTCTTTATTATGTGCTCGAATATAGTCCTTATAAGTTAAGCGTTTCGAAAGACACCATCCTGGTGTAACGTAAATTATAGAACGTATGCAAATTTAAAATTTTATTATAGATCAAGCTATATTAAAATAGTTACGTATAAAAAAAATTGTATGACCTGTATTGAAGGATCTTTTAAGTCTTCCACCGTGTATTCGTTTTCTAAGTTGAAAACATGAAGATGTGAAATTGTATAATAATTTCTACTAATTCAGTGCAGCTATTTATAAAACGAAGATGTTAAAGTTACATTACAGGTCAGAGTTAATATTACCCTATGTTTTTCTGGTATCTTCTACAATCATATTATCATATACAAGCCTTACTTAAAAATATTACTCAAATAATGAAGCTGTTACATTGTAACAAAGAAAACAGACTGGCATTTATTATATTACTAAGACTTACAATAAAAGAAAATTCATTAGAAATGTTTTTGTCTGCAAAATTCAGCAAAGTAAGAAAAAAGAAAACCGTTCCAGCGGATTCAACAGTCAGGAACACGGAAAACATGAGTACAAGTATAGTAACTGCGGTAAGAAGATTCCAAACTTGTTGGAGTCGACGTGGGGATTATATGGTCTCACCGCGCACCGTTTTCGGTACTAAAGCAAGATAAAGTTTGCTTTTCCAGTTGAATTTTTAATTTCGTGTAAGAAAGTTAGGGCAACCTGTTTACCGCCGGTCTTTATTCTTTAGTCTTCGTGATCATGTTATACTTTAATGTCATAATTATTATAGTTCCGGAATCCAAGCACAAAATGTTCTAAAATCTTCTTAAATGTTCTGAACTGTTTAGTTACGATTAATTTGGTTGCAAATGTAAGTGTAACAAATATACATATTAAATTTAAAATTAGGCTGACTTCACGATCTTAACTTAAAGTGGTTAGGTAAGCAGTAAATTATTTTGTTAGTCATCACCTTATTACATATACTAACTTAATGAAGAAATAAATTATCTGTATATTAATACGTGAAAGAAGTAAAACAGACTCGCATTTATAATATTACTAAGACTTTTGCAGTAAAAGAACATCCATTAGTAAAATGTTTTTGTTTGCAAAATAAGAAAGAAGAAAACTGTTCCAGCGGATTCAACAGTCAGGAATACGGAAAACATGAGTGAGTACAAGTATAGTAACTGCGGTAAGAAGATTCCAAACTTGTTGGAGTCGACGTGGGGATTATATGGTCTCACCGCGCACCGTTTTTCGGTACTAAAGCAAGATAAAGTTTGCTTTTCCAGTTGAATTTTTAATTTCGTGTAAGGAAGTTAGGGTAACATTTTTACCGCCGGTCTTTATTTTCGTAGTAAAGTTATACTTTAATGCCATAATTATTATAGTACCGGAATCTAAAATAATAAAAATCTTAAAGCGTTTTACATTCTTAAACGTTCTAAACTTCTTCCGTAATGATTACTTTGGTTTGTACACATGTAAGTCACATAAGAAACATAACATACTTAAAATCAGTGTAACTTCAAGTCTAGTTTAACTTAAAGTGGTTAGGATAGCAAGTTGCAAAAAAGTGGTGAAAAGAAGAATATTAATATAAATTCAGTTAGTTTATAAGAATACTCTATATTTTTTGTACATAGCTACGCTAAACTTGAGACCTATTGACTTGGAAAAAGCATAAAACATAATAAGAATGTTATGTAGATAATAAAAATATTAATGTAGCCATCCAGCCAATGTAGTCATATAAATAATTATCAGTAATTTATCAATGTGTGTAATATATATATTTTTTTATTATATACAAGTACACGTTTACTGTAAGAATACAATTAGTTTTTAATCTTAGGTAAATTAACTTCTAATTATTTTATAATATACCTAATAGGACTATTTTTCTTGATACTATACTCTTGATATTGATACGTAGTGGCTGTGCTCGCTATCTTCTACGTTCTTGATACACAATGAAATTTACATAAACTTAACGCAATCACATTAAACCTAGTGTAGTCGAAGGGACTCAGTGATTGTATTTCTCGACGGGTTACTTCATTATTGGCTTCCTTTATTGACGACTGTTCGCGACTCATTGGCGCCTTTGTTCCCATGTTACGCATGCGTTAATAGTTTGACGAAATAACGTTGGATCGTTTGTATGTTTATTTAGATATTACGTAAGGGTTCTGCGAGCGTCACGTATACTATGATCATCAATTCATTACTGTCTCTGTATCCTCTCTAAATGCAAAACATACAGTTCATAGTTCAATTAACATCATGAAGATTGGTATACTATATATGCTTTTGAAAACCCTTTTAGTAGAGGAAAAACCTGAGTTGATTGTTCATCTTTAAATTGGACGATAATAATCATTAATTTCTGGAGATTGGCACTAAGACAGCTCTAAATGCAAACGATTTAAGTTCATGGTTCAGATATAGTCAACTGCAGGTTGGTATGATACATGTAGGTACTTTTGATAACCTATGAATCACACGATAATAATCATTAATTTCTAGAATTTTTGACTACAATGGCTCTTTAACGTTAAATTTCTGTCATCCAGAGTGTTTCATGCAGTCATGCAGAATTCAAGGTTCAGTAAAATCAATAACAGATATTAAAAAACATGTAAAAGGGTTCACGTAGGTAAAACCGTTATGGAAAACTCATTAAACTTTACCTTCGACGATATAACGCCAAAAACTTACATTGTCAAAGTTCCTGTAACATAATGAGGCCAAGGTAGTTTAGAGGTTATATTAATTTTAGGGTTCCTTTTATAAAGGAACTCATTCTAAAACGACCCGGTTGTCTATCTGTAACCAACCCTGAAAATGATTTATTTTTTAAATCTGCGACTTAGCAGTTTCGTAGAATATGTGATAATATATGACCGTTATACCGACTAATAATGAAACTAAAGATCACTTCTTGTATCTAGTATAGTAATATATACAAGTTAATTGGTAATTTGGTTAATTGGTTTTTAGAGGTGGTAGAATCAGTGTAGTTCGACCAGGGAAGTACCACTGCCACACCTATTTCACGTGAATCATTTTTTTGCGTTTTGATGGATGATGATGGTTACCGGCACACTTTTATATGACGCGACCATCGTAGTCCTCGGGAGTGGCAACGGCACAAAGAATCCATGTTCTATTTGTAGTTGCTTACAGATGTCCATGGGCAGAAGTTACTACTTACCATCAGGTGGACAGCATGCTCGTTTGCTACTTTATTCAGATAAAAAAAGACTGGACTAAGGACTCAAGTCGAATAATAATACTTATGTGCGATGGTAGAGAACCCTCAGTTCAATAGTGCAACTCGCATTTGCTGTAAAGAAACGATGATGTAGCATTATGATTAGGTATGCAAAGAAGCAACTGAAGCCGGTATTCAATAAAAATATCAACAATTAAGTTGTGCAGGGATAGCATAATCACTGGTTTCAAATTTTGATCTCCAAATTTGGTACAACAAGCTACGACTTATACACGTGTATGTAATGTATGTACATTTGATATTATCTGAATTGTCGAAATTGTTGCTTGCATCAGAAAAACCTACACGTCTAAGATCACCTTAGAAGTTTTCAAAAGCGTGGAAGTCTAAAATCCGGCCTTTGCTAGTATGGTAGATCGTAGCCTAACGTAGCTCAGCTATTGGATAATCATGAGTTGATGGTAATAATAAAATATGTCTTTGCTGATTCAGGACTAACAAAATGGTGTAGAATAAATATTTTCCTTTATCACGTCCTTTTAATATAATTTTGATGTAGCAAACGAGCATGCACTCCACCTGATGGTAAATGATCACTGCAGCTCTGAATTCAGACACAAATGCATTGTTACTCCCGAGGACTAAGATATTCGCCTCATATTAAAGTGAACCTGCAACCACCTTTTATTATTTATTTATTTTCTTGGTTTATTATTTAACCGTAACACAGCGCTGCTCCGAACTTGTACCACCATCTGCTTTATCACCATATCAATATGTATTATGAATAAGAATATGATAGAAGCCAAAGGAAGTCGTACGTAATAATCAGATATTTCTGGCATCTGCGTTCCGCGAATTGATATCAGCGATAAATTAATTCTTGTTCAGACATTCGTATTTCGATAGGCGAATAGTTTTTGTAATTTTGTTTCGATGTTATTCGTACTCGTTTGATACTGTGTCGATCATTCGGAGAATTTGAGCAGTCACTGTTAGCTTTATTAATTCAATCACCATTTGTGCAGAAATTACATACATATTAATTTCGTAAAGGTAAATGACAAACATTCGTGGAAATGTACTCAATGATTGTGCTTTACAATCCAGAAATTATACAAACATTTGGACAATCATTTAAGTATGTCTAGTATTATTTGTTACGTTGAATTGTCTAAAAATAATTATTACAGTAATCAATAGAGTATTGATCATTTATTATGGCATCGAGGCTTAGTAGTGACGACGTACACATATAGTCAAAAGTACTAGCTTAAGACGTTAAGTATTGTATTTTTATTCGCAACCAAAGTAGGTTAAAATCTATCATTTAACTAGAAACACTTTATTATTTTTTTTTATCAGCTGGTTCTTTTTATTAAACCAACTTTTTCTATTGAACTTTTCGTTCATAACAAATATGGAACTGAAAGCTATTACTACATTTATTTAAAAATATTCCATTCAATCCGTTTCTTTGTTTTACCTCTTTTGCGTTTGCGTGGGATGTACATTTACAACTCGAATACATTGAAGTTTTATTGTTAAGTGATTGTTATTGATGTATCCATCAGTCATATTCCAGTCTGTTCCTTTATCCTCAATTCGTCTTGAAGCAAATTTATTACTCGGAGTAGATAAGATTGTTCATCCCATCCATCTCGGTGATTCCCAAAAGTAATCTTCTAACTTGCCAAACAACTGGCGAACAAAGCGCGAACCTCGTTTAAATTATAAAAGTACTTATGACCAGTTCAAGGCGGAATGGGTTTCTCTTTAAAAATTACGCCCACTGCCAGTGGCTCCACTTGGATAAATAGAATTACTTTTTTTACTTGTTTTGGGTGTAATTGAAATCTGGTTTATTCGGAATTAGTTGACTCGGCGAACTTCGTTCCACCTAAAAGTCAAAAATCTAAAATTATCAATGTTTCCTCACTATATTATCTCCTTCCTCTTGAATCAATTATCTAGGCATACATAGGGGCATACAGCGTGATGCGTCTTTATCATTATATTACTTTATCTCTCGTCAACCCATTATTGTCCCACTGCTGGGCACGGGTCTTCTCTCAGAATGAGAGAGTTTAGGCCATAGTCCACCGCGCTGGCCAAGTGCGAATTGGTGGACTATTACTTTATACTTCATACTAATATTATAAAGGCGACAGTTTGTGAGTGTGTATGTTTGTTACTTCTTCACGTCTAAACGGCTGGATTTTCATAAAATTTGGTAGGGAGTTAGCTGACACTCTGGATTAACATATAGGCTACTGTTTACCGTGGGAGAATATCTTATTCCCGTACAATCAATACATCGATGTTTTTAACGCGCGCGAAGCTGCGGGGTTCAGTAGTTTTACACTATGTAGTGATAGAATAGCGTTCGGACTAAAGTTAATTGTTTTATTTAGGAAATGCATTTGGAGATTTTTTACTTTCGGGAGGTAGTTTTGTGTCACAAAGGTAATTTGTTACAAAGCTTTACCCAGAGTGGGTGTTTTGATAATGTTTGAATAGGACATCGTCCACTTTTAAAAGAATTATTATCTCTTCGTGGGGATATTTAGTAAAATAACATTACTTTATTATATTGTTGGTTTTGCTTTTTACAAGGAAATATTTGTAATATGTTAACATTTTGTAGTTTTAGTGAACTCCAATCATTGACCAATTATTATTTAATCGAATAAAATATGTTATGCAAAATGTAAGATTTTTTAAATCGTGGAATCATATTGAGCGTATAGAATTATTTCAGCCATCCATAGCCAATGAATACCAAAACAAATTTCTCGCGTAAATTTCACCAATTACATAGTCTGACGTATTTAAATTGCAACAGTCGAATTTGTCGAATCTAGCTGAGTGTCCTCAATTAATTTTGGTTTATTGATATTTTCTGGTTAATAAATGTGCGCTTTAGGAATTCCAAAATTAGGTTACGTTAATTAATTTGTTGGTAAATCTTGTGCAGGCTAGCTGACTAATATAAAATGGTTATACTGGGAATAACCATTGCACTGGTGATAAACAGTGATATTCTTGTTGGATTTAGTTGATAACCTATAAGGTTGTCAGTTATCAACTAAATCTACACAAAAAGCTATTAGAATTCCTTAACAGTTGATTGGTGATAATTAACGGAATTATTACAATTACATTCATTTATCAAATAACTGGTAAATTTTGTATAAATTTAAAGTTACTTAAATAAAACTCTCAAACCCTATCTATCTAGGTATCTATCCCTGGGTATCTATGGTATTAAAAGGGTTTATATATAAGCATCAAAACAGGTTTTTTTCCATTTCAAAAAAAACTCATTAAAATATGTCTCTTTAGATATACACATATATAATTATGTGGTCACATATATTAACAATACTTTTAACAACCCTCTTATGGCATCAGTAGTTAAATGTAACATGGAAATGTAATGTGGTGTATCTTTAATGTTCTAACATAATTTCTTCGGGTTATATTCAGTATTATCATTCTTTCTCGTTTACATTTCCAATATAACCGACGCTTTCCCTAATTTAATTCTCTGAGAAGCTTTTATTGGGCACGACTTATGCTGCTTAATTTTGTAAAAGTTTTTCTAACTTGTTCGAATTTTCTCATCAGCGCTTATTAAATTTGCTGGGAGGCTTGTATTTATTTTCGTTCAGGTAATTGCCTTGTTTGTGAAGTCAGCTTGAAATTTCAACAATACAAATCTGTCGTGTTATTTCTCTTTTCGTTTTGCAATGTTCGTTCCGTTTGTTTTTGTGATATAAAATGTTATTTTGTGTATCGGGTTTACTTAATGTTATTGGTGTTGAGTTTCTGTGTTTGTTTTAACATTTGCCACTATTAATACGTGATACACACACTGACTTCTAAATACTTTTTATATGTAAAGGTTACGGTGTATTAGAGTTACTATTTCTAATACACTACATGAAGTCTTAATTTAGTTCTCATGAATAACAGTTCCGACATATTATTTCCTGTATTGTTTTTCAGGTTATGATTGTTGGATACAATTTAAATATATACGTGTTTTGTGATTTAAATTAAATATCATTTCAGTAGCAGAAGTTCTTTCTTTCCTCCACTGAAAATTAATTTAAGAAAAGATCGTTAAACTTTCCTAATACCACAAAAACAGATTCCAATAAATTTGATGATCCAAGGCCCCGGCACAGATGGGATCCCTTTTGTCTTTTGTTATTATCTTCTACTAGTTTGTAATAATATAATGGTTTGCAAACTTTCAAAGTTTAATTAATTTTAAAGCTTTATTGTTGTTATCGTTCTGTGTATCAGTGGTGTTTTTGGCTAGATAACACTAGCGTAGATTCTAATCTATCTTGAATAACAAAATATAATGTGGTATCTAATATAGAAAATTGTATAACATTTTGGGTTGTTATTGCAAGGATTGGCTATGAGCTGGGATATGTATTATCATAATTTTTATTATAATTGAATCATAATTGCTATGTACAAGAGAAATAGACGGCGATCTCTCAGCTCAAATTCGCACGCTTAATTAGTAAAAGTATAAAATGCAAATAATATATTTTACATTCTAATTCATTTACTTTTATTTAAAGATTAGACTTTAACAAATAAACAAACAATCTTTCCTTATAGCGGAGACAGATTGTAATAAATGAGATGATCTGCGGTTCCGCCACGGAAATAGTCCTTTTCCCTTATCCTGATCACGAGTCTCGGCCATACAGTTAATATCTGAAGAGTTAATGGAGATGGGATATATATTATAGACGTAAAAACATTCGTCGATCCACATACAGAGAAAACAAGTGACCATTTTAGATTCCTGTATGTTTTGATCGGATTGCTCGTGTATATGGATAGGATATAGCTTATATTTGTTTGTGATTATAATATCCCTAATAATTATGTAATTAGTGAAATTGCGGTTATCTTTATTCGTAACGAACGCGAATCATTTTGGATCTTTTTCATTATCAAAACTTAATCATCACGTATGTGATAGTCTAAGTAGGCAGCGATCAAATACTTTCACGTAGTCAAACTGTGTGGTTTAGCCTATTGTCCAACGCATATTGGTTGTGCGTCTTTATGTTCCATTCGCAAATATAATCACTAGTGGTACTTCTTATTTATACCCACAAATCAGGCATTAGTGGTACGTTTTCATACTTTGTATCCGCAGATATACTTTTTATTTAAGGTGGTAGAACCAGCGTAGTTCGACCGGGGAAGAACCACCGTCACACCTATTTCTAGCGTGAACCATTTCTTGCGTTTCGATAGAAGGGTGTGGTTGCCGTCACACTTTCACACGAGGCGACCATCGTAGTCCTCGGGAGTAGCAACGCATCTGTGATTGGCTTTAGATGGAACACATGTCTGTATGAAGTTGATTACAAATGTCCATGGGCGGCAGTGACCACTTATCATCAGGTGGACTGCAAGCCCGTTTGCTACTCCAGTCAGATAAAAAAAAAAAAAGAAATATTAGAGATGCGCCGAATAGTGGTTTCACCGAATAACCGAATACTACTCGGTTTTACTTTTACTGAACCGGATATTCGGCCGAATTATTCGGTTTATCATTTCTTACTAGGAAACAACTGCGAAAGCGTGTTCATAAACAATTAAAATGTTGGTTAGTGGTTTAAAAAATAAATGTTGATATAAGATTTTAGAAAAAATGCCAATTTGATTAAGGTTTCAAAAATGTTGATTTGAAGTTTAATTGCTTTTAATATTATTAGCTTTATTCAACACACTCTTCATAAGATTTCTTTGACTTATAACATAAAGTACGTAAAAAGTTTTGTCTATTTGTTCTATATCGTGACGTGTAGCTAAGAAAATAGAAAATACTCGAACCGAATATATTGGGCACCAAAGCCGAATAATTCGGCCGAATACGAATAGTGAAAGAGATGCTGAATACCAAATAACAACCGAATATTCGACGCATCTCTACTTTTTATAGTCTGGCAAATCATTGACTCTGTTCATCACAACATTCAGTGTTAATTATCGAATTTTTCACGTGTTTTGTGATTCAAATTCGATTGCTAAAGTTTAAACCGATTTTATTCGAGTGCCTACTCGACATGCCACAATCATTGTATTGTTATATGGAATTGTAAAATTACGTTATTTACATACCCACATCAAATTTCTAAATTGAAACAATATTTGAACAAACGTACAAATTTATCAAAGGATTTTTTAGCAGAACGTTTAAAATTCAGCGGTGAACCGGTCATCAAATAAAAACGCTAGGTGTGGCCCGCAATAGGGCCACTTTATGAATAATGACAAGCGGTAATATTGGATTGAGTGTATGTTTTTGATGAAAATTTTGAATTTCCCAGAGGTGATTTAGTCGTGTGTTTCATATAAACTACTTTTCGCATAGTGGTCAAATTAATCGCTGCAGATTTTTAATAACGCGCGTCAATCGGATGTCAAACAGAGGAGGAATTACTGTTTCTTTGCCTATTTATGTATACAAAGTGCTCATTCCCCAGCGGCTTGTATCTCATCCGCTGTATTTGTAATTTAAGAAACATTAACCATTGTCAGTTAGATGGATAATTGAATCATAAATTGTACAATATTTTCATTTTTCTTTTCTTGACAACTCTTAGTCTCGTCACCGAATAACCTACAAAGTAAAAAATAGAATCGGTTGACAAACAAAAGTGAAAATATTATACTTTTTTCTTTACATATACCTACAGGGTAATTTCTTAAAATGTACGTGCATAACAAAATAAAAAAAAACTATTATGATAAGTGAAAAATGCGGATTTACGACGTTGACGTTAGTAATAATTAAAACGGCTGGAGCCATGAGAAAATGCTAGTTATTAATCAATCCCAATTTCACCATATCATTTATTATTTCAATCAATTTATTTAAACGACCCATCCAAAGTTTTTATCCAAATAGCCCACATATATTTGGATAGAAATCACGAAATATGAATATACTTTACAAGCGAGGGCTTACTGTGAATTTTATGCGCCATTTGGTGTCGTTTGTGGTAACATCAGCGTTATACGAAGTGACAACCCTTTCGTTGCTACCTAAAAACCACAAGCATTTTTCGCCCTTATTGACATCTACGCAGTAAAGGAATTCCCTTAACCTGACCTACGAATATATCTGAAACCCTATTTCCAATTTAACAAATGAGTGTAGAAGAGTATGAATAACGTGTTCCAGTATACACTATTTTAATAACATGGCAATATCGTGAAAGCTTTTGATATAAGCCACTTATAAATAAGTACCTACAAGTTTTATTCGTGTGTTGTTTAATGATATTAACGATTCTACCTCATTCCTGTGCCGGACCTACATACGTGGTAGAAATAGAATTATTGAATGTAAATAATTGTGCATTATTCGACCCATACATAATGTCGGCAACATAACATAATGACCTAACACTTTCTACACTCAAATATCTCAGCAAAATTATTTTTAGTACTCAAATTTCAGACTATTACTTTTAGGTAGCTGTAGTCCGTATTGATAAAATAATAAATACTCACACTTTTTACTATTCGTAATTGATATCATGCATATTTTAATCTACCATATTAAAGTATCCAATACAATAATATCGTAGAGTGATTCTTAAAATATGAATTTACATGACATGGCGTTATATCATATTTCCGATTCCATAAGGTTCCGTTCACACAGACCTGCTCGGAGAGGAGAGCAGCATTTTTATCACGTTGGAAACAGAGTTTTGAGTAATTGTATTAAGGTTTATTTTTATATGTGCACTTCTTTTGTCATTAGAAATGTTTGAACGCGGTTCGTGTGATATAATAAGAGGAGTCGACTTACTCTGGTTGCGTGCTCTTTCTCACTCGCAAGCTGCTACGCTCCGGCCACTTCCAGGTGTATGCGATGCGATCTGTGTGAAAAAAAAATGCGACCTGATGCTCCCTGAGCCGGTCTGTCTGAATGGACCCTAAGTGGAATAAAATGTATAACGTTTAAGTTTTTTGCAAGCTTTTATACACATAACATTCCCCCAAAATAAATCTAGTAGTTTCTGTGTAATACCCGTTTAAACAAGAGGGTCAAGTATGTAATATTTGATTACTATTTTATTTACGAAGAATAAACTAATATGTCAATGTTTAGTGTATGAACTTCTAAACTACGGTCAGACAGCTTTCAACGGAGCTAATTAAGTTACATTGTGTCGAAAACGAATTAAGTTTGACGTATAAATTAAGCAAGTTAGGTCGAAGTTTGCCCACTGGTAGGTAACTGACGAACTTACATGTATATTAATAGAGCTCACATCACCCATTGTTCTCGTACTTAGATATAACAAATCAGATAAGTTACTTTATCGTCTTGGCTAGTAAGGTAACTTACTTGACTTATTATTAGTATGTTTTTATTAGCCCATTAATGGGCAAGTATGAACACGGATCTCCTCTAGTGTTGGATTGGACTATGTCCTCCAACAATGCCAAATGCGGATTTGCAATAGGTACTTTGCATACTTTGTTTTAGTATAACAACTAAATAAGTATTAAATTACTTTAATGCGATATTTCAGTCTTTCCTTTAAGAAATGTCAAGTGAGAACTCAACATTATCTAGGTAACAAGTTGGCGAGCATAGTGACACATTTAAAACTTATGTAACCCTGCATTACCGCCGGCAGGTGTGTGTCGTTGCATATATCGGTCAACTTTTCGTCAGCCCCGTATGGCGGCCGATTCAGGTTACCTGGTGAAAGAGTTTCTAAGACAGTTCGTTGCAGCTTGGTGTTACCTATATTCTAAACCGCCTTAAGCTATTGCTACATTCTAATTTTAGTTTGTATACAATCGGTTTTGGTTCCAATGCTTCACGTTCGTAGGTGGAGGGATGATTTGAATAAGGTTGCGTTATCGAGAAAATATTAATGTAGGTTATAATTTTGAACTTTGGCCTTTTAATTTGTTTGGCGGAGGTTCGAATCTCAAACCCACCCGCGAAAATCTGATGTTTCGTAATTATGCGCTTATTTGAAATAAATAATCATGTGGTTATGGCGTGAAGGAAAATTAAGGGCCAAGAGTTTATTAAAAAAGTTTAAAAGTATGTTATTATAAACTTAAACCCTAACCTCTTTTGTGCCCAGCAGTGCGCCCGTAATGGAATGGGGACGACCGAGTAAAACATTTTTCACCGGTTCGATAGATATCTCTGAAAAAAATTCTGAATTAAAAAACCAAACGAGATTGTGTAATTGGCAATAGAGATTTGAATCACTTTTAAACTGTTGTTTACAAGAACTTTCGCAGAGGCTTGATTGTTTATTTATACTTCGTAACGACAAAAGTAGGTCGCCATCTTGCGAATAATTAAGTAGTCTGCGAAGTTTGTCTCCTTGACCGGTTTAAAAAGTTCCGCCAATGAGTCCAATAACGTCATTTCCCAAAGACCCATAAAATGAAAACCAATCTCGTAATATTCAAGATGAAGGGTGCTGGTAATTGGTGTCATAAAATGTGGTACCCTCCGACTTCGGTCCGCTGATGTTAAATTTTAGTGCCGTCCCAAGTTTTTGGCTGTTCGCATCGACTCGTACTTTGTCATTTATTTTTAAATTCAATTCTACAAAGTGCTTCGGGCTATTAAAGAGATTAACGATGTTTCGGAGATCTGCAATCATCGAATGGAAAACAATCGAATCCAGGTTTTGTAAATTTAAATTTCGGTAGTTGCTTTATTTTATGGACTTTAATGTTATTTTAAGCTTCCGCTGCCATACGATTTACAATGATTTATGTGCACGTTTGGTTTATTTAATGATGAGATGATTATTTTATTCATCCAATCGATTTTAAATGTCCCGATCACTATAAATAAACAGTGCTGAAATAAATTGCTATTTTCAGAGAGATGTTTATTTATAATTGTAAATTTGAGTGTAAACGGTTTGTTGTAATGTAATAATTATATTTTAATAAAGTGAGATTTTAAATTGATTGATAGTTTATAATATATACCTAATTTTCAAATTTCTATATTGATTATTAATAGCATTTAAAATTATATCCGATAAAAGTTTTTATTTTCCGTGGACGAAGAACGATGTGAAAGTGGCGTGTATATTTTTTTGTAGACGTTCTCTTTATAAAATGAACAAAAGTGATTCAAAGACTTCTAAGCAAGTTTCAAAGCAAAACTCGAGGGTGTGAGGCACTTCGTCAAGCCGTTTGATATAACTGTTTGCATTTCTGCATGCTCTTTAAATGATGTTTCTGTGCTTGTGTTATAACAGTTTAGTGGTTAACCCATATAAATAAGAGACGATGAATATAACAGTTAATCGGTAATTTACCTTTATAAAGTACTACCGTATTCCTGCGGTTTTGTCCGCTTCGGTCACGTATCCTCAATATTAAGTATCCTATGTTTTATGTACCTAGGTCATAAATATATACACACATTATTAACTACCGGTCGAATTTCGCTCTTTACCACAGTGAAATTCGATCGGTAGTTTTTGAATGAAAGCCTAACAAACATTGCATTCACATGTGATATTAGTAGGTAAGTAGATTAATAACAAAATACTACTTTAATGTATATTGTGGGTCTCATAGGTACGAAACCCTAAGGAAGATAAATACACCGTAGTTAGTTTAAATATATTTTGCATTCAGTTCATACATATCTGACCGATCAGCAGTCCGTGTTAGTTGTAGCAATTAGTATGTTTTAATATTGATATTGATTGATTCAATATCAATATTAAATTAATATATAGCATACATTATCGAGAAAATGTTATTAATTATTATTCAAATTTCAAAAACAATAAATCAGAATCCACTTACATTTTTAAATCTATGACTTGAATTTAGACTTATTGGCGATGTACCCACCTGTATATTTTAACACATTACAACAGTAGCTAGAACAAGAAAGTTATATAATAAAGTACCTTATATACGTACCATTTCATTTCATAATAAAATTGCTAAATCTACTGATGCTCCTTGATGTGCAATATTAGATGATAAAGGGGGATAAACAGTTCAACCAGTACCTGCTCCATTTTTAACAATACTTCTACCAACATATACCAAAATTTAATATAATGAGCACACAAAAATACTTGCTGAAAGTCGTGTTTGGTTTTATTACGGCATTTTCAGCAAAACCTATATTTCGCACAAATTAATGCACGGTTAACTGGTTGTCAAATATGCGCTGCAGATAACATATGTGACATATATACATACATGAACATAACATACATGAACATGGGAAATTAAGCGAAAACGTTTAGTAATTATTGCGTATGTTATAGTAACAGCCGATATTAAGGGAATACACCTGTAAAACCCAATTTGAATTTTTTAAGGTAAAAACCCGAAATGATCTAAGATCATGATTTATTTTCTTACTTTAAAATTTAGTAAATCTTAGGTTTTACCTCGGAGGAAATTATGACTTACATTAATGAATTTCTTACAGATCAAATCGTAGGTTTTCGCTAACGAGTATGCTTACGTATTCTCTCGTCAACCCATTATCGTCCCACTGCTGGCCACAGGACTTCTCTCAGAATTAAGGCCAAGGTCCCCCGCGCTGGCCAAGTGCGAATAGGCGGACTACACACACTTCCGAGAACTTTTTTTTTAAGAACTCTGGTGTGTAGGTTTCCTCACGATTTTTACTTTCACCGAAAAGCAGTGATAATTAATTTCTAATACGCACATAATTTTAGAAAAATCAGTGGTGCGTGCCTAGGTTTGAACCTCGGCTTACGTTTTACTATAACTATCCGTCTACAAAATTATCTGAAAGTGGTGTGATCCAAAATCACTAGAAATTTGCATTCGATTTATATATGTACCAAAAGGCTTATTGTATGAAATATAAGTACAAAAAGCGCACAGTACAAGTGTACATAGTTATGGCAACATTGAGCGTGCCAGTAACGAAGACATTGTCACTCCGGTCACGTTGTCCGGAGGGTTGCCATGCTGTAAAATTGTACGCAGCTAGCTGAATACGCGATGGCGTCCAAGTTTTACGACAAAAAATGGACGCTAACACAATTATTTGCAAATTACGCGCCGATGAACTCTGTATATGATATTTTAACCGAGTTGATGGCGATTATGGCAATGTTCGAAATATAAATGTAAACGTAATGTAAACCATACACCATTTTTAACCGACTTCAAAAAGGAGGTGGGTATTTCATACATTTTTGGCTTAAAATCTCTAAATATTTCGACGGTCCCTACGTACATAAGGACAAGTCAAAATCGAGGTTTTCAGGAGAGCGTTTTTTATGTTCAAATCGCCCTAGAAATAATTCTATAAACAATTATGAATATTTTTTTTCTATAATATTTTATTACAATCAGGGACTTTATGATGGTATTTATAGATATGTGTATATTTGATAAGTACAGATATCCGCATATACGACACTTATTCCTTGTAATGATAATACTTGTTCTCTTATACGATTTGTATATTTGGTTAAATACATAATATTTAAGAAAATATCGAATATAGGTATGAGCGTATGGACAATTTAAAGCCATATATGCAATAAAAAAATGCCATTTTTGACTTGTTCTTATATACGTAGGGACCGTCGATTTATACCACAAACATATTGCATTTCCGAAATATGTTAAAAGGTGGCAGAACAACAGTTCCACCGGGAAGGTACCACGACACCAATTTCTAACTAACGTTGCTGGCACATTTTTATATGAGGCCTAGGGAGTCGCAACGCGCCTATGATTAACTTCAGATTGAACCCTTGTTCTATATGAAGTTGCTTAAAGATGTCCATGGGCGGTAGTGACCATTTATCATCAGGTGGACTGCATGGTCGTTTGATACTTCAATCTGATAAAAAGTTCTTGGGAAGAACTGGTGTGAGCTCGTACGTATATGTAGGCACGTTACAGCTATGACCACTGATAGATTGAGAATTTTGTTTCGGTTGAGGGAAAGAGAAGGGCTTTGGTCCTCCTATTTTCTATTTCTCCTAGCCCCCTGGATCCGTCAGTAGTTGTTATTTTGAAGTTATGTAACTGGAAATAAACATTTGTTTTGGTCAATTTGTAAAGTTACGAAATGTCGCTAACATCCGCCACATCAGCTATAAAGTCTTGTTCATTAAGCTACCAGATAGCTAACAAATAATAAACTGTTTCACGTTTCAAAAACAAAGACAAACAAACAAGATCTTTGTGAATAGCACGAATGAACTAGCAAAAGGAACGAGGAACGAGTGCAACAAAATTAACTTTTCTCTGTCCGATTGCAGTCTCCGCAATAATAGTCTTCGTCGCAACTATCTCAGAGTTTAAAGAAATATTGCACTTAAATAGGACGTTATAAACAAAGATGTTGTTGCTTTCAATAAAAAGAAGTGATAGAATAATTGTCGAATATCGCGTTCATTTCGTCGTCAAAATGTAAAAATCAAAGACGTTTGATTTATATATAGTGTGCTTATTATATGTTTATAGAATTTTTTACCACTTGATTAAACGATAAAGAAAAATATGCTGTAAGAACCAATAATACACCTAGAAATTTATAAAAGTAAGTTGGATGTGTGGATTCTACCAAATCGAATAGAAATGGTCTGTGGCCAAAAACCGTTCTCACTCTGAGCGGGGACTGTGCCCAACAGAGGAAAAGTAACCAATTGAGAACGATTTTAAAAATGCAAATGTAATGTATGTATGTAATAATGATGTAACTAAATTTAGACTTGTTGTTGTGTATAAAATCGTGTATCGTGTTGTTATAATTAATTGCAGTCCCTGTAACTGATTCGTCTATATCGCAATGAACGCACTGGACAAATATATGGCAGACCACAAATTTGATCAAATGTACCACGAAATGTAAACATTGACAACTCATAAGGTTTAAGGTCAATTGAGGTAATATCCGAGATGGGGTAAAGCGGTAATTTAAATTGTAGGCAAATGTAGCTTTCTTCCAAATGTGTAATGTCATACGCTGAAGGTGATAGAACCAGCGTAGTTCGACCGGGGAAGTACCACCGCCACATATTTCCAACGTGAAGCATTTCTTGCGTTTCGATGGAAGGGTGTGGTTGCCGGCACACTTTTATATGAGGCGACCATCAATTATGATGGTCACCTCATATAAAAGTGTGCTCGGGAGTAGCAACGCATCTGTGATTGACTTCAGATGGAACGGCAGTGATCACTTACAATCAGGCGGACTGCATGCTCGTTTGCTACTTCAATCAGATAAAAAGGATAAAAAGGAAGTACATCATTTTCATAGCATGGTGGACGAAGTCGTCCATAAAACGAAAATGGTCGATTTAAGTCTACAACCACAATTTCAATCAGTTTTACCCCATCTCCGATGTTACCCTAACTCACCTTATATCTATATATACAATCGTAGAACGAATAAACTGAGAAGGAGCGAGCAACGGGTGCAACAAAATTAACTTTTCTCCGACCCATCCCAGATCCGCAATAACAATAGCAGTCGTCGCAACTGACTCGGAACTCAGAAACGAGATTCATACTTCACCCAATTTACATGAAATTTCAGCTGTGGCGATTTTTTTCCGCGCCATTCAATGATAATGAGAGAAAATTCAAGATCAGATTAGATTTTTTTATTGTTACGTTGTCTGCTTCAATCATGATTAAGAATGAATTTCTATGCGTATATTTAAGGCTTTGTTTCTTTTGTACTTGCTTGGAAAATAATTTTAAGCCCGAATGCAATTACTGCCGTACAATTAGATATCTTCATTCTATGATTGATAGAGTATGCGATGAATTAGTTATTCTTGAAGTACGTAAATGATACTGATATTTTATACCTTGGAATAAATAGAAGATCGAATTACAATATATGTATAAAATAAATAAAATAGTAATATATATATTATATATAGTCAAATATTAAATAAATAAATATATTATAAACAAAAATAAAAAATAAAATATAAAATAATAATAATAATAATAAGAATATGTATAAAAACTATTGACGAATGTTTTAGTCATACAATTTGCATAAAACTTGACAAAAAAAATGTACTTCGAAAATTTTTGACTACATAATTCAAATTCACGCCTCGTTCTTACAGTGCTATTAATTTTCACACCACGTTTGTTTATTAACTTCTTTCATGCTTCATTTACATTTATTACGGTCAATGTAATACAGTGGCTTCACGTTATTGAGTTTTTACTCGTAATAATGTTGGCTGCATAATCCCGAGTTTGGGAACAACGTTGGGAAATTCGCGGAATTTTCCGCGTCATTAACTGGAGCCCGAAAGCGTCGGTTAGATAACAAACAAACCTCCCCGACTTCGTGCCTGACGCCGTTAATACACCTGTACCGGAAGTCGACGGCTTGCCTATAATCTTTTAATCAATACCGAATTTGAGATTGTTATAATCACGTCGTTTGTTTGATACAATGTTGTTTTGCGAAATTGCGAAGGCCGTATTTATAATTGTGCTCGCTGGATTTCTATTCAATTATAAATGGTAGGTATAGAAATATTTCCATGGAGAGTTTCAGAAAAGTCAATCTATTAATTTTTAATACTACATTAGAACTATAGTGAAGAAGTCGATTCTTATAATTTGACTATTTTCAATAGTTCAGGTAGACGTGAGGTTAAGTTATAATTAATATCACGTTTTGATAATTAAATTAAAGTGTTGTAAGTAATGGTAATTGTTATAGATATAGTTTATTTCACATAGTGTTTTTAGCCTACGAAATGAAGCTATAACTTTTTTATTAGAATATTGAAACGCTCTAAAATTTAAAAGATATTTTGATGACTTGATTTGTTAATGTGCTCAATGTACAATACGTATATTTTATACAAAATCAGGGGATGAAGTAAGAAGAAAGTCAACCTATGTATACGTTCTATGTGTGAAGATGTTCGTTAGTGTATAAAAGGAAAAATGGTTACGTCTCAAAGTCTCGCTTAAAAATCTCTTGTCTGTGAACAAATTTCCGCAAACATTACGATCGGTTCCGAACGTTGCCCCTGTAAATTAAGTTACTGTACCTGGAATAAACTTACATTTTGCGCTTTGACCTAGATACTGAACTGGTCTTTTTAAATCACTACGTACTTGGAGTTTTATGTTGGCAGGAAGCTATTGGGAGACCGTTTTCCTAATGAAATTATCATCCATCCATCAGCCTGCTCAGCGGAGGCCTTTTTTATAATAACAAAGTAGCAAACGAGCATGCAAACCACCTAATGGTAAGTGGTCACCGCCACCCATGGCTAACTGTAATCAACTTCATATAGAACATAGGTTCTATCTGAAGTCAATCATGATGCGTTGCTACTCCCGAGGACTAGGATGGTTGCCTCATATAAAAGTGAGCTGACTTACACACCCTTCCATCGCAACGCAATGAATGCTTTACGTTAGAAATAGGTGTGGTGGTAGGTAAGGGTAGACCACCCTTAACGTGCTTTTCAGCAATTACCAATTAGTAGGTAAATGCAATAGGTATCGATGAAACAAAGAAATACGATGACCTCTGCATTATATATATAAAATATCATAATATACCTATTCAAAATAGAAAACATTTATATACAGTATACGGAGAAGACAACAGAACATATTGATTGACTCAGATTGTACGGGTACATTGATTGATTCAAGATCGCTATATTGTGCATTTACATACATTTTTCCATTATCAGATGAAGCGCCATGCTCTGAATATTTCTGTACAAAACTCAGTTCGCATTTTTTAAAATATCGGTAAAAAAATGTTTTGCTGTATGAGTTTCTTTGTTATATAATGATTATATTTGTATATAGACAATTGATTGTTAAGATACTGTTTGTTCAGTGGTAGATAGTATCGCTTGGAGTTATAGTGGTGACTTAGAACATTGCCTCTTCTTATGAAGGTACTAAATTAAACGAAAAGTAGGGATGAAATTACTCATCTACTGAGGTTAGGAAATCGCTAAATTAAATTCATCGACTATGGGAAATAAAGACCGACAGTCAAGAGTGAATTTCAATTTCTATGAAATTGTACAGGGTAATACTTTTCACGAGTAATAACGTTTTCTAAGGTTATTCCTTCAAAGAATTTGCATTTAACAAGCTAGGAATTCTTGTTTTAACTCCTTTCTTAACCCGTATTCTGTAGGTTTCATTCGATCGCATGCTAATAAGATCCCCAGTGAGCTTGGTTTACTGAGAAAATATATTTCACCATTCTTCTTCGAATCGACTTGGAGTTTTCTTTGAAAATATAAAGGAAAAAGCAGTTACGAGTAACTGAGGTTAATTGGATGGTAATATATCCGAGTCCCGTGGGTGTTTCGAGTCCATTATGAATACAGGTACTGTAATTTGATAGGTTTAACATGTTCGGAATTATATTCGCTGCCAGTTGTGGTTTGCGGCGGATATTGTATCCGACAATATACCTTAATCAACGTTATACGTTGCCTATAGCTATTTGTTGATAATGGCAGGGTGATTAAAATGGCTTGTTTTGACTTACTGCGCCCACGATCTAGTTTACGTGTATTTGTGATCAAAGAGTCTAGTGTTTGTTTAAGTACGTGTGGGCGAATAAGAAGTTATAGGGTTTAATATTATTTGTGCTCATTATCGTAACTTTAGAATTGCGTGGGATATGATGAGATAAAAATAGGCTTTAGAAATAAGTGAAATGGGTCGATGTAGGCTAAGTTTTTTATTTAAGTTTTCTATTAAAGAAGCAAACGAATATGTAGTCCAACGGATGGTAAATGTTTTGCCGCCCAAGGGCAGTAACTTTACGTAGAACGGGGTTTCTATCAGAAGTCAATCTCAGTTGCTATTTTCGAACGGTAAAATTGAGAGCCTAATATGAAAGTGGGCGGGCAACTACAATTTTTCACTGAAGAACTGCTTCTGCTGCTTTCGGCTTAGTTTTTTTTTTTGTTTGACGCTTAGTTGTCAAGTATCTTTGAGCTATTGAATCGATATTAGTTCGCAATGGAGATACCCACGGGTACCGAGCCCATCAAAAAATGTTACTATTTATATTATAACGCTATGTTATAAAGCTCCTATCAAACGTACACCTATAACTTCTTGTTTATGCTACGCCCTTGAAATATTCGTTATATTTAAAAAAAATAAAGCTGACGTCTTCACACATTATGTAGTTCAACGCGTGCATCCAATCTGAAACGATCGCGTTTTAATTGCCTCATAAAAATGCAACATGGTTTATTAGGCTATACTGTGCAATCCGTCGATACTTTTTGAATAAAATTTGTTAGCAAACCAAATTGTAAACGGAAGCTTTACACTCCACATTGATGGTGTTAATTGATTTCGTTGTTCGATATCCGATATGGCATCGTAGTGATTTCAGATTGAATTGTCAATTTGGCCATTGCGAGTGCATTTACATTTGTTGTTCATGTTAATGCAGCCTGTTGTGGCCAAATTGCCAATCCAATTTCAATAGGGCGCGTTATAATGGGTATGGTATTGGAAATTCAAGGGACAGGCTTCAGCCGCGCCATCTGTCGTTAACTGACTTGTGCTCTTGGATCTGACGCATATTTACAACATTAGCTTAACTGTTTATATGATAGTTAAACTAGATAAATATGTGTGTATTTACACATATTTATCTAGTTTAACTATATAAACTAGCATATACTAACTATATAAAATTTACAAAACATTATATAAACATCGATCGCGCGTGATGGTTATAATTAGTTTATTATTGTGGATGGAAAATTCACATGTATTGGGGTGTCTAAACAACCATTCCACGACTATTCACATATGTTTGTGACACACATATATAAATATGTGTACTCGGTCATAGATTAAAATGAGCGACACAATTATATTGAAAATGACACAATTGGTGTATATAATGCTTTAAGTCAAATCGTTTCGTCGCAACTATAATGAGTATATAGTCAGTCATAGGGTCGAAGAGACAATATATTTGATCGTGTGTCCGAAAAGTAGGTTAAATATATGTAATTGTATGATATAATAAATATTAAATTTGAAGTAAAACTGTCCTGTTATGTAAAGACGTCTATTTTGTTACCTTTATGCAGAATTTGAGGAAAACCTTTGTACTCGAATATAATAGCCCGGGGATGCGAGTAGCCGGTCCTTCAGAGTTAAGCTATTTCCTTTATGCCGTTACCTAATGGATTTTGTTTCTGGCTGTCACGAGTGGGAAGAATTGCAATCAACTGCACTTGCACTGCAAAGTATTTTTTACTATGTTGTCATCAACTTAAGATGGTTCATTTTATGACTTCGAGAATACCATAATTTGTGGTTATGGGATGGTTACCAAATTATAATCGAAGGGAGATAAATGGTTGGGTTTCGTACTTGGCTAGCGCGTTGGGCTATGGCCTAAAACTCTCTCATTCAGAAAGAAGACACGTGCCCAGCAGTGGGACAATAATAGGTTGTACCCAACAGTATCAAATAACCCCATCTCTCCAATGTAGAATATTTAAGAACATATCCACGAAAACATAAAAGGATAACATATCCGAAGCAAAGCTGACCTCTCCGATGATAGCTCTTATTTTGCTACATTGATGCCGCAAACGTGACGGAGCGCACAATGCGGCACACAATGACGCCGGCGCCTCTGATTTATACTGCTAGTTTCTTTTATGTGCTACAGGGTTTTGCTCAGTTCACGTGGACATTGCCGGCCGCCATTATGGAGAACTGGCTTATTCCCGCAGCTTTGTCCACTTCGGTTACGTATAAAATGATATTGAGTACCCAATGTGTTAAACTAGGACATTAATTAATGTTTATTCCAAATTTCAGCGAAATCTGACTAGTAGTTTTTGTGTAAAAGAGTAACAAACACACATACATCCTCGCTTTTGTGTTTATATCTGGAGCAAAGTTAACATGTCCGTTAATAGCGCTTATTTTACTACATTGATGCCACTACCGTGACGGACCGCTCAATGCGACACACAATGACGCCGGCGCCTCTGATTTATACTACGAGTAGTTTCTTTTATTCGCTTCAGGGTTTTTCTTTGGTCACAAGTTCACGTGGATGATACTGCCGGTCGACATTATTGAGAATTAGGTTATTCCGGCAGCCTTGGTCACGTCTACAAAACATTAAAATTTTGCACGGTTATAGTGGACGTAGAGAAGGAGTGCAGAGTGTTAATATTTTTTCATATAATGCATATATCATACGTAAAATTAACTAAAACACATTACACACACTATCGTGCATTTGTGACAAACACATAAATAATAAACGAAATAGAACGTTCAATGTCGTACTATGAAAACACGTAACGTCAGAAATGTCAGTGTCTTTGTCAAAATACCCGATATTGTTTTTAATGCAGCTTAGCTAATTAAACCTCTTTTTATATTTAACGGGTGCGTTCAAAATTACTTGAATTTTTTTACATTTTATTTGAAATATTCGTATTACTTTGGACCATATGAAGTTTAGCTTTTTAATTTACATTACGGTCGAATTTCGACCGATGCAACGGGTGACTAGTAATATTAATACCTATCTTTGTGACACTAACATCCTTAGTACATCTTTTTTCATTCTTTTAGAATGAGCACCTGTATTTATTTATTTAGATTAAAAAATCACATTTAGTTGTTGTAAGATAACATTAGATTCAAAGCTGACCTCTTCGGTAATGGCGCTTATTGCTACGCCGCCACAAACGCGGCACACAATAACGCGGCGCGGTAATGGCCGCCTCTTGATTTATACTCATTCCTTTATGCGCCGCGTAATGGCTTTCTTTATAGAATGTTTCGTTTATGGCGGTCACAAGTTGACACGAACTGATTTTGTTTAGCTACATTGTATGCGTTGTACATTGTATGTTAGGCGTTGTATGCTCGTTTTAATTTTTGTTTTGCCTGTAGCTAACTTACCTTCTAAGGGATACTTAGACACCAGCAGTTAATTATTTTATTCCTGCCAATCTTTCATCTTATAGATCGGCTAAAGTATTCAAGTCGCGATTATTTAATTTATTTTTTTACTTAGACCATCTAATAACATGTAAGCATATTTCTTTTTTATGAGACTTATTTAATTCACGTGCTTTTGCAATAAGGTAGTTGGATTTGAGATAGACTTAGGTATTTATTTGTATTTCTTTTGAAACGAGGCACCTGTATTATTAAGAGTATAAAATCACATTTAGTCTATATAAGATAACATTAGATACAAAACTGACCTCTTCGGTAACGGTGCTTATTGCTACACCGCCACAAGCGCGGCGCACAATAGCGCGGCGCGGTAATGGCCGCCTCTTGATTTATACTCATTCCTTTATGCGCCACGTAATGGCTTTCTTTATAAAATGTTTCGTTTATGGCGGTCACAAGTAGACACAAACTGATTTTGTTTAGCCTGTAGCTAAAAGATACTTATGATACTTAGACACCAACAGGTATTAATTCAATTCCCGCCGATGGTTGATTTTACAGATCGGTTATTGTGTTGAAGTCGCGTATATTTAAGTAATATTTAACTTAGATCGACTATGAACACGAATGCGTTGTTCTTTTTCGTGCGATAAACTTATTTACCTTAATGCATCTTATGTTAGAACGAGGCCCCTACAATATTTATAGTGAAAAGTCATATTTAGTTGTTATAAAATAGCATAAGATTCTAAGCTGACCTCTTCAGTAATGGCGCTTATTTCTACGCCGCCACAAACGCGGCACACAATAACGCGGCGCGGTAATGGCCGCCTCTTGATTTATACTCATTCCTTTATGCGCCACGTAATGGCTTTCTTTATAGAATGTTTCGTTTATGGCGGTCACAAGTTGACACGAACTGATTTTGTTTAACTACAGGCTTGCTATTGCTATGCTCGTTTTAATCTTGTGATATGACGGTTGTGTTTTGCATTAATTAAATTCTATATAAGCAAGTGTTATTGTTTGTAGGGTGAGGTGATACTGTGTTACTTGATTGAAACTGATTTAAATGATTTTGGTTAGATCGGTTGGTTTTAAGTATTGTATTGTTGATTAATGTTGCATATGAATATGCAGTTAATTTCATGGTAAGTGGTCACTGCAGCTTATGGGCATCAGTTATTAGTGACCTATAAAACACAGGTTTTATCTAAAGTCAGTCATTGATGCGTTGCTACTCTCGAGGACTAAGATGATCACCTCATGTAAAAGTGAACCAGCAACTGTACCAATTAACCGAAACGGAAGAACTGCTTCACGCTAGAAATAAGTGTGGCGGTGGTACCGTCGCGGTCGAAGTACCAACACTCTTTCTGTCATAATGTAGAAATCTTCTTTTAGTCTTATTATGTTTACGTCACAACAACAATCCGAGTTATCTGTTATATTTTTCTCATCTATAAATACTGATATTAAAGAACAGGAAAAATATAGAATAGAAAATATGGAAAAGAATAAAATATAGGAAAAAATATAGAAATATAGAAAATAATAAGAATAAAGAGAGAAATATTATGTATAGTAGCTACATAAACATTAATGAACTTATTCGTCAATGATCATTTAAATTGTACAATTATTATGTTCTCTGCTTTATTAATCTGTGTTGAAACGTCGGAGGCAATGGCACGCGACAAGTAGGATCCAACATCCATGCGCCATCTCGATAGTAAACAAACGACTTATCTGTTAAGGTACAAACGATTACTATTAAATTAATATAAATGATTTTAATTAATAGCCTTGAAGCAATTTATATACTTACATTGCTATGTTTTTAAGAAACATGATTTATATCAACTTTGATGAAGTCGTCATAGTTCTAAAATCGATGCGCATATTGAAGTTTATGTCGCGACTCAGTAAAATATGTCCATACTGAATTATATAAGTTGAGAAATTAGCAGTTAGTCTGTAAGCAACTTCATAAAGATCCCATTTTCTATATGATGTTGCTTACAGATGTCCATGGGCCGCGGTGACCATCAGGTGGTTTGCATGCATCACTGCTCCAATCTTATAAAAAATGCATTAAGTTCCGAATGTATATATACCTCGACTAAACTGTTATTAATAATATTTTTATATTGGTTTGATATTTTTATATTTATATCGTTGAGGCTTTTATTAACAGTTTTTTATTTAAAAACGTATTAGTACCTATTTAAGTATTAAAGCGTAGAGTTAGTTTTTAGGCCACGTGTATGTTTTTATTTTCTGTGTGATCCCAGCAGCTGAGACCTTGATGCGACGGTATTTATGGTATCTACGTAAGTGGGTTTCAGCCCCACGCACCCGTTTAGCTAATGGGCTAGATCAATTACCTCCCTAACGAGTGGATATTTTTGTATGAATTAAGTTACCTTGAGTTTTTTTATTTATATTTTTTTCTTCAATGGAATAATTATTCTTCATATCGGTTTAATGTTGCATCATCACTCCGATTTGATTATGTATTACGACTCGATTCAGCTCTTTAAAGTAATAGGACATACAAAAGTAAAAGCAAAATTTTGATATTATCTACTGAGAAACAAAGTATGAATAATGAAGAATAAAAAGTTATGCAACGTTTTACAAATGCAATATTAGTTTTAGTTCACAAAAAACTAAAAAAAGCCCACAAGTTAGCAGATGGTACTCAGTACTTTTAGTTACTAATACTAAGAATTGCATGGGTTACGAGGGTATCAAGATCCTCGAGGGCCGTTGTCAATACGTAGCAGCTAATAATGCGGCGTGAAATGCCTAATATACTTCTCACATATGGCTAAAGAGCAACCTCACACAAGCCCTATTAACCCAATGGGGCTTATCTGAACGAGGTTGCATTACGTCTAACACTACGTCAAATTGCACGCTTGTATAAGTGGACATAATAACCATGATATATGTCCCTTTTAGTCGGAAAAACTCCATTTAGTTCTATGTCTAGTTCATAATACTTGACACATACATTGAACTCTAAGCGTCTGAGCTAAAGCTAATTTGATCTTTAAAATATGTATTACCTTCATCAGAGCTTCATCTTTTGTATAATCGTCAACACATTGTTCCACTGCTGGGCACGGGTCTTTCCTTGGAATGAGAGAGTTTTAGCCCATAGTCCACCGCGCTGGCCAAGTGTGAATTGGTGGACTCTTTTTTATTATTTATTATATTTACTTAGTGGCTTCTTTCGTAAAAATGTATGTGAAAATCAAATCTATAAACTGCGTTCTGGGAACTCATCCTAGGGACAGTAATTTGGATGCAGCATTTTATATTTAATTTAGCTTTTTTTTTTCTTTACCTTTTAAGTTATTCTTTTATATTATACATATAGTTATAAAATAAGTTATTTAATATATTCATATTGTTATTTGAAAATTAATAAAATTATCACTGTTCAGAAACTGAATTTTGAACCACTTGTCTCCAACCGAGTCCGCTTACATTTAGAGCACACGTTAGATGACAATGTGTCTTTAGCTCAATGACGTTATGTAAATCTAGTATGGCGAATGACTAAGATGGTGGATCAATTAAGTTGCGAATTTCTGAAAAGGCTTCGAAAGACAAAATGACGTAACTAAAAGTTACTTTTGAATTGAACTTCTTCAAATTTATATTTATAAAAATACCTTTATAATACAAAATTATTTAGTTATAAGTTCGGTTTTAGTAGAAAATATTTCACTACAGTAACTACCATTAAAACTATCTACATATTGCGTAAATTGCGTCGCCTTAACGCCGATTTACATTTGAAGGAGCCGATCATTCGAAAATAGCAATTTGTTGTGTCGCTTCGTGTTTACTTCGTCTCAATATTTAGTCAATCGGAAACGTATTTAACGCCTTTCAGATTACATTTTCATCGCAACAAGCCGTATTATTTGCAAAATATGTCTAAAATTACTCAGTTTGTATTAGGTTTGGCGATGGTTGGACTTAGGGTGACTTTGTCCTGTTTAAAAGTAGTAACAGCTTCATCTAATGATCGTAATCTATAGATATTATCATTGCCTAAAATTAAAAATGCAAATATAGGATTAGAAAGGTACTATTTATAACTTTCTGTCTTTAATATTTAACCTTTGATAATTTATTAGCTGAATATAGTTTCAGTAGCGTTCGTAAATATGTATTCATATAATACGCTGGTTCTGACCACTTTGCACATGGTGAATGACATGCTACTTGTACCTATGCTTGTATATTGTGTACATACTTGTGCACTTGAATACTTAATATGAGCAGAATTTTGCTGTAGTAAATCATAAACATATTAAATATGGGTAATAAAATTGTAGGGTGAATTCTCTTAACCTCACGTCATGAAAGCTGGCAGTAAAGTGTGGCACACAATCACGTCGTAAAGAGCGTGTACATGATTTGACAATGCGGTACGGTTTTTGCCGCGTCTTTGTCTGCGTTTGCCAATTTATATATTGAACCAAGCGAAAGAATGATCAGCTAATCATACATACATAGGGACACGTACAATTGATTTTAAATATTTTATAAAATATTTTATAAAGTTTTCCCTGTAATATAATAATTAACGTTGTATGTGTGTAAGCATTTTTTTTTATTAGTTTATGTTTTATGTATGTTGCGTTTGGAAATAAAGTTTTCTTTCTTTTTCTTTCTTTCTTTCTTTCTAATCATCGCAGAGGGTAAATGATTATAGTAAGACCGATTTTATTATCTGAAATGTTACACTAAGGATTCTTTGGTATCCCATTCCTAATGGGGTTGTGGCGACCACCCGCAACTCGTCAAGAGATGGCGCTACTAGTATTCTGAAACACGCCATCGAAGTATTCTCAATACACTGCATATACTGGTTTACAAGTTCCGAACAAAGACTGTCGGAGCACGGCCGCTTCCCAGGCATGATCACCTAGCTTGGCGGGAGATCTCCCTTTGCCAAAAGGTAAAATATGGGTTTAATATATCATATTAGAATTCATAAGTAGTTTGCGCGCACAAAGTTGCGGGCGACAGCTTTTTTTTTTTTTATTTTATTTGACTGAAGTAGCAGACGAGCATGGAGTCCACTTGATGGTAAGTGGCCGCTGCCGCTCATGGACATCTGTAATCAACTTCATACAGAACATGGGTTCTATCTGAAGTCAAACACAGATGCGTTGCCACTCCCGAGGACTATGATGGTCGCCTCATGTGAAAGTGTGCCGGCAACCACACCCTTCTATCGAAACGCAAGAAATGCTTCACGTTAGAAATAGGTGTAGCGGTGGTACTTCACCGGTCGAACTACACTGGTTCTACCACCTTCAGGTAGTACAGACATTAATTTAATGGAATTGAAAGTCAAAGATAATTTCTGAGGATGCAATTTCACAGAATTGCATTATACCAGGTTTGTTCCAAGAACTCGTCAATCTTTTCATCAGACATCATAAAATCAGTACTGGAAATTGACTTCCTCAAAATGGAATTCCGCCGTAGTGTGTATATAAATGAACGAATGGATGAATAACTTTTCAGGAAAAGCATCTACCATCTCTTTGATTAAACTTCTATTCTCCTAGAATTATATCTTTTACCATTACGTCCAGTAGATTTTAAGCTAACAATAAAAATCTTCTACAAAATATTTACAAATTGCGACATGAAACATATTAAGGGCGTTTATGTTAAACATTATTGCGAGATATGTTATATTCGTCTTTATATATACATATTCCATACTCTTGCGTCGGAGGGCCTGAAGCGGTAGTTAATAACGATTTATGGAGCCCTTTTGTTTCACGTCCTTATCTCCAGCGTGTGCTGTTCACGGTTGATTTATTGCATCGCAGTGTCAGGCCAATAGAAAGAACGCGATGCCTCCCTTTCCCTTCAAAGGGCTGTCTGGGTTAATATAATATCGGTTAGGGCTACACAATACATGGTATACGAAAAGTAATAAACGAGGCTTTAACATTATCGACGATTAAGTCTATCTGTTTATACTTACTTATAAATCAAAACAATAAATTTTAAAGACAAAAGCTATAAAATATATAGCAGTAAGACTACTTTGTGACAGTCCTTCGCTGCTTTGCAACAATAAACGTACGGTTAAAATAAAATAGTTTTATCCAAGAAAGGCCTAGAATTGTAATTATGGTATTTTAACTTCATCCATTAATAATACAATCTCTTAATTAAATAATATGTAATAATACCTGCTTACCATAAACGCGCAGTAGGTATCACCTCTTTGCAAGACCCTATAAGGTACTACCTATTTTTAGTATTTTAAGTATTTTACATCGTGTCCTGGTACACTAAACAATATTATCTGGTGATTAAGTCATAAAGACTGATCATAAGATCACTGATCATAAGATCAGTTTTATACAATAGACACTTGTCGAATGCATTCTGCTGTGGCCGATTTTCAACATTTTTTTTCACCTGACACTACGCTAAATGTAGTATCTCTATTCATAGTCTTATGGGAGGATATTAATGTTACGTAATTAGATTTGTATATGGGTGGGAAATTTCAGCCGAAACTGATATCAGAAGCGAGTTAAACCAATTACCTTGTGGAACGTCAAACGTCAAACGAATATGAATTTATGTACCGTACTCGTTATGCATATGAAAGTTTTTAGTTTTTTGACCGGATAGTATTCGCATTCAGAACGCTGTGCTGCCATTATTAAATAGATTCTATTCAAATTTTGGCAAAGGAAGATCTCCCGCCAGGGTAGATAGAGATCATGCTTGGAGAGCCGTGCTTCGCTAGTCTCTGTTCGGAACTTGTATATATGCAATATACTGAGATCACTTCGATAGCGTGATTCAGAACTACAAGTGGCGCCATCTCTTGACGAGTTGCAGGAGGTTGCCAAAAAATCATTTAAGTTTATGCGGTGTGGAAAGTCACTGTTGTCAATGTGATATAAATTATCTTATATCCATAGACACACCTGTCTTACCGCATCGATCAGATCAGATCATAAAACAAAAGAAAAGGCACATAAGACCAATCAAACTGTTTTTGCTTAATTAGAATACAGCAATTTTTAAGCACTATTGTATTCTGGTTCTGAGGGTGGCAAAGGAGACCTAAATATCCTAGATCAAAATTATTCCTCAGGGGTAGCAAATCATTTGTAGACAATATAAGATACGAGGTGTGATCAAAAATAATAATTTTATCTGGCGTTAAATGCAGGTGTCTATGGGCACCAGTAGTCATTTACCTTCAGGTGGACTACATGTTTACGAGGTGGTAGAACCAGTGTAGTTCGACCGGGGAAGTACCACCGCCACACCTATTTCTAGCATGAAGCTTTTTTTTAAGTTTCGATGGAAGTTACGATGGAAGTATGGTTGCCGGGACACTTATATATGAGGCGACTATCATAGTCCTCGGGAGTAGCGACGCATCTGTGATTGACTTCAGATGGAACCCATGTTCTGTATGAAGTTAATAACAGTTGTCCATGAGCGGCAGTGATCACTTACCATCAGGTGGACTGCATGCTCGTTTGCTACTTCAGTCAGATAAACAAAAAAAAGCAGAGTTATCTACATTGTTTTTTTTTCGACCTGGACGGAACCACCGCCACACTTATTTATCGCGTGAAGCAGTTCTTGCGTTTCGGTGGAACGTTGTTGTTACCGGCTCACTTTTATATGAGGCAACCATCTTAGGCCTCGGGAGTAGCAATGCGTCTGTGATTGACTTTAAATAGGAACCCTGCTCAATATAATGTTGCTTACAGATGTCCAGGCGGAAGAGTGACCACTTACCATGAAGTGTCTGCATGCTGGTTTGCTACTTCAACCTTATAAAAATGCTTGTTTGCTACTTCTACATTACAAAAACAATAAAACAAAAGAATTCGTTCTTCAAATAATATATATCATCACACAAAACTTATAAACATAAAACTACACACTAAATCTCTTTATAAACTGATACAAAGATATTAGATTTACGAACGAAACTTTTACTCAAGTAAATCTGTACCTAGAAAGTAAGTTCAAAACGAAAAATATTTTTTCTCGTCATACATCAGATTCTTGAATTTTGTCTAAAGTGCTAAAGTTTTGATACAACGTTACTTTTCTGAGGCATTTTACTTCAAAATAATATTTTATAAACAGAACTTGTAATGATGTTATACACAAATGGGCTTTTAATATTATATCTACACCTGTAGGTATAGATAATATTTCCTTTTTCGGAGTCAAAAACTGATATATACTATTCGTTAACTATTAGGTATTTATCTACTACTAGTTAAATCCCGCAGCTTCGCCCGCGTTAACATAAATCGATTGTCACGTGAAAATAGATATTTTCCCACAGTAAAAATAGTAGCCTATATGTTAATCTAGAGTGTCAGCTAACTCCCTATCAAATTTTGTGAAAATCGCTCCAACCGTTAACACGTGAGGAAGTAACATACATACACACTCACAAACTTTCGCCTTTATAACATTAGTATGATTAGTATTAGTATATTGTGTAGTAGTATAGTGTGTGAAGTATGATGGTGATATGATATTTAATATTGCGTTAAATTAAGTCCCGATTAAAACCGACTAAGATCTACTGTTATGGTAATAAAGTTAAACATTATATTGCCAGTTATAATAAAAAGACATTCAAGTCTATAGTAAACAAAAATACATATATAGAATCCGTTAGTTCGTGATGACACAGAAAATATGCAATCACAATTTTGAATAAACCTTATAACATACATTTTATATATTACAGCATTTAAAACTGTGATTTAAATCTTAATTATTTCTATTACACTATAAACTTTCAGTAAGTATCCTTAGTAACTTGCCCTCAAAGTTATTTACTAGAAATCCGCTCTCCTTACAAGAGCGGGTGCTTATCAGTATAATCTTCTGAAGCCGCGAGAAATACCGATATTATCACTTTATTTCGCTGGTATTATCCGAGGCTAAATCCAGATTCTGAAATGGATTCTGAATAATGAGCAAGTAATAGCAATAGGTTTCGTTTCGAGGCGCAATTACTGAGTTCAAATTATTGAAGAGTATAAGCTTTATTTATCTCACTGAAGACGTAGATATAGACTTTGTGTAAGTATTTTGTTTATTTTATACGTGGGAGTTGATGGGGACGAATTTAAGGACTTATAGAAGACACTAGCTGTCCCGACAAACGTTGTTTTGCCATATAAAAAATAAAAAAAATGTTAAGGGTGGACAACCCTTAAGGGGTATGAAAAATAGATGTTGGCCGATTCTCAGACCTACTGAATAAGCATATAAAATTTGGTAAAAATCGGTCAAGCCGTTTCGGAGGAGTTTGGCAACAAAAACTGTGACACGAGAATTCTATATATATGACCTTACTGCCGGCGAAAAGTGCGGTAAAAAAGTAACCCAGAAGTTGCACTATTTATAAATGAGCCTATGGTAATTAATGTTTTTGAAAATACAAAGTATAGTAATAGTATTGAAGTACTTATGTTTGATGTTTGTATTTTCAATAAGTTTCAGCAATAGTATCAATGGGAGATTACCTATAAGGGAACTTAAAACAAACGCTATAAGCACCGGAAAGCATATCCATTTTATTCTAGCTGTTTTACTGCATATCTTTGCATCTTATTGAAAATGTGTGTCATAACAATTTACTGACGTACTTTTTGTCATAATCTCGTCGTCTCATCGTCGTCTTTTTGTCATAGTCATTAAAATAGGAATAAGGACGGATGTCTGCTTTGTTCTGATTTGAAGTCTATGATAAGAGATACACTTATACGTGTTGTTTCTATTTAGCTATTGGGGTTTGGGAACTACCGTAAGATGAACTACATGCTTGTTTACGATTTCTATGTTATTTGTTAACTGTGTTTTTATCATTACAGTTCACATATATTCGTATCATATAAATAATTTTAGATTTATATTTAAAGAATAAAATATTCACAAATCCACACATACAATAATAAAAGGTTAATTAAACAGACAGTTTTGTTATATTTTATAACGCGTGTTTAACCGAGGGGCACAGTTGTACATAATATTATATTTAGTTTACTTCTAATAAATGAACCGAGCACACTTGGTTAGCGAGTTACATTGTCAGCTTATCAAACAATAATTTTACGGCCCTATAGAAAATTAACAATAACTAAATGACGTTTAAAGGCAACCTTTATTTACTATTAACGTACTAATTTATTATTCCAACAATACAAAGGTTATGAGAAACGTTTTTAATATCGCCAGCTTTTAATAACGTTGCAGTGCTCAATGACATGTGAGCCTGTATAACGTTGTTTTGTCGTCAAACGTATATCACGAGATAATGTATATCGTCGGATATTACGTTCTCGTATAGTGTTTGTGGCAATGAAGAGGAAATTATTCACATGTCACAAATAATATTTTCAATAGATATAATTATGTTATTTTGTTTTTATTTTATTTCTTTTGTGAGTCTATTAATGTTACTGATACGTTTTATATATTTTTTATTGTTTTAGGTTTAGCGGATTTTGTTTATTTTTTTTAATATTGTTATTTTTAACCCTAATAACTTATTTTTAATTGAGATATATGTATGTGCCTATTCTGTCCTTGTGTCGATGGACCGAAAAATTTCTAATATAAACAAAATTTGTAAAGCGAAAATAATGGAAGGAATTAGGAAATGAAACATCAATCGCTACACAGTTTTTGCTGTATTTTTGATAATGATATGTAAATTAATGTTTATAGTCACATAATTGGGTTATATTAACAAAATCATCCATATTTTATTATTGTATCGAGGGAATAAAAAAAGTGAAAATAATAATAGCGAAGATTAAATATTGCAAACACCAAAATGCATATATAACCCATAAAAAAAAATCTAAAAAATACAATAAGTGTCTATAATGTAATATATGTAGCGGAATAGTAATATTTTACATTATGTAATACACAAGTGTTTTAAGGAAATATGTTTATACAATATCTAGTTTTCTCTTATAAGTAACGAGCAGGCGTATACGCCAGGGTAACATAATTTGTTTCAACGGCTGCGGAAATACATTACATGTAAACACTTAAAGTAATAACGTGAAAAGAGAAATGTGATATAAGAACAAAAACGCCATATAATGCAATTAAAAGAGCAACATTCCAAAAAATAACTACGGATTTTCGAAAAAGAAATAAATATCATTTAATAGTTACAATGTAATAAATTTAAATCCAATTCTAAATACGAAAAAAATTTAGTCTATGGGAGCAGCAACACATTTGTAATTGACTTCAGATTGCCTTGTTCTGTGTAAAGTTGTCCACAGATGCCTATGGATTGCGGTACACAATTGCTATCAGATGGACTGCATGCTTGATTGCTAATTCAATGTTACAAAAAATACAAATATGTCATTGTCATCAACATCTATTTATAACATACGAAAACGCTATCTGCTTTCAGTAGATGTACCAAAACGCTCTGCTTGCAGTAGATTTACCTATTACACATACTTCCAATATTATAACATCTCGGTATATCGTGTGACGAGTGGCGGAGACGGGAACGTAACACAATTTGTTCCGGCAGCTGCGGAAATACATCACATTTAAACACTTAAAGAAATAATGTGACAAAGAAAATGTGAAGTACGAATGAAAACGTATTAAATAAAATACTTTTAACGTTACATTGCTGAAATTAATAGAAGAATTTTCCGAAAATACGAATGGATTTTTGAATATTAATATTTAAGTGATATTTAATAGACAAGATATACGTCATACATGCAATTTAAAATTAATTTAAAAAAATACGAATAAGTACGTTTTCTTTACATATTTGACGTGAATGTAAGTTTTAGGTTAATACACTTAAACTATAAAAAATAAAGCGCGTTAAGTAATAACAAACAAAAAACACTCCACTTCCAGTAGATATTACCTATTACACACACTTTCGATATTATAACATCTCGGTATATCGTGTAAATGACGAGTGGCGGAGACGGGAACGTAACACAATTTGTTCCGGCAGCGGCGTAAATACATCAAATTTAAACACTTAAAGAAATAATGTGACAAAGAAAATGTGAAGTACGAATGAAAACGTATTAAATAAAATACTTTTGACGTTACATTGCTGAAATTAATAGAAGAATTTTCCAAAAATACGAATGTGTTTTTGTATATTCATACTTAAGTGATATTTAATACCCACGATATATGTACGTCATATAGGTAACTTAAAATTAATAAAAAAAATACGAATAGGTCTATTATGTTTTCTGTGTCGTATGTAGAACAGTCATTTAAAGTCCGCGTAATTTACATAATTGACGTGAATGTAAGTTTTAGGTTAATACTGTTAAACTATAAAAATCTATCTATTTATAACAAAGAAAAAATCCTGGGCTTTCAGTAGATATTACCTATTACACACACTTTCAATATTATAACATCTCGGTATATCGTGTAAATGACGAGTGGCGGAGACGGGAACGTAACACAATTTGTTCCGGCAGCGGCGGAAATACATCACATGTAAACACTCAGAGAAAATAAGAATTTCGCGACATCCCACGATGAATGACCCGGTTTATATTTTAATATGCTTCGTGACTAAAAAACGGAATTTGGGTAACTGTTTACATACGATATATTAATACGTGAAGCAAAAACTTGTGATTCGTTTTTTAAGATACTTGCCGCGGACGGAGGGATGAAATTATGCACGGTAACAGTTGATGTAGAGAAGGATTACCAAATGCTAATATTTCCAAATAATGCATAAAACATACCTAAAATCAACTATAAACGCATTACACACATTACATTGCATTTGACACGAACACAAAAATAATAAACGAAATAAAACATTCAATGCCTGACTATGAAAACACATTACTTCAAAAATGTCAGATGTCTTTGTCAAAATACCCGCTATTGCTTTTAAATGCAGCTTAGATAATTAAAACGTTTAACGGGTGATTTTAATCAATAAAATCAATACAATTTATTAATTAGGAAATAATCGTGCTACTTCGGACAATACGAAGTTTAGTTTTTTAAGTTAAATTACGGTCGAATTTCGGCCGTTTCGACGGGTGACTAATACAATTAATTTGGCGTTTTTGGACTTGATCTATAATTGTTTTATTTTAATTAAGTTAGCCGTCTGTTGCGTCATTGTTGATATGGATAACTAAGTTCTCCTTCGATTTTGACAGTCTATAGGTAATACGAACTAATACAAATATTTAACCCCTATTAGATACTGAAATATGAGTAAGTATATAAGTGTTTAGTAACATAATTACAATAACAAATGAATTAAATTATTGTAGAAACAAAATATAAAAGTATCTTATATATTAAAATCTGTCCGGCTTTTTATCTCTGTAGGGCCTATCAAAGAATTAGACATACATGCATATGAACAACTCTGTGTAGTTGACTGCCAAGATAAGTTCCTGTAAACTATTTATACATGTGTAATAATATTTGTGATTTAGCATATGTATAATATTTTTAATTTAAACTTTAAACACAACAATGGAGACATCAATTTTACGAAAGAAAGTATTGTTTTGATTGTGGTAAGTGAATAATACTAGAATACGGATTGCAAGGCCATTGCGTTTGTAATAAATATACAATGTATTATCCTGCTTCTAAGTTTTTTGTTTTCGAGTATGAATTTCATACATTACGAGAAGGGAGCGTAACGAAATTTTCCGTTCTGTCGTCAGTAGCGCTATACATACATACATGTAATGAACGCTCACACGAGATAAGAAATGTATAACAAAGGCCAAGATAAATTAACAGCATTATATTTTAACACAGTCGGCGCGTTTGTAAGGAAAGTCACTTTTAAACGAGTTCTTGTCAGAATGTTTGTTAAAATGGTTGTGCTTTTTAAACAGTTTCATTAAATTTCATTCTTGGTATGTTTGTTTATTTATTTATTCATTAATTAAGTTAGTCAAATTTAATAATCGCTTTTTTACCATCTTCCCATTGACAAATTGATCTAGTATACACCTATATATTTTATACATTTTTTATCATTGCAAATCCAAAATGGCTTCCGCTATAATGCTGTATATTAATGAACTGGTTGCATAATTTAATTATTTATAATAAGGCAAGACACCAGAATCTTGATTCGTGTCGTGGGTGTAATGAGCACACGAAGGAATTCTTAGTCACCCAGATGTAGAGTAGAAAAAAATCATTTGGATATATCAGAGGCAGGAATCCAAACCCGGAACCCATAATGTATCAGGAGCTACTCGTATCGCAAAATTATTAAAAATAGCTCTCTAATATTATAATAGTGCTATGTGTAGTTTACATAAAATTGTATATTTTTTTGCCTAGACACATTTACGTAATTTGCAGCATGAACTGTAGGATATACAAATCCTATACTTTTTGTTTTGAAAAAAAGGAAATATAATAAATTGTAAATAAGGTCATTAATTCTTGATGGTAGTATAAGAACAAATTAAACTGACAATTTTAAGTGCTTCCGTAGGCTTAATCAAAGTAAAGACATTTTATTTTATAATGCAAAATTAAATATGCAACTAAGATAAAAATGTACAAACCAAATATGTATATTATCAATAACTAATCTCTATCATAGCATAGTACGAGTACCACAATTTTGTATACAATTTCTGATAGTCGCTGCCAAGATCTTATGGCGCCCATTATTGTGATACTAAAGAATTTGCATAAGTGAATATTCTAGCGTATATTTACCCATCTGTTGACCTTTGTAATGGGGTCAATTGTAGGCAAAGATGTATTAAAAAAAACAGGGCATGTACAAACAACTTAGTCCACAGGGGCAGCAAGTCTTCTGTGGGTAACCTCAGATGATCTTACCTAATCAGGTAATTTTATCAGAATCTTTTGATACACTAATAGTATCTGTATAATCGGAGCACGATCACAGATATCTATGGGAGGTGGTAGTCACTTACTAGATGTTATGCTCATATGCTACTTCTATACCTAAAGAAAAAAGCAATCAGGATTGCCCATAAAAGCGATAAAAAATACGCACGAAGGTATATATGTATATAGGTACATATATACTCAGTATGCATATAGCTCATTTAAAGCTTCCGATAACAATTTAGAAAGTTCCATGACATTGGTTATCTCAAAAACTGCTAAAAGTTTTCACTTCAGAAAACAAAAAGTTTTGATACTTAACATTATATAGCCTAACGTATAGAGTTCGGTTACATTACAGTTTTGTAAAAAAAACCCACAACCCATAACCCCACACTAGGATTTTCTCCTGTGTCGTGGGTACCATGGATACACACAAGACGAATACACAAACACCCAGACCCAGAACATGAATCTAAACTCATCATTCAGATACCTGTCTGGGCGGGAATCGAACCTGGGACCCATTGCGCGTCAGACCGGTATGGTAACCGCTCCGCCACGCGGGTCGTCAAAGGAAATCGGAAACCAGTATGCAGTCCTTCTTGTAAATAGTGATCTTCTTGTAAATAGTGACTGTCGCCAATAGACATCCGTTAAAAAAATCTAGGTTGAAGTCCAGAACCCAATCTTAGATCCCTTGCTACCATTGAAAACTATCCAAAATTCCCCATATGGTATGACCATGGACATTTTTTTTGAAAAAAAAACACAGCAATGCTTATCAATGTTCCCAGAATAAATAAGTTTATCACTGGTACCGTACAGTTTAAGGAAGATTTTTACAGCACTGCTATTTTAATGCATTAATAGGTATGGCGTTACGTAGAAGTCGACTTCCTAAGGGTACTCATATCTTGTAACTTCAACTAAACTCAATTTATATAGCTTTAACTTAACGAAGCAACCCTGAAATAATCAAGCGAACGTTATGCTAATTTCCCTAAGTATTCTCATCATAAAGTGGTCGTTCTTAAAATGGAGCGTATTTTTTATCGAGCTTCGTGAAAATAAGGCAAAAATAATTTCGGTTTCTGGAGCGGCACTTACAAATAAATGCCTTACTCGGGTCGAGATTAATTTGAACATCGCGATTAGTTGAAGTAGGCAGGTTTAGTGAGCACGGGTAAGTCGGTTGTTCCTATGGGTAATGACTCGTATTTAGTTACTGCCTTAACGAGCTTACGTTGAACTGAACTCTTTCTTTTAACTCTGGATGCTCTGGCTTATGTGTTTTAGTTAACCGTTCGCTTTTATGTCTAGGGGTTGTAATGTACTGTTGTAGGGGTATGTAAATGTTGTACTAGTCTAATATTCTTTGTCTTTTTTATATATTGAAATAGCTTACAGATATTTAGACCTCTTGATTGTAAGTAAATACTGTTGCTTGTCTGTAAGTAACTCCACGTAGAAAAAAGGTTCTCATTGAAATAAATGATAGATTTATTGAATGCAGAACATATGCATGATTGACTGCAGAGATGAACTGCTCTCCGGTCGATCCCTTATTACGAGTAGTTCTACACATTGCTATTATTTCTATTGTAAAACATTGTACATAATTATCTGTGTGTGTGTTTCTGAGTGACATTCACAGATGTGCTATCATATTGATTTCGGCGTTATAATTAAGTTTCTCCCTTCACCTCTTAAAATACTTACGTTTATTTTAGTTTTAACTTTAATTTTTGATGTCTTTCATTGATAATTTAAAATTAATTAGGCAGTCCAATATCTTATGTTACTTTTGTCGAACCGCATGGCGGAACGGTTACTATACCGGTCTGACGTGCAATGGGTTCCGGGTTCGAATCCCGGCCAGACAGGTATCTAAATGATGAGTTTAGATTCATGTTCTGGGTCTGAGTGTTTGTTAATTCGTCTTGTGCGTGTCCATGGTACCCACGACACAGGAGAAAATCCTAGTGTGGAGCTATGAGTGTAGAACGCGTGATTTCATATAACGCTTATAATATCATGAATATTGTATAATGTATGTAAGTAGGTTATTTATTCGTTGCCTGTGTTAGATAATTTTATATATATACAATATGTATAAATATATACCTGGATATTTTGAGCCAGGAAGCAAAACAACAATGGTTAAGGTTCTCAATTTTATTCATAAATTAATTTCAGCATAATTATAACAGTTTGGATACCTATGTACGGAAAATAAATGATTGAGCAGGTTTAGTTACAAAGTACGTTTATTCCGATAAATATTATATTACATATTGTATTAGCAACATTTGTAATGCAAGTGTAAGCGTATAAACATATCAAGCAATAAAGCAATAAATATTATAATACTTAATACTAGCGATATAAAATTGTATCATTAAAAATAATAATCATAATACATCGTACCTTAGTTGTTGGCTCCGCTCTGGTTGGAAATCAATTGAAAAATTAACACCAAAGCAACCTTCTTTTATACCTGACTGATATCGGTAACAATAACAACTTGCCAGTCACAAAACAAGTCATATGACTATCTCTAATATTTATAAAATATAAGTAAAAATGTAACTATGACTATTCGCAACATCTCATAAAATCATAAACAATTTAATTACACTTAAATAACTATATATATCAAGTATTTATTTATTTGCTTCGAAACCAGCAAGTATATTTTTACGTAATAATTCATAAGATTTACAAAACTTACTACATATAAGAAATATATTTTAAATTAATTCATCACGGCCAGACTGACAAGTACTTCGCTCTCGAAGGACATAAAATCTTACATACAATTATGTATAATTGAATATCTTACTTATAATTAAATATAATTTTTTGTTACATTTTTTTTTTATGTTTTGTCAATTACCTAGACGTGTCAAGCCCCCTCCACCCGCTGCTAGTGGGTTAGACTTGCACCAAGTAAATGACCGACCAGCGGAAACATTACATAATAATAAATATATCGGTTACCTAGACATGCAGGTCCCATTCACCCGCTGCCAGTGAGAGACAAGCACCAAGTAAACGATCGACCAGCGGTTTTTTTTTTTACAAATATGTATGTTTTTTTTTCTTACAATCATAACGTATCATCGATAATACACACAAAATTATAATCTGTCTACAAAATTTAACTCATTAAATTAACTTAAAATAGCATTTTCAACAATTTGGTTTTCATCAACTAATTCTCCAGGCCAGTACCTTAATTTTTCTTTAGCCACTGTAATATTACGCAAATTTCCCAGACCTTGCAGAGCAAAACGATCGTTAGGAAGTGTAGATGATATTTCGTAGGGTCCCTTAAATTTTGGCGCTAATTTGTCGTTACGTCTATGGTTTTGTGAAACATAAACAACATCTCCCACGTTTAAGTTTATATTATTACGACGGGTAGCATCAAAACGTTTTTTGAATTTTTCTGAGATTTCGAAAAGTCGTTGTCTAGCTGTTTCTCGGTCGGCTTCTATATTAATATGACCTTGTATACTACTGTCGACTAAAACATCGTCTAACCGAGCTTGGACTGCAGGTATGTTTGCTTCAACTCCGATAAGCAAACGTAAGGGAGAGAATCCGGTTGATTTTTGAATGGTTGTATTTATAGATTGTTGGACTTTCCAAAGAACGTTCGGCCAATCTGACTGTTCGGTGCACATTGTATTAATCATATCTGTAACAGTGGAAACATAACGTTCGACTTGTCCATTACTTCTTGGAGTACCGGTTGAAACCGAGTGATGTTCTATATGCAATTCTTCAAAAAGTGATTTAATCTGACTACTACTAAAATTTGTTCCTCTATCAGATATAACCACAGAGGGAGTTCCAAATAAGGTGATTGTATCACGTAATATGGGTATTAATTCAAGTGCATTGAGGGATTTCAGTGGTTTAACTAAACAGAACTTGGTAAAACCATCCACTATTAGTAAAATATGCTTATAACCTTCATTGGACTCTGCAAAAGGCCCCATACAATCCAAATGTATTGTATGAAATGGAAGAGCAGTTTTTTGTATGGGGTGTAAAAAGCCCTGTTTAGGACCGTGATGACCCTTACGTTTAATGCAAACCAAACAGTGTGATATGTATTTGCGAATAAAAGCAGACATACCTGGAAACCAAAAATGCTCACGGATTTTATTTATAGTTTTTTCGAAGCCGACGTGACAGTTTTCGTCATGGAAGAGTCGCAAAATACTCAATCTAGTCCCTTTTGGAACAAACAGTTTCAAATCTCCATTTCGTTTTATTTTGTAATGTAACAAGTCATTACGAACTATGTATTGATTTGAATCAAATTCCCCCGTTTGAACTCTATTTATGATTGCTGATGTCTCAGGATCTCTTCTTTGAGCAAGTTCTAACCAAGATTGCGGGTCATTTATTAGATTTACAGTACTTGGAATAATTATAGGCTCAGGAGCCTCAACAGGGTTGCGGCTAAGATAATCTACATGACTTATATATTGTCCTTTTTTGTAAGTAATTTCAAATTGAAAATCTTGCAAATAGGTCCACCACCGAGCTACTCGAGGGGACAAGTCTTTCTTGATCATGGTGGATTTAATGGCATTACAGTCAGTTATAATTTTGAAGTTAATTCCGAGTAGATACACCCTAAAGTGCTTTAGGGCATTGTAAATAGCTAAAGTTTCTAGATCGTATGAACTGTACTTCGATTCAGCTGGCGTAGTTCTTTTACTAAAATAAGCAATAACTTTAGTTCCATTATCTATTTTTTGAATTAAAATGGCACCATAGCCTATAGCGCTAGCATCAGTGTATAGCTCTGTTGGCAGTTTAGGGTCAAAAATTGATAGAAGAGGCTTTGATGCTAAATGATTAAGCACATAATTTCTCGCCACATCCTGTTCAGGACCCCATTCCCATTTCTGGTATTTTTTTGTTAATTTAGTTATACAAGCAGTGTACGAGGCAAAATTCGGTATAAATTTTCTAAAATAAGATGCTAGACCCATAAATTGCCGAACCTGTTTAATGTTACGAGGCGTTGGTGAATCGATTAGAGCAGAGACTTTTGATGGACTTGGCCTGACACCCTCTTCGGAAATTTCCCTACCCAAATATTCAATACATTTGACAAAAAATTTACACTTCTTTGGGTTTATTTTAAAGCCAGAGTAATGGAGAGCTGATACTGTTTGCTTCAAATAATTTAAACCATCTTCTATCGTTATAAATGGAATAAGAATGTCGTCCATATAAATGAGTAAGAAGTTTAGGTGTGAGACAGCTTTTGTGATGGCTCTCTGGAATACGGACGGCCCGTTACAAATACCGAACGGCATTTTGATAAATTCATAGTGACCATCAGGAGTAGAAAAAGCCGTATATTTACAAGAGTCTTTTGATATCGGAATCTGATAGAATCCGTTTTTCATATCTATTGATATATAAAATTTAGCTTTACCTAATTTATCAATTTGGTCTTCGATTAATGGAAGAGGGTATGGATCTCTTTCAATGATTTTATTTAACGATCTATAATCTATGCAAAGTCTGTCCGTGCCGTCCTTTTTCTTTACTAAAATTACTGGACTTGAGAAGGGAGATTCACTTTCCCGAATTATTCCACTGTCTAACAAATCTTGTATAATTATTTTAACCTTTTCTCTTTCACAAGGTGCTAAGCGATAGGGACGATAATTAATTATCTTATCACTTTTTAACCTTAAAGTCAATTCTCCTGTTGTAACTGTCCCTGTTTTATTTAAAATAGTAATGTGTTTTTCGAAAATATTCACAATTTGTTGCTGCAATTGTATATCCAAATGTTTTAACTTTGATTTTAGCTCTGTTAATTGTACATTACAATAGTCTTCATCTAGTAACATATTTACTTTTAAATCTATATTGTCTAATTTCTTTCTTCTTATTCGACTGCCCTTGCAATCTGTTATTATTTCAACGTCAGGGTGTTCCACGACATTTCTACCAATAACTAGATCATAATTAATCTTCTTATCATCGACAATAAACAAATCCAATTCAATATAGATATCATCGAATCTAACAGGGACAGTTATCATTCCAGACACTTCTAATTTACCATCGCCTATTCCTGTAAGACATTTGAAATATGGCAATATGTTACACTGGAGTTGCTTCGCAATGGAACGTTTCATTAAACTACAGTTAGCTCCAGTGTCTACCAGTGAGTCTATGGAGATATCATTAATAGTCACCACAGTAAATTTTAGTTCCGTTTGTCTAAAAAATTACTTTCACTACTAGTTTGGGCTTTTTCTGGTCCAGCTCGTGTTTTGTACCAACATATAGATTCGTCGTGACCGATTTTTTTACATATGATACAATATCTTTCAGTAATCTTTACTTCAACGTTATTTGATTTTTTTATTTCGGGTGGATGAGACTGATTTCTGCGACAGTATAGTTTTGTATGTCCCGTTTTGCCACAGATGTAGCATTTTTTCTCCGCGCCATTGTTATTACGAAATTCTATTTTTGACCGTTTAGTTTTACTTTCTACCGACTTCTCCGGATCATCATGTTCTGCGGAACGTTTTTTGGGCTTCACATAACTAGAAAACAGGCTTATGATTTCTGATGTTGTCGTCACATTACTATTGAAGGACGCCATTCGAACATTAACATCGGTAATGCTACCGCAAATCAATTCGATTAATTGAGGTTCGGTAAAAGATATTTTTGTGTTGCGTAATAACCTGACCTTTTCCCTAGCATATTCACAATAGGTATCGGCAGAGTCAGAATTATATACAACAGCTTTAGTAAGTTTTTCAGACAAGTTTCGTTTTTCGGGATACAAGTCCGTGAGATCTGAACAAAAATTCTCCCATGTGCGGCCTTGAGATGGGTTCCAAGACTCAAACCATAGTACAGCAGAGCCCTTTAGGGCCTTACCTGCTCTTGCAACGGTTGCTATACTGCTCCATCCGAATTCTTTGGCCAGTTCCTCGATATGGTGACACCAACTTTCCGCGCCATTGTCGTTCGTCGCTGGGTCGAAGACCGGAAGTGCCACATCATCGTCAGAGCGGCGGTTTCCCGAAACAGCGTCACGAATTGCCTTGAGGAGACCTTCAAGGACGGTAGGATCCATTCTGAAACTTGTAACATTACGTCATTAGTAGGTACTTATTGAGCAAGGTATCCCACTTCTGATGTTAGATAATTTTATATATATACAATATGTATAAATATATACCTGGATATTTTGAGCCAGGAAGCAAAACAACAATGGTTAAGGTTCTCAATTTTATTCATAAATTAATTTCAGCATAATTATAACAGTTTGGATACCTATGTACGGAAAATAAATGATTGAGCAGGTTTAGTTACAAAGTACGTTTATTCCGATAAATATTATATTACATATTGTATTAGCAACATTTGTAATGCAAGTGTAAGCGTATAAACATATCAAGCAATAAAGCAATAAATATTATAATACTTAATACTAGCGATATAAAATTGTATCATTAAAAATAATAATCATAATACATCGTACCTTAGTTGTTGGCTCCGCTCTGGTTGGAAATCAATTGAAAAATTAACACCAAAGCAACCTTCTTTTATACCTGACTGATATCGGTAACAATAACAACTTGCCAGTCACAAAACAAGTCATATGACTATCTCTAATATTTATAAAATATAAGTAAAAATGTAACTATGACTATTCGCAACATCTCATAAAATCATAAACAATTTAATTACACTTAAATAACTATATATATCAAGTATTTATTTATTTGCTTCGAAACCAGCAAGTATATTTTTACGTAATAATTCATAAGATTTACAAAACTTACTACATATAAGAAATATATTTTAAATTAATTCATCACCTGCAGTTTATAACGGCTACGTTTATTTTTATTCGTCTATTAACAGGATCGTAAAATGGCGTAAAGTTTGATGTATTTTGTTCGCTTTATATTGTGTGCTAAAATTGTTTACATAATGCTGTTAATTTCCTTAATGGTATATTATATTTTCATGAGTTATATTTTTATTATGTTTGTATTACTCGAATCTATTAAATATGCGATGGAAGTCATTACATTATTATTATTATCATTATTAGTCGTTTATTCGAATATCATAGGAATAAACGAGCAGTAGTTATAGGCATACGTCTCTTTCTAGATAAGATTTACAGGTCTTTACCTAACGTGCATATATTGTACCTTTAAAGTGAATCGCTGGAGAGGGTAACACCGAAACTTGGAAGCGCACATTGTGTTTTTATTTATTGTACGGCATTATTTGTGGCTATTTTTCTTTTACATTTACTTTGTTGTATGTGTTGCATTAACGGAATAAAGCTGCTTTGTTTGTTTGTTTGTTTGTTTGTTTGTTTGTTTGTTTGTTTGTTTGTTTGTTTGTTTGTTTGTTTGTTTGTTTGTTTGTTTGAAAATAATAAATTACTAGCGAGTTTGCGGTAGCGTTGAGAGTTAAATGAATGCATGAATCTGATCTTATAAGGCCATGAAAGTTTTGGTGTAAATTGGTCGAAATTATCTAAGCGCTCAGTGCGCTATCATTTACAAATATAAAGCCAAGTTAATGTTTCACGGCAAGGCAATAAGACTGACGACCTAGTCTTTCATCTTTAAATCTAAACGTTAAATTTTTAAATGGCTATGTCTTCAAAACTATGAAGAAATGTGCGAATCAATACATAATAAAATACAACCAATCAATTGTATGCTCCACCGCTTTATTCACCCGACGAAATATTGTTTTCCTATGTGAGTACTGAACTTTGATTGATGGCGGATAGGAAATCGGCAGCACCCTTTTGATAGCAATACATATTTCATGGCAGAAGTGAGCTTTGTGACCGGTATCAGCTCGGCCCATTCAATGGTGAAATGGATAACTATGGATTTTATCATCGGAATTTTCGTATGAGAAAAATAAATTCGGCGATAAATCGCTAACGATTCCCGTTACGTAAGTACGTTGGTGCTGTTCGCGATCTATCTAAAGTCAGCTTCAAAGACCTATTTAGATGTTCCAGTTAGATACAGTCAATGCTAAAGTGAACTCGAAGGTATCTTTGTATGATGTATAGAGTAGGCGATTGTTTAAGGATTTACGATAACATGAAATGAATTTGGATCGGGTATGGCTATTATTAGGCGAGCAGTGATAGCCTAATGGTTGAAACTTGCCCTCTCGATCAGGAGGTCTGAGGTTCAAAACCAGACATGCACCACTGATTTATGTGTGTATTAGAAATTAATTATCACTGCTTTTCGGAGAAGGAAAACATCGTTACCTAAACAACCTTCACACCCGAGAGTTCGTAAAAAAGTTCTCGGAGGTGTGTGAAGTCCACCAATTCGCACTTGGCCGGTGCGGTGGACTATGGGCTATAATTCTCTCATTCCGAGAGAAGACCCGTGCCTAGCAGGAGACAATAATGGGTTGACGACGATGGCTATTAATTTCGATGTTAAATGACTTTATTGATGATAATGTAAGATACGATCTTTTTGATGCACATTACCTGTAGGTCTGAATTTTGGGTTTTATTCTAGTTATATGTGCGGATGCTAGTTACATCTGTTTAGTATGAAATTAAGACACATTTATTAGATAATGACAGATAAGTAAGCAAGTGATCAAACATCTTAAGCCCGCTCGAATAAAAGATCAAGTCATGGTTAGTTGATAAACCCATTATGGGATTTATTTAATTACTACCTTTATTTCATCACATAATGCCTAACTAGTAGACCAACATTGGCTTATAAAAAGAACTAAAATAATAATAAACATAAAATGTATGTATATACATACAATTTATTTGTATTTATGTTTTAATAAGCGCCACCCATAATGTCATATAAATCAAGTTAAAACTTCATTTAAGGCTTTCATATAAGGCTTCCTCGCATACAAGATACTTTTCCCATGAATATTTCAGAGCACAGCGTTATAACTTAGTATGTAAATGAGCGCGGTTGAATATAGGAAGGGATTTATTACAAAATAAATTCAACGCATGATTGCAGAAAACATAATGAACTTCTTCAACGGAACCGATTATTCCAGCGCTCTGAGCGATGCGGCGATATGAGCTTTACTTGTTTCACCACCAGCGATAAACTATATGCGATATATATATTTAAAGAATAAAGTTTAAATCTAAATACTTAAAAATATTAAATTCAAAGGAAATCTGAATATACCATCTCACTCAAGTTCATCATATCACTATTGCGCGCAATATATAAGGGCATATTACGTAAATATGATTAAGCCTATAATGTAAGTATATCATCTATAGATATCAGATAAAACAAACAGAATAATTGATCTGAGGGCCTTTTTTTTTTGTTTTCGAGGGGGAAACCTTCCAAAGGTACCCGACGCCGTGGGAGCGACGCAGGGTTATGTGGGATTTTTACCGCACTAAAACCCCCCCGGTGGCCGTCCTCGGCGCTGAAAAGGAGGACTCCGGGATCTCGAAACGACTTCAACCGGAATCCTCCGAGCGCGCTGCCCCTTCGGGCTCCTCCCAGATGGGCGGCTGGGCCCACCGCTCCGTCTAGTCTTTACGACGGTATGCGACCACACATACCGCCGTCCTTCCCGGGATTGCCTGACCGAACGGTTCGAGCTCCCACTCTAGCCGTCTGCAACCCCGGAAGCCCCTTTTAGTCGCCTCTTACGACAGGCAGGGGATACCGTAGCCCTATTCTGACCCTGAGGCTACAGGGACGAAAGGGCCTAATCGTGAAACGATGGTGAACGCCTCACTTAAAATAAACCTTTTTTTTTGTTTTCGAGGGGGAAACCTTCAAAAGGTACCCGACGCCGTGGGAGCGACGCAGGTTTATGTGGGATTTTTACCGCACTAAAACCCCCCCGGTGGCCGTCCTCGACGCTACCTGACAAACAAACCTATAATAACGTATTTAAGGGCGCACATATTGACCTAATGCCTGGAAACTAATCAGTAAAGAATACTGTTGAGCCGATATTCCTTCATATTTAGAACATGATATGTGTTATAGAAACAGGTAGATGGCACGATCGTTCGATATCAGCCGGCGCACGTGCGGCCATTGTGACGTCTTCTGTTTACAACATCTGGCCTACCCCTCCGACATGTGCTAATATTGATACTTACTACTCATACATAATAACAAATTGAATGATTCTATTTTATCATTATATGAACATAATCTGGCAACTTGTGCAAAGTTGTGCAAAGTGGAACTCAAGAACTGCTAATATTTAGAAGTACTCGTAGGTGGTGGTAACGCGTACCTCCCGCCGAATATACCTACTCGAATTACCTTGAGTAAAGCCTAGCTATTCGTAAATCTGCTGGAATCAAACAATTCCCTAAATCAGATGCTCGGTTGGGGCAGCAATTGGGATTTCATGCCATAATCCCCCTCGGAAGATTGGGTGTAGCAGATAAAACGCATATTTTCCCTAAAAAGTATATTCACAAAATTGCCGGCGTTCCGATTTTTCCAAAGTTTCATTTCGGTTTGAAAAAGCGTGGAGTTTTCTTTGTTACAATAACTTTGATAAATAATAGGATTGATTGGGGCTTCCGAATTTTTCATTTCATCCGATTTCAATTTGCGAAGTAAAAGTCATTGAGCAATGGCTTTTAATATATTCTTATTGTAAATTTAATGGATGATGGAGAGGGATGGATGGATGGAAATTTAATAACAGTGAAGAACAGACATATTCTTTTATAATGTATTATGGAGTGTGTAAGTGCAGTATGTCGCGTTTAATACAATTTCATTATCCTCTTGTAAAATAAGATTTTTAGGATCTTTGTATGAATAATAAAGATTATATGTTAGCCAAGGATACACAAAAACGAATACATAAACGATCAAAATCCAGATCACTAAAACTAAATCATTTATTTAGATTGTCTGGTATGGGATTGAACCTAAAACCCTCTTATTTAGGACCAGTAAAATGACCGCTCCGACGCGGCTCGTCAAATCTGGATAGGGCCAACAAAGTTCTTTAAGTGTTATTGTTTTACAAGTAACATGAAAGTTCTTTTGTTGTATACTATCAATCCAGCCATAGCCATAGCAGATAATGAGATGGAGATTATATATTGTATATTAATACGGTATATAATCTGCAAATCTTACCTTTTTAATATTATAAATGCCAATGTATGTGAGAGTGTATGACTTTTTGTTACTCTTTCACACAAAAACTACTGATTTCGCCGAAATTTGGCACTTTCCCAGTTTATTGCCTAGATTTTTTTTTGGCCTAGATTAAAACATAGGATCAGAGTGGGCAAAGCCACAAATTTAACCTAGTATTGACTAATGCTGACATATATTTATTTCTATTTCTAGATCGAACATTTTCGTTTAACCTAACACAAAAATGTGCTACAGAATTAACAACGCTTGTTTTAACTCGCTGGTACCTAAATTTTGGCAAAAATGCTAATGTCAGGAAACGATGATTTACATGCGACGAAGACTGTTTCTGTGTTCAGAAGCTAATGACTCGTAAAATTCCTGTTTGCGCTACGTAATGGTGCTACGCAGTCGAAGTGCTACGAGTGTAGCTAATCTACGCTTGAGCTACGGTATGAAAAAGCTACGTATAAGAATTCAATGTTATCTTTACATTCAGAGTTTATAGAATGGGAATTATTGTTTGGAATTAAGGAATAAAGTTTTGACGGTAAGTAATGTTAAAACACCTATATCGGAGGGCCACAAAACATTAGTTTGTAGTCTAACAGTTGAAAACAAATATGTATATATGTCTGATTTTACAATGCTAAGAAAATACCCTACAACTCGTAGCGAAATATAACAAAATTCGCTCAGTACGCGAATGTTTCGTGGCGATTCCGTTGGTAAAAGAAAGTAGTTCCTTTGCTTGAATAAACATTTAAACCTGCTAATCCCAATTGTTATTATTAAAATGCTGTCATCAAATCGTTTTTAGGCGTTATAGATGATTTAAATAAATATGCAGGGTTGGGATTTGCCGCTACCCAGTACCTTTAACTAACCGGCATTGAAGCAGCATAGTGGAATATGTTACCATAAGCGTAGGGCGAGACCTACGTGGTAGTATGAGTACATTACTACCAGGGAGTTACCGTTACATATATTTCGAAAGTAACGCATTTCTTATATATATTTCGGTGGAAGGGTCGAACCATCTTAGTCGCCGGGTGTAGCAACGCATCTGTAATCGACTTCACATATAATACCTGTTTTATTTAAAGTTGATTACAGATGTTCATTGGCGGCAGTGTCCACTTACCAACATGCTCCAGGCAGGCTCATTTGTTACCTCAACTTTATATAAAAAAAATATTCGAAGTTTAACTTTCCATTTTACTACAATAGTGATTTAAATTTATAACGTATCATTGTTCACTTCCAAATATACTCGTGTATATGCACACTGTTCAAACTAGACCGTAATTATAGATCCTTTCTCTTTAACCCAGAACGAGGTTGAACAAAAGGAAGAATGGCCTAAAGGGACATCGTTACTATAGATGCGAGGTCTAGATATCCTTGTCTATACAGAATATACGAACAGTGTTAATTAAGAACATGTTTGTAATGAGACCCGACATTCGTGACTCGCCTTCTCTATTGAAACACAATTTGGGGCGAACAGTTTAATCTACCCGTATATAGGACATTGCATTATATTGAAAGGCAAACTTTTACTCTCATGTAGTTTGGCTCGACTGGGCAAGAATTTTGGCACGTATTCTTAAATACATAGTTCTTGAGGGTTCTTAAAAAAAGTGAGAAAAGAGCTATACTTCAAAGCTGGCGATAAAATATTTCGAGAGGGAAACCTTCAAAAAGCAACCGATGGCGTGGGAGCAACCCAGGGATATGTGGGATTTTTACCGCACTAAAAATTCCTCGGTAACCGTCCTCGGCGCTACAAAAAGGACTCCAGGATCTCCACAGGAACACAACCGGAATCCTCTGAGCGCGTTGCCCCATCGGGTCCTCCCAGATGAGCGGCTGGGCCCATCGCTCCGTTTAGCCTTTACGACGCTATGCGAACACATACCGTCGTCCTTCCCGGGGTCGCCTGGCTGAACGAATCAAGCTCCCACTCTAGCCGTCCGCAACCCCGGAAGCCCCTTTTAGTCGCCCCTTACGACAGGTAGGGGATGCCGTAGCACTATTCTAATCCCGGAATTACAGGGACGTCCTTCAGGTAGTCAATCTGCCTTATCGTTAGGCTTAAGTATAAAATAAAGTTATGTTTGAAAATATGCATATTTTGAGTTTTTCTAACTTAAATAAATTGTATACTTTTCTTCGACATTCTAGCTACATAGAAATGTTTTCCGTTGGTGATATTAATCAACGGAAAAACATTTCTACTTTAAAACAGCTCCCCATATAACAGCATTGTAAGCAAACGATACAACCCAAATTAAAAAAAATACAATCGTGTGTTGATAATTACAGTAAGGAATCACTGCAGCATGACGTACATGCAGCAGTGATCCCTTAGAAAAAAGAAAACTGAGTTCCTTTGTTCTTAGTTGAGGTCGTGATGCAATCCGTTGGTAGTGTAAGAAAACATATTTTAACTGAAAATTTGCAAGTGATCACACGTAGATTTATACAAAATAAATAAATTTAATTTAATTACCATCATTACGATAGTAATACTGTATAAATGGTCTGTGATTATGATATGAGACTAGGTGACAACGAGTTGATGACGTCAGTGAGGAATCGTGCATTATAGCACTTTGCATTTAGTAAAGTCGCGTATAATAATGACGATGAAGCATATTGCATACACTACCATTGTTGTGCAAATATGAATTCTAACGCTTCTGACGTGACAAACGTGCCATGCCATTTGCTTTACACGCTCTATTTTGCTTACATATACAATACATGGTTTTGCTATTACCAGAGAGCACACATGGTTAATTAAGCTCGAGATATACGTACGTACGTTTAGTAATAAGCGATACCATGTTCTTAAGGCTTTATATGGCCCTGTTCAAATTTATTGTGTACAAGCGTTTATATTGCGTTCCTTAGTAAATTGTTGCTTTCAATTAACCCTCTTAATTGAAGTTTAAAGTTTCGTCTTATCTCTAAAATATGGGAATTTTGGATATCTAGTGCTTTATTGAACCTTTTGCTGTAATTGGCTCAAGGATTATCGAAATTAATGGCTATTTATGCCAATGATGCTTGAAACAATTTTTTTTTATGGTTTACAAGTTACTATGCAACTTTTAATACTATTTGGCAGCAGAAACTGCTTGGCAGAATTTTATTAAGATATAGGTAACAGAAAATCAGATACATCATAAAAACATTTAAATGGTAGTGAAGTGCTGTATATTAACAAAGTAATTTTGCCAGGTGGCAGAAGCATTTCTTGCGTTGCGATGGAAGGGTGTAGTTGCCGGGACACTTTTAAATGAGGCGAACATCTTGGCTCTCGGGAGTAGCAACGCATCTGTGATTGACTTTAGATAGAACCCATGTTTTATATGAAGTTGCTTACAGATGTCCATGGATGTCCATGAAAGGTGATCACTTACCATCAGGTGAGCTGCATGCGTTTGTTACTTCAATCAGATAAAAAGAAATATGTTTTATTAAATACTCACTAGTAGCGATGTGCATTAGGCTAACGAATTGGTCTATTTCAATGCTAGATCATGTACAATTTAGATTCACATCAAGTCTGATTGGACTAATTTACAATGCGTTACTGTTGGGTATGCACTAATTAACGTAGATTTGTCGTATCACTAAACGGGAAATCGCATTAACGGTGTGAATAATGACTTACTCTCGGGTACCTGTATATCATGAGGTGGTCGTAGACATGCTTCTAATTGATTTGGTGCAAATAGTTGGTTAACCGACTTATATAAGGTTGTCTTCTGCGGTTAAGAACGCGTTAACAAGGAATAAAGTTAAATTGAAAACTAACTTTTAGAATACATGGATAAACACAAAAATATAGTTCCGATCGTATGACAGTGTGAGAAAAAATAGTATAACTGACAACTTGTGACTCCGTAGACCTATAGCGGTGGGCCCAGCCGCCCATTTGTGAGGAGCCCGATGGTGCAACGCGCTTAGAGGACTCCGGTAGCGTTCCTTTGGAGACCCCGGAGTCCTCTTTGTAACGCCGAGGACGGTCATCGAGTAGGTTTTAGTGTGGTAAAAATCACAAATAACCCTGCGTCGCTCCCACGGCGTCGGGTAGGTACCTTTTGAAAGTGTCCCCCTTGAAGACATATAAAAAATATATTTTATTTCATATCACATTTATGCATTTGCAAAGAAAATATTGTTGGATAACTGTTTGGAATTACTTACTCAAGTAGCAATTATGTATTTGTAACATTTTATGGGTGCAATGTTCAAGTTTTTGTTTGTTGAGCAAGTTCTACTACGCAATTGAGTAACTTGTGGTATAAACTCTATCTGTTTCTATTTGTTCCCTCGTGGGATTAAACTTCTTGTTTCCATCATAAGTTACCCATATATCGTAGACACAAACCTTGTGGTCTTGCTTTGACCTTGGAGTACGATGCTTACAAAACCGCAGTAGGGTAGGTCATTGGGTTATTTTGTCCCTGTAGTTCCGAGACCAGAATAGGACTACGGTACCCTCTGCCTGTCGTAAGAGGCGACTAAAAGAGGCTTCCGGGGTTGCGGGCGGGAAGAGTGGGAGCTCGACCCGTCCGGCCAAGCGACCCCGGGAAGGACGGTGGCATGTGTGGTTGCATGCTGCCGTAAAAACCAGCCGGTGCGGTGAGCAGTTCACGCCCACCAGGGAAGAGCCCGATGGGGCATACGCTGAGGACACCGGCGGCGGTCAAGTGGAGTTCCCGGAGTCCTCCTCGCAGCGTCGACGTCGGCCACCGGGGGGGTTTTAGTGCGGTAAGAATCCCACATAACCCGCGTCGCTCCCACGACGTCGGGTACTTTTTGAAAGTTTCCCCCTCGAAAACAAAAAAAAAAAAAAGGTCATTGGGTTATTCAAGCAAGTCTCATCATGGGCTCGTAATGAGTTTTATATAATAAACATGGCCTCAGTCTAAAATTTTAGTTCTCTGAGGAAATTAAGGAATATCTTTATCTTTGTAGCTCTAACTTTTCTGCTAACATTATAATTTGCAAGATAACAGCTAGCTTCATTTTATTAATGCAAATGCGGAAAATTATAGTGTCAAAATATACAATTCAAACAAGATTCCCGTTTTAAAGTAGTTTTAAAGTTTACAAAATATATTTCTCACTTAGATACAAAAATGAATATACTCGTATCCTTGGAGGTGGTAAAACCCTTTCTGGCCTAATATCTGGTCTGAATGGTGTGGTAAGTGAGACATACTTAAGTGTTCCTTAATCTCCCGGGAAAAGTTGGTACGTATCTGCGGCTAAAAACACACGCTAAAAACGCTTTCTAGACTCATAGCCCCACACTAGGATTTTCTCCTGTGTCGTGGGTGCCATGGACACACACAAGACGAATATATAAACACCCAGACCTTGAACATGAATATAAACTCATCATTTAGATACCTGTCTGGCCGGGAATCGAACCCGGGACCCATTGCGCGTGGGACCGGTATGGTAACCGATCCGCCACGCGGGTATTCAAAGGTAAGGTTCCTGGGATTGATTATAGGCATTCATGGGCGGCAGTGGCCACTTACCATCGGCTGAACTGCATACGTGTTTGCCACTTCCTTGTTATTAAAAGATTCTTAAATTTTTCATCTAATGTCCTCAACAATAAATCCTCATAAGAATCGCGAGTTAATGATCACTCATTTATTTGGGTCATTTTTATACATTATGTTTAATCAAAATGAATAGCAGTTTCTATTTTTGATTTTTTTTAAGGTTGAAACTGATATTAAAAATGGTTATTTCTTCTCATTGACATCTTTAAGCAACTTCATACTAAACAGGGATTTTATAGTAAAAGGCTAAGATGGTAACGTACATGAAAGAAAAGGCAAGAACTACTTCGCGCTAGAAATGAGTGTTGCTGCATTTTCTTCATGGTCGGTCCATTTCGTTCTATCACCTTTTTTATCTGACTAAAGTAGCAAACCAGCCTGCAGTCCACCTGATGGTAAGTGGTTACTGCCGCTCACGGACATCTGTAATCAACTTCATACAGAACATGGGTTCTGTCTGAAGTCAAACACAGATGCGTTGCTACTCCCGAGGACTATGATGGTCGCCTCATATAAAAATTGCCGGCAACCACGCCCTGCAACGCAAGAACTGCTTCACTCTAGAAATAGGTGTGGTGGTGGTACTTCCCCGGTCGAACTACACTGGTTCTAACACCTTTAAACAAACAAACAGTTATATCTAGTTGCACTGTTAACTCAAAACGTGCTAAAGCTATCTCGGCACTATAAAGATAACGACACGGACCCCTGACATAAGATCGTGACGTTACAAGACAATTTTATGATTATTACACCCGCCTCCAACAATTGCCAACCCAAATGGTATAATTTTCTTTTATTGATCTTGAGAACAGTTCGCTATCTAGCCATCTTCATTGCTTCGGCCTTTGGCAAGTCTGAGATCTACGGACGGCAGTTAAACTGCTACTGTTCGGTTTCAGGAAGTTATGGCAATATAACAATTTCCGATTTCAAACTTTACTCTACTGTATTTGTTAGTTATTGAAGTGTTTACTTTGATTTTAATACTGTTAATTTGTTGGAACTATCTAGTAACTGGATAGTTAATTTTGTTAACAAACATTGTAGGCCGGAATATGGAAAATAATTAAGTATTCTAACATATTTAGGTTCAACATATTACGTTAATATAAATTACTCATCGTTACTTTATGTTAACAAACATGTTACATTACTCTATAGTAATGTAACATGTTTGTTATAGTATATTGTGAGATAAAACAATATCGTGGATATAGTATAATAAAATCAAGCCGCAGAAGTCACATGGCAACTGAAAAGCCTACTTTACAAATTATATGGAAAATATTCATAAATTTAAAGTTTGTGGTTGAAATCCCAACGCTGTCAATACGTTGATAATGTTTATATTTTATGTAGTAAACATGGTATATTTTGGTAGCTTCAAATTGACTGTGGACTTTTCCATTAAAATCAATTCTTGTGTCTTAAACTACATATTTTCTTGGTGCGTACGAAAAGCTTGGAAAAGAATTGAAACTATTCGGTATAAATGTGTCATTTCTGGCTACACGTTGGTGTTATGACATAGTAATAGGTATAGTATTGAAATAGTCAAATATTTATAATAACTAGGCAAACTTAATAATACATATATAAAACACGTCTGATAAGACGCACGTTGTCTTCACTACATAACAAAGTCGCTTCGCACCGTCTGTCCCTATGTATGCTTGGATCTTTGAAACTACGCTACGGATTTTTATGCAGTTTTTTTAATATATACAGTGATTTAAGAGGAAGGTTTATATGTATAATACATGTATAATATAGTAGAGAAACACTGATAATTTTCGATTTTTGAGTTTTAGGCGGAACGAAGTTCGGCGGGTCAGCTAGTTTTTTTTAGCTTACGAGCATGCAATCCATCTGGTGGTAAGTGATTATTGCCGCCCATGGATATCTATGAGCAACTTCATACGGAGCAAAGGTTTTAAAGTCAATCACTGATGCGTTGCTATAAAATATTCACGGAAGGTCATTAATAAATGGACGAAAGCATATTGTGAACAAAAAACGCTACGTTCCTGGTTTCCATTGATCCACTATTGCTTAAACCACGCAGCTAAGGTTAACTAGTAAATAATACTTTAAATGTTTTAGATGTGCAAGAAAACAAATAAGTAAATAAGATAAAATAAATTATGTCGCGCAAAAAACATTTTTTTTAAAAACACGCTTTTTACGCTCATAGCCCCACACTAAGATTTTCTCCTGTGTCGTGGGTACCATGGATACACAAGACGAATACACAAACACGTAGACCCAGAACATGAACTTATCATTCAGATACCTTTCTGGCCGGGAATCGAAGCCGGGACCCATTGCGCGTCAGAGCGGTATGGTCACTACGCCACGCGGGTTGTCAAATTCCTATCAATATTACAAATTATTACATATCTGGCGTACACTTCATCCAAATATTATTTTGTTACAACAAACCCAATCTAAGAGAAGCCATCAATATGAGTTGTGCTAATATTTCCACGTATATTTAATCAAAATTTATTATTTTGTCAACACAAACCTAATCCTACGCAGGGTTTCTACAGTCGAACGTACATTTTGTGATTGAATACAAACAAAGTCGGCCGCTGGCAATTACGATAAAGAACATTCATACATTGTGCCGCGGTCGCAATAGAATAAAACGAGAGCTAGTTTTTGTTGCCGTTCCCGTTTTGTTCGGGATTGAGCAAAATTATTTTTGTAACCAACAGAGCATATTTTTTCAGGCGCTACAGAGACTGTTATTTTCTTTTTCGGGCCATAAATGTCAAGGGCAGTACATCAGGGAGGTGAAAAGAACATCTCGGTAACATGCAACGTCGCACTCATGTGTAAATTATGAGGATTAAATTGCGACAATTTAGTGACTGCGGATTTACCTAATAGCGATTTTATATTATTTGCGGGTTGCCGGCACACATTCACATGAGGCGACCATCATCATCAATCCTCGGGAGTAGCAACGCATCTGTGATTGACTTCAGATGAAACCCATGTTCTGTATGTAGTTGATTACATATGTCCATGGGCGGCAGTGAACACTTACCATAAGGTGGACTTCATGCTCGTTTGGTACTTTAGTCAGATAAATAAAATAATAATAATAATAATAATAACATAACTCAAAATGAAAATCTTCTTTGACGTGTTTAATAAATCTCATAATGTTTTACCTGTCAAAAATTTTACTCCAACAACGGACAGAGGAAGAAAAGATAAGGTAATTTAATAAGCTAAGACTTATAAAATTACTTATTATATATTGAGGGACACAAAAATATCAATGTACACTGTCAAAAGTTCATGTTAAGTAAAGTTAAAATCATTGTTACTTCCTTTGTGCAGACAAACAATTACTTACTGCATTATTTTTTACGTACTACGTTAAGTTTTGTGAATCCTGATCATAAAAATTAGGAAGTTAATTACAATTTAAAATGTTTTCGCCAAACACTCCCATCCAAATCTGGCCCAGTCAAATTTAAGAGTGGACGTTGTAAAAAATAATAACGGTCATTGTAAGGTAGTTCGTAACGTAAGCAGGGCAAAATAAAGCGCAGTTAGTAACATTTCGAGTCGGGACCTCATTTTGTGTTGGGGGAAAGACCCGTAAATTCACATTTCCGCGTCATTCTCTATAACAATGTCAAAACTCCTGTTATGAGCACATTGTTCTGCTGTGACGTAGAATTATGCAGCCTACGAAATCGTCTTTTTAAGGAAATGTTTTATCTTTCATTTTCCTCAACTTTGATACAAAGTAAGGGGCATGTACTTTTCTTTTTCATTTTGTTTATAGCCTTATCTTTGACTTAGGTATGTTTTAATGAATGGTTTTGGTAAAAAACAACAGTTAAGAAAATATTATTACGTAATAGACGATCATACACATAAAATACAAATTGGTATATTTGACTTATTAACCATTCTAATAACGAGACTTATATATAAATCTAGAAATTTTCAGATGTGATGTAAAACCTAAGACGCACTTTGATATGAACCTAGGACTTGGGCGTAAAGCTTAAATTCGTATCACCAGGCTATTACTGTTGTAATAGGTGTATTAAAGTACAAAAGGAAACCCGTAATACATCTCCGCGTGTAAAAAGGGACCTTTTCTTTACAACGATAGTAAAAAGTAACGACCGCAACGCATCCTCCCGGACAACACGCTTGATACATTTATGGAGAGGGAAAGGTCAGCGGGCATCTTTCGTTTTTCATAATACATGTATTTAGAAATTCGGATTGATTTGCAAAGTAGAAAGCGTATAGTTCAACCGGAGAAGTACCACCGTCACTTTTATTTCCAGCGTGAAGGAACTCTTGCGTTTTGATTTAAGGGTGTGGCTGCTTGCTCACTTTTATGAGGCGGTCATCTTAGTTCATGAGATATGATAGCCTAATGGTTGAAAGTTGCCCTCTCGATCGGGAGGTCCGAGATTAAAACCCAGGCACTCACCACTGATTTTTCTTAAATTCTAAAATTATGTGCGTATTATAAATTTATTATCACTGCTTTTCGGTGAATGAAAAAACATTGTTAGGAAACCTACACACCCGAGAGTTCTTAAAAAAAAAGTTCTCGGAGGTCTGTGAAGTCCACCGATTCGCCGATTCGCACTTGGCCAGCGCGGTGGACTATGGCATATCACTCTCTCATTCCTGAGAAGACCCGGAGCCCAGCAGTGGGACTTCTTAGTTCTCGGGAGAAGCAATATCTATGATTGACTGAAGTACCTTTATAGTGCTGCTACAAATATTCATGAGCGAAAGTAACTACTTATCACCAGCAGATGGAATTCATCGCCCTTTGCTATTTCAATCTTATACAAAAAAAAACAGAAATATGCTTTTGTTCCAGCTTAATGTGTAGTGGCGCTCATTACCGTATATTTTGTTGTTGACTAATAAAGCAATATGGTTTAGATACATGTGTTGGATAGGTGGCCGCCAGATGTTAAAGATACACGCATTGTTTGTTTGTTAGGGCATTTGGTGGGTGATGTCACTTAGGTTATGGTTATATATTAAGTACTTATCAAGGCCTAAAATAAATATAAATAACCTTAAAAATCAAGAGGGTCGCTTTGAAGTAGTTCACGACAGGTAAAAATATCACTGAAAATGTCATGTCACTTTAATTAAGCCTATATCAAACAAGATCCTTAAAAAAGAGGCATAAACATTTTTCCCGGCTACAACTAAAAATATCTTGTTATTCGTAGGCACCTAAAGAAAGTCCTTTAACTAGTTGAAGAAATAATGAAGAAACAAATCTTATTTTTATTAATATAATATGTATTTTTTACTCTTTGACGCAAAATCTCGTCAACAGCCCATTATTGTCTCACTGCTGGGCACGGGTTTTCTCTCAGAATGGCAGTTTTAGAGATGCCATATTTTACTGTGTCCGCCAAGTGCGATTCGGTAGACTTCACACACCTCTGATTTTTCTTTCTGACTCTGACTTTCTTATAGAACTCTCGGGTGAGTAAGTTCCCTCACGATGTTTTCCTTCACCGCAAAGCACACATAATTTTAGAAACATCAGTGGTGCCTGGGATTTGGACCTCAGACCTCCCGATCGAGAGAGGGCAAAGGTTGAAATCATAAGATTGTCACCGCTCACGCAAAAAGTACACATTGCATTTCTCTTAAATTTAAACACATGTAGTATATGGCCTGGATTAATATATGGTAATCTCATTATTATTGCAATTAAAGCGGGGGATCCGCAGATAAGACCTAGTCACTAGTATATAACGCCAAAAGTTTCATTTTTAAAGTTCAATAATAAAAACCCATGCACATTAAGATGCAAAGAAACAAAGTAGCGCATGTGTGCAAAGTCATGAAATTATCCGTACAATATAATTTTAATTACTTTTCAGAAGTTAAAAGAACCATAAAAAGGACATCTCTCCAATATTCTCTTCTGGGTCGTTGATCCGCTGTGGTTTTAATACTCAAGCACTAAATGCATACTAGAACAAAGTGGGATAATGGTCTCGATAGCTTTCGGAGTAATAAGGACCGGTATTCAAAGTTATGACGTGAAAGGCATGTAAACATTTTAATTTAAGCAAGCAGTTTGGATATTCCAGCGAAATTATAAGAGGAATTTGCGAACCTACAGGTTTTTAATTCAGTTAGACATGAGCCTTTCCAAATTTATTCTCCACGAGCGAGGGAATTAAATTTAAAAACGTGTTTTATGTGAGAAGTGTATACTGTGAGCAGTAGTAGCGTAATGGTCGGAACTCGTCCTCTCAATCGAGAGGTCAGAGGTTCAAATAATAGGCACGCACTACAGAATTTCCTCAAATTATGTGCGTTTTAAAAATTAATTATAACTGCTTTACGTCAAAATAATACATCGTATGGAAACCTACATCCTGAGAGGAGACCCGCATGCAGCAGTGGGACAATATGCGTCGACCACGACGTTTTTACAGAAACGAAGTCGGTTATGGCCTGCAGTCCATCTGATAGTAACCTTTGAAAGTAACTGTTACCATCCATGACAAGGTGACATCACACACATACGATTGACGCTTTTCCTTAGATAGGCTTATGATAGGATATGTGCTGCTCTAGCCGACGATCAAATTCAAATGCCTCGGATAAATGTCTCCCTTTATATTAGAACTTAACACTGCAGTTCTAGACAAAACTAGAAAAATTGGTGAGACCGCGGTTCCCTATATTTACGAACCATAAAGGGTTGTACCATCTAAAGCATTGTAAACATAGATGCAGTACTAATATTTACTGGTTACGTTATATTTGGCGTACACTCCGAAAAAAAATTCCAACCCGAGGAAGATTAAACACATAAATCTTTAATGTAAAACGTAATAAACGTTGGTATTCAAATATGTTTAAATGTATTCGCAGTACGCAGCGAGGAGAGCGTTGGAATAAAATCAAACCTTTCGGAAGTTACGTCCTTTTTCCCAAGGGACCGGAAGTCGAACAAGGATAGACGTATTTAGAGAAAAGGCAGAGGCCTTTTATCACAAAAGACCTACACAAAATTGTTAAGGATTTCGCACGAGTATTTACATAAGATAATTGGTTGATTCTGTCTTTCTTCTACAGTACAACAAATGAAGCAAAATTATATTTCATAGAATAAGTGACTGCCTGAAACCTAATGTTGCTTGAATGAGTATTATGATAATAAAAATCAAATATTGAAAAAAAAGTAGTAAAATTTACTATCCGAAATTCTATCAGGTTCTTTCAGCTCGTACAATATTCTCCTATGTTGCAATTATTGTGTATACATATTTATTATATACAAATAACTAAAACTAAAAGTTCCAACTGACAGACAAACGGAATGAAATTTATATATATGTTTGCAATAAAAATCTACAAAGCCTTTGTAAACTTAGTTTTTAAGCCCAAAGGGAATGGATATGTGAGCGAAATAGACCGATATTTCTCTGCTTGATTGGCTAATATTGACGCTCAGAGACCTTGAATATGCAACGAGAATAGCGTTCGAAATAAATTGTATAAAGCTTCGTTTTCTACCCCAAAGGGAGTTGATATTGGGAGAAAGAATAGTTCGATATTTCTTTACTAACTTTTTATGAAATTTAAGTTTCAAACGAACTTGCAGTCCATCTGATGGTGAGTGGACTCTGCCACCTATGGGCATTTGTAGCTAATATTCAAGAGGGGTTCTGCTTGAAGATAACTGATTCAATGCTACTTAGGACTAAGATGGTCTTTTTATATGCAAGTCAACCGGCATCCTTGCCCTTCCATCGCAGTACTGATGATGATTATTGCTAGCATTGGAAAACTGTTAGAGATGCCAAATAGAACTGAAGATTTATTCAAAACGAGGATGGAACTCACGTTGTTCCGCCCGGTCCGATTCGTAAGACGCAAAGAATACGCATATATTTCTCAGACATATATGTATTATACAAGTAATTCCTTTATAGCATCGACTATACTATTCGAAATAAAACACGAAATTTAAATATATCTAAAATATAAAGAATATGTGTGTAAAATCTTATATAAACACCAAAATACTCCAAATAGAGCAAACAAATAAGAATTGAGTGGCAAATATTGACGCACAGGGACCGCGAATATAATTCAAATATATTCGCAGCGAAGCGCCGCAACGAGCATAGCGCTCGGAATAAAATCTACAAAGCCTTTCGAAAACTTCGTCCTCTGCCCCAAAGGGAGATATGTTAGGGAAAAGAATAGGCTGGTATTTTTGCCACTTTTTATACATAACATGTGTGTAATATTGCAGTATTCTATTATTGAATATGCGGACAATTTTTTGTTGCATGTCACACACTAATGAAGCTGTAAATGAAAGAGTACGGTTACACAACAGAACTGGGGAATAACATGTAATATCCTTTTTTCTAAATAAACATTACTTCACAATAATTTCATTAAATATGTAAGGAAAATGAGTATTTAGAAACACATATGTGTGTGCTCTCATTTCTATTAAAATAATAAAAGTGCAGTTACAGTTAAAGCAAAAATAAGCACATGGGCGAAGCATTGCGCAAATTTTATAATCATTTGAATATTCATCTTTCTGTAAACTACCATGTCTCTGACATTTGCCGCAATAAAATTAGGGATTCTGAACTATCGTCCTAAAACAACATAACTTCTAAAAGTAGTAGAACCCCCCATGTTTCAACTCTATTGGTATAACCGTCACATCTATTTTCCCTTTATACCAGTTAGATAGTAAGAAAATTACACCTGAATAAGCCATTCCTTCTTAGACCTTAGGGTAACGTAGCATCGGTGGCCGTCATTCTGTGTAAGGTTAATTTGCGGATATCCATGGGCAGCACACTTTCTATACTCATAGCTCCACACTACGATTTTCCCCAGTGTCCTGGGTACCATGGACACAAACAAGACGAATACACAAACACCCAGGCCCATAACATGAATCTAAACTTATCATTCAGATACATCTGTCTGGCCGGGAATCGAACCCGGAACCCATTGTGCGTCAGATCGGTATGGTAATCGCTCCACCACGCGGGTTACACATGGGAAACAGTGGTCACTAACCGTCAGACACCTTTCTTACTTGTATAATATAAAATATACCTACGTTAAATGTCGCAAAAAACATATTCCGTGCTGAAATAGAGCGAACAAATAAGAATTGATGTGACTCCAATACATTTAAATGTATTCGCAGCGAAGCGGGGCAACAATCGGAGCGTTCGGAATAAAATCTGCGATGCTTTAGGAAACTTGGTCTTTTGTCCCAATGCGGAAATGTATGGCCAGTTTTTTAACGGTTCCGTGCCCATAGTATGAATTACGCTACCTTTTTTTGTTGTCGAGGGGGAAACCTTCTAAAGGTACCCGACGCCCTGGGAGCGACGCGGGTTATGTGAAACTCTTACCGCAATAAAACTCCTTGGCGGCCGTCCTCAGCGATGCGTGGGGACTCCGGGATCTCCAACGGAATACAACCGGAGACTTCCGAGCGCGATGCCTATTTCAGGCTCGTCCCTGGTGAATACGCTTACCGCACCTTCTGTGATTTACGGCGGCGTGCGATCACTTGCCACCGTCCTTCCCGGGGTCGCTTGGCTGGACGGTTCGAGCTCGCACTCTAGCCGCCCTCAACCCTGAAAGCCTCTTTTAGTCGTCTCTTACCTACGGGGATACCGTAGACCCATTCTGGTCCCGGGACTACAGGGCAAACCCCCGTTTTCACCTATCGTTCCTAAGTACATTATAAGGTAAAACGAAAACGTTGGACGTGAACTAAAACGTAAACATGCGACGTGTACTGCAAAGAATAGGTAAAAACGTAGAAAAAAATATAAGCTACTAAATAAAATACCTAGTCCTAAATGACATAGTTCTTCACTTCGTACAGTTTTGAGTTAAAAAGTTTTTATTTTGTTTACATTGTCTGTATTTGCCTTAATGCCTCTTCTTTGAAGTTATTTTGAAATAGGAGGTATTTTGAGAATGGTGATATTCTACGAAACTTATTTAATTAAAGCCTTTTAAGTTAGCTTTTCACAGACAACCCCTTTTCTATTACTAATGTTCGTTATACAAGTTATTTTTTATATAAACACAAGAAATAAGTCGATATTCCTTACATTTGTAGAAATAATGTATATAAACGGAAAATTTTGGTATTATTTTTAACTCTCACTGTGTTTTCTCCTCGCACCGTACGGCGGGAACACGGACACGCTTTCGCATTTATCCGCGAACCAGCCGGTGCCTGGCCGCTCCCGCAGCAGAGAACACAAAGGCGCGCCTTACCTCCAAGGCCCCCCGCCAAGGCACCCCCCCCCCTCGATATGCAGTGCGACGGACGAACCTCGTGACTGCCACCCAGGAGCCGTGGGCATGGGCAAGCTGATACCCGCTTATAGGCACCAACCTCCCACACCCAGCGGTGGATCCGCTCTTTGGTTCCGCCGCAAACAACAAAATTTAGGTATATCGTAACTCTGTATTGATACGATTTGATTACATACAATAACAAGTCAATTGTCTTGTTTCTCGGTGCGAATATTTTTAATAAAGGGCAATGATGTGTGTGTTTATTAAGGACAAACGAACCAATAAAGTCAATATGACTGTTTAATAAAATTGTAGGGCTGACTCCGTGCTGATTTATTTTTAATAACGTAATATTGTCGTTGGTCAGGGTTTTATTATTTCTTCATCGGTGGACTTTTGTTATTGATGTTGTTAATTGCATATTATTAGTTTATATAGTGCTATCTTTTTGAAAATGAAGGGCGGCAGTGACCACTTTCAATCAATTGGAATTGAAAAATATAAATATACAAAAATATAATTAATAATGAATAGCATCGTCGCGTCGTCTAGGAGTCATTCACAACAAAATAAAGAACATGAAAATCCTTTGAATGAAAGAACTATTAGATATAGGTACCAAATATTCTGTTGGTCATATAATTACACGTACTTTGTCTCATTTGTATGTAAAAATAACTATTTTTAGTGTGTACCGATACCTTTTAGGTGGTAAACGCCCTTAGTACGAGTTTATAACATTTTCTCAAAACAATATTGTTTACCGTTTCGTATAATCACATACATTGTTATGTATGTTGCACGTTTACGTTTTGTTTTTTTTTTATCTCACTGAAGTAGCAAACGAGCATGCAGTCCACCTGATGGTAAGTAGTCGCTGGCGCTCATGGACATCTGTAATCAACTTCATACAAAACACGGGTTCTATGTGAAGTCAATCAGATGCGTTACTATTAATTTCTGAGGACGATGGTCGCCTCATATAAGAATGTGCCGGCCACCACACCTTTCCATCGAAACGCAAGTAATGCTTCCCGCTATTAATAGCTGTGGCGGTAATACTTCTCCGGTGAAACTACACTGGTTCTACCACCTTCAAATAGAAAGATACGGAAACAAACAAATTTGTTTTGACCAAACGTTGTAACCTTGTACTAAGGATAAAGATTTATTTACATTTATCTGGAAAGCGATGTAAGATTTATTATAGTTGCATTTGGCACTGGTTTGCTATAACTCAGTATCGTCAATTATGAATCCTACGTTAGCAACACGGGCCTTACTTACATTAAGACGGAAATAAGAGCCATTATTTCGGTACAATGCCAGCGCATTTCAATAGTTTTCGGATATTTGGTGACTTTATGTAGCGCTATTGTTCATGTTTAAAAGCATTAATATTCACGTTCGTTCCGTTAATTCAACTATTTGCGCCCTGTTACACAAATTTGTTCAATAGTGCGTATTTGAATCATATAATTGTTATTGTGCGGAAATAAATTGGCAACAACATCGCTTGTTGCGATACTGTTATCTTGTTCGAAATGTAGCTGAAATTGTTTGTGCATTTATTATTACATCCATTACTATTGAACATCGGTTTTATTTATTAGAAAGGCACCGTAAAATGTACGGTTGGAAAAAGTTGTAAGGACATTTACATATCTTAAGAATACTTACAATGTATACAGTAGTCGTGAAATCTTAAAATGAATTTAGACTTAACTTGCGGACAACATACCTACTTAACGCAGCGGATTCCGAGTTCGATCACTGACCAAGTAGAGATCAAGTAATCATTTAAAAGTTATTCTCAGGGTCTGGGTGTTTGATCGTCTCTTTTTGTGTGCATGGTATCGACAACACAAAATTAATAAGATATGCCATATATATTAATATTAATATAACTCTCTCATTCTGAAAGAAGACCCGTGCCCAGCACTGAGACAATAATGGGTTGACGACATATTTATCTTACAATCGAACCAGTATGATCGCAACGCTACTTGTATATGAGTTTACTCTGTTATTCCCATCACCTTGCCCGCTTCGGTCACATGTACCACAATAATGATGTATTAAATTATGTGTATGCCAAATTTTAGCGAAATCCGACCTGTACTTCTTACGCGGAAAGGAACAATTATAAATCCTTGCAAACTTTATATTTTATATATGTATGTATTAATAAAATGAACTTATTCATACATGTCATATCACAGCCATTCGAAATTACGGGTTTCTGTTTATACTCGACCAAACACATTGGAGGGTGATGTAAAGCCGGGACCCGCTCGCCGCATCAGACCCGGTTTAAAGCCTGACAGTGATGAATGTTTCATTTATTCTCCAGTGTGCACACAGCCCTACATCCGAATCTGTATCAGTCTTTGTGTAATTATTTGTGTCGATCTGTTTGTCAAGTTTGTTTAAAGTGGATGTGTTGTGTGAAAACGGAATTGTATTATATTAACGAATGGTCTCCTTTTTACAGGTACGTAATCAACTGTGGTCTTCGATTTAAGATTTGCTAGAAGAAAATTGAATTTGAGGACAACATAATGGTAACGTAAAACACAAATATTTTTTTACTAGTACAATGTATACCAGGAAGATTACTATTCCGATTATATAGTATTTATATTCCATGTTATCGATACAAATGTGCATATAATTATATATACTATTCTAATGTGTACTTTCAACCGGTTTCGGGTATTTCCTGCGCACTTACAGATATCCGTGGCAAATGCTCTTGAACGTGTATGGACAGCATAAGTACCTAATAGTAAGTAATCTAATATGTTTTGTATAGGTTTTTGAAAGAAATATTTATTTGTAAAAAATACTACAACATAATGACTACTTAACGGCATACCTACGTTAATTTTAAATTTACCATTGCTGCAGTAAAATTGCAACTATGCGAATAAATAAATTCTTTCATTGAGTTTTATTTATCATAATATCTAGTTTCACGACATTGAAATAGTGGATACAATTCTTTGAACAATTGTTAGAGTAGGTAGACTTTTATTGGATAAAATGGTAGATTCAATTCAAATATATTAACGGTTTTAAAATGAATTGAATTCGGGCGTGCCTAATGAATGCAAAATTAGTTATTCAAACTTCTGCAAATCCATATTGCGGTAATGAAATTTGTATAATGCCTATTCATTATACAAATTTATTTCAGAGATAATACGATAAACGATCTAAAAATTGTTATTTTGCTACAATTTTGTCAACATGAACTTCTAAACACTCGCTTAGTCATCAGGGAGCCATTGTGTGGAAACCGTGTCTTCCTTTATTCCTTTTTTAATACTTAACTTTATTAACGAGAGTATTAGGATGACAACAATCGCCTGGGGACTGTTATCGAGTTAAAATAATCTGTATCCTTTCATATATTGTAGATATTTGTTTTGGATTGGTGTCTAAGATTTGTATAAGAATGTTCTAAGCATTAGTGGATATGTTAAGTTGATTCGACAGTAGCGACAAAAAATTTCACCCCGATTTCTGTCCACTTAAATCCAAATTGTTTCTCAGATCAATTAAACCCTTGTTTTATAAACGCCCAAGCTCTTTAGTCTTGCCATTAGGTAACAATGGATTTGTATTGGAACGATCTCGTAAGTACCAAATATTTCTAGTCTCTGGCAGTAGTATGCAAACTACTTATTTGCTTGTGTAATAATGTTGACTGTCTTTCACGCATAGAAAACGTCCGAGAGTACGTACTTTTGTTCCGTTTGGTGCAATACAATTCGTGTACTTGTCTCGTCTACGGTTCTCTTAAAGTTTCGAAGCGATGATACCCTTTAGTCATATTAAATAAAATCTTTAGAAGGGATTCATGTTAAAGGCTTCGGGCTTGTCAATTCGTGGAAAATATAATGAACAAAGGAATAACACTTTGTTTTAACGCTTTTGTGTTTATAAAGTTAAGTATTTCCAGAGACTTTCAAATGAATCCTTATAGAATATGAAACACTGACTTTTATTTAAATCTGTGTTTTTTTTAATTAATCTTGTCTCCTAGCAGTTTTGTATAAGATAGAATATTTAATTATAACAGTATTTAAATTCTTCTTCATAATTCGCCTGGGGACTATATGTAAAAAGTAATATAAAGAAGTAAGTTTTATTGAATACAATATTCAAATTAATAATATAAGTAAATTGTATATATAAGCAAAATGAAGAGTATTTCTTAAAGACCTGAACCTAACAATAAGCCAGTCGGGCTACTGATGGAAAGTAGTAACTGGCCGTCTCCTTAAAACACCATAGAAGTCACCAATCCGTTGCCTGATTGAAGAAGAGCTCTTAGAACCGGTGTAGCTTAACCGGGGAGGTACCACCACCACGCTTGTTTGTAACGTAAAGCATTTCTTGTGTTTCAGTGGAAGGATGTCTTTGTCGGCGCACTTTTTTATGAGGCTACTGTCATAATAGTCTGTGAATGGATTCAGATAGATACCATATTCTATGTAAAGTTCCTTATAGAAGTCCATGGGCGGCCATGACCACTTACCATCAGGTGGATTGCCTGCTAGTTTGCTACTTCAATCTTATTAATCTTATAAAAACCTTATTAACCTTATTAATCTTATAAAATAATAAATTATTTGACGACCCACGTGGCGGAGCGGTTACCATACCGGTCTGACGCGCAATGGGTCCCGGGTTCGATTCCCGGCCAGACAGGTATCTGAATGAAGAGTTCAGATTCAAGTTCTGGGTCTGGGTGTTGTGTATTCGTTTTGTGTGTGTCCATGATACCCACGACACAGGAGATAATCCTAGCATGGGGCTATGAGTGTATAAAGCGTTAAAAAAAGAAGCCCCATGTCTCAGCGTTTCGAAAATAGGTACTACAGTAGGAAACAAATTCTACATAATTAGACGACCGTAGCAAACCTTCTAAATGTCTATTACTAAGGAATCAATAGACTTCCAACAACACGCGAATATATTTTTATTATTTATTCATTTTACTGTATTCTCTCTAATCCTTTGGGAGCAATTTTGTTTGGTAACGTATATGTTCGGAATTTGTTGAATAAAACCGTAAAATGTTTTCGAACGGTATAAAAGTATCATCAACCGGACAAAATATTCGATGTGGCATACGTTATACCTACAGAATGCATATAAAAAGCTTGCAAAATTTGTCCGTAACTTTTATTTAAAAGTTACATTTATCAACGATTCTTGTTGTAGTGAAAAAAAAGGAAAAATATTCTGTCAATATTCACAACTCAAAATCAACACTGAACATTTATATGTTATATAGAAAATATTTTTTAAGACGGTATGGACGATTGAAAGTTTAAAAGATACAAAGCTACCGCTATAATTCAAACTCCGTTTTTGTTGACGAGAGTCCTTAGGAGAGACATTGGGGTATGGATCCCTCGGTGTTTTTTTTTGTATCTGATCGAAGTAGTAAAACAAGCATGCGGTCCACCTGATGTTAAGTGGTCTCTACCGCCCATCGACATCTGTAAGCAACTTCATACAGAACAAGTGGTTCTATCTGAAGTCAATCACAGATGCGGCGATACTCATCTCCCGAGGACTATGACGGTCGCCTCATATAAAAGTGTGCGGGCAACCACACCTTTCCATCGAAACGCAAAAACTGCTTCACGCTAGAAATAGGTGTGGCGGTGGTACTTCCTCGGGAAAACTACATTGGTTCTACCACCTATATGGTAACTAACACAAATTATCGCTATCACTCAGGATTGACTGGCTGAGAATGCCATTAGGCATTAAGTTCACCCTTGTAATCCTTAGATTAAGGTGTTTCAAAACATTAAATAAATAAAAACCAGAAAGCCCATTATACTTTTTTTTTCTTTTTTTATAATTAATACCAAGTTGTATTTAGGCAGCCCTCCTTACAGGCACGAGATACCGAAGTTCTATACGGGTTTCGCGACCATACGGACAGTTATACGTACCCCTGACATTTGTTTGAAGTGTAAAAGAGATTTTCTATAATTATAAACCTACATATGTCAACCTATATATTCAAATTCTATTCAGTCTTTACATTCACATAGGTGGCGACCCTCTTTGGTACTTGTAGTAAAAATAATATGTTTTCAATTTTAGTAGCCACGTTAAATTTTTGTGGCACAAAGACACTGCAGGTATTTTTATTGAAATTCTCGTATAAATTGAAGTAAAGTTAAAATTTTGCGCCAAATAAAAATCTGCTTTAAAAAAAAAACAACTAGATCTTGGTTGTATATGTTGTATAAGGAATTGTGATTTAAGGTGGTGTTAAAATACATAAATAAATAAATTTTATTAATAACCGCAGAATATACATACCTAACAACTAAAATACCTGTATATACCAGTGAAATAACATCATTTATAGCTTTGCGATGACAGACATTTTCCATTAAACGTTGTAGTTGCTATAATAGTGACGTGATCTTTAATTAGAACCTTAGCGTCTGAAAGGTGATTTCAGGTGGAAGAGACAAGGTCAGAGGTCGCAGGGGTAATAAAGTTTAGGATTTAGTCACCCTTGTTGAAGGAGGTATAGACACGATTAATGTCTCCATATTAATGTGATTTATGTAAGCTGTGGGTTAGTGAATAAGCGTTGTTGACTTTTGGGAAGTGATTCTATTTTGAAGATTGATAATGCTTGTTAAAAAGTGAAAAATAATATGGTAATATTTTGGTAAGAAGTATGGAAATGTAATATAAAATGAGTCGTGATGTTAAAACAAAGAAAAAAGCGTGACTTCGTAAATTTATAATAGTTAAAAATCGCTAGTGTACTGCAGTGTATATCTATTCTATTAACGTTAACAAAATAATACCATTTTGGCAATTTGGATATCGACCATTTACTGTCATTAAAGCATTACGCATAATCAATTTGTGTCAACATCATTATTATAGCAGTTAATTTTGGTTCAAAGAGCATAATTTATTGGCATTTGAGTCCAATTATTTGTCGGTACCGCATCATTTACGACACGCGCTGTTTGCTGCAATGAAAATAAATATACCGTCTATCCGTAGGGATTAGCTGATACCATAAATAGGGATAAATGAGGTTTAATTATACGTTTTTGCTAGTTTCGGGCGGTTTAGTTCAGGCTTTCAGGGCACGTCTGCGGGACAGACCGCATGCCCGCCCTGTAACAAATTAAGGCTTCAGTATCACCCAACTTTTTCTGGATTATTACGAGAGAAATATCAGAAAAAAAGAAAAGACCACGCTCCTAAATATCTATTGCGTTAATCATACATTATTTTTCATTACGTTCTAAGATGTTAATGACTTGCCTTCCGCCCCCGAATTCATTAGCTTTTATAAGTGAAATAGATATACATTGCGAGTATAATGCTGGTTTCTCCGGTGTCGTAGGATGGGGAACGTAGAGTGATATAAGTTGCTTTCATTTTATTAATTCACAGCCTTGGCTAATTAGCTAGGATTCTGCAAAAAATATTTCTTAAGAGTCAGTGTTTTTTAAATTTTACTATAATCTTTTGTAAATATATTTATTTGGGTGTGAAAATAATGAACTTTTTATTTTTGTTTCTAATTATCAGTAACTTCAAACAATAAAAAGGATTTTAAATATTAATGACTAAGCTAGTCCTTGGTCGTTCGTTGGTTCGTTTCTTAGATGCCGATAAAAGAGTAAGGATCCTACATTTTTAGATAAGAATCAATGCAACATAGTAATATGCGTACTATATTTTTCAATAGGCACGACCGAGGTACTTATAAATTGTCAATCATATTATTTTTTCTCACACTAACGGTGGATGATGATGATGATCAACATGATCTCAACCGGGAAGATCCGGTAAGAAACCAAACGGGTTTCTTGTTCTTTGTAATCAGTTCATACATATGTATATTTTAGTTGTTGCTTTTTATACAAATATTTTGTTTTTTTATACGGAATATAAAGAGGTTTTTTTGATGTGTCATATAAAGAAATGTATGTGTTTATATTTGAATTTAATGTCGACTCACGGGCGATCAGCTTACTTGTCTGACATTCAGCGGGTTCCGCGTTCGATCCCCGGCGGACATCTGAATGGTGAATTAAACTTATGTTCTGGGTCTGGGTGTCTATCTATTCGTCTTTGTGTCCATGATACTCACAATACGGAAGAAAATTTAAAAGAATATACGTTAAATTGATCTAATAGTCAAAGAATAAAAAATGCATACAAAGCACAGTGTTCGTTCGTTAGTAAAAATATATGGATTCGTTTTACCAATTGTTCGTTTCTCTAAAGGAGAACGTTGATTGAAGTACTAACGAAGTATTGTACGTAGCCATGCAAAGTGGTAATTCCTGGAGTGCAGGGCAACTGTACATTGTTATTTTTATTTTTACGACTGCATATATTTCAGTGTTTTCGGGTAATTGATTTTATTGTTGTGGTACAAAATATTTTATACGAGCTACTACATACGCCATCGTCTGTATAAACCTGGGTTTTGAATTTTGTACGGTTTCATTAAAAGTAGAAAAGGTAGCATAAGTTACTTGTAAATTATTGTGTTTTGTTTATGTATATGTTATGTATTTTGGCACAAAAGCCAAACCTTTTTTAGTGCCAAAATATTCTCGTTTAGGTAGATGAAAGAAGGGAGAAAAAAATAAGTGATAAAAACGGTACTTACATACAACGGTACATTTTATAATCCAGAGCAAACATTATAAGTAATAAAATGTAGAGTTTTTATTAGAAATTTATACTGAAGAGAGTACCTACATAGCATCCATTATAGTTTGACATAAATATTTTGAATTCAACTTCATATACCTTTTTTTTTTGTTTTCGAGGGGGAAACCTTCCAAAGGTACCCGACGCCGTGGCAGCGACGCAGGGTTATGTGGGATTTTTACCGCACTAAAACCCCCCGGTGGCCGTCCTCGGCGCTGAAAAGGAGGACTCCGGGATCTCGAAAAGACTTCAACCGGAATCCTCCGAGCGCGCTGCCCCATCGGGCTCCTCCCAGATGGGCGGCTGGGCCCACCGCTCCGTCTAGTCTTTACGACGGTATGCGACCACACATACCGCCGTCCTTTCCGGAATTGCCTGACCGAACGGTTCGAGCTCCCACTCTAGCCATCTGCAACCCCGGAAGCCCCTTTTAGTCGAGTCTTACGACAGGCAGGTATCCCCTGCCTGTCGTAAGACGCCCTATTCTGACCCCGAGGCTACAGGGACGAGGCCTTTGCCGGCGGCCAACTTCATATACCTACAGCCTATCCAAATAGGTCTGATTTGGGTAAGGCGGTGAAGGCGGTAAAGATATTGTACGAGCCGCTAGAATTTTGTCCTCAGAGGTAGCAACACAAATGTCATCAACCCCATGAAGACTTGTTATTTGAGATTGATTAAAGAAGTCTGGTGACTGCAGTTATCTCCTGTCACGAATCCTGTCTGTAGTCGATTGCTGTTTCTATCATGTAAAAATATACTTAATTTGATTTACTGCGAATATCGATGTGTCACCATTTGACGATCCGCGTGGCGGAGCGGTCACGATACCGGTTTGACACGCAGTGGGTTATGGGTTTAATTCCCGACCAGTCAGGTATCTCAAAATGGATTTAGATTTCTGTTCTGGGTCTGGATGTTTGTTTGTATGTATGTATATTCGTGTTTCTTTGTATGTCCAAGGCACCCACATGTGAGAAAAGCCTACTGTGGGGCTGTGAGTGTAAAAAGTGTAAAAGTGTGTTAAAAAGAGATTTGTGATAATTATATCGTTTATATCTTAAAAGTCACTTAAACCTACGTTCATTATGTCTCACCAAGGGTATATTTCTTTTGCAAACTACCACACAAAGGAATTTACTGTATTTTATTATGGAAGCAAGAAATTTAAAGTTCAATATTATAGTATACTATTATTATAGTATATAGTATACTATTGAAACTATCGAAAGTTACCGTTACCGTTCAACCAACGGTAAATCGTCGAAAACCCAGGGACCATAGTTGCCTCTTAATCGGAGTGTACCGGAACTTGTGCTCCGTTTGAATTGATTTGTTAAATTGATTTAAATATAAATAAAGTAAACCAAGATATCTGTGTTGAATTTATATTTGCTTCTCGAAGTATCATAGAAATGTTGACTTAGCACTGGCTCCAGTCGCTTTGTTAGCTAAATACTGCGAGATTGAGTCAATGAGGACCTGCTAGCAGTGAGAAAACGCTAATATTGGACACTAAACAATATTAGTCATAAGTAGACATCGGATTATATGCAGTATCAAAATGCTAAAATATGCATGCAAATATGCACAATAAAATGGTAAAATATCCACCAAAATGGTTGAATATACACAAAATATGTACTATGAAAGAAACATTTATCTCATTTTTGGTTGTCAAACTGAAGTCGAGATTTAATGACCTTTTTTTGGTCGTCAAACTTCAATCAGTATATATTTCACGACCTTTTTATTTTTGGACGTCAACCGAAATATTTTGTCCAAAACTAATGAAAAAGTGCCAAAATATGAAATAACGCTTTAAAATTGCCATTAATATGCAAATGCATATAATCCGATGTCTAGTCACAATTAATAAAGGAAAATATAACACTAGGGTATTATATTGTCTTATATATGTTACATCCATTAAGACAGGTTCAATGCTGTGTTTTCATTTACACAAATGTGTAGGACGTCCATCGACTCCAGCTAACCATAACATGCCAAAATTTAGTCTGAGTTACGTTCAAATTTACCGAAACAAAGTAAACTGAGAATACTCACACAATTACTACTTTGGTTACTTGTGAACGGCCTACGTAGTTACATGATTTGTACAAACGAGTTGGAGGTTGTGCGAAATATTCGCTGATTTTGAGGAAAAATGCGAAGGTGAGACATGTTTTCAGGGCTGGCACTACGCAACGTATTTGTTGTAAATATTCAGCTAAAAGATATCAGTAAGCTGCAGAGCTATTGTCTCGTCGTGTATGTTGTAAGCGACAGACAGTGAGAGATAAATCCAGGGATGGACACCGGCTGCGTCACCAAGCACAGTGTCTCCGGGTATATCTATTTTCTAGAAGAGCTTTATAGTCAGCAGTGGATTTTTGGATTGATGGACGTGTGAATATGTACAGTCTTTCCGTGACTTTCTGAGATTTTTGCGTTCTTTTCAGTATTATTGTATACTTCTACCGGGTAACATGTATATCTTATACAGTGATGTTAACCGGGCCCATAGCGTCTGAACTAACTTTAAATCAACAAGCTATTTCAGGTTATTTCAGAGATATTGAATCAAGTAACGTTAGCTGAACGTTATGGCTTCATTAGGCAACAAAAAAATTAGAACATTAAAGTTACAATAATAAGCAGAATATTAAAAGAAAATTATTGAATCTTCATAGTTATAACTAAAAAAACATTAACAAAATATGTGTTTTGTTTTTAACAACCCTACGTTCATGTAGAAAATATTACAAAGGTAGGTAGTGAAGGCGTACGAATAAAAAATTGAATTCCGTTGTACTGTACAGTGATAGATTGTTTTCACAAGACTTCACGATATTGGAGATAAATATCGCTTCGTGTTTTTATATATTCGTATGTATTTATAGAATAGACGATCTTGAAAAGCGTTGAGTAGAAGAGTTATTTTCAGATTGTATTTTACTGATAGGTATACTGTTTTTTGACAACGGTTGTAACAAGCTTATTCAAGGTTATGACTGCGAAAGTTGTGTGGATGACTGTGTATTTATTACTCTTTCACGTAATTTATTTTATACGATTGAAGTTGCAAACGAGCATGCAGACACCTGATAGTAAAAGGTAACTGATCTCCATGGACATCTGTAAGTAATTTCACATATAGTAAAGGTCCTATCTGAAGTCAATACCAGATGCGTTGCTACTCCCGAAGACTAAGATGGTCGCCTAATATAAAATAGTGCCGGCAATCCCACCCAAATTTGGAACACACACTTGGTGGATTTGGTTTAAGACCTTTTACTTTAAAGCGGGTTAACCTCATGGATACCCAGCCCTCCGGGGAAGCAGCTGGGTTATGCCGGATTTTTTTCTCGTCCCATGAGTTTTATACTCTCTCCTGCCGTCTTCCACAGTTGTACACAGCAGATGTAAATTAGGCGACAGCTGCCTCGCCAGAACTAGATGAGTCGCCGCTGGCTTGTTTGAATAAGTAAAACTTCTGAATCTCCGTAATACTTATGCATTTTCACTATGGTTTTTATTAGGAAATGAGCATTGCGATAATCAGCTTCTACTCTGATGTCTAAGTTTAGTATAATTGTTGTATTTGAGATAATGAGACATTATCTCAAATACTACTAAATAAGAGTATTACTAAAGTAAAAATTAACCATCTCAATGATGCAACTGTCTCTCACTCTCATCAACCATTATTGTCCCACTGCTGGGCACGGGTCTTCTCCCAGAATGAGAGAGTTTAGGCCATAGTCCACCGCGCTGACCAACTGAGAATTGGTGGACACTGCAACTGTATTATTAATTAATCTATTTTTAATTCTTAGCTCAATAATTTTAATGAATCTAGTCTATGTGACATTGATTACCTACCTAACTTATATACATTTTTAAAAATAATAACCCCATCTTCTTCCCTTTTAAGATACTTGCGGCAGACAGAGAAGTATGAAATTACGCACGGTTATAATATGTAGTTGATGCAGAGCCTTCTCTGCATCAACTACATATTATAAATAATGCAAATAATGCATAATACATATATAAAATCAACTAAAAACACATTACACACACTACCTTGCATTTGATACAAACACATACATAATAAACAACATAGAACATTCAATGTCTTCCTATGAACTACCTTCTATCGCTTTTAAATGCAGCTTATCTAATTAAACCTCTTTTTACCTTTAACGGGTACGTTCAAAATAACTTAAATGTTATTACAATCTATTTGAATTTTGAGAAATATTCGTGCTACTTTCGACAATATGAAGATTCGTTTATTAATTTAAATTACGGTTGAATTTCGACCCCTGCGACGGGTGACTAGTAAATAATTAAACAGCAAACAGCCTTTGCTCGAATGTAATTTTATATCAGTCAACAATTATAAGAACAGAACTTGTTTCTGAACTCAATATAATCGAGCCAACGGGCTTAAAGTTTAAGCCCAAGTGACTACAAAGTCATTATATGCGCTGACCACAGTCGCCGGCTGCGTTGGATGTGGACCACGAATTAATGGAATTGTTCGATGGCTACTCCGTATTTCAGACCAGCCCTCAACTATTCATAAAACTTTGCGGTCAGTCGTTATTTCACTACGGCCAAGATTACTTAACTTCTCTTTATATAAGTTCTCCTTGTTGGCTCACTTTTATATGGCGTCTTAGTCCTCGGGAGTAGGAACGCTGTGATTGAGTTCAGATAGAAGTCTTGTTCTGTATGAACCATGGGTAGCAGTGATTATTTACGATCAGATAGACGGTTCCCATTTCAATCTTTTAAAAGTACGAGGTTGCAATGTCTTTTTTTTGATTGAAGTAGCAAACGAGCATGCAGTGAACCTGATTGAATTTTATATCTCTGTCACAGCCGCCGGTAAGTGGTCACAGCCGCCCATGGACATCTGTAAGCAAATTTCAAATACAAGATGGGCTCTATCTGAAGTCAATCACAGATGACTTCCTACTCCCGAGGACGTTGATCACGTTATATGAAAGTGTGTTCATGGTTCCCTCATATAAAAGTTTGTGTTAGCCTAAACCTACTAAATAAAAGTTGCACTATTAAAATTATAGGTGGAATTTCAACACCGCTAACACTTCACTTACTTTTTTTTATAGTAAAGTTAAGTTAGCAGTTAAGTTACGCGTCTTTTGTTGAAATAGTGTAATAAGGTAGATTAACATTTTGCAAGACCTAAATTGAAACTGTACCTTTGTGATAGATTTTAGATAGGTGTTCTATGGTAGATGTTTGCATTTACTTACTATCATACTTCATATAAAGTAGACAGCATGTTCATCATTATAGGTATAAAACTACAGTTTAAAACCAAAGGTGTTCTCTAAAATACAGCGTCAATAATTCGTCATTATTAATCCACTAAAACGCTTAAAAGTAAATAGTTTGCAACTGCCAACCGAGAGTTTAGAATTCCGCGGTCAACGTCGGCATTGCTGGAATGCTTTGGTGATCTCTTCATTTAGCTATAGTTCGTTACGGCTTTGTTTAATTCAACCCAAATTTATAATCTAAAGGAATTATAATATTTGGCTATGATATGACCTGTCACTACAGTTTTTAAAGTGAACTCGCGTAATCGTCACCAAACACTTTCCATGACCTATGTTTAATGAATATGGTATGACCATGACCATGACCTATATATGTTTAAGAATATTTAAAAATATAGTTAGTTAGTATAATTAATATTAATTTTGTTATTTGTACGTGTTATCTATAGTCTATTAAATTTACATAGTCTATAAGATTTATTATGTGTCTATCAGTTATCTGTAGTCTATGCTTTTTTACTCTCTCCTGTTCACCGGCCATTGTGCATGTAACTTGTCGTTGCAATTAATAAATTACCTTTCTTTAAAATTAAACAAGCATCTTTATTATACATATGTGTTTATTGTGTGTATATGTATAAAGATTATATACTCATAACATAGGTACTTCGTGCATAATTTTGTTATTTAATATAACAACTGTAGAAATAGACGAAGTAGATATAAATTACATTAAAATATGTGAAAAATAAACTTATCATATAAATTTCAGACATATTCATATTTTTTTCAAGAAGTTTCACCTGCGTTAATAAGATCAAATTGGTTTTAAACGTGCTTCTTTAATAGTATCTTGAAAGCGAAATGAATTTTTCTTTCCTTATACATTTTCTTATGTAAACGTTAGTTCATATCTTTTCAAATTAACGTACGAACTCTTAATTGGCGTCTGCTTTGGAACTAAGAAAAGTATTTTTACTAAGCCGGATGTTCTAACAGAAATCTGTTATTTTTTATTACCTTGAGTCTTTGTATTATTTTAATTTCAATTTACTTGCCGAGAGCTTTTTACGTGTCTAATTGAATATTTCTACAGCATCCGTTGGTCGGAGGACGATGAATAATTAAAAAAGTCATTCTCTTTAAGATTTCTCATCCGCAACGCTGTCGTTTTCGTTTTATAACCATAACGCGATTTATTATTCAGTGGAAACCTCGACAGCATCTTAAGCGATTATTTCATACTTTTTAATGCATTAAAACGGGAAGTTTACAAATTTTGTATGATGAATGGTTTCTTTTATATTACATTCTGTTCAATTTAAATGAATCGATTATGTTACAGTGGGTCTACGTTTTTACCGTTCTCTCCACATAGCATAAAATACCATTAGTAGTCATAAACACATTACTATCCCCCACTACTAGGAAAAATCACCTTCTAGAATAAGAGATTTTTAGTCCACGGATGACTTCGTTGGCCAAATGCGAAAGGGTAGACCTTAAATATTTTTTTGTTTTAAAGAACTCTTGTGTAGATTTTCTCGCGGTGTTTACCTTCACTATAAAGTGATAGTTAATGTACATTATGTTAGAAAAAAAAATGAATTTATAAAGAACACAAAGTAACGCAATAAATAGTACACTAAAACTGTTGGTATTGGGCAGAAATTTATTGTATCTTCAAAATTAATTAAGGTTTTCCAATCGTGAAGGTTTTCCTTAAATCGATATCTTTTTCGACGACCTGCGTGGCCGGGCGGTTACCATACCGGTCTGACGCGTAATGGGTCCCGGGTTCGATTCCCGGCCAGACAGGTATCTGAAATGATGAGTTTAGATTCATGTTCTGGATCTGGGTGTTTATGTATTCGTCTTGTGTGTATCCATGGTACCTACGACACAGGAGAATATCCTAGTGTGGGGCTATGAGTGTGCGTTTGTGTTTTGTGAATCTTTCAACATTTGTACACATTTTATCTATTAAATATGTGTTTACATTTTGGCTTATATATTACTGTAAACCTTATATGATCCTTGTAATCTCAACTCACAATTATGCTCAAGAAACCTCAGAACATAGTTTTGAATCAAATAATTCTGCCTGTGTTTATAAAGATAGAGCACAATTTGTTCCTTGATAAACTGTAAGTCTTGGACCTTACGACCTCTACTTTGCATG